>JAGIQG010000011.1:65823353-66423353 GCA_024679065.1 Sphyrna mokarran | reverse complement strand
AACAGTGCCACTCCACCACCTCTTTTGCCTCCCTCCCTGTCCTTCCTGAAGGATCTGAATCCCAGGACCTGTAGTACCCAGTCCTGTCCCTGAGACATCCAAGTCTCTGTAATGACATATAAAATAATGAAGGAACTGGATAGGGTAAAGGTTGAGACACTCTTCCTGCTTAACAAAGATAGCAGGATTACAGGGCACAGCTCAAGATTAGGAGGGGGTGGTTCAGATCAGAATTGAGGAGGAATTTCTTCATGCAAAGGGTGGTGAATCTTTGGAATTCTGTGCCTGATGAAGTGGTGGAGGCTTCCTCGCTGAATATATTCAAGTCAAGATTGGATAGGTTTTTGATTGTCAAGGGAATTAAGGGTTACAGGGAGAAAGCAGGGAAGTGGTACTGAACCACTACAGATCAGCCATGATCTTATTGAAAGGCAGGGCAGGCTCGAGGGGCTGGATGGCCTACTCCTGCTCCTATTTCTTATGTTCTTATATGTGCATATGAGGGCTGAGATGGCCAGAATTCAATAGATTATTGAATCATAAAGCATAGAAGGAGGCCACTCATCCAATTGTGCTTCTGTTGGTTTTTTGAAAGAGTTATCCAAATGGTCTTACTTCCTGTTCTTCCCACATAATGGTAAAATTGGAGGAGCACAGAGATCTTGGAGGGTTGGATGGCTGGAGAAGAGTATAGAAATAGAAAGGGGTTAGGCCATGGAAAGATTTGAAAACGGGCAGCAGGGTAACATTGGCACAGTGATAGACACTGCTGCCTCATATTGCCAAGAACCTGTATTTGATTCTGGCCTTGGATGATAGTGTCTGGAATTTACATGATCTTCCTATGTCAGCATGGATTTCTTCCAGGTGCTCCAATTTCCTGCCACACTCCAAAAATGGGCAGAGTAGGTGGATTGGCCATGCTACATTGCCCCTTAAAGTTTATAGAGGTGTAGATTAGGGAGATTAATTATGGTAAATGCATTACAGTTAGGGTCAGGGTTAGGGCGATTGTGGAGATAGAGTCAAGAAGAGGTGCGCTTGGATAAGATGTTCTTTCTGAGAATTAGTGCAGACTTGTTGGGCCAAGTGGCCTCCTGCTACACTGTTGGGTTTTTTGATTCAAGCCGCAAATGGTAAAAATGGACCAGAACCAATGCATACCAGCAAATGCTAGGGGAGGAGTAAACTGGACATGATGCAGAGCTTTGCATGAGTTCAGGTGTCTAAATGGTGTTCAATGGGAGACTGGTAAGTAAAGCATCAGAATAGTCAAGTCTTTCACCTGACACACTACAGTACAATATATACATGGCACATTGAGGTGAACTTATTTATTTGTGTCTGGTACTGAAAGAAATAAAATTGCATTCCTCATTCACAGACCAATCAATAAATTGACATTTTGCAAATTATGAGACTGGTTGAATCTGAGGATACAGCCTGGGAATCACAAGTGAGTTGGAGAAATTATGCAAATTGTAGGAACAATTTTAGTTAATTTATACAGGTAGAACATAAAACCTATATACAAACAATTGTGTCCAAATAGCTAAGGACAACATTGAAAGACATTAGGCGTTTCAGATTGCAAGCACTCATTACAAAATGCATAACTGCTAATGGCACCTATGAAAAATAGCATGAATTGGCTATCATGAACTGTTTCAATGTCATGAATATAGTATTATTACTTAATTACTTCTGCATTATATTCACATTAACAATACAATTGCAACTTAAACAGATCAAATTATGGATTCAAAAAAAAAGATTTTGGTACTAAAAAATATTGGGCCCAATTTTAACTCTGTGAAAGTGGATGGTCAAAACTCTACCACCTTGTCCGTCCTGGAATCAGGACGGGTGAGGTTCCCAGAACGGAAATCTCCATTGGCCTCAGACGGCATTTTATGACCTCACCCGAGCCAGGCTGTAAAATCCTGCCCAATGTGTTTTGAATGAGTTAAAATCCCTTCCATTTAATGTTTTGAAGAAGATCCGATGCTTAATATTTAACCTAGAAAAGAGAAGATTATAGACTATCCAAATAGACAACTTTAATATTTTGAAAGGATTTATGAGTTGGACATAAAGAAAATGCTTCCTCTTGTGGTAAAAACAAAACTAAGGGCTATGAATATGAGATTGTCACAGATAAATTTAATATGGTGCAACAAGCTCTGACATAGAAGCACTATGTATGGAAAATATGTAATTTCTTTAAATGCCTGTGGAAGTTGTAATTGTTTTAAAGAACATTTGAAAAGGATTTAAGAACTTGCATCAATCGTAAAAGATCAATTATAACATTCTTGGACAATAAATAATATTGTGACCTGGTGACCCTCGGCCTAGAAGCAGCACCAAATAGAAAAGAAGATACATAAAAACTGTTTGGTTGGATACTGAGAAGACAGAAAAAAGAAGGAACTGCTTTGATAAACAAAGAAAAGCCTCAGCAGAGGGGAGAAGAGACACAGTTACAAGGATTTTTGTATGTGTAATACAGTTAAACAATAAGAAATCTCACAACACCAGGTTAAAGTCCAACAGGTTTAGTTGGAATCATGAGCTTTTGGAATGCTGCTCTTTTCTGGGGTGAATCCTTCCTTATCTGAGGAAGGAA
Source organism: Sphyrna mokarran (assembly GCA_024679065.1). Taxonomy (NCBI): domain Eukaryota; kingdom Metazoa; phylum Chordata; class Chondrichthyes; order Carcharhiniformes; family Carcharhinidae; genus Sphyrna; species Sphyrna mokarran. Next base: position 66,420,724 of record JAGIQG010000011.1, on the reverse strand, counting down.
CAGCACTCGGAAAGCTCAAGATTCCAAATAAATCTGTTGGACTTTAACCTGGTGTTGTGCAACTTCTTACTGTGTTATCCCAGTTTAACGCCAGCATCTCCACATCATGGCTACAATTAAACAAAGCAGAGATCATGAATCGAACAACTCTACAGCTATGTATCTGTTTGACGACAGCAAACCAGTCCATTTAATGAGCTTTATTAAATGAGTCAGATAAAAGAGTTTCTGAGGAATCTCTGCCAACGTATCTGGCAGAAACTTAAAGGAACTTCAACAGAAGAATGTTGTTGGTGTGAAGACTATCTCCAAAGTAAATGGGTATGGTGCCTGCCAGTGCAACTGATTCAAACACCAAATGCAATGAATGTGAAAAATGGAAAGACTTGATATTCCGCATAATGCCACATTTGTGCAAGGAGTGAAATGAATGCTTCTAATCTCATGAGATATCTTCATTGTGTTCGCTTTTTCATGCATAGTTTATAGTTGATAGCAAATAAAGTGCTAGTTAATTCATGTTTAATTTACATGGATTCTGATTTGTCTTAAAGTAAAAGTTATAAAAAGTAGCATCTTGCTGATAGTTTCTTCATTTCAGGATCATTCAATAAATTTGACTATTTTAGTTCATAGCTCTCCCGCAGAGATCATAACAATGGAATTCAAGAGGAGTGGCAAGACAGTGGAACTTACTACTACAAATTGCTGTGATGAATATAGATGCGTTTATCCAGTTTCCCCTGAAATGCACGAGGGGTAAATGGAATGGAAGGGCATTCTGATATAGATAGATGATGAGAGGTAGGAAGAGATTCCTGTGAAGCACAAATACTGGCACATAGGCTACTGAGAGTGACTGACCCATTTCTGCATTGCAAAATCAATGTAAGTACATATCAGTAAAAGGTCATTTATTATTACATCTTTGATAAAGGAAAGGAAAAACTGCAAATGGGCCATGAGTGTCCAACTGAACAAAGAAGCAGAAACTATTCACAGATATACAATATAACTCTGTGTGTTGATGACCAGAAGGACAGGTATGGATGCAGAAAACACTACTGAGGTGAAGCAATCATTTTCAAAGTCTCTCTTTGATCTTTCTGCTCCGTTTAATTTATAATGTTGCCCCACAGCACTTGTACTCACTGCGAACAACAGTGTAGGTAGCTTTCTCTGGTGGTAGCAATTATTTTTGAACTATGCAACAAACTCTGTATACTTTCAACCTTTAGGCAGAGTCTGCTGAAAATGCAATTATTATAGCCCAGCATCAAGTTTCATGAATAATTGAAGAAAATCCTTGAAGTTAATATTTCCATTGCAAATAAAGATACAACAATTGAATGCATTGCAGCTCATTTTCCATTTTACTTTTGGGAGTCATCGGACTATTTTCAATGAGAATTTTGTGTCCTCGTTTGCAATGTTCGTTTTCAGGACCATTTTCACATATAAATTCTTTATTGATTTTTTTTGTTTTGTGAGACATGAATTATATGCTCATAAAGATAAGGTATGTCAGTGATAGTCAAAGGATTTTTTCTTTTTACAGTGTGTGAATTCCCAAGTATTGCATGGTTGAGATGTAGACTCAAGTTTTACTTTGAGGCAGCCTTAATGTCAATATAGCACCACGTATTTATGACTTATGTGGTGGATGAAGGGTTAAACCAGCCAGCTTAAAGGGAAATTGAGGCCAGCATTCTCCTTAAAAAAATTCTAAGTGTTGAATTCGCGTGAAAGCTGGAGTAATTCACATTGTTTTCTCTCAGTGGGAGTTCAGAGAAGAATCTCCCACACTCTGTGAACCACAGAAGCCACCAGCATGAATATCGCCAAAAACCAGGGAGTGGGGCGTATCCCTGCTGGAATGATTGAAATCAGCACGCTGAGTGCGCTACTGCGCCTGCACCAATCTGCCAGCGCCAAGATCAGTGCATGTGCTGTGGCCCGCACTGACACACTTCTAATTGCTGGCCAGTTCGATCGCAAGTCTCGCAACACCAGGACTTCATCCTGGCCCCCTCTTCATTCCCAGGCTCAGCCCTGATGCCACCATCCCATCCTGGCCTGCCTTGATCTGCGCATCCCCTTCACAATGCCCCTGTGATAGTTACTCTGCCCCACAGTCCCTAACCAACCCCCGTCCCTCTCCAACCCAGCATACCCCAATTCCTTCTTCCCCCACAGACAATTACCATCCCATCACCAATGAAGTCATGGAAGAGATGAGTCATCAACAGTATTATCAAGTGGCATTTAGTCACCTGCTCATTGTCACTCAGTTTGGGTTCGGCCAGAATCACTCAGCTCCTGATCTCAATACAGCTTTGGTTCAAACATGGACAAAAGAGACTAACTCCAGAGGTCAAATGAATTGACTGCCTTTGACATCAATGCAGCATTTGATCGAGTATGGCATTAACGAGTGCCAGCAAAACTGGAGTCAATGGGACTTGGGGGAAAACTCTGCTGTTTGGAGTCATACCAGTCACAAAGTTGTAGTGGTTGGAGATCAGTCATCTCAGTTCCAGGACATCACTGCAGGAGCTCCTCAAGGTAATGTCCTAGTCCCAACCATCTTCAGCTGCTTCATCAATGATCTTCCATCATTTTTGGTATCAAGTTCTTCAGCCATTTCTTGATATCATGTGAAGTGAATTGAGTTGGCTGAAGACTGGTATCTGTAATGCTGGGAGCCTTTGGAGGAGGCCGATTTGGAACATCCACTCTGCATTTCTGCCTGGAGATTGTTGCAAAGGCTTCAGCCTGGCCTTTTGCACCAATGTCCTGAGCTCTCTCACCATTGAAGATGGGGATATTTATGGAGCCTCCTTCTCTAGCATGTTGATTAATTGTCCAACACTATTCATGGCTGGGTGTGGCAGGATGACAGAGCTTAGGTCTGATCAATTGATTGTGGATTCATTTAGCTCTGTCTATCACTTTCTACTTATGCTGTGTGGCAGGTAAGCAGTCCTGTGTTGTAGCTTCACCAGGCTGACACCTCATTTTTAATACTGTCTGTTGTAGTCCCTGCCACAACCTCCTTCATTCTTCATTGAACCAGCACTGATTTCATGGCTTGGTGGCAATGGTAGAGCCATAGGAACATCTTTTCCACAGAAGTGAAGAAGGGATTGCGATATGTTATTGTTTTTATTTGTAGCAGTCTGGAAGATTCATGTAGAATAAAAATGAAGTGCCACTGTGACCTTTCTTGTTATTGCAATGCAGTTCAGGTTGGGCTGCAAGAGCTTCCAGAGAGCTCTGTGATGACTGTATTGGTGAAGCGCAGCCTCCTCAGGCACTAGCTCCGGATGATGTGAATATAGGAGTTGTACAATGCGAAAACCTTAGTGAATCGAGATTCTTGCTGAAGGCTCTCATTAACCTCAGGTCCCTGTGGTCATTCTCGCCTACAACAGCCAGTGCTCTGCCTGACACCCACAGCAGGTCAAAGGGAAGCCCCTAGAAAATGACTCATAACCAAGAATTACTTTCCCTTCAAATCCTATACAATCTGATGTGTATCTTATCAAACTATCCAATAAGTTAGAATAAAACAACACTCACTTATTGTGGAGTAGATCCTAAAAATATAAAATATTGTCAAAATGCTACAAAGACTTTCATGTGTCTCAAAAGCCCCCTTCAAATGCAATGTGACCAGTCAATGTCCATCAGAGTGTAAAGAGTGAAACCTGAGATGGTGCTCAAAATCATCAACAATTATCTCTCTTACTCTTGCTGATGATTAATTGAGGTTGTTAATCAGAGGGCTCCTGTCAAAATGTCATGCAGCCTCTTTAATGAGCATCAGCAGGCAATTTAATTTACAATCCACCCCACTTCAATGCCTTTACTGAGATGGCATCAGGTACTCAACATGGGTGAAACTGTCATCTCATCTTCAGACTCCATCTTTGCCACCTCAGATTGCTCTTTAGCACCTAAAATATCTGAGCAAAACAACCTCAGTGAGTGTGAAAACAGCGATGTTATTTGACAATGATCACTAATATTCTTTGCAAAAAGGATCTGTCGTCTCACTGAGCTGAAAGTGCAGAAATATCTCCAGTCTTACACCGTATGGTTGGATCTTCATGTCCTCAGGACAATCTGGCTTTTATGGGCAATAAATACCCATGGTAAAAATATTGCCCATGTTCCAAAAATACAGTTCAATTTCTATTTTTTAGTTGATAAATGTTTAATTTTTCATAACTGGCAGCATCATGGCATTAGACACACTGAGTCCAGGGAGCTCTCAATAAAGCCACCAAAATATAGAACATGTACAGAACAGAAAACCAACATAGTTGTATAGACTGAAGAAGAATTATTTATCCAAACCTACTTTCCAATTCTTGACGTCTGTAGCTACATATTATAGTAATTCAAGTGCATTTGTATGTTTTTTTTCATTTGCAATGATGGTTTCTGTCTCTACCAACTTTTCAGACAGTGAACTGCAGATCCCCACCATCATACCCAGATTCCCTCTAATCCTTCTACAAATTACTCTAACTGCCATGGTGGTACAGTGATTAGCAGTGCTGCCTCCCAGTGCCAGGTACCCAGATTCGATTCCTGGCTTGGATCACTGTCTGTGTGGGGACTGCATGTTCTCCACATGTCTGCCTGGGTTTCCTCCAGGTGCTCCAGTTTCCTCCCAGTCTGAAAGACATGCTGGTTAGATGCATTGGCCATGCTAAAAAATTCTCCTCAGTGTAACTGAAGAGGTGCCAGAGTGTGGCAACTAGAGAATTTTCACAGCAACTTTACTGCAGCGTAAACCTACAAGTCAGCCTACTTGCGACACTAATAAATAAGCTTTAACAACTTTAAACTTTAAAAACTTGATCTTTAAAACTTTAAACTTCAAGATATGCAGGTTAGATGGATTGGCCATACTAACTTGTCCATTAATGTCCTAGGATGAGCAGGTTAGGGGGATTAACTGGATAAATATATAGGGTTACAGGTAAGATGTTCTGTCAGAGAGTCAGTGCAGATTTGATGGGCCAAATGGCATCTGTAGGTATTTTATGATTCTACTTTAAATCAAAGACCCTAGGTTACTGATTTCTCTCCTGTGAAGGGCAGGTTTTCCCTCTGCACTTTAGCTGGACTCCTCATGATTTTAAACACCTCAATTAAATGTCTCCTCAGCCTCCATTGTTTCAAAGTAAATAGCACCAACCTAATCTTTCTCATAGCTACAATTCTCAACATTCTCATTAAACTCCCTTGGATCCTCTTGAGATTACATTCTTCTTTTAATGCAATGACCAGAATTACACTTTTATCACTGGCTTTACTAAAGTTTATGTGGTTCCAGCACAACCTTCCTGTACTTATATTCCAAGCTTTAATGAAGGGAAGTGTGTATGCCTTCTGATCCATCTTATCTACCTGCTACCTTCAGAGATTTGCTCAGCTAACCAGTCCATTGATCTCTTCCGGCAATCCGCAACTTTCTTCATGATCAATCACATGGATAATTTTTGTAACATCTACACACTTCTGAATCATGTCTCCTACATGTTAGTCAAACTCATTTCTATATACCAAGAGTGAGGAAGCTGGTGCCCGCTGCAGTCAAAGGTAATTGTGCAACATTTGAATCTTTGTAAAATATTCCTGATTCCCAACAACATAGTTGTTTGTGCAAATTTTTCATGCATTGTTCATAGTAGTTTTGTTGATGTTCCAAATAAAAATCTAAATATTGCAGAGATTTGACACAGAATGCATGTTGTCAATTATTTTGCCAATGGCAATAGTCACACAGATTAAAAACATACAATTTCATAGCTTCAGCTACCCCATTAACTATTCCTTATTAAATGCAATTAACGCTGCATTGCACATTGACAAATAACTGTATTTTTCTCTAAGTTAGAATCGTAAATTAGCAGCTAACACATTGGCTACATGATCCTCTGAAACAGCAAGCAGTTAATGTCTTATTTGGACTTTTTTATATGAAAGGTACATTAATTCAATTAAATTATAGAAATTTGTAATGCCAATTTAGAATCAAAGGTAAGACTAATAGGGCTGCATGTCTAACAAGTAGAAACGTAGCGAGTAAAATAAGAAGGCCTGTGAAACAAAGACAAGCGTAAAGAAAGCTTTGAATGCAGAATAATGTCCAAAGGACAAAGTTAAAGGCATTCTACCTAAATGCACGCAGCATTCACAAATCAAAATAAATGGGTATGATCTAATTGCCATTATGTAACCCTTGGTTACAGGGTAACCAAGACTGGGAACTGAATATTCAATGATATTCGACATTTATAAAGGACAAGCAAAAAGGAAAATAGTGTTGCACTAATAATAAAAGATGGGATTGATACACCTGCCATTAATATTAACTAAAAAGTAATGTCAATATACAGATGAAAGTATTTACCTTGTTTGAGTTTAAAATAAATACCTTGATAAAAAGGCTCACTTTTTCAGCGTGTTGTTTTAAACAGTGGTTTACTATGTTCTTAGACACACACACAAGATCAGAATGATTTGCTCCCACTCTGATCTGATAGGTTCTGAGATAGCTTATAAGTCTTATCTACAATCTGCAGATTCTGCCATTTATGGTGCAGCTAGAGCTTACAGGGTTGTTTAGATGATTATTCGCCCCTTCTGATTATTTGACTTTGCCTTTGTATGTTCCCAAGGAAGCCTCTTATTGTTGCCTTCTGGTGCATTTCCAAATGAGCTTTCTCCATTTCTGTCTGTCACAAGTAAGGATCTCTCATGAGTCCATGTGTATGCTTGACATCGACGCATTTTCAGACATACTTTGAAGACAATCCTAAAGCATTTCTGCTATCATCCTGAGAATTTCTTGCCACAACCAAGTTCTGAGTCAAACAGTTGCTTTAAGAATCTGGTGTCAGCCATATGAGCAACATGATCAGCAGAAATAGTTCTGAGTAATTAGTGCTTTGATGCTGGGCAAGTTGGCTTGGGAGAGGTCATTACTGTTAGATTGCCTTTCTCATTATCTGTTTTGGAGGATTTTGTAAAAGTGAGGTTCCAGTGATAGAATTATACAATCCCTGCAATGCAGAAGGAGGCCATCCAACCCATCAAGTTTGCACTGTCTCTCTAACAGAATATCTTACCCAGGCCCTCTGCTCTGCCCTTTCCCCATAATCCCACATATTCACCACGGCTAATCCATCTAACCACCATGGCTAATCCACCTAACCACCATGGCTAATCCATCTAACCCACATGTCTTGGGACACTAAGGTGTCATTTAACATGGTCAATCCAACTAACCTGCACATCTTTGGACTGTGGAGGAAACTGAAGCAACTGAAGAAATCCCAGACACAAGGAGAATGTGCAAACTCCACACAGTCAACCAAGGCCAGAAATGAACCCAGGTCCCTAGTTCTCTGAGGCAGTAGTGCTAACCACTGTGTTGCCATCTGGTTTTAGGTTGGCCAACTTTCCAATGAATGTAGCAGCTTGGGGAAGACTGCAACCTGGTAAACCACAACCTTAGTTCTGGATTTGAGATCCTGGTGCTTGGTCAGCCGAGGGCTGAGCTGATACATTGGAATTGATGATGAATTTCATCATCCACATATGTCTCCCCCAAAAGGAGGTACCCAAGATATGGAATATGGTCTATGTTTTTCAAGGTCAATTGGGAGAATGTGTTTTGCTGTGGAAGTTGGATATAAGAGGATTTTAGTTTTTGGATGTTTTCTCATAGCTTCTGAGAAGGAGTCAACAGTGACCTGGAGCTCAGTTTCTGACTGAGTCCACACACTATCATCATCTGCACACTGAAGCTATATGACTGACGTTGGAGTGGCTCAGGTTTTGGATTGGAAGTGGCATATGTTGAACAGCTTCTGTTTGCCTTGTGAATTATCCCCAAGCCTGTGAGTAATTTTCTAGAGATGAAGTGCAATATTGTAGCTAGGAAAATACAGAGAATTGATTCCACCTTTTTTAAGTGCAGTTTTCCCTGAGATAGGTTTGTATTGTTTCAATTGGTGAGGAACATGGCTTAGACATCATAGTGGAGTAGTGAATGGTGACGTTATCTCTGATGGCAGCCATATTTGAGAAAGATATTTCAGAAGTCTTTGAGGTTGACAGAGTCAAAGGATTTTATGAGATTGAGAAATGCTGTGTGCAGCAGTTGGTACGGTTCCTTGCACTTTTCTTCACTTGTCATACAGTGAAGATTGTCGCTGGGAATTCCAGTCCCAGCTGCCATGGGACTGGAAATTCTAACTCAAAGTCAATGGAACTTTGATTGGTACATTAAACTTTCCATCCCACCCATCTTATAGTCGTGCCACAGGAAGGACCACAAAATTCCCGTCTCACAATAGGCAGATACTGCACTGTGACTCTGGAAGGAACTCTTTGGCTATTGGCGGAGGTGGTGAACCCATATAATGATTTTCCTTGTGGCACATGGCAGGAATGTATTCTGTAGTTATTGCAACTGGATATATCCCCCACCTTGAATATAACCATGGTCACATCATCCATGAAATCTTCAGCTATGCGCATCACTTTCCAGGTGAGGGATGTAAGGTCTTATAGCTTGTCAGAATTATATCTCCACTGTGATTGAGAATTTTGGCAGGGATTCTATCTGCTCCAGAGAATTGGTTCCCGTTCAGCTGTCAAACAGGTTTTTAAACTTTGCTCCATACCAAGGTGGCCCCAAGACCAAGCTGGATGAGTTATTGAGGAACGTGGCTGGGGACAGTCCAATCAAAGACATAGGCTTGGATGTTTATTAGTCAGCATAGTTTAGGAGTGCTTTAAAAATGATGGGGTGGGTGTCCTGATTCTGTGATTCCTAACCTCATTCCCAAGGTTTCCAATTTTAAAAGGGTGGGGTTGGTTTGGCTCAAAAGTTCTCACCTTACACTTCTAACCCGACCAGTATTGCCCTAGTATTCTACAATTTTCAAGGAGTTAGAACAGATTTTCAAAAGCCCATTGTTCACTGATCCTCAGAGATGTTGTGAGACTGAAATCTCAGGGCCCATTAACCTCTCCCACAGCGTTCCACTCCATTGAGATACCCCAGGAGATTGGGACAGGGTAAGAGGAATGCCCCTTTGGCATTGCCAGCTTGGAAATGCCAGTCAGGCTCCCAGGCATTACCCAAGGGACAAAGTGGCAATTGCTAGGGAAAACCTTGGAACTGCCCACTGGGTATGGGGGCCAGATTAGGGATGGAGCCTAAGGAGGACGGCATCTCTAGAGGTGATTGGTGGTCTGCAGTCCAGCTAGGTAACAGAGGGAGTGAGGGCAGTGTTTGGGCTGCTGGTGGGCAGGGGTGGAGATCGAGACTCAAGAAGACTGGGGGAGAAGGAAAGATAGAAACGGGCTGGGGAAGGGGGTGTGAGGCTAGCCCAGGCACATAGGGGAGATCCTCAGATCCTGGAGGGGGTCAGGGTCAGTGGTATGGGTTTCCTGGGCTGATCAGCAATCGAGCCAGTCAGCGATTGGGAGGCGGCAGATTGGATCATTTGCATATGCGCCAACCATGGCATTGACAGATTGCATGTGCACAGTGGTCTGCTCAGCACTATGCTGCCAGCCTCTCCAGTGGGAATATCCTCCACTCACAGACGTTTCACGTTAATCAGGCTAATGCACCCTGCAGTGCTCAGAGTGTGGGAGATTCATTTTGAAAATCTTGCTGAAATAAACAGCAAAATGTACTCTAGTTGTGGTGCAAACACTGAGATTAGACTATTGCCTTTTCCAGTTCTGTACATTCTGATGTTTTCTACTAATAATGCAAATATTACATTTAGATTTAGAAAGTTATTGAACTTTTATCTGCCTGTCTTGGTTTATGATATGGGATATGAGGCAGAGATTGTGGGCTCAATTCACCCTTCTCATTGATCGATTATTTAATCTTGGCTTGAATTTCAGCACAATACTTAGTCTCTATTGTGCAAGTAAGGCATTAAACTGAGGAATGATTTCTCTTCTTAAATTCATATATAAAGATCTATGCACAGGGAGGTTCTCCTTGGCCACATTTGTACTTCAAACAACACTTAGTAAATTACCAGGCTGATTCCAGGGATAGCGGGACTGATGTACGAGGAGAGACTGATTAACTTAGGATTGTTTTCGCTGGAGTTCAGATGAACGAGTGGAGATCTCATCAAGACTTATAAAATTCGAACAGGACAAGACAGGGTAGATACAGGGAAGATTTCCCGATTGAGTGTGTGTCCAGAACCAGGGGTCAGAATCTGAGGATTCAGGTAGGCCATTTAGGACAGAGATGAGGAGACATTTCTTCATCCAAAGAGTGGTGGCCTGTGAAATTCATTACCACGGGAAGAAGCTGATGCCAAAATATTGAATGTATTCAAGAGATGACTGGATATAGCACTTGGGGCGAATGGGATTAAAGGTTATGGGGAGAAAGCACCATGAGGTTATTAAGTTGGATGATCAGCCATGATTGTGAGGAATGGTGCAGCAGGGTCAAAGGGCTGAATGGCCTTCTCCTGCTCCTTTCTTCTGTGTTTCTCTGTTTCTGGCAAAACCACTCCACTTCAGACTTCATTATTGTTCCAAACATGAACAAAAAAATGACTTCCATCATTTTCCATAAATAATTAAAGCTACTACATAATATCTGCCCATATTACACATAAAAAAGACAGTAAATTCATTGTTATTTACCTGCAGTTATTTGGAAGAATTTCTTTTGTACAAATTGGCTCCTGCATTTCGCTCTAAATAAATATTCCCTTTACGTAAATGCAAGCATCTTTTTTTTTAATGGCACTTGAACTATTCGGTGTTGATCTCAAACAATTGCCTCCCAAAAAGTTGAATAAAGTATTTTAAGGAGAATTGTGCTTGGTCTTTACAGAATACATGACTTAAAAACCACTACTCTGCAAGCAATGAAATAACAGTAATGCAAAATTACTTTGGTTTATAAAGTCACTAAACACCACAGGACTTGCTTATTATAATTGCTGCAAATTACTTAATTACTGAATATGTGCCTTAGGGCATGCCAATTTATTTCTACTCGAAATTCACTGACAGTTCCATTTTGCAAACATTCAGATCCATATTCTTAATAATTATACCCGCTTGTAAATAAAAAACTGTTTTTCTGCTTTACCTCCAGAAATAGCATGCATTTTCTCAAAGGAATGGCTTAAACCCCATGATCAATAAAGAAGCAAAGGATTAACGCATAATGTCATGATGAATTTTTCATGTTATTCACTGCAGGTAAATAACAATGAATTTAGTGTCTTTTTTATGTATAATATGGACAGATATTATGTAGTAGCTTTAATTATTTATGGAAAATGATGGAAGTCATTTTTTGTCCATGTTTGGAACAGTAATGAAGTCTGGAGTGGAGTGGTTTTGCCAGAAACTAAACTGCCCATCAGCTAACAGGTTACTGCTGATAAAGTACCACTTGACAGCATGACTGATGACACTTTCAATCATTTTACTGATGATTGTAAATAGGATGGTGTAGCAATAATTGGATAGATTGGATTTGTTCTTTTTTGTGTGGAAAGGGCATATTTGGGCAATTTTCCATATTATTGAGTCGATTATCAATCTTATAACTGTACTGAAACAGCTCTCAAAAAGTGTGTCTGGTTCTGAATCTCAACACTTCAACATTACATTCAGGTTGTTGTTGAGGCCTGTTTTGGAGCCATATTTTATGAATTTTCACACGAACCGAGGAATCATGGACTATGTGAACCAAACTTAATTATTTTTCCTGTATCTAAAAATGAACTTTACTGAATCAAAGGATGGCTGCCACCAGTCACCTGATGTCTAGGTGATGACTAAGGCATTATATGAATTGCACCAGAGACATACTCTGACATGTTGCTCATGGAATTTCACACTTGAGGCTGTCAGGATCCATTTTAAAAAGGAACAATTAAAAAAAATGTTTTTCCATCTTTATAAGTTCATCCTTCTGGATGAGTCTAAGGGTCTTCCAAAACAATAGTGACCTGAAATAAGGCCACCAATGTGGATGTTGAATCTTTTAGAAGTTAATGGTAGGGACATTATAAACTTTAAGATAAAAGCCAGATCCAGACATCAGATAAACATTCATTTGTGAAATCATTGTGGAGGGAAGAAGATGTCATTTTGAAATCTCTATAAACAACTGAGAACTTGATAGCAGGACTCTGGGCTGACTAAGCAGCCTACAAGAAGCCCTACTTGAAGCATGTTACTCTAGAAGCCACAGGCCACGTCCTCCTTTCACTGGTTAACGTTTTATGTAATCCTATGTTATTGATACATTAATTTTAAATAGACTTACTGCCGTCTCTTGTATTCTGTTCAACACACTTCAGGTGGTTTATTGGCAATGACTGAGTGAAAGCTACGCATGAGGTTACAGATGGTGGTGGAATACAGCTCTTCAGCTAATTGTCCAGTTTTGCGCTGCTAAATCAGTTCTGAATTTAGCCCATGTGGCCTGGTGCTGTGGTATACAGAATGATGGAATGTGCCCTCATTATGAACTTATAAATGATAATAATTAGGAATAGAAGGATCAAACTGGTTATTGTGTGGTTGAAGAAATGCTGGGATGAGGGGATATATATTACTGTGGTGCAGGGATCTACTCAAGGCATATAGATTTGGCACTTAATATTTCTGGTGACAAGATATTTAGGAAAGATAGAGAAAGAAACAGGTGGTGGCTATATTAAATAAATAAAGCATTCTGGTACTGTAAAGGGGATAATCTTATTAAGGAGGCACAATCTGCTTGGTTAGTATCCAGGAACCCAAAAAAGAGCTCTTATTTTACTGAATACATTCTATACACCTCCAAAAAGTGGAAAAGAGAAAAAGGAACACATTGCAGGCAGATTGCAGAGAGATCCATTGCTACTGGAAAGATAAAGGCTGATGGGGGACCTGATAGAGATATATAAAATTGTGAAGTACATAGATAGAGTGGATAGTCAGAGCCTTTTTTTCCAGGTGGAAAGGTCAACTGCAAGTGGATATAGATCAAAAGTGAGAGGGAGAGGGGTAATATGAGGAGACGTGTTTCATATAGAGAGTGGCGTGGGGGCCTGGAACACATGGCAGTGGAAACATAGAATCATAGAAACCCTACAGCACAGAAAGGAGCATTTGGTCCACGGAGTCTGCACCGACCACAATCCTACCCAGGCCCTCTCCTCATATCCTAAATATTCACCCGCTAATCTCTCTCACCTAAGCACCTAAAGGGCAATTTTAACATGACCAATCAACCTAATCCGCATATCTTTGGACTGTAGGAGGACATTTAGCCGCAGGTCGGAGGCCGAATGCCCATGACTGCTGAAGCGTTCACCCACAGGAAGGGAACTGTTTTGCCTGGTGATTGTTGAGCGATGCTCATTCATCTGCTGTTGTAGTGTCTGCATGGTCTCCCCAATGTACCATGCTTCGGGACATCCTTTCTTGCAACGTATTAGGTAGGCAACGTTGGCCGAGTTGCAAGAGTACGTACCGTGTACCTGGTGAATGGTATCCTCACGTTTGATGATGTCGTCCATGTCTATGATCTGACATGTCTTGCAGAGGTTGCTGTGGCAGGGTTGTGTGGTGTTGTGGTCACTGTTCTCCTGAAGGTTGGGTAGTTTGCTGCGAACAATGCAGGGAGTACGTGGAATGAGAGCCCAGTGGGTGTTCTGAAGGTCCGGATCAAAGGTTTTGATCAGAGTGTTGAGTTGACGAGTGTGTTCTTTGGTCGGATCTGCTGGTAACTGTCTGTAGTGTTTCACATTGTTTAGTTCTTCAGTAGTCCGTTGTTGGTTGTTGCTGGTGGTGATGCCGAGTTTTTCAAGTTTCCTGTTCTTGGTGTGCGTGTAAATGGTGTAGTTTGTTTGTCTTATCTTGAAAAACTCGGCATCGCCACCAGCAACAATCAAACCTCCCTTGGCACCACAGTAGAAAACAACACTACCGCAGGGAGGTCCATTGTTAACCTGTCAGACTACACACTTCAATCAGAGGAAATCGAAGTTCTCAGCCGAGGGCTCAATTTCTGTCCCACCACCAAAATGGACCCCATCAGTCTTGCAGCGGACACAGAGGAATTCATCAGACGAATGAGGCTGCATTAGTTCTTCCACAAACCCCAAGAGGCCAATAGCGGACTCAATGAGATAGCTAATGAACCAGAACAGCCGACAGAGGGATCCGCAGTGCAGCAACCGAAGAGGAATGAATCCAATTGGACTCCTCCGGAAGGCCGCTGCCCCCGACGGGACATGTATGCCCAAGCCATCAGGAGGTGTGTGAACACCAGATTCATCAACCGCACTTACAAGACAGTCCCGAACATCACCCAAGCACAAAGCAAGGCCATCCGTGCTCTCCAGACCAACCGCAACATTGTCATCAAACCAGCAGACAAAGGAGGCGCCACCGTCATACTGAACAGAACGGACTACTGTGAAGAAGTGTACCAACAACTAAACAATGTGAAACACTACAGACAGTTACCAGCAGATCCGACCAAAGAACACACTCGTCAACTCAACACTCTGATCAAAACCTTTGATCCGGACCTTCAGAACACCCACTGGGCTCTCATTCCACGTACTCCCTGCATTGGAGATCTCTACTGCCTCCCAAAGATACACAAGGCAAACATACCCGGTCGTCCCATCGTATCGGGCAATGGGACCCTGTGTGAGAACCTCTCCGGCTATATCGAGGGCATCCTGAAACCCATTGTACAAAGAAGCCCCAGCTTTTGTCTTGACACTACGGACTTCCTACAGAAACTCAGCACACATGGAGCAGTTGAACTAGGGACACTCCTTGTCACAATGGATGTCTCGGCGCTCTACACCAACATCCCCCACGACAATGGTATTGCTGCAACTGCCTCAGTACTCAATGCCAACAACTGCCAGTTTCCGGATGCAATTTTACAACTCATGCGCTTCATCTTGGACCACAATGTCTTCACCTTCAACAATCAGCTTTTCATCCAGACACATGGAACAGCCATGGGGACCAAATTTGCACCTCAGTATGCCAACATCTTCATGCACAGGTTCGAACAAGACTTCTTCACCACACAAGATCTTCAACCAAGGTTATATACTAGATACATTGATGACATCTTTTTCCTTTGGACCCATGGTGAACAATCATTGAAACAACTGTATGATGATATCAACAAGTTCCATCCCACCATCAGACTCACCATGGACTATTCTCCAGAATCAGTTGCATTCTTGGACACACGCATCTCAATCAAGGACGGTCACCTCAGCACCTCACTGTACCGCAAACCGACAGACAACCTCACAATGCTCCACTTCTCCAGCTTCCACCCTAGACACGTTATAGAAGCCATTCCCTATGGACAAGCCCTCTGTATACACAGAATTTGCTCAGATGAGGAGGATCGTGACAGACACCTCCAGACACTGAAGGATGCCCTCGTGAGAACAGGATATGGCGCTCGACTCATCGATCGACAGTTCCAACGTGCCACAACGATAAACCGCACTGATCTCCTCAGAAGACGAACACGGGACACGGTGGACAGGGTACCCTTTGTTGTCCAGTACTTCCCCGGAGCGGAGAAGCTACGACATCTTCTCCGGAGTCTTCAACATATCATTGATGACGATGAACATCTCGCTAGGGCCATCCCCACCCACCCACTTCTTGCTTTCAGACAACCGCACAACCTCAAACAGATCATTGTTCGCAGCAAACTACCCAACCTTCAGGAGAACAGTGACCACAATACCACACAACCCTGCCACAGAAACCTCTGCAAGACATGCCAGATCATAGACATGGACGACATCATCAAACGTGAGGATACCATTCACCAGGTACACGGTACGTACTCTTGCAACTCGGCCAACGTTGTCTACCTAATACGTTGCAAGAAAGGATGTCCCAAAGCATGGTACGTTGGGGAGACCATGCAGACACTACAACAGCGGATGAATGAGCATCACTCAACAATCACCAGGCAAAACAGTTCCCTTCCTGTGGGCGAACGCTTCAGCAGTCATGGGCATTCGGCCTCCGACCTGCGGGTAAATGTTCTTCAAGGGGGCTTTTGTGATACACAACAGCGCAGAGTCGCTGAACAGAGACTGATAGCCAAGCTCCGCACACATGAGGACGGTCTTAACAGGGATCTTGGCTTCATGACACACTATCTGTAACCCCCGTAACTTGCCTGGGTTAGCAAAAAACCTAACTTACTGTGCTGTCTGGAGAAAATACACAATTCTCTAACCAATGCTCAGGATTCCCTTCACACACATTGTTAGCCACTTTAACACTTGAATAGCAGGTTAGTTGTAAGGATTCGCATTCTAATCAGCAATCTATGACTGTCTGTGTTGGTATGAGTGCTACTGCATTTGCCTGACGAAGGCACATAGTGTCGAAAGCTCACGAATTTACTATCAAATAAATTGATTGGATTTAAAATTGGTGTTGTGAAACTTTACTGTAGGAGGAAACCAGGGCACCCGGAGGAAATCCATGCAGACACAAAGAGAATGTGCAAACTCCACACAGATAGTGATCTAAGCTGGGAATCAAACTCAGGTCCCTGGAGCTGTGGAGCAGCAGTGCTGACCATTGAGATATCATGCCGCCCACTAAAAACCCACAGAAATGGGCACGTTAGCATCATTCAAGGCGTATCTTGTTAGACATCTGAATGGGAGGCAAACAGAAGGGTAGAAATTGCATATCAGCGCAGGCTTAGTGGGTTGAAGGGCCTGTTCCTGTGCTGTCTTGTTCTTTGTACAGATGATGGGGGGAGTTTCAGTTATCTTAATAGATTAAGATATCAACATAGATGTGATACAAATGTCTTGACCACGATCTTTCAAAGATTCTTGAAGATGGAAGTTGTACTTGAGGACTGAGAGTGTGCCCATGTAACATCTCTGTTCTGAAATAGTGAAGCAGTTATCTCTGGATCTCTACTAAACTGGCTGAGCCCCCACAAGCTATAATGTTGGATGAAATTAACGCACAGATAAAAATAAAAATATGGCTAATAACTAGTATTAATGCGTGGGAGGCAAGTTACTTCTCACAAAAAAAAAGAGTTCACTGAGTAAGTGATAGAAGATAGAACATGTAACAGGTATTATGTACATGAATTTACAAACCAGCGAGATCAATCACGTCATGGAAGAGGAAGATAACATGGCTACAAAATTGGTTAAAGGATGTTTCTAGGCTTGAGAGATGTCGATGAAGTTTTGTTTGAAATGTATTTGAGGACCATTTATTTTTTTGCTTTCAATACCAGAAAATTTGCAGATGGTATAAAAATAGGAAGTCAGTTAACTGCGAAGCTCCTCAGGTGGGCATAAATAGCTGATTATCTTGCAGATTGTCAGGTAAAATGTGAGATAACACATTTTAGGTCTGCATTTGTAAAAGATATAGAACATAAAACATAGAACATAGAACACTACAGCACAAACAGGCCCTTCGGCCCACAAGTTGTGCCAAACACATCAAAAACCTACCCAGCCATAGACCTATCTATAACCCCCAATCCCATTGGACCCCATATACTCATCCAGAAGTCTTTTTAAAAGACCCCAGCGAGTTCGCCTCGACCACCACCGACGGCAGCCGATTCCATTCACTCACCACCCTCTGAGTGAAAAACTTTCCCCTAGCATCCCCTCTGTACTTGCTTCCCTGCACCTTAAATCTGTGCCCTCTTGTCGCGACCATTTCAGCCCGGGAAATAGTCTCTGAGAGTCCACCCTATCTATTCCTCTCAACATCTTGTAAACCTCTATCAGTCGCCTCTCAACCTTCGTCTCTCCAGGGAGAACAGTCCCAGCTCCCTCAACCTGTCTTCATAAGGCATGCCTCCCAATCCAGGCAACATCCTTGTAAATCTCCTCTGCACCCTTTCAATAGCTTCCACGTCCTTCCTATAGTGAGGCGACCAGAACTGCGCACAGTACTCCAAGTGTGGTCTGACAAGGGTCCTATAAAGCTGCAGCATTACCTCCTGACTCCTGAACTCAATCCCTCGATGAATGAAGGCCAGTACACCGTAAGCTTTCTTAACCACATCCTCCACCTGGGAGGCCGATTTGAGAGTCTTATGGACCCGGACCCCAAGATCCCTCTGCTCTTCCACACAGCTAAGACTCCTACCTTTGATAGTGTACTCATTCATCCCGTTGGATCTGCCAAAATGGACCACAACACATTTATCCGCGTTGAAGTCCATCTGCCACTTCTCCGCCCAGTCTTGCATCCTGTCGATGTCATGCTGCAACTTCTGACATCCCTCCAGACCATCCACAACACCACCGACCTTCGTGTCATCGGCGAACTTACTCACCCATCCCTCCACTTCCTCATCCAGGTCATTTATGAAAATGACAAACAGCAAGGGTCCTAGAACAGATCCCTGGGGCACTCCACTGGTGACCGACCTCCATGCAGAAAAAGAGCCATCCACAACCACCCTCTGCCTTCTGCAGGCAAGCCAGTTCTGGATCCACAAGGCCAAAGCCCCTTGGATCCCATGGCCTCTCACCTTCTCAAGAAGTCTTGCATGTGGGACCTTGTCAAATGCCTTGCTGAAGTCCACGTACACCACGTCCACTGCTCTTCCTTCGTCAATGTGTTCAGTCACATTTTCGAAGAACTCAATTAAGCTCGTAAGGCACGACCTGCCTTTTACAAAACCATGCTGACTATTTCTAATCAACCTAAACTTCTCCAAATGCTCGTAAATCTTGTCCCTCAGAAGCCTCTCCATCAGCTTACCAACCACTGAGGTCAGACTCACCGGTCGGTAATTTCCAGGACTATCCCTGTTCCCTTTCTTGAAAATAGGGACCACATCCGCAATCCTCCAATCCTCCAGAACCTCTCCCGTCTCCATCGACGACGCAAAGATCATCGCCAGGGGCTCTGCAATGACATCCCTCACCTCCCACAATAACCTGGGGTACATCCCATCTGGTCCCGGAGACTTGTCTATCTTGATAGCATTTAGAAGTTCTAACACATCCGCTTCCTTAATATCTACGTACTCAATCTTTTCAGTCTGCCGCAAACTTGTAGTGCATCCTCCCAGATCACTTTCCACCGTGAATACTGAGGCAAAGTACTCATTAAGCACCTCTGCCATTTCTTCCGGTTCCATACAGACTTTTCCCCCTTCACCTTTTATAGGTCCTATCCCTTCTCTTCTCATCCTTTTACTTTTCACATATTTGTAGAAGGCCTTGGGATTCTCCTTAATCCTACCAGCCAAGGCCTTCTCATGACCCCTTCTGGCTCTCCTAATTTCCTTTTTAAGCTCTCTTCTATAAGCCTTATACTTCTCTAGATCCCCAACATCTCCTAGCTCTTTGAACCTTTTATACACCTTTCTTTTCTTCCTGACTATGTTCACCACAGCCTTCGTGCACCACGGTTCCCGCGTCCTACCAAAACCTCCTTGTCTCACCGGAACGTTGTCGTGCAAAGCTCCAGACAAGCATTCCTTGAACATCTGCCACCTTCCTTCTGTGCTTTTCCCCAAGAACACCTCCTTCCAGTTTATTCGCCCCAACATCTGCCTGATGTCTTCATATTTCCCCTTATTCCAGACAAACACCTTCCTAGCCTGCCTGATCCTATCCTTTCCAACGCAAGGGTGAAGGAGATAGAATTATGATCTCCATCCCCAAGATGCTCTCCTACCGAGAGATCCATCACCTGTCCTGGTTCATTAGCTAGTACCAGGTCCAGTACAGCCTCTCCTCTCGTAGGCTTGTCCACGTGCTGTGTCAGGAAACCCTCCTGAACACACCTAACAAACTCCTCCCCATCCAAACCCCTTACCCTTGGGATATTCCAGTCGATGTTTGGGAAATTAAAGTCTCCCATCACAAGAACTCTGTTATTTCTACACCTCTCCAATATCTGTTTCCCTATCTGCACCTCAACTTCCCTGTCACTATTGGGCGGCCTATAGAATACACCCAGCAATGTCACCGACCCTTTGCTATTCCTAACTTCCACCCACAGAGACTCCGTAGACATTCCCTCCTCGGTATCCACCTTCTCTGCAGCCATGACACTGTCCCTGATCAACAGTGCCACTCCACCACCTCTTTTGCCTCCCTCCCTGTCCTTCCTGAAGGATCTGAATCCCGGGACCTGTAGTACCCAGTCCTGTCCCTGAGACATCCAAGTCTCTGTAATGGCCACCACATCACAATCCCAAGCAGCAATCCACGCCCTAAGTTCATCCACCTTATTTACTACACTCCTGGCATTAAAATAGACACAGCTCAGTCCCTCAGACTGGACATTTCCCTTCTCCCCCACTCGTCTAACCTGCCTCTCATCCTGCCTAGAGTCCTTCCCTACCTGGGAGCTAACCTCCTTGCTCCCAGTCTCCACATCACTATTCCCTCCCCCTAACCTTTCTAGATTAAAGTCCCCCCAGTAGCCCTAGCCAGTCTTCCCGCCAAGATATTAGTCCCCCTGGGATTCAGCTGCCACCCGTCTTTGCTGTACAGGTCACACCTGCCCCTAAAGAGGTCCCAATGATCCCAATATATTTAAGAAGAGGGTGAAATTATGTGACCGATTCTGTTCACCACATTAACATCTGACTTTTTTCTTAAATGATGGAGCTTGTGCTTATTATAGGGAGCTCAAGTCAAGTTGAAACTTTGCAACAGCAGATGTAAATATTCCCATCGGTAAAAATTCCAAAGCTTCATCGGAAAGCAAAAGTTTGAAGCTTCTGTGCATCTGTTAAATTAAATCCGATTCATTAATTAACATGTAAAGTAACATCACTTTTACTTTAACAATGCAAAAAATACACTGAAATTCAGAAATGAAACCTTTATACATTTCAGAACACTTCATGAAACTATCAGTACCTGGAGTTGCAATTATCTTATGCTGGTTTTGCACATTCTTTGTTGTATATTTTTCTCATAATTTACTACTTTCTATTCACCATTTTTCTGTCATACCCCAAATTTAGTGACACAATTTTAGGCAAGATGTCAATTTCTCTGCAATCCACATGGAGGGTTTCAGATTCCTAGGGCATTGGCACTGGTTCTGGGCAGATGTGACCTGTACAAACTGGATGGGATACATGTGGATAGGACTGAGATTGATGTCCTTGGGTGGGTACTTACTAGAGTGATTGGGGAGAGTTTAAACTCCTATGGCAGGGGGAGGGAACATATTAAAGGATTCAGAGCAAAGTCGAAACAAAAGGAAATGATAGCAAGGAGAATAAGAATGGTGATAGGCTGAGAAATAAAGGGCCAGAATCAGGTAAGAACACAGGAAAACATAGGAATGGATAAGAAATACTAAAAGGCTTCATTTTAAATATTTGTACTTGAATGCTCAGAGCATTCAAAACAAAATGGATGAATTAGTTGTGCTGATCGATATAAAAGATTATGATATTTTGGCATTATGGAAACATGGTTCCAAGGTGACCAAAGATGGGAAATAAACTTTAAGGGCTATTCTGTGTTTAGGAGGAACACTCAGTAAAGTTTTACAACACCAATTTTAAATCCAATCAATTTATTTGATAGCAAAACAGCGAGCTTTTGACCCTTTGTCTTCGTCAGGCAAATGCAGTGTTCTGGTCTGCAATAGCACACATATCAACATAGACAGTCACAGATTGCTGATGAGAATGCGAATCCTTACATCTAACCTGCTATTCAAGTGTTAAAGTGGCTAACAATGTGTGTGAAGGGAATCCTGAGCATTGGTTAGAGAATTGTGTATTTTCTCCAGACAGCACAGTAAGTGAGGTTTTTTGCTAACCCAGGCAAGTCATGGGGGTTACAGATAGTGTGACATGAAGCCAAGATCCCTGTTAAGACCATCCTCATGTGTGCAGAACTTGGCTATCAGTCTCTGCTCAGCGACTCTGCGCTGTCGTGTGTCATGAAGGCCCCCTTGAAGAACATTTACCCGCAGGTCGGAGGCCGAATGCCCGTGACTGCTGAAGTGTTCGTCCACAGAAAGGGGAAACAGGAGGAACAGACAGAAAGGAAAAGGTGGTGGAGTTTCATTGTTGCTTAAAGAAGATATTAATACAATATTGAGGAAAAATATTAGCACAGACAATATGGAATTTTAATGGGTTGAATTCAGAAACAACAAGGGGCAAAATCATTTTTGGGAGTGGGATATAAACCATAAAACTATAGTGGTAATGTTGGGAATAACATTAGGCAAGGAATCACAGATGTATATGTTAAAGGAACATCTGTTATTATTGGAAACTTTAATCTGCATATAAATTGGGGGAGTCAAATTATTCATAATACAACAGAGGAGGAATTTCTGGAGTGTATACGAGATTGTTTTCTCGACCACTACATTGAGGAATCAACAAGGGAATAGACCATTTTGGAGTGAATATTGTGCAATGAGATAGGATTAGTTGGCAATATAGTTGTGAGAGAACCTTTGGGGATGAATGACCACAATATAACAGAACTCTCTGTCAAGGTGGATTGTGACATCATTGATTCTGAGTCCAGGGTCCTGAATCTCAATATGATGGTATGATAACTATAGTAACTATGGTGCAATGAGACATGAATTGGCCATGGTGAACTGAGAAACATTACTGAAAGAAAGAACAGTGAGTAGGCAATGGCAGGCATTCAAGGAATAGATGAATTTTAAAGATTGTTTATTCTTTTCTGGTGCAAGAGAGGAAAGGAAATTGTAGCCAAACCAATGGTTTACAAAGAAAATTAGAGATAGTAATCAATTCAAAGAAACACACAAATAGGCAAGAAAAAGCAATAGACTTGAGGACAGTTTAAAATTTAGCAAAGGAGGACCAAGGTATTAATTAAGAAAAGCAAAATAGAGTATGAAAGTCAGCTAGCAGGGAACATAAAAATTGATGGTAAAAGTTTCTACAGCTATGTAAAGAGAAAAGATTGACAAAAAAAAAGTAGTTAAAAATGGGAGCATTCATAGTGGGGAACATAAAATTCGTACTTTGGTCCTGTCTTCACAAAGGAAGATGTAAATAATGTGGCAGAAGTTCTGAGAGAAATAAATGTTAGTGAGGATCTGAAGGAAATCAGTATGAGTAAAAGAATATTTTTGGGGAAATTGATGGGATTGAAGGTGGATAAATCTCTAGGACCTAATAATCTTCATCCCAGAGTACTTAAGGAAGTGGGCCCAGAAATAGTAGATCTATTGGTGATCATTTTCCAAAATTCTTTGGACTCTGGACTGGTTCCTATAGATTGGAAGCTAGCTAATGTAAGCTCGCTATTCAAAAAGGGAGGTAGAGAGAAAACAGGGAACTATCGAGCAGTGAGTCTAATATCGTCAATATTGGGGAAGTTGCTGGAGTCCATTATCAAGAATAGTTCAGCATTCGGTAAAGAAAGTCAGCATGGATTTGCAAAAGGGAAACCATACTTGATGAATCTATTTGAATTCTTTGATAATATACTGAGGAGGGTTGACTAAGGAGAACTAGTGATTGTGGCTTATTTAGACTTTCAGAGGCTTTTGACAAAGTCTCACGTAACAGATTACTATATAAAGTTAAATCTCATGGGATTGTGGATAGTGCCTTGAGATGGGTATTCTCAATACCGGTGTCCCACCATGCTGTGTTCTCAGCCCCTACTATACTCCTTATACACCTATGACTGGCTCCAACTCGATCTCCAAGTTTGCTGACGACACCACTATAGTGAGTCAGATTTCAAATAATGACGAAACAGTGAAAAGAGTTGAGAAGTTCAGGTTTTTAGATGTCCTGTCCTGGTCCCTCCATGTCAGCACTATCGTTAAGAAAGCCCATCAACACCTCTGCTTTCTCAAAAGACTAAGGAAATTTGGCATGTCAACTACGACCAATTTTTACAGATGCACCATAGAAAGCATTCTTTCTGGTTGTATCACAGCTTAGTATCGTTCCTGCTCTGCCCAAGACTGCAAGAAACTACAAAAAGTTGTGAATTAGCCCAATCATGCAA
The DNA here is from genome assembly GCA_024679065.1 of Sphyrna mokarran. Taxonomy (NCBI): domain Eukaryota; kingdom Metazoa; phylum Chordata; class Chondrichthyes; order Carcharhiniformes; family Carcharhinidae; genus Sphyrna; species Sphyrna mokarran. Next base: position 66,396,629 of record JAGIQG010000011.1, on the reverse strand, counting down.
ACCAGCCTCTCATCCATTGACTTCTCATTGCCTCGACAAAGCAGCCAGCATAATTAAGGACCCCACATACTCTGGACATTCTCTTTTCCACCTTCTTCCATCAGAAAGAAAATACAAAAGTCTAAGGTCGTATACTAACTGACACAAGAACAGCTTCGTCCCTGGTGCCATCAGATTTTTGAATGGTCCAATCTTGCATTAAGTTGATCTTTCTCTACGCCCTAGCTATAACTGTAACACTGCATTCTTGTTTCTTTCTTTATGAATGGTATGCTTTGTTGGTATAGCGCGCAAGAAACATTACATTTCATTGCATGTAACACATGTGATAATAATAAATCAAATCAATCAACAATGGGAGTTTCACAATAACTGATGCAGGAGCAGAAGCCGCAGGCCTGTTAAGTCATTTCTGAACAGGCTAGATTGTGACCAGCTTGTGGGCTTGCTTCCTAAATCTGGTTAGCAGATAGGAAGCAAAGAGTTGGCATAAATGGGTCTTTATTCTGTTGGCAGGCAGTTAATAGTGGAGTGCTGCAGGGATCTGTTCACATTATATATTATTGATTTGGAAGAGGTAACTAAATGTGACTAATACAAAATTGGGTAGGCGGGTGAGCTATAAGAAGGATGCAGAAATGTTTCAGCTTGATTTGGACAGACTGAGCAAGTGAGCATTTGCATGCCAGATACAGTGTAATGTGAATAAACGTGAGATTATCCACTTCAGTTGCTATAATAGGAAGGCAAGTTATTATTTGAATGAATGAAAATTGAGGGAGGTGGATACTCAGTGAGACCTTGGTGTCCTCATGCATCAGTCACTGAAAATAAGCACCCAGGTACAGCAGACAGTAAAGAAGGCAAATGGTACATTGGCCTTCTTAGCGAGAGGATTTGAAGATAGGGAAACGGATGTTTTACTGCAATTGTACAGGGCATTGGTGAGGTCACATCTGGAATATTGTGTGCAGTTTTGGTGTCCTTATCTGAGGCAGGATGTCCTTGTTGTAGAGAGAGTACAGCAAAGGTTTACCAGGCTGATTCTTGGGATGGCAAGTCTGTCTTATGAGAGACCAAGTCAGTTAGGATTATATTAATTGGAGTTTAGAAGATCAGAGGGTTTTCATGGAAACTTATAAAATTATAACAGGGTTAGACAGGGTAGATTCAGAAATCAAATTCAAAGCACCACATTTTTACAGACATATAAAACTAAAGAATTATTTTCTTTGATTGTTCCCAATGGTGGGGGAATCCAGAACTAGGGGTCATAGTTTGAGGATAAGGGGTAAACCTTTTAGAACTGAGGTGAGAAGTTTATTCACCCAGAGGATGGTGAATATATGGAATTCACTACCACAGAATGTAGTTGAGACCAAAACAATGTCTGATTTCAAACAGAAATCAGATATAGCTTTCGGGGCTAAAGGGATCAAAGAGTATGAGGGGACAGGGAAATCCGGATATTAATTTGATGATCAACAATGATCAAAATGATGGCACAGCAGGCTTGAAGAGACAACTGGTCTACTCCTGCTTCTATTTTCTATGTTCCTATGTTTAAACTGCCTCTGAATTCACTGGACCCAATATTTGGATTGAGTTTCGCATCTTTGTCAGCTGAAATAAATAGAGCATTTTAAGATACTTCTCTTTGTAGAGATATGATGCAAACATTCAGTGAACAGACAATGCGAAATGAAAACTGTCAACATACTGATACTGGTATTTGCTTTTTTTAAAATTTCCTTCAACAGCAGTTGCGCACCATTATAGATGTACAAATTAAATCCAGTCACAGGATCTTCAACTGGTGGAAAGTAGATATCTTTGGAAATGTTTCTCATTGATACTCTGTCTTTTGTCATTTTCTATTTCTTGGCAATAGTGATTGTGCTGTGCTATGACAGAATCTATAGAAATGGAACTTGCAATGATCTCACTCTCGGGGCTTAAATTCTGTCCCAAGGTGCCTCTCCATATTCAGACAGAATACAGAATGCTTTGAATACTGTTGTTTACTGCACATCTCTTCTCCATGTGGATCCAGGCATTATTAAATATCAATCAATTGTAATGAGATTTATGAACCAAGTTGGGATCATCATCCATTCAATTGAACCAAGACAGGCAAACCTTAAAAAACCAAAAAGCTTGGATGAATATTAGAGAAAAATCCAGAAAGATGTGCAAAAATAATTTGAAAGGGATTTGTTTATTGGTCACAGTCAACCCAATTAACATATCCGCATTCTTGTGATTTTTGCAATCAATATTCCTGATGATTGAAAAGGGAATTTTATCAATATTATTCATCTAATATTCAATCTACCCTGGTACTGTCCGTGCTAAATCAGAGAACATGGGAATTTTTTTCACCTGTACCTGCTGTCGATTGGGTGCTGCTTTTCGCTCTCTCTGACATTTTTTTTTTTCCTCTCTTTTTCCCTTCTCCTCTGCTTCTCCAGCCTTAATCACTTTTCCTCTGCTCTCGCTCTCTGCTCTCTTCTGTCTTATTCATCTTTTGATATTAGTAGAAGGTGATGGATGGTATTATAGGAAAAGGAACAATAGACTATTTTTATGGTAGGGTTTACAGGGGAAATGTGGCACTCAGGTGCTCTTTTCCAATTGCTTTCCCAGTCATTCATGCTTTTGCAATCCATTACATCCATCATGTTTCTTTTCATTCGTTTTCTCAATCTTTCCACTTGCTACGACATGTTTATTCCCATTGCCACTCCTACCTCTGAGAATCATAGAATCTTTATAATGCAGAAGGAGGCCATTCAGCCCATCAAGTCTACACCGAGCAAATCCCACCCAGGCCCTATTTCCTTAACCCCATCTATTTACTCTGCTAGTCCCCCTAACACTAATGGGAAATATCGCATGGGCGATCCACCTAACCTGCACATCTTTAGAGTGTGGGAGGAAACTGGAGCACCAAGAGGAACCACACACTTCCTCTTCCTCTTTGGACTATTTGCTCAAATTTTATATAACTTCATTAGCCTTATTTGTCTTTCATCCAGACCCACCCCCCCATCTCCACATTTGTAACCTTGATTAAAAAAACATTCATAATGGGAGGATACAATGTTTTGAAATGGCTTCATGCTTCAAAGACAGGATGAACAAGCAGGAGGTGCATAATGGTTGAAAGAATAAATGAGCATTCTCAGTTCATTTTCAATAACAAAAAAGGGAAATTTGCATCTTTCATAATTGTTATGCAATACATTGATCAGAATCTTCAAGGGAAATGGAGATTGACCAAAACTCATATTTCTCTTTCTTATGTGTTACACTTCTAACATTTCCTGTTTTTAATCTTATTTCTCTGACATTCATAATTCCTTTTGTACTTTCTCTGGGATACCTGAACCTTGTGCCTGAACTAAATTCTGAATAAATTACCTGTAATTTTACTCATTGAAAAGTACTTTTGTCAATTGAAAAGTGTCTTTGCACTCAGCTTATTTTTCACAGATTCTGGAAAGGTCTGCAAAACTCAGGGAGGCAGCACGGTGGCACAATGGTTAGCACTGCAGCTTCACAGCTTCAGGGACCTGGGTTCAATTCCCTGCTTAGTCCCTGTCTGTGTGGAATTTGCGCATTCTCCTGTGTCTGTGTGTATTTCCCCCGGGTGCTCTGGTCTCCTTCCATATTCCAAAAATATGTGGGTTTGATGTGTTGACCATGCTAAATTAGCACTTAGTGTCCCAGGATACATAGATTAGAGGGATTAGCGAGATACATATATTTGGTGTTATGAGGCTAAGGCCCACGTGGGACTGTTAGCAGTGCAGATTTGATGAGCAAAATGGCTTCCTTCTGCCCTGGAAAAATTCTATGATTCTATGAACAGCACAATTAGCAGAAACCCCAAAGGATGATTAATTTACTCTGAGGATGTGACCAGTTTTGTGATGGGTGTCTTTGATAGCAATGTCTTTCATAAATATTGCAGAAACTTTATTTTCTCTGAATGTGATTCATACTTAAGATTCTGCAATTTGTTTCCAATGGTTACGCCAATTTCAAGTGATAATGTTAAAAAAAACAATAATGCAAAACAGATGATCTAATAGGTGGGATTTTCTGGCCGCATTCATCTCAAAACCAGAAAATCCCGCTCAAGGTCAACGAATCTTCCCATGGTCTGCCCCTCACTCACTATGATTTCCGTGGTGGGTGGAATGGGAGATATCCGCCCAGTGTTTATAATTGAGTTTCTGCTATACAATGCATGCTCCAGAATGGACAGGAATGAAATATTTGATTTATATATTATTTGAATCAGTTGCTATTAATCTCAGTATCTCTCTTGTGCTCAATACTTCTAAATGTGGGCTGGAATTCTCTGACTGCTCATGCCCCGCCATCACTGCTAGCGAGGATGGAGAATTTGGTACTCAGCCAAATCTCTGTTCACTGCAGTGAGACCAGAGAATCCCACTGATATGAACGGCCCATAAGATGTCTCCCAGCACCAGGTTAAAGTCTAACATGTTTATTTGGAATCATGAGCTTTCGGAGCTCTGCTCCTTCATCAGGAGAGTGGAGAGGTGGGTTTCACAAATATGGCGTATAGACAAAGACACAATTGCAAGGTAAAGGTTGGAATGCAAGGCTTTACAGATAATCATGTCTTTACAGGTACAGACAGTGCAAATGGAGAGAGGGATAAACACAGGTTAAAGAGGAATTATCTCAAGCCAGGACAGTTAGTAGGATTTAGTTCCACACAGCCAGACCAAATGGTGGGGGTTACATGTTGTGTGACATGAACCCAAAATCCCTTTTTTTGATTCCAAATAAATCTTTGGACTTAAATCTATGAGACTTCTTACTGTGCCCACCGGAATCCAACATCGCCACCTCCATAAGGTGAATAGTCAGAGACTCCTGCCCATGATGTAGGAAAAATATAAAAGAATGTGAAAAAGTTTAACATAGGTTCAATAAGATATCATCAGTTTAAAATTTGGAGAATCCAGAGTAGTTTGGTCACTTTTTTATAGGAGCTAAGATGATCAAGGGGTGTTCTGCTCGAGGTCTTTATGAGGGCTGAATGTGAGGGATAAATACTGATCTACTGATTGGAAAACTGGTAATAAGAGGGCAAAATATTTAAAATAATCACAAAGAGAATAGCAGAGGAATTTACAAAATAATTCATCAAAGGATGGTAAGAATAGGGAGTTTTCTGGACACAGATCACATTGAAACACAGTTTGCAAACTGTAATTAATTAGCTGCTTGTTAAAAAAAAATCAAAGGTTATGCCAGGCTGCAAGAGCATAGGATTAAACATTTAAGCTGATATGGACAAAAACTCACCATGGAACTGATGGACCAAGCTGAGATATAAATACTTGATTATGTTCAAGGTGTTATGCAAATACATGTTATAATAAATAAATTGAGAAGAAGGGAGTGAAAGGGAAATTTAGCAAGGCTCATTGGACACAATTTGGATTTGAAAATAACAGATGTAATTATCGTAGTTAAAAAAGGTCAAAAGCAACATCATGAAAATTACACATCTGTTAGATGGACATTTATGATGATTAGCTATTACAAAAGAACAACTGAAGAGCATCTACAAGAGTAAATGCAATAAATCCAAGTCAACTTGTGTTGATTAAACCTGATGCCTCACATCTGATAATATTGGAATTCTATGAGGAGATGTTCTTCTCTTTAAACGCACACCTATATGCACAATGTAATATATACTCAAGACAATTTACAACTGTCAGCTGTCTGTTTTTCACTGGAAAAATGGTTAAAAACTGAGATTGAGGTGAATGGAAAGGGAGGTGGCTTTTCAGGTGTACAAATTGTGATGCTGTAGGATTTCGATTGCAACATTGAATTCCAAAGGGCCTGAGTTTGCATGTAAGTGCTTCCCCTGGGTTAGCGAGATGGTTAGTGATCAAAGCATTTTACAAAAGTGTCCCAATTGTTATTGCATTTCCTTATCTGGGCCCAGCTCTTTCTTGCTTCACTAATATACTACTGCTTCTGCAGGCCTAAACCTAACCACCTCACCCACATCTCCACCTCCTCCATTCCCCCCTCCACCCCACATCCCTGCCCCCATCCCATTCATCTCCCCCAACTCCGCACCTCCATTCAGGCCCAACCGACGAATTGTCGTTTGTTGGCTACAAGACATGAACCTGAAAATGGGTTGGATCTCTGGCAGGGAGCCATCAGCACCATTCAGAAATGAAAATCTAGATTAGCAGAGGAAGTGATAAGAATTTGTCCAGAAGAGAAAAAAGGTCCTATTATCAGGTGGTCACACATGACATTTTGCTGAGATTGCAGAAGCAGACAGAGCTAATCGTAAACCAAAGGCATTTTCTGAAAGGAACTTTATGAAGATACAGCTGCAGCCACAATATCAACGTTGGAGAAGTTCCAAAGTGTGATGAGGCAATGGTTTGCAGTCAATCTCAGATGAGCAGATTGGTCAAGATGATTGTTTAGCTAAATGGGAAAGGGCTTTGATCAATAAGTATAAAATTAATGTATGGAATAGAAGCATAAGGTTGTGTGGAGCCTGGAGAAGAAGCTGTCCAGGCTCAGGGATTCTGAAGAAATGTTAGGGGACACCAGTGAAGGAAGTTTCTTCTTCCGCAACAAGATCGTGGAAAACGGACAAAGCACGATAATCGTAATTGGATTATGGTGGCCAACAAGAATTGTTGCCAAAAAAGACTAGTTACTGGACCCTAAGGAGTCATGGGGCGAATAAATGGCCCATTTGAAATCCAGGAGACATTAATGATCCAATTCACCAGTGACCTCACAAAAGAAGGAAAAGAACAATCCCAGATTGGTTATGTGTGAGTGAAGAAACCTGAGGTTATTAGAACTGCAAGGAGTTTTCATGACACATCTTCCAGCAGCAATCTCTGTGTGGATCTTTGAGGCTTGATAAGGGTATGGTCAGGATAATTGTTTCAATGCTGCCACTGCCAGCCACCTACAGTGAATAAATAACCTAATTTCCTGGTGGGAATTGTACTGAGTTACAATGACAGTCATCTTGGAGCCTGGGTGTTTGTCATATTGCACCAACAGTGAACCAAACTGGTACCACCACTGTGGCGATCATGTTGTAGAATGTGCTAAGTAGGATTTCAGGAAGAAAAAGCAGTGCTTATATCATGGGAAATACTTAAAACCTAGTTTATTTACACAATTTACAGAATGCATGCAGCTAGTTAAGAGAAGGCACATATTCTTCTCAGGGCTACATGTCTGCTGCTTTTAGTACATAGCACATGACTGCCTGAGTCAGTGCCACATTACCTTGTACACTGCAGACTGGCATAGCCATTCTGTTAACCTTTTACAACGAATTAAAACCACTCTAGAGATATGAGCAAAAAAATCTGTGAGACACTCCAGAGGAGTGTTAAAGGATAGCCGCACTATTGAAGGTGCTTATTGGAATTTTCCCAAGGCAGGTGCAATGAGCCATTATCTAGTGATGAAATCTTATAGTCCCATCAAAATCTACGATTATCTGCTCCTGCCGTCAGGATACCCGCTGCAAGGTGTCGATTTCAACTGGAAGATCCCAAAGGTGGGAGAGGTGGAAAATCCCACCCACTGTCTTTATGATGAGCTTCTTTTTTCATTCACTCATTGGACATGGGTGTCACTGGCAGGCAAGCCTTTATTGTCCAACCCTAGTTGCCCAAGGGCAGTTGAAAATCAATCATGTTGTTATGGCTGTAGAGTCACATGTAGACCAAACTAGGTAAGGATGGCAATTTCCTTCCCTAAAGGGCATTAGTGAACCAGATGGGTTTTTCCAACAATTAACAATGCTTTCCTGGTTATCTTTAGGCTTTTAATTCCAGGATTTTCTTGAATTTAAATTTCATCATCTGCCACGGTGGGATTTGAACCATGGTCCCCAGAATGATTCCCTGGGTCTCTGAATTACTAGTCCAGCGATGTTATCACGACACCATTGCCTCCCCTCAAATTCTAAACTGAACTCTGTCTGTTCTCTTGGGTGAATGTAAAAGATCCTATGGCACTATTTGAAAAGAGGGGAAGGTGAGTTATCCCAATATCCTGGTTAATAGGTTTTCTTCAATCAACATCACTAAAAGCAGGTTAGTTAGTCATTGTCACTTCGCTCTTTGCTGTGTACAGATTGGCTGTCTTATTTCCTACATTACAACAGTGACTAGACTTCAAAAATACATTATTCAATATAAAGCACTTACAGACATTCTGAGGTCACAAGGCATGATATTAATGCCGAATTTCTTTTATTTTTGATTTGTTTATATTTCTGGTTGTGGTGATTCTCACCTTGAGTGTAAAGGAACAATTCTGAGATAGTAATTTTCACTTCTCAAGGGCTGAACATTGTATGCCTGTGGGGATAAAGATCCGAGAAATTGTTTTCCCTTACCTTTGTGTTAGCATAGTCAGTAATTGTAGATTCGCCCCGTCCCATTGGTATGTTACAGACTGTCACACTGTTGCAATTAGTCATTATTTTTCACGCAAGAGTTATTGAAATTTTACTCAGTGATGTATTGTATATTTCCAGTGATAAAAAGTCATGCATTTTCAATAAAAAAAGCTCTGCAGCCCTTGCTATCAGAATGCAATCAACTCTCCATAATAAAATGAATATGAATCAATTGATTTCCATCTTGCTTATCTTCAGTGTTGTGTAGAAATTATTGCTCCCACAACTTAAGCTTTCCTCAGCTTCTCTGGTTTTCAATCATACTGTCTGATTCAGTTATCTCTACCAGTTTCCTCTATACAATAAGCTTCCTGTGTGAGGATGTTTAATGAATAACATTGAAGAATGGCTTTGCGTCCTAGCTCTAAACAAAATATTGATGGCTCTTTTCTTCAGGATCTCTTTAAAAATGGTGTCAATAGTAACTAATCCTGTAAATATCCCATTTCGCACAATCTTCATAATACAATCAGCAGTGGAAAATACTTAACTAGTTACTCACTTAGCTGATTTATCTGCATAAAATAATTCCTGGAGTACGCTTAGGACAGGTCAGTGGCAATTTTGCCCAAGTCCATTTGATGAAGTTCTAGACATGATTTATTGAAGAAGATTACAGCATATGGAATTGAAGGAGAATTAGCTAGCTAGGTTGAAAGATTTGTGATAGAAAGCAAAAGGTGACACTCAGTTTCTCAGTTTGAGGAAAAATGGTGTGCAGTCACTAAAGGACTTAGGTTCTTTGCTGATCACAGCATTCATTATCAATGAAGTACTTTTGGTATAGTTAAATGTACCGATCGACACCATTTGAAGCAATCTAGGCAGAAAGTGGATGGGCTCAGGAAGAACAACTGGATTTCAAAATGAGTATATATGGTGGCACAGTATCACTGTGGTTAGCACTGCTGCCTCATGATACCAGGGGCGGGGTGCAATTCCTGGCTTGGGTCACTGTCTGTGCGGAGTTTGCATGTTCTTCCCGTATCTGTGTGAGTTTCCTTTGGGTGCTCTACTTCCTCCCACAGTCTCCCTCAGTGTACCTGAACCGGCGCCAGAGTGTGGCGACTAGGGGAGTTTCACAATAATTTCATCGTGGTGTGAATGTAAGCCTACTTGTGACAAGAATAAATAAACTTTAAAAATAATGGGGTGATTCTCCCAAAAACATTCCAAGTGCCGAATTCGTGTGAAAATTGCAGTAACTCTTGCCAATTCTTTTCGCGGGATTTTCAGAATGTATCTTCCACACTCTGAGGACTGCAGATTGCCGTAGTGAGATTCACACTGCAAGTCAATGGATGGAGCCTATTCCCACTGGAGAATCCAGCAGCAGAGTGCTGAACAGGCCACCGTGAAGGCACTACCTGTTGGTGCTGAGATTAACGCAGGCGCACTGCTGGCTCCCAATCACTGGCCAACCCCGCAACCCTGCAGTTGTAAACCCCATTGGAGGGTGTCACTACTGGCGGGGGGGAGACACTAGCAGGCCTGGAGACATCAGTCCCCAGCCCGTTAATGCCATTGAAATTGGAATTTAAATATTTAAATCAGTTCCGCGCTGAATTCCGGCACAGACTGGAACCAGAGATGTACAGAGACTGCGGCGCCCAGCGGGGAGCCCACTAAACAGCTTCCACTGATGTCTCCTAGCCTACTGCTGGAAGAATCATTCTCAATATAGATTGGCAATCTCAGAAGAGACTGCTTGTCTAAAATACTGAGGGGGAATTTTCTGGCCATGCCTAGCACCGATCGAGCCAATCTCAGATAATAGTGGACTTAAAAAATGGCTTTTTGTGCCCAGTGCCAAATGGTTTGCTACCTTCCCAGTCCCTTTCTACTGGGCCAAACCAGATCATGCACTTATTTAGGCATAATTAGCTTAGCCCATTCCATGCCAGATTCTCCCAGCTTCTTGAATCTTCCTATGCCCAGGTGCAATGTAAAACCAGCAAGAATCATTAGTGGTCTGAACTGATGGGGATCAGGCGTGAAGGCTACACAGGGGGCCTTGGAGGCCATTGAGGTCCCTGGGTAGTCAGGGACATGGCTGGGGAGTGCCCATTTGGCAGTGCTCACCTGACACCACGCCAGCCTAACAATCTGGTAGTGCCAGCCTAGCATCCTTACCAGTGTACCAGGGCTGTGCCAAGAGGGTTGTGCCTGAGTGACCATGAGGCTGTTTGGGGGTGGGCCCTAAGCAGGCATTATGCAGCGGGGGAGAGGGGCTATGAAGATGAAGGGTCATGAAGAATTAGGAAATTAAAGGGGAAGGGGGTGTGTCAGGCGTCATGAAGTGGAGGCATGTCAGTAGTCATAAAGAAGAATTCATTAGTGCCTCAATCCCAGCAATTCGAATCTGGGAGGGAGTGGGGAAGCATATCACCAAAGAGGGGAGCGTATTTTGTGGGAGGAGGGAGGGGGACATGCAATGCACTACGAGATCAGAGCGCCCTTTCAAAATAGCTCTCAATCGCTTTGTAGCCAGGCTCACTGCCTTGTTTAGTCCCCACACCTCCCAGAACCAGCGCGGAACTTATCACTCTCCCAAATAACAACTAAGTGTGCAACAACCATGGTCCATTCCACACTGAACAAACCACGTGGTTTGAACGAGTTTTCTTGCTGTTGTGTCACAGAAGCCAGAATTCTCCAGCTGTTCACACCCTACTGCCACTGCAAGTGCGTATGGAGAATTTAGCATTCAGCCAAATCTCCGTTCACTACGGTGGAACCAGGGAAACCTGCAGGCACGAACGGCCAGAAAATTCCAGCCTTGCTCTTTGCTTTAATATGAATTTTGCATTCCTACAGACAAGAATCATAGAAACCCTACAATGCCGAAGGAGGCCATTCAGCCCATTGTGTCTGCAGCGACCACATTCCCACCCAAGACCTATTCCCATGACCCTACCAATCCTTTGACATTAAGGATCAGTTTAGCATGGCCAATCAACCTAATCCACACATCTTTGGAGTGTGGAAGGGAATGGGAGCGCCTGAAGGAAACCTACGCAGACAAGGAAAATTTGGAAATTCCACAGAGAATGTTTAATTACCACTAAAAACAGAACTTAGGGCAAATTTATATTAGGAATTTGTGCCCACTGAGAATGAAGCTAGCAATCACAAGTCACTTAACATGATCTTTACATCCATTGCATTAAAACAATAATTTATTGATTGCTGTCTCCGAGTTATATCTACCTCTAGGTTGCTGGTAGTGGAGAGGGGGATTGTAATTCTCAATAGCATCAGTACAAAGCTTATTCTTCAGAAATTTAACAATGTTTGGATAGTAAAGCTGGCTGCATCAGACTTTGCTTGCTGCATTGCTGAATGAAAAGATGGCGATATGGATTTTATGATCATTATTGGAGGCAGTCACAGTAAGTCTCATAACATTTGGAAATGTCAGAAAATGATCAATTGGTTACAGACTGCATCTGGAAAAATTCAGATCACACATTTTCATTTATCAGAATGCAGGAGGTAAAAAGAATGGCAGTCTGATCTCTTTAAGCTTGTTCCCTCCAAGCAACTTCTTAGCTTCTTTGTACTTCAGGCAAAGAATCAGAAATCAAGCTCTACAGCCTTTCATCAACCTGCCAGCAAAGTGAGTAATCTTTATTTCCTCCTAATTATCTGAGATTTTTAATAAGAATAATTGAGCTTTTTTTATGAATACACTAGTCAGTAATAACAGATAACAAAGGCAATGTTCATTCTGCAGCTTTACCACAGTTTACTGCATTTCTTGTCACTTTCTCTACGTATTCTACTCCCATGTTAGGAGTTTTGTACAGCAAGGTTGTGCCTGCAGGGAAATATAGTGATATTACTCACAGGCCAAGTAGTCTGACAGATGACAACACGGAACACACGATACAGGGAGAGCTGGGCCCAAAGTTACAACGTTGACAATGCAGTTATCTAGAAATTCTAATTTTAAAATTCTCCTCTATTCTCTCATCTTCCAATCTATATTCACCGAATGGTTCTCCTCAGCTAGAACATCAGTGTGGGTGTGGCATGGCAGGGCTTCCATCCAGTGAGGGGAACAGCCTTTAACTCCACCAGTTCCAATAATAAATACATTCGTCAGGGTCTTTGCTTCCATGGAGTCTGCTAAGAATTGACCAGCGAACAGCCAATAATATTTGGGCTTATATCTTATCTACCCAATGTTATTTTTGGTGGAAAACACTGGAAGAGGAAGGGGCTTACACGCAGATAACATTCCAAAGCAGTTCCTGATGCACTCCACCATTTCAATCCATGTTTTTTGATTTTTTTTTTAAGTTGCCCTTTCTCTTTTGCTGTAAAATTACTATCATCATCACTTAGCCCATCAAATGTGGGGATATTTTGGAGTGCTTCACAATGACCAGAAAGAAGGTAACGTGGAGATGGGGTAAATTTTGCAAGACAACCAAAATCATAGTTAAAGAAATAGGTTTTTAAGAAGCTATTGATTTTGTAGGTAACTGACAGGACTAACAGCAAGATATCAGAACAAGGGCAAGTGGTTTTCTTGCATAACACTTAATTCCCACACTTATCTCTCACCCACAGACACAGATTAGATGCAGTATTCAGCATTGTGGCAAGTGCTTGAAATAAATGAGCAAAAGGTGGCATGTACAATTGCAATGCTACATTAATCAAATTCTTGAAGTTCCTTAGCACCAAGAACAATCTACCCTTCTCTCTCAGTAAAGTCATCAATGCAATAAGCCTGCAACCATTAAAACATATGTGAAATAAAGATAAAATAGAAGAGGCCTCTCGTACATCTTCATAATAAAGCAATTCACATCACAATATAAAACATTTAATCATGTTACATTCAGGACATCATTGGCTAGGCCACCATTTATTGTCCAATCTTAACTAGTCTTGAGATGGGGTGAATGGCTTCCTTTTGCACTGAAGGGGTTCTATGGATAAACTTCTATTATTCCGTAGGAGACTGTAATAAGTTGATTGTCCTTTTGAGTTCTGTGGAGCCAATCAGTGAGTAGGTTATTGATGAGTAAGTGACAGGTTGGATTTGTCCTGCTTTTGTGGATAGGACATACCTGATTCAATTTTCCAAAGTCAGTGTTGTACTATACCGGTATAACTTGACTAGGGGCGTGGCCACTTCTGGAGTACAAATACTGTTGCTGGAATGTTATCATTCAAAGCTCACAGCTTTGGTATCTTCAGCCATTTATTGATGTTATGGTGTAATGAATTGAATTGGATGATAGCTGGGATCTAAATGTTGGGAATTTCAAGAGGAAGGCCAGGATGGGTCATCCATTCAGCACTTCTGGCTGAAGATAGTTTCAAGTATGTCATCATCATCTTTTGCACTGATGTGCTGGGCTCTCCCATCTTTAAAGATGGGAGGTATATGTGGAGCCTCTTCCTCCAATAAGTTGTTTAATTGTCCACTACCATTCACAATGGGATATGGCAGGATTGCAAAACTAACGCCTGATCCATTTGTTGTGGGACCACTTAGCGGCATCTATCATATGCTACTTAAATTGCTTGGCATGAAGTCATCCTGTGTTGTAGCTTCACCAATTTGATACTTCATTTTAAAGAATGCCTGGATTTTACATTGAACCAGGGAAGATCGCCTGACTTGAAGGTAATGGAAAAGTGGGTTTGCCGGACCATGAGATTACAGATTGTGATGGAATACAAATCAGCTGCTGCTGATGGCCCACAGTGCCTCATGGATGCCCAGCTTTGAGTTACTATCCCAAAGTGCAGTGGCGCTGTTACACAACACAATGGAGGGTATCCTCCTTGTGAAGATGGGATTTTGTTTATACCAGGACTGTGCAGTGGTCATTCTTACCAATGCTGTCATGGATAGATTCACTGCAACAGGTAGGTTAGTGAGTATGATATGAAGTAGATTCCCTCTTGTTGATTCCCACACCACGTGAGGCAGACCCACTCTTGTAGCTACATCCTTCAGGACTCAGCCAGCTTTGTCAATAGTGGTGATACTGAGCAACTGTTGGTGTTGGACATGGAAAGAGCACTTGGGATGACAGGATCACAGGATATTCTCTGGATGGAAGACTTCAATATCCATCACCATCAAGTGACATTAAACTTGGAGGAGTACTGGGGGTGGGGTGAGGAGAAAGAGGGCAGGTGGTGGTAACCAACAGGGGGTTCATTTTCTCATGACTGATCTGATGCCGTGTTAGTGTGGCTCAGATTCAATGTCGAGGGCTCCCACAGTAACTCCATCTAACTCTAAACCACTGTGTTGCCATCTCTGCTAAGTGCGTCCTGCCGGTGAGTCAAGTGTGGTGTTTGACACATTGTTTGCAAAGTTTGACTGGGTGAATGTGACTATGCTTTTTCTGCATGGGGGTTGGTCACCAGTAGAGTGTCCAGGGATCTGTTCTGGGACCCTTGCTGTTTGTCATTTTCATAAATGACCTGGATGAGGAAGTGGAGAGATGGGCTGGTAAGTTTGCTGATGACACGAAGGTTGTGGATAGTCTGGAGGGATGTCAGAAGTTGCAGTGAGACATAGATAAGATGCAAAACTGGGCAGAGAAATGGTAGATGGACTTCAACAAGATAAATGTATAGTGGTCCACTTTGGCAAGTCCAATGGGATGAAACAGTACAATATCAAGGGTAGGACTCTTAGCAGTGTAGAGGATCAGAAGGACCTTGTGGTCCAGCCACAGGACTCTTAAATCAGCCTCGCAGGTGGAGGATATGGTCAAGAAGGTGTATGATGTACTAGCCTTCATTAATTGAGGGATTGAGTTTAGGAGTTGGGAGATAATGCTGCAACTTAAGAAGACCCTTGTCAGACCCCACGTGGAGTACTGTGCGCAGTTCTGGTCGCTTCACTACAAGAAGGATTTGGAAGCTATTGAAAGGGTGCAGAAGAGATTTACAAGGATGTTGCCTAGATTGGGAGGCATGCCTTATGAGGATAGGTTAAGGTAGCTAGGTCTTTTCTCCCTGGAAAGACAAAGGATGAGAGATGACCTGATAGAGGTTTATAAGATGTTGAGAGGTTTAGATAGAGTGGATTCTCTGAGGCTATTTCCCAGGGCTGAATTGGTTGCTATGAGAGGACACAGGTTTAAGGTGCTGAAGAGTAGGTGCAGAGATGTCAGGAGTAAATTTTTCACTCAGAGGCTGGTGGGTAAGTGGAATCAGCTGCCATTGGTGGTGGTGGAGGTGAACTCGTTGGGGTCTTTTAAGAAGCTTCTGGATGAGTACATGGGATTTACTAGGATTGAGGGTTATAGATATGCCTAGTAGGTAGGGATATGATCAGCACAACTTGTGGGCCGAAGGGCCTGTTTGTGCTGTAGTTTTCTACATTCAACGTTCTATGCCCGACTATTGCTTGCCTAGACTGTGCGACAGCTCTTTCAGTTTTAGCACAAACCTCCAGCTATTAATAAGAAAGACTTTGCAGATCTGACAAGGCTGAGTGTGTTGTTGTCATTTCCAGTGCCTTAGTCAATACTAGCTGATCCATCCATTTTCATTCCTTTCTCTGAATGGCTTGCTAGGGCATCAAAGAGTCAATCACATTGCTGTGGGTTTGGAGTCATATGAAGGCAGATCAGGTAAGAATGGCATACCTCCTCCCTGAATGCCATTAATAAAACAGATGAGTTTTTACAGCAATGGTTTCATGGACAAAGGCTACGGCTGGAATTTTATTGGCCTGCCCGCCACGGGAATTGGAGCAAATGAGGGATGGAACATGGAAACATATGTTGATCTCGGGAGGGATTCTAAGGTTTTCGGGATGAATGAGGTTGTAAAATCCCACCACATCTTTCAATTACAGATTTATTACTTACAGACACACATACAAATGTACAAAACCACAAATTGGGAAGAGTAAGCCACTCATTTTCTCAAGCCTCTTCCACCATTCAATAAGATCCTAGCTAATCCTGATTGTAACCACCAAAAACCCCAAAAATCTTTCACCCCCTTCTTCATCAAGACTCTCAAAAATCACACATCATTTTCTTGTGATTTTAAAACATTATAAGACTCTGCTTCCACGCCTTTTAAGGAAGGGTGATCCAAAGATTCACAACCCTTTGAGAGAAAGTATTTCTCCTCATCTCTGTCTAAATGGCAGTCCCCTTAATTAATAACAGTGACTCTCTCCTTCCGGATTCTCCAAAAAGAGGAATCACCATCTCCACAACAACTTTATCAAGACCCTTCAGGATCTAGATAAAAGTAAATTACTGTGGATGCTGGAACCTGAAACCAAAAGAGAAAATGCTGGAAAATCCCAGCAGGTCTGGCAGCATCTGTAAGGAGGAAAGAAGAGCGGATGTTTTGAGTCCGGATCACCCTTTGTCAAAGCTGGATCCACACAGGATCTTATGAGTTTCAATCAATATAAAGTCCAGCAGTTACAAGCATGACCTATCCGATCTTTCTTCATAAGGCAACCCCACCCATTCTTGGTATTAGTTTAATAAATGTTTTCTGAACTACTTCTAAAGTATTTGCATCCCCCTTAAATAAGGAGATCAATACTGTACACAATATCCCAGATGTGGTCTCACCAGTGTCCTGTACAACTGAACCTTAGTGTCCTTACTTTGGTATTCAGTCCCCTCTCAAATGATAATATTCTATTAACTTTTCTAATTATTTGCTGCACCTGTATACTAACCTTTTGTAAATGATACACTAGGACACCAAGACTGTCTGAATTTCAGAGCTTTGCAATCTCTCACCACTTAAATGATATGCTTCATTTTATTCCTCATGCCAAAATAGACAATTTGATACTCATTTTCCAGATCTTTGCCCATTCATTTAGCCTATCAAGATCTTTTATAGCTGTCATATGGCATCTTCTCAACTTACTTTCCAATCTATCTTTTTGTCTTTAACATACTTTTGTTTCCTTCATCCAAATCTTTTATATAAATTGATAAACATAATGTCAAGATGCCAGCGTTGGACTGTAGTGAGCACAGTAAGAAGTCTCACAACACCAGGTTAAAGTCCAACAGATTTATTTGGAATCACAAGCTGTCAGAGCACTGCTCCTTCCTCAGGTGAGCTTGAGCTGCATCTCGCATCAGAGTGGAGCTTGTGAACTTTAAACCCAATAACCACTGGGGCATTTCTTAATTTCCCTATGTCACTGCTGTACTCGGATAAATTGGTAAAGGTTTAGGCCCCATCATTGATTCTTGTGGTACAGCCTTGTCACACCCTGCTGACTGGAAAAAAGCCCATTTGAAGCTATTCCCTCTTCCCTCTTTCCTGTTAACTAGCCAGTCTTCTATCCATGCCACCCTTTACACCATCAGTTCAATATACTGCTTGTGGCACTGAATCAAATGCGCTCTGGAAAACTAAGTACAATACATCCTTTGGATCTCCTTTATCCATAGCACAGTGAATTCCGCCAGGCTGCTGAAAATGACCATGGCAGGACTGTCCATGGTTTTCAGGCTAGTGCACAGGGTCATGGACTTGACCTCAGCCATTAAACTCAAATTTGCTGAAATTTGCTGAAAGTGAAGACAACCTAGCCATGTCTGCTGCAGTTCTGCACCATGGTGGAGCTTGTGAATTTTAAACCTAGTAACCATTAGGGCATTTCCTAATTTCCCAGTGTCAATGCAATGCTGGGATACATTTACCTTTCAATAACTCATAGCAGCAGTTTATTTTCTTTTCCATTATTTGTGATCATAAATTAAATTTTATAGGCTTCATCAAATTGTGCATGAAAGAAGAAATGCAACAATTACAAAATGGACTGTTTGCAATCAAATTTTATTTTAAAAATAGTTAATTAAACAGAGAGTGTGAAGGAAGTGAAATGCTCATTAGGCTTCCAATTATATCTGAAAGGACTCATTCCATGACGTCAATTAATCTATTCTTCACTGTACGAGATTTTGTAGCGTGTAGTCAGCTACAATTAGTACCTCCAGCAATATGTTTTTGTCAATGTTTTCAACATCTTTTTGCGAATTCGAGAATTAACATCCAAATGCACTTTTTAAAAAATCATTCATGTGACATAGGCATCGCTGGCTGACCAGCATTTATTATCCATCCCCAGTTGCCCTTGAGAAGGTGATGGTGAGTTGCCTTCTTGAATCGCTGGAGTCCATGTGCTGTAGGTTGATCCACAATGTCATTAGGGAGGGAATTCCAGGATTTTGACCCAGCTACTGCAAACAAACAATGATATATTTCCAAATCAGGATGATGAGTGGCTTGGAGGGGAACTTGAGGTGGTGGCGTCCCCATGTATCTGCTGCCCTTGTTCTTCTAGATGGAAATGGTTGTGGGTTTGGAAGGTGCTGTTGAAGGATTTTTAGTGAATTACTACAGCATATCTTGTAGACAGTACACACAGCTGCTACTGAGCATCACTGGTGGAGGGAGAGGATATTTGTGGATGTGTTGCCAATCAAGCGGGCTACTTTGTCCTGGATGGTGTCAAGATTCTTGAGTGTTGTTGGAGTTGCACCCACCCAGACAAGTGGAGAGCATTCCATCACACTCCTGACTTGTGCCTTGTAGATGGTGGATAGATTTTGGAGAGTCAAGAGATGAGTTACTCGCCACAGTATTCCTAGCCCCTGACTTGCACTTGTAGCCAGTGTTTATGTGGCGAGTTTCTGGTTAATGGTAACCCCAAGAATGTTGACAATGGGGGTTTCAGTGATGATAACTATGGTTACAATATATTTTTAATGGCGATAGTCATTGCCCAGCATTTGTGTGGCACAGATAATACTTGCCACTTGTTAGCCAAACCTGGATATTGTCCAGATCTTGTTGCATGTTGCATTTGAACATGGACTGCTTCAGTATCTGAGGAATCACACATGGTGCTGAGCATTGCACAATCATCAGCAGACATCCCCACTTCAGACCTTATGATGATGGGAAGGTCATTGATGAAGCAGTTGAAAATTGTTGGGCCTAGGACACTACCTTGAAGAACTCCAGCAGAGATGTCCTGGAGCTGTGATGACTGACCTCCACAACCACAACATCTTTCTATGCATGAGGAATGACTCCAACCAGAGGAGAATTTGCCTCCTGATACCTACTGATTCCTGTTTTACTCAGGCTCCTTGATGCCAACTCAGTCAAATGCAACCTTGATGCCAAGGGCTCTCACCTCACCTCTGGAATTCAACTCTTTTGTCCATGTTTGAAGAAGGCTGTAATGAAGTCAGGAACTCAGTGGCTCTAGTCAGACCCGAATTGGGTTTCACTGAGCAGGTTATTGTTGAGTAGGTGCTGCTTGATAACACTGTTGATGATCCATCACTTTACTGATGATTGAGTGTGGACTGGGTGGTAATTGGTTGGGTTGGATTTGTCCTGCTTTTTGTGTACAAGTCATGTTTAGGCCTTGTAGACGCCAGCATTGTAATTATACTGGGACAGCTTGGCTTAGGGGAAGTTTCTTCCTCTGTTGATTTGTGACAAACGTTGATGCTCAAATTGATGAACAGCAAGCAAATTAATTGAACACTTTCTCAATGTGCTTTCTCATTGTGATATTTTCACTAACTCCATGGGAAGAATATATACTGCCGGACGTCACATCATTTTCTGGCACCTTCCAGCCCTGAGGCCATATTTTAGGAGATGGGATACAGCAGCTGGTGGGTCGCCAATTGAGGCGTTAAAGGCTTATTGTCAGAAGCTGACTAGAATTTTTTGAGAAATCTGCAGGTGCCTCAAGGAATCCAGCACTAGGCCATCAACCTGAAGGCAAGTGCAGAGGCCTTCCCTGTCTGTTTGATCACAGTTATGGTCGCAGGATACCCTGTGGTGGAATTCTTAGCTTCTAAAACTATTTTTTAAATTTTAGATGTTGCTGGAAGGCATTTCAAAACAGAGGCATTGTCTCCCTCTCATCTCTCTCACTCACACATCAGAATTTCCAGCTGTCTTCTAAACTGGTGCGACTTCCTTTGGACCTTTGAGAATTTGCCCCTACTGTGAATTAGACAGTGAGCCCACTAATTGGCCAATTTACAGGAAAATACTGCCAGGTGACTGTTCCCTTAACATTCTGGGTTTGGGATGTACTGGGGCAGAATTGCAGATGAATAGAATTCTATCTTACCCATGCATCATCTTTGAACCTGCATTCAAAGAGTGAAACATTTCAATGGATATTCTCTGTAACTATAGCAAAGGACACAACTAGCCTTAAATCTTTTATGACACGGTCAGCATGGATCACCCATATCTATAAGGGCACATTAGCAGTGCCTGCCTTGAACCTCAAGATAGAATACTGAAACTTGCTCTTCTAGGGTGAACCAGTAGTGCTTTACAAGAGTTCTAAAGAGAAGTAGTTATTTATTCTTCAGCTCCTGAGGTAGCCAAAATACATTATAACTAAGTTAATCTAACCCCTCTGAAATCAATTACTTGAGCGAAGCAGTTTTGCTAAAGCCTTTCAAAGATCTCAGTGGAATACATGCCAGATCTTAGCTGGCAAGAATTACTATGAGAGCTTTTCAGGGCATACTGAACAGAAACTCCAACATTGCTCAAATCTCCCCTAGACATACCCTTTGATGTGGGGTGGGAGGTTGGGTGAGGTAGGAACAGGTGGAGATGGGAAGAAAAGACAAACTCATTTCTCATCAGTCTGAATGGAAGGTCCTGTACAGAGCAGGATCCCGTACAGAACCAGGTTATTCTCCAAGCTCCTGCTCTGTTGGAGGCTCTGCCTGTTCCCTGCCCTGGTTTTGTATTAGAATTTGAGGTTCACAGTTTTTTCACATATATAAAACACATAAATACTGTTAACAAAGTTTGTGGACTAGCAACTGTGTACAAAACCCAGCCTGAAACACAGTAGCAGTCATCAATAGATTTACTCAAGTGTAACATGGATAGAAATGAAGTGTGGCAGCGAGTAATACTCCAGGTAATGTGGGAGCTTTAATATGATAGACCACAAAAGGAGGGGAATGTGGATTCAGTCACCCACACCAATGATTCTCGAAGTTCAGTTCCACTGTATCAAACATAAGCCAGGCATTATCTCTCAAGGAATGGGAAAAGAAAATAATTAGACAGAGAATAATGCCTGGACCACTCTTGCTTACAGTGAGACTGGTAGAGATATGGAACAAGGTCATTTCCTGACTGAAGGATGTGCACCCCTTAAGGTCAACTATATAGGCTAGGAAGAAATTTTGGGCTAGACTATTTCTGGCCACAAGAGGCAATGGGTGAGGCTTAACTCGCCAGACAGCCAGCTGCTCAGATTGGAGCCACAAACAGCGTATGTACCGAAAAAGCTCAAAAATAGCAATTCTCTCCAGGGACAGACACAGCTTCACCCTTACCCTATGGACATTGAAGGCCCTCCCAACATTAAAAACTTTACATGAAAAAAGAGACTACAATTATATTTTACATACACATCTATACCAAAATAATTTTGGGGGTAAAATAGCCAAAACAATCCTGATTAAGAGTTGTTGATCTTTCCTTTAAAATGTGTTTGTGCGTTCTAAGTTGTCACTTATCTTCAGTCACCTAACCAAACCTCTTAACAAGGTCAATTAATTGAAAAAAATGAATTAGAATTTGTACATGTCTTATCTTTCATAATTCCATATTGATTCTCTCTAATCAAATTAAACTTCTCTAAGTGTTCAGTCTCTCAATCCTTAATAATAAATTCCAGTAAAAACAGTTGTTAGAGTAACAAGTCCATTGTTTTCTGCTTTTTCGCTCTCATCTTTCTTAAATACTGGATTTAGGCTTGCATTTCTCCCCCCTAAATGGTCAAACCCTGAATTAACAGAACTTCTGAAGATTATGACTAAAGTATCTGCATTTTCCTTAGTTATTACTTTTAAAACATTGAGGAGAAAACAATTATATTTTTGAGATTTGTCAGTATTTAGTGCCATTTTTTTCAATGCTGTTTTTTTGCTTATGTTATCTCCACTGAGTTCCAATCTTTGATAATTTCCCTGGAATGTTAGATATATCTTCTTCCATCATGAACACTGACAGAAAGTAATTGTTTCACAAGCCAGTCATTCTCTTACTTTCATGAAAAATGTTCCTGCATCTATCTTTATGATGTGAAGATGCTGGCATTGGACTGGGCTCGGCACAGTACGAAGTCTCACAACTCAACAGATTTATTTGGTGCCACAAGCTTTCAGAGTGCTGCTTCTTCAACAGCTATGAGACACTGCCAAGCAGGCAATAAAAAAAACCCACTCACTTGATGAAGGAGTAGTGCTTCAAAAGCTCATGCTACCAAATAAATATGTTGGACCTGGTGTTGTGTGACTTCTTACTGCATCTATTTTTAAAAAGCTCACGTTACCCTTTTCTTTTCATTGTGTAAACCTTGTGTTATTCTTCACAAGTTCCATTTTGTACTCCTTTTCGCAGCTCCAACTATATTTTTATCTTCCTTTGAAGCCATGTATATCTACAAAACAAAGAACAAAGAACAATACAGCACAGGAAACTGGCCTTCCGGCCCTCTAAGCCTGCACTGCTCATGGTCCAACTAGACCATTTTCCATTCACAGTCTGCTCATGTGACTATCCAGATAAGTCTTAAATGCTCCCAGCGTGTCTGCCTCCACCACCCTGCTTGGCAATGCATTCCAGGCCCCCACCACCCTCTGTGTAAAATAATCACTTAAATGGTGTGTTGACATTAAGGGAGAGATTATTGTTGCCACACCAGTTCACCAGATTCTCTATCTCATTCCTGTACTATGTCTCATCATTGTTTGAGATCCGACCCACTACAGTGGTCATCAGCAAACTTAAAAATCAA
This sequence comes from Sphyrna mokarran, assembly GCA_024679065.1. Lineage (NCBI taxonomy): Eukaryota > Metazoa > Chordata > Chondrichthyes > Carcharhiniformes > Carcharhinidae > Sphyrna > Sphyrna mokarran. The sequence continues at coordinate 66,373,257 of JAGIQG010000011.1, read as the reverse complement.
GTTGGAGGGGAATTTGGCTGCATAGTCATTGGTGTATAAGGAGTATAGCAGGGGGCTGAGGATATAGTCTTGTAGAATGCCAATGTTGAGGACGATCATGGAAGAAGTGTTGTTGCCTATCCTTACTGATTGTGGTCTGAGAGTTTAGAAGTACAGGATTCAGTCAGAGAGGGAGGAGCTCAGGCCACAGAATTTGGAGGTGTGTTTTGTGGGAATAATAGTGTTGAAGGCTGAACTGTAGTCAATAAATAGGAGTTTAGCATTGATGTCTTTGTTATCTAGGTGTTTCAGGATTGAGTGCGGGGCCAAGGTGATGGTGTCCGCTATGGACCTGTTGCGGCGATAGGTGAACTGCAGTGGATCCAAGCAATCTGGGAGGCCAGAATTGATTCATGCCATGATTAACCTTTTGAAGCACTTCATAACGATGGATGTCAGAGCCTGTGGATGTAGTCATTAAGGCACACTGCTTGGTTTTTCTTTGGTATCAGGATGATAACTGTCTTCTTGAAGCAAATTGTGGTCTTATATTGGTGTGAAGAGAGGTTGAAGATGTTTGTGAATATCCCCATCAGCTGGATCATGCAGGATCTGAGTGCTCATTTTAATCATGATCAGGGAATCATGATCATGAAATGTTTATCATTCGTCCATCCACTAAGACTGGGCAGCTAATTACATGACTGCATGATATCTGAACCAGATAGTGAGTGCAAAATAATACCATCTCCATAACCGTGTCATACGAATCCACTCCATGCGTTCGGTGGAGTATACTTTGATTAGGCAGTGCTTTACACCACCTTCACATGATAACTATAACTTTAAAAAAATGCGTTTTGCTGCAGAATTGAACTGCTCAAGTCTCTATTTACCCCTCAATGAGCATATTCAGCAATTATAGGATGCATTCTGGCAATTGTTACATTACTCAGGATATAAATGCCTAAACATTTAGCTGAACACTATTGCCAGCCAACATCATACCAGTGGCTCTAAGTACTTCAATTTAATAGTCTGCTGTTTGTGTCCATCCTCCCCATTCTAAAGCAAGATTTTGTCAGGAGGTCAGTCTGCAGTATATCAGATTCACGAAAGTGACCCAGGCCAAGGAACTCCATCTCTACATGTCAGTGCCTTGCACATCAGAAAAACTGTACAGCCCGAGTAAACAGTCTGGGATTTATTGGTCCAAGAAGAAGCATTGTGTAATTAATTAACAAATTAATGGAAGAAGTTCACATAATTTTGAAGTGATCTTTAGTTGCCTGTGTGCCATGAATCAACTATGGTCTATCAGCTATGAATGTGTAACTGTCTACAGCAAGAGCAGTAGACTATCTCATTAAGGTTATTGGTCTTTGTACTGTCCCCATAATATTCTTTGACTAAAAGGTGAAGAAGAATAAACCACAATCAACTTTCAGTGTAACTATATAGTGCAACATTAATAGTCACCTAAAAGAAGCAGAATCAATATTCTGACTTTGAACTTCAAAGATTGGCAGTTACAAGGCATAATACAGTATCATTTCCTTTCAGTCCCCTACCAGATAAGTCACATGGAAGCAATGTCACTGAAAAGATTGCTCATGCTTGACATTTTCTGATTATTTAGTCTCTTTCTCATAAGCTGACATCAATATTGACCCATAACAGCTGCTGGGAGGATCACTTTAGTTATAGAATGTTATACAGTTCAAGCTGCTGTCAAATTATCCTGTGACTCCATTATTGTTGTGGGACTGAGATGTCTATTTCTTGAACTTTGTTTTGATTTAAGATTTTATGCTGAGATGAGGAACATCTCCAGACTGCTTCAGCTGCATCATTTTTACTGACAGTGAACAACTACTCACACACCAGGCAGAGGGTGTTCCATTTTCTATTTGACAATACATTTAGCCAGTATGATGTTCCTCCCAAAAGCACCTTTATGAAATTGTCTACAATTATCTTAATTTTTCCCAATTCAAACCACTTTAAGTACAATTATAAATAACGTATTAAAATTCATGTTCACAATTTGTCACAGTTTTACTGGGAAAGGGGTGAATGGGGACTAGTGGGAGGGCAAAAGAAGCACACATAGAATGTGAGGAAGCAAAGAGTGGGGATGAATAGGTGTTTTTCTGGTTGGTGATCAGTAATTAATGGTATGCCTCAGGGATCTGTGTTGGCACAGTAATTGTTTACATTTTACATAGATGATTTGGAGTTGAGGATCAAGTGTACTGTGCCAAAGTTCACAGATGACACTAAAGTGAATGGGAGAGCAAAGTATGCAGAGGACACTGAAAGTCTGCAGAGGGATATAGATAGTTTAAGTGAGTGGCCAAGGATCTGACAGATGGAGTGCAATGTTGGTAAATGTGATGTCATCCATTTTGGTAGGAATGACAATAAAATGCACTATTATTTAAATGATAAAAATTGCAGCATGCTGCTATACAGACAGACCTGAGTTCTTCTGCATGAATCGAAAAAAGTTGGTTTGCAAGTGCAGCAGGTAATTAAGACAAATAGAACTTTGTCCTTCATTGTGAGAGGGATGGAGTTCAAAAACAGGGAAGTTATGTTGCAAATGTATGAAGTACTGGTGAGGCTGAAGAACTGTGTACAGTTTTGGTCTACTTTTTGATATAGAGCACTAGAGGGGATGCAGAGAAGATTCACCAGGTTGATTCCGGAGTTGAGAGGGTTGGGTTATGAGGAGAGATTGAGTAGACTGGGACTATACCAATTTGGAAGAATGAGAAGGAGATCTTATAGAAACATATAAAATTATGAAGTGAATAGATAAGGTTGAAGCAGAGAAGTTGTTCCCATGGGCAGATGAAACTGGAATGAGTGGGGACACTGTCTCAAAATAAGGAGGAGCAGGTTTAGGACTGAGTTGAAGAACTTCTTTATCCGAAGGGTTGTGAATCTGTGGAATTCCCTGCCCAGTGAAGCAGCTGAGCTGACCTCAATGAATATTTTTAAGGCAAAGATAGATAGATTTTTGAACAGTAAAGGAATTAAGTGTTATGATGAGTGGGTAAGTGAAGTTGAATCCAGGAAAAGATTAGCCATGATCTTATTGAATGGTGGAGTTGGCTCACAGAACCAGATGGCCTATTCCTCCTCCTTCCAGTTCTTATGTCCTTAAATGAGAAAGCAGAGGGAAAGACAGTGTGCATTCTGCTTGTGAAATCACAGAAAAGTCTAAAGCCTCCACATTTAGTGGTTACATCAATAAAAAGTTCAGAAACATACCTAATATTGATCCTCATCGTCTTGAACTTCAATCTGGCAAAGTGCAAAAAGGCAAATTTATACATTTTTACAGGATGTGGGCATTGTTGGCTGTGTCAGCATTTATTGCTCATCCCTAATGGTCCTCCATTTCAGACAGCATTTGTGAATCAACCACATTGCTGAGAGTCTGGAGTTATATGTCGGCCAGGCCAGGAAACAGGGAGTAGATTTCCTTCCCTAAAGGACATCAGTGAACAACAATCGACAATATTTTCATGGTCATTGTTAGATTTCTAATTCCTGATTTTTATTGAATTCAAATTTCATTATATGCTGTGGTGGGATTCAAACCCAAGTCCCCAGAGCTTTACCCTGGGTCTCTGGATTGCTAGTCCAGTGTTAATTCAATTGCGCCACTGTCTCCCCAGATGATGAAAAGGGCAACTGAGAAGGCAAGAAAAAGGAGAGGCACGACTGGGTCCAGAAGGAACTGGTGCCCGACAGGGTGTTGGGATGATAACAAAAGCAATGACAATCGTGGCAACAAAGAATGGTCATGATGTAGAGATGCCGGCGTTGGACTAGGGTAAACACAGTAAGAGGTCTGACAACACCAATTTTAAATCCAACCAATTTATTTGATAGTAAACTTGCAAGCTTTCGGCCGAAAGCCGAAAGCTTGCAAGTTTACTATCAAATAAATTGGTTGGATTTAAAATTGGTGTTGTCAGACCTCTTACTAACAAAGAATGGTGCCAGACAGGCCACATGGGAAGTAGCGGTGGTGATTGGGGCACAGAGAGGTGGCAACTGCAACCAAGGGAAAGGTAGCACCAACAATCTGGGCTTAGGGAGGTATTAGCTATGATAAGGGCAGAAGGTCATGACAATAGCTGTAGGATTGGGGGGGATGGGGGTGGGGTAACTTAGCAGCTAGCAACTTGGTGAGGGCAACAGTGGCTCACTATTGTCCGCAACCCTTAAATGTGAAGAGGAACTCTCTGACTTGGTTCCACGTTCAGGTAAGCATCGTTCAAAACCTCACATGGTCCGCTGAACAGATAATTCGTCTGCAGCAGAGACCTGTTTATCCTGCTGCTAACCAAGCATAAAAAAAACTGCAGAGGACGTATATCAAGGGTCCACAAAATTGTGGTTCTACCAATTTGCCATCAGTTCAAGTATTTCTTTCTGCACAAGATAAATATGTGGAGCAGATCCTGTGAGGTTTCACTCTTTTTTTAATCAGTCACTGTATTACACAGTCAAACTTGGCAAAAGATTGGTGTCAACTTGAAATGAGAAGAGAAATACAAGGAAATCGATCTCCAGAGGACGATATCTAGGTTTGAAAAAATAACTCTGCATAATTCACTGGAACCCCATACTTCCTAATACTTCATCTAATTAAATGTAAACAAACTGCACCTGGATTAAGTGACTACAACTATTTAGAAATACCACTGTGATTGCTTGTGGGCATCAAGGGAATTATCCCCAGTTGTTTGTGCTTTGCTGTTAATTTTGCAGTAAATTATATTTGCATTGCAGATTAATCAGAAGCAAAATGCATCAAGAATTCTCAAAGGGTCACTATATATTGCAATCTGATCTGCTGCAAATCAATCTGCTTAAACTACACATAAGTACTCTCTCAATAGCATGGAAACTTTAGGTGGTGACTAACTGGGTGTCCAGTTAGATTAAGAAGGTCCGAGCTTTCATCCCTTGTCAGTGTGAGCTGAGTCTAGTTTGACATGGGTGGAGAGTATGTAGGATCCATTCATTCCACAGAATGCAGGCAGCACTTGGATATTGAATAACTTCTATTGAGCAGAATTTTAAAACTAACATATTACAGGAAGTGAAGAAAAGAATTACTTGAGAGAGAAAGGTAGAGACAGAAATAGAGATACCAGTGAAAGCCAGTATTGTTCAGGTCAAATAACTCAAAACATATTCTGGATTAAAATGTCTAAAAGCACAGATCTGTGACTACAATCTAAGCTAATACCTATCTGTGCTCTTAAAATTGTTCGTAAAAGCTGTGTATAACTTTCATAAACAATCTGCTGCTGTGACTCTGAAGGCTTTGTTCGTAAAAAAGTCATTTCTGCTAACACTGTATTCTCAAAGAATGCCATCAATTTCTTAACTAATCCTGATATGCAAGTTGAGTTTTAAAATGTGGCCAAGTTAGCACAGTTAGTTACATAGGCAGAAATATCTTAAAATGAAGTATTTTGCATAAATGAAGCAAACTGTAAAAGGATCCCACAGGGTGCTATAATTTCACTTTGTACCAATGAGTTTGGGGAGAGTGTGGACAGAGAATGGGATTGAGACAACTGATCTTCCCAGGCCTTAACTTATCTCCAAAAACACGAAAAATGCAGGTAACTTCTGCCACTAATGGCAGGAGGGGGAACTTTGTGGAATTTATACTAAAATTGCTGCTATTCGGTTAAATTTGGCTCACCAGGGGTTAATTTCATAAGCTAGCAATGCAGGAAATTTGAGGTCAATTCAAGAGAGCTTTTGCACAGTATTAACAAAATATGATCAATTAGTGATATCTGAGAGCCCAAGAGTTTTGGACCTCAGATCTTGAAGATGTGTTACTGTAGGATTCTGCGAAAGTAAATGTTCTAAACTCGAGATAAATTGGATTACATGGGATTGGAGGATGGGCCTTGGAGTCTGTGATCTGAGTTTGGCAAGGATGTAGTAGAAAAATTATAGGCCTCAGGGATGTCAGGTGTGTTGATAAGAGGGGGATTGCAGGCTCTGGGTGTCCCCCAGAGGTCAGTGATCACAGGGTAATAAGATGATAATTATAAATATTTAGCTTTTTCACTTTTGCGATGTTCAGTGTTCATGATTCGGGAGCTAATCAACACTGGTACTGGAAATAACGCTCTGGTCAGACCACATATGGAGAATTGTGAGCAGTTTTGGGTCCCATATCTAAGGAAGGATGTGCTGACCTTGGAAAGGAGGTTCGCAAGAATGATCCTTGGATGAAGAGCTTGTCATATGAGGAACAGTTGAGAACGCTGAGTCTACACCAATTGGAATTTAGAAGGCTGAGGGGGTATTTTATTGAAACTTAGAGGATACTGCTAGACCTGGATAAAATGGACATGGAGATGATGTTTCCACTAGTAGGAAAAACTAGAACCAGACAGCACAATCTCAGGTTAAAGGGATGATCCTTTAAAACAGAGATGAGGAGGAATTTCTTCAGCCAGAGAGTGATGAATCTGTACAATTCTTTGCCGCAGAAGGCTGTAGAGTCTCTAAACCTGCATGTGTTGTGTAATTAAAGTTAGTACAAAGGTACTTTGACTGAAATGGCTTAATTCACTCTGAGCTCAAGTGCAGATAGTTGCAGGAGAGTCTGGTTCTTGCATCAGAATTGCCAAATACAACAGAAAGGCCAAGTTGAGGGACCTGCTAAGTTGAAATAGGGACAGTTATAACTTCATAATATAGAACATTACAGCACAGAACAGGCCCTTCGGCCTTCGATGTTGCGCCGACCAATATAAAAAGCAATGCCCCTCCAAACTAAACCATTCCCTTCTCTTCCATATACTTATCAACTAACCTCTTAAACGCCACCAAACTTGGCGCATCTACAACCGCTGCAGGCAGGGCATTCCACTCCCGAACCACCCTTTGGGTAAAGAACCTGCCTCTGATATCCGTCCTATAACTATCACCCCTTAATTTAAAGCTGTTGTCACAATGTTAACAGTTAGAAGGAGGGTAAAGAAGCTAACAACTCAGAGCAAGAATTGAAACTGTGGCAAGGGAAGACTAGCCAAAGACAGCTTTGTATGATGGCAGGTGTTTTGTATGATGTTCTTTAAAAAGTTACAGCTGTCAGCCGTATCATCTCTTTTCAAAGAGCTAAAAGCAATTTGAGCTTCTATATTCTCATCCTTGATAATGTGGTATATTTTACACATTTTAATCAATGTACTTTCTGAAAAACGTGCTGTCTTAAATTTATTAATCATATGCCTATACAGAGATGTACCATTTTTGATGTGATTTGATATATTGTCATGTATTATTTATTACCCAGTGAAAAGTATTGTTTCTTGCGCACTGTACAAAGCATACTGCACATAGAGGAGAGGAGAGAGTATTGAATGTAGTGTTACAGCCATAGTTAGGGTGTAGAGAAAAATCAACTTAATGCAAGGTAAGTCCATTCAAAGGTCTGATGGCAGCAGGGAAGAAGTTGTTTTTGAGTCAGTTGGTGCACGTCCTCAAATGTTTGGTGGAACAGAGTATGTCTGGGGTGCGTGGGGTCCTTGATTATGCTGGCTGCTTTTCCAAAGCAGCGGGAAGTGTAGACAGTAGAGATATTTGGTGCATTTGTTTTTAGATTTGAACTGATTTAAGCAAAGCAAATGTTTCTGATTGTATGATCCCCAGGAGCATTATATTCAGCACTTTCTGAGTTAATGACCCATTACAGGATTCAATAGTTCTCACTTGTAAGAGTGTGTGAATATGATTGCGTTTGTTTCAATTTAGAATTTTGCACTCGCAAATGGGAGATTGGGGGAGGACACATGGGTTGAAACATTCCAGCCACTCAAAGCATGTTTCTCAGCACTAGAGAGGACTCAGTATTGACCGCCAGTGGGACGTTACGTGGTTCACCTATCCAGGGAATCCAACACAAGTGGTCTTCTTCAGCAGGAGCTGAAGAGCCCACTATCGTGTAAGGCCAAAAAAGTCTTCATAAAACAGCATGCATTACGTTTGGAATTAAAGGTACTGGTATGATCCTACTTCTACTGACGTTTATTTGTGCAACTGTCAAAGGCATAGAGTTTTTTAAAAATTTAGTCAACCACTTAGATGATTTTCTGCCCTTGTTTTCGGAGGTGGGAATGGCACTGGGGGCAGAGAATCGAGTGAGAGACCTGAAACAATTTTCACACCAGCAGGATTTCTACTCTTGAATGTCCCTGCTCCTTTCCAATGATGTAACGGGGTTCCTGCCATAAAATAACAAGAATCCTATTTGAGTTCATTTAAATCATAGAGTAAATTCCTACAGTGCAGAAGGAGTCCATTCGGCCCATGGGGTCTGCACCGACCATAATCTCAACAAGGTCCTATTTCTCTAATCCCACATATTTACCCTGCTAATCTCCCTGACGCTAGGGTCAATTTAGCATGGCCAATCAACCTAACCTGAATATTTTTGGATTGTGGGAGAAAACCCACACAGTCACAGGGAGAATGTGCAAACTCCACACAGACAGTGACCCAAGGCCAGAATTGAATCCGGGTACCTGATGCTGTGAGGCAGCACTGCTAACCACTGTCCACCATGCTGCCCATATGATTAACAGGCCTCCCCGCTGAAATTGCCTTTAAATAGAGAAGCCCATTTTTTTCAAACTCAAACATACAAAAGGACAGGAAGGAAGTGGAAATTGCTCTTCAGGAGCTGTCCTTGGCTGATCATGGTGTAACACCCTGAGGTCAAACTACCAACCCCTGCCCTCCTTCCTACCTGCTCCTTCCCTTAAACACGGCCTTTTCCCCTCTGACCATCTACCTAATCTATCCAAACTCTTCTGGCCAATATCCCAAAATTAACTGTTACCTGAATCTATGAGCCCTTATTGTTTTTCCCTTCTCCAGTTCCTGCAGTGGCCAGAGATGCTTTCCTGGCATGGCTAATACTGATGGTACTGTTAGCCAATCCAACTAGCTAGCAACTCGAGGGGGTAGGACATCCATACCCCAATGAGTCGCAGAAGTCCCAGTTAGCCGAGTTAATCCACCAACATGTTTCTAGGGTTGGGAGTGGGGGGTGGAATGGGAGAGCTTGCTATCCCACATCCATATTATTCCACCCAGTGAGTTGTCTTGTCTATATGTTAACCAACAGATGACAGAGCCAATTAATCCAATGCATCTACCCAAGATTTAAAGTATCTATCTCAATTGTTGGATTGCTGTGAGCTGCCATAGAGTCATAAATAATGTTTACAAGCTAACGAATTTTGGAAGTACTGCGTCTGGGTGTGTCTCCACTTTCCATATAAATGTTAATCTTGATGAACTGTTTCATTAGAGCAAAGTGTAATGTTGGGATAAACCAGAATCTTCCCAAAATATTTTCTTATATTAAGAAACTATTCATGAACTGAGGATGTGAGATTGTTGCAATATGTATGAAGGTCAAATCAAAAGGAGGAGGGCTTTGTGGCAATCACCCACAGGTGGGATTTTTGTAGTTTTCAAAAGAGCTTTGAGCTTTGCAATGGCAGCATGGAATTTCTCAGAAAAGAAGTTCAATAAAGATGACCTAAAATGAGGTGAATAAAGTAAAGAAATTTACAACAAGGAGCAGTAACACCTCAAGGTTCAACAGCAGGACTGCAGCTCAGAGGTAATGACAGCAATATTGGTAAGTATGGTACTGACTTAGAGGGTGTTCGACCTCCAATGTTTGCAAGCTTATTGACGTTGCAATAATATCAATAAGAAAAGCCCTCCTGACATGTTCAGCCAAAGCTCCAAGTTAGGATATAAGTGGAAAGATGCAGAATAGCCGACTTACATTGCTTTCTTCATTTGATTACTGCAAGTCTGAGACCTACTGCATGGAATCTTGTGCACCCATCGCGGATGGAGATGCGTTTAACCTGGTGGGACAGTGAAAGTGGGGACATGGGCACCTTCCAGCTTCTATTCTCATTAAGCCTGAGGCAGGATAGTCAATTGAAACTTTTAAGTGGCTATTTAATGCATTCTTAAGGGATTCATCCTGCCATCACTGATATTATAGAATCATAGAACCTACAGAGCAGATGGTTGTCGCTCTGCACATTGAGCCTACACTGACAGCAATCCCACTCAGACCCTCTCCTCGTAATCCTCAATATTTACCCTCGTAAATCTCACTGATATTAAGGGGCAATTTATCATCACCAATCAACTTAACCCGCACATCTCTGGAGTGTGGTAGTAAACTGGAGCATCTGGAAAAAAACCATGCAGACACGGGAAGACTGTCCAGACTCAGTTACCTGAGGCTAGAATCGAACCTGGGTCCCTAGCACTCTGAAGCAGCAGTGCTAATCACTGTACCAATGTGCCATCTTATTAACCCACAGCAGGCAGGGGGACTTGTGGGGAGCATGACAAGCAAAGTCCCACTGGAGGTTCTTTGTTCAACGATATTGTATGCCTTGTTGACTGCCCTTCCCAATTCCATCCCATTCCACCTCAAAACCCCCTTCCCACCACCATTAATCTGCAGCATGTGTCCTTTGTCAAACCTATGGGTCAAACAAATGGGTGACGTACTGACAGCAGTCACCACGAACCTGGTGGCACAGCTAAGAACAGAAGAGTTGCTGGCTGGCCTTTGATTGGCCAGCAAGAAGGACTTACATCCTGGGAGTTCTTAATTCCAGACGATCACCCACTGCTGACCTTTAGATGCCAGAGTGACACAAGATGCAATGATGCTACTCAAAAACAAATGAAGTGGCCAAACTGGCCCTCCAACTGGAGACGGAGACACTTCCATTAGATCCCACACAGTAAAGTTGATTTTATATCCAGAATAACTGTTTGGGTTTTGGGGCCCACAAACTTTGGAAAACTCCAACATCTTTGAAAATATTACAAATATTTTGCTCAACCATGGTAGTTAGCATTGTATTCAGTTAATATTTTACTGTTTTTAGAAAGGCACCTGAAGATAAAAACAAAGGGAAAAATGAGCACACGCCTATTTTAATAATCATATCTGTTCTCTATTACCATAAAACAAAAGACCATAAGAAATAGAAGCAGAATTAGGTCACTCATCCCATCGAGTCTGCTCTGCCATTCAATATTCCCATTCTCCTGCCTTTTCCCCATTACCCCTAATCTCTTTTTTAATCAAGTACGTCTGACTTAAAGACATTCAATGACCTGGCCTCCACGGCTTTCTGTGGCACAGCTTCAGAACTCTCCGGTTGAAGAAATTCCTCCTCTTTTCTGTTTTAAAGGATCATCCCTTTAGTGTGAGGTTGTGCCCTTTAGTTCTAGTTTTTCTTACTAGTGGAAATATCCTCTCCACATCTGCTTCTAGAATTGATCCTTTGATCTAAAGTTGTGGTGGAAATATCCTCTCCATGTCCACTCTATCCAGGCCTCACAGTATCCTGTAAGCTTCAGTATGACTCCCCCCATCTTTCTAAACTCCAATGAGTTTAGTTTACTATGTTTAATTTAAGATACTTAAAGGTATTGGTAAAGACAATTAAGTCAATAACGTAACTGTCAAGAGTTAAAACAGGCATTTATTGTGGCCATGGTGAAATAAATTATACAGAGATCTTTAACTGCAGACATGAGACTATCTGATAGATAGATACATATATGTAAACTCTCCACTGGTTGGAGTCATATTTGAAACATGAGAAGATGGTTGTAGTTGTGGAGGATCAGTTATCTCAACTCCAGGATATCTCTGCACGAGTCTCTCAGGATAGTGTCCGAGGCCTGACCATTTTCAGCTGCTTTATCAATAATCTTCCCTCCATCATAACATCAGAAGTGGGATGTGCACCAATGATTGCAGAATGTTCAGCACAATTCGCGACTCCTCAGATACTGAAATAAACAATGTTCAAATCCAGGGAGACCTGGATAATGTCCAGGCTTAGGCTAACAAGTGGCAAGTAACATTCACACCACACAAAGGCTAGGCAATGACTTTCACCAATAAGAGACACTCTCACCACCACTCCTTGACATTCATTGGTGTTACCATCACTGAATCCCCCACTGTCAACATCCCTGGGGTTACCTTTGAAAAAAAAACTCAACTGGACTCATCAAATAAACACAGTGGCTACAAGAACAGGTCAGAGGCTGGGAATATTTCACCTCCTGCCTCCCCAGGGCCTATCCATTTTCTCACGGCACTGGTCAGGAGTGTGATGGAATACTCCTCACTTGTCTGGACGGGTCCAATTCCAACAACACTCAAGAAACTCGACACCATTCAGGAAAAAGCAGCTTCCTTGATTGGCAACACACCCATAAACAACCACTCCCTCAGTCGCAGAGGTATGTACTACCTACAAGATACATTGCAGCAATTCATCAAAGATCCTTAGACAGCACCTTCCTTTTAGAAGGACAAGGGCAGCAGATACATGAGAACAAGTTCCCCTCCAAGCCACTCACTATTCTGACTTGGAAATATATCACCATTCTTTCGCTATCACTGGGTCAAAATCTTGGAATGCCTTCCTTAATGGCATTGTGGGTTAACCCACAGCATATGAACTGCAGCGATTCAAGAAGGCAGCTCATCACCATTTTCTCAAGGGCAACTAAGGCTGGTCATTAAATGCTGGCTAGCCAGCAACACCCATGTCCTATGAATGAAAAAAAAACTTTGGATTATTTAAATTTCTTGAAAGTTTAATGATTTAAAGTGGATTAAGAAATTAATATTCAGTGTAACTGATGTATTTAAAATTATCGTGTGTCCAAGAGTGTGAATACTGTTGTTAAAAGTTTGGACATTTGGGGTTTATATGCCAATTTATTTTCCAGTGTATTCCTATCTTTCTTCAGCTCTGAAAAAGAGTCTTTTGTACTCCAAATAACAACTCTGTTCCACTTGCCACAGATGCTGCCACATCTACAGGATTTGACCAGCATTTTCTGTTTTTATTTCAGACCTCTGGCATTCACAGTATTTTGCTTTCGTGATTATGCTTGTTTAATCACATTAGTTGCACTGGAATATAACAACTGTCAGTGGCAACAAGCTTTGATCTTGTGACTGGTTGTGGTCATGCAAAAAGTGACTAGAAGAAAAGATCTGACGGTCCATTTCTATCTCTATGGCAACAAACAAACTGGAGACAGCTTGGAATTGGACTGTACCAAAGGCTTAATAAAATTAGTATTTTGGACTCCTCTTAAATAGATGTTAAATGCTTTTACAAAATCAATTTTAACCTGAAATTCAAACTCTGGAAAAAACTACGTGAACTAAAACGACATGAGGGAACTAAAACTCAATGTTGAGAATCCTTCTAAAGTTATTTATGAAGTTGCTACGGGTTTCTACTCTTTAAATGGACATTCAGTTTTAAAAATGAAAGAAACAGCAAATTTTAAAGGGATAAAGACTTTCAACAAAAGTAAGTGTTGGGCTCTTTTACATTTGGGAATTTTATGTTCACTTGAAATCATAGAATCATGACGGTGAAGAAGGAGGCCCATCGAGCCTGCACTGACAACAATCCCATCCAAGCCCAATTCCAGTCACCCCATATATTTACCCTGGTAGTCCCCCAGACACTAAGGGCCAATTTAGCGTGGCTAATCAACCTAACCCACACATCTTTGGAGTCTGAGAGGAAATTGGAGTACCCAAAGGAAACCCACGCAGACACAGGGAGAATGTACAAATTCCACACAATCACCTAAAGCTGGAACTTGAACCCGGGTCCCTGTGACATAGCAGTGCTAGCCACTGTTCCACTGTGCTGTTCAAAACTCCAAGACGTTTACAAGTTGGTGCTGATAAATGGACAAAAAGGGAAAAAAAAGATTTGCACCAATATTCACAACCACAAGACATCTCAAATGCTTTACAGTTGTTCAAATAGCTTTGAAGTGTACTTGTGCTGTTGTAACATAGGAAACACCACAGCCAATTTACACAGCAAGCTCGCATAAATAACAATGTGATAATATCAGGGCATCTGTTTCTTTTTAAACTGAAGTTGGTTATGGGTAAATATTGGCAAGGATACCAGGGATAATGTCCCTGTACTATGAAATAGTGTATTGGGATCTTTTACATTCATCTAATAAAGCCTCGCCGTAGGATCTCATTACCCTCAAATATTCAGTGCTCCTTGTACCATGCCAGGTTGTCATCTCAATGCTGCACTCAATTCTCTGGAGTGGGACTTGAATCTACAGTTTTCTGATTCAGAGGACAGATTGTACCAACTTCAAAGGAGAGAATGAACTGCGGCTGACATGTCAAAGAGTGTATGGGTCTATTTGATTTTTAAAGCAGAGGAATTGACTCTTTTTACCAGTAGCAACAGCTTTTACCATTCCATGGGCCTGAACTTCCTCAGAAGATTGCTACTCGGATCCCAGTTTCTTCAATACTGTCTTGCCTTAATTCCAACTCAGGCTAGGCAAGATCAGAATAATGCAACGTGCTCCTGTGGCCTTCCAGGGTCAAAGGGTAGCACTGTTGAAGATAAGAAAGACATTGTTTACAGCCCCTGCTGCTGTAAAGCAGATAAGATTCAAGGTTCAGTGAAGTTTGAAGACCCTTGACAGGCCAGGGAGAAGGTACTTAGGTAGGATTTAGGATTTGTGGCAAGTTGGGTGTTGGGGGTGGTAGGGGGGTGTGATCGAGCCTCATGGTAGGTGGGGGGAGGGGTGTTGGGCCTTGGTTGGGAGAGGTCAAACTTCAGGATGGGAGTTGGAGTCTCAGAGGGATGGGGGATTAAGATACATATCCGAGGCCTAATATCATAATATCATAACTGGGGTAGCACAGCGATTAGCACTGCTGCCTACAGCATCAGGGACCTGGGTCCGATTTCCAGCTTGGGTCACTGTCTGTGTGGATTTGGCACATTCTCATCATGTCTGTGTGGGTTTCCTCCAAGGGCTCTGGTTTGATTTGATTTATTATTGTCACAACTTTAACATACAGTGAAAAGTATTGTTTCTTGTGTGCTATACAGACAAAACATACCGTTCATAGAGGAGAAACTGCAGAATGTAGTATTATAGCCATAGCTAGGATATAGAGAAAGATTAACTTAATGCAAGATAAGTCCACTTAAAAGTCTGATGGCAGTAGAGAAGATGCTATTGTTAAGTAGATTGTGTGTGACCTCATACTTTTTGTATCATAGAACATAGAAAAACTACAGCACAAACAGGCCCTTTAGCCCACAAGTTGCGCCAATCATATCTCTACTTAGTAGGCTTACCTATAACCCTCAATCCTATTAAGTCTGATGTACTCATCCAGAAGTCTCTTAAAAGACCCTAACGAATTTGCCTCCATCATCACCAACGGCAGCCGATTCCACTCACCCACCACCCTCTGAATAAAAAACTTATCTGGCAGAAGAACTTGGAAGAGAGAATGTCCAAGGTACTTGGGGTCCTTAATTATGCTAGCTGTTTTGCTAAGGCAGCAGGAAATGTAGACAGAGTCAACGGATGGGAGGCTGGTTTGCATGATGCATTGGGTTACATTCATGACCTTTTTCTCCCAAAGTTCAAAGATGTGCAGATTATATGAATTGGAGCTAAATTGCCCCTTAGTGTTAGGGGGACTAGCTAAGGTAAATGCATGGGGTCATATGGATAGGGCCTGGGTGGGATTATGGTCGATGCAGACCCGTTTGGCCGAATGGCCTCCTTCTGCACGGTATGATTCTATGGATCCACCTCAGGTGTGATAGTGAGAGGGGTGTCACAGAATGGGTTGTGGGCAGAAATGATTGTATGGCATAGGTAGCAAGGACAAAAGGGTAGTTCTTCCTTCCCCCTTCTTGTTGTTGGGTTCCAAAATCTGGCACTGAGTGCCTACGAAGGCCACAAGGCACCTGATAGGCCTACTTGTCATGTTCCTTGCATGGCGAACACTCCATTGGGTTAATACGACTGCTGGCAGTATGCATTCATTGCACTTGTTAGGATCTCAATAAGTGTCAAGGTGATAAGGCCACCCATGGACCTTCGCATCATGCATTTGATTGGGATGGAAACAAGAAGCAATTGGGGTCCCCACTTACTCCCCTCTAATGCCTGATTAAATAGCCCTCTGCTATTAAACGTATTTCCCCAGGGAGAGCATTAAATTGCACTTGTTCGGGGGTGGGCAAGGCTTGGAGAATAGAATTCTCCATTAGCCTCAGACGGGATCATACGAATCTCGAACAGACATGCTGGTAAAATTCCGCCCTTTGTCTCTCAGGGTTTAGGTTTAATCCATTCAGGGTCATTTGTTTATAGTCCGAGACATAATGCCTGAGAAGTGTGGGAAGAGATTTGAGTGTTAATTGTAAAAGCAATTATTAGCATTTCTGTCTCAACTGTACAATCGACAAGGCCGGACATTGAAATTGATAAGATAAATTGATGAGTTGCTATTCAAGTTCTGTGAGGAAAATTGACCAGAAGCTTAAGAGATAAGAAAGGAATTCAGTGTAAGTTGCTGCTTCTCAATGCTGTGTTCAATTTTCTGAGGAAAATTGAAATAAAACCGAATATTGATGTATCCTGTCAGTCCAACAACAATGCTGTATTTTAGATAACTTTGAAATAATAAAATAGACTCAAACATGTAGTGGATAATTTTAGGAAATAAAAGGAGGTCAAGATCTTCTTTTTAAAATCCAATAATAACTTAACTCAAGTTGTGAACGTTCAATCTATGTTTTAAAGGTTACTAATAATATTGTATTGGACAGTCAAATTCCTCCATGAATAAGATTAAGTAGAAATATACTTTGATGTGTAGAATTTGTTGAGAAGAAGTGATTGAGGATATAAGACAGGAATAAGTAAATTATAACACCAAATTGGTGAGTTGGATTCAATGCAAAGCAATTACAGAAAGTGTGTGAGTGTTTCTGTGCATAACATAAATCACCTGGACACTTCACCAAAAGATATCAATCTGTTTTTAACCAGAAGAAAAAATGCTGATAAATCTCAACAGGTCTGGCAGCATCTGTAAGGAGATTAAAGAGCTGATGTTTCAAATCCAGATGACCCTTTATCAAAGCTCCCCTTTGCAATAGCAAATCAATCTGCTATTAACTTGCTATTAATGTTAATTTAAGTGAAAATCAGTAAAATGTAGGTGAGAATTGTTAATTGAAAGCTTTCTCTTGGAAATATTTCTGTTCTTACCAACTTTGAACAATAAAAAACTGCTTTTGACTACCTGGCCACTGCCCAAGACATCAGGAGGTTAAGAAGGATGTTGAGACAATCCTAGTCCTTCGACAAGATGACCTGAAAATCCCAAGAATGGTACGTGTCTTTCATGGCATGATATTGGCGTGTTTGCATGTGTGTGGAAATGCATGATGAAGGTGCTGGAGCCACTGGTTGCATGTTAACAATGTTTTATTTGTATTGCACTTCACAAGCACCTGGACATTCTGCTATGTTAAATATCTAGTACAAAAGTAAGTTCTTTTTCAACGTGTCATGCCCAGTAATAGTATCACTTGCCTAACTTTCAAGATGTGGACTTCAGTCAACATAGAGCTTTTGAAATCGATTTCCAAAAGTAGACAATGCCACAAAGATAGCTGTAAAAAACCAGGTGATTTGCACAAAGAAGTGTCTCAAGTCTCTGGAAAACGTGGAGTGTGTCCTAGGACAGGAATTTTCCAGACCTCCACTGCAGATTTCCACATAGCAGGGCTGGCAAACCATTGAAATCTTCATTCACATTGTCATGAGTGGAAAACTGATATAAAGAGTTGGAAAATTCCAGCCTAGCTTTCTGCCTGATGTCTTTATATGCCTGCACCATGATATGTAATATTAAGCATGTATTTAGACGAGAAGAACAAATATCTTAAGATAGGCACATAATTCTACCAAGATGTGAACCTTGATATGGCCATTGCCAGGTAATTGAGGGTTGTTGAAAATTAAGACTGAGAAGTAATAACAGAAACCATTTACTTGGCTTAGTTCTACACTTGCAACAAACTAATATTGAATGACTACAAGGCGTAATGCTGACAAAAAAGAGACATTATTTTTGGAAATTATGCATGGTGGAAGATAATTTTCTCAGAGATAAGAATCCATGAGTGAAGATTAGCGTACTCCTATGAATATATGGGATATTTCCTACACTCAAGACAAGAATTGAGCAAAGTGCTTTTCCAAGATCTCATTTTAGAATAAAGCTTCCATTTTTGAATATTCTATATTTACTGTGTAGTTTAATAACAGTCTGCTGAACACTGAAACGTTGTCTACTGAAGTCCATCCTTTGAATATTTCACATCATGGATATTCATTAATTTTCTTATGTTTTATAGGATGATTTTGGGGAAGTATGGAAGATTTGATACTATATGTGTTATCTCACATATTTGGCACAGTGCACAGTGGTTAGCACTGCTGCCTCACAATGCCATGGTTGTGGGTTCAATTCCGGCCTCAGGTGAGTGTGCAGAGTCTGCATGTTCTCCCCGTGTCTGTTTGAGATTCCTCCGGCTGCTCCAGTTTCCTCCACAGTCCAAAGATGTACAGGGTAGGTTGATTAGCCATGCTAAATTGACCCTAGTATCCGCGGGATTAATGGGGTAAATACATGGGGTTGCGGGATAGGCTTGGGTGGGATTGTTGTTGGTACAGGCTCGATAGGCTGAATGGCCTCCTGAACTCTAGGGATTCTATTATTCTATGATCTCAGAGGTAATGAAAGAGATAAAGCTGAGTGTCATGAAATCCCTACAGTGCAGAAGGAAGCCATTCAACTCATCGAGTCTGCATCGACCACAATCTCACCCAGGCCCTGTAACCCCACACATTTACTCTGCTAATCCCCATAACACTACCATGGCCAATCAATCTGACACACACATCTTTAAACTGTGGGAGAAAATGGAGAATCCAGAGGAAACCCGCAAAGATACGAGGAGAGTGTGCAAACTCCACACTGACAGTGACATGAGACTGGAATTGAAGCTGAGTCCCTGGCATTGTGAGGCAGCAGCACTAATCACTGTGCCACTCAATGCCACAAAGTAAGAGACCAGATTTGATGGGATAACTTACAGGGAAAGAATGATAGGGTCCGGGTTGGTGTCCGTGCAGGCTTGATGGAGCAAATGAGTTCTTTCTGCACTGTACAGATTCTATGAAACCAGGAAAAGGGTGCCTTAAATGCATTTAAGGGAACTGTAAATCTTAGATGTGCATTGGGGCAAAAGAAGACTGTGTTTCCATCAGGGCACTCAAGGTTGATCACCTTGAATCCCTGTAAATGTGAACACGTTGTATGTTTGTAACTTAATCAACTAAAAATGCAGCCCTTGTATTTTAATTTATTTATCTGTTGCATCACACATTCTTTCTATTTTAAAAATAATAAACATCTAGGAACAAGACTCCATCCAGAGCAAATCTAATATAGAAGCACTTACAGTTTAAGAGGAAAAACAAGAATAATCTTCCATTATTTTGCTCTGAATGACATTACAGGCAGATGATTCAGTGCTTTGTTTCAATGAGATTTAAACCATTGTGTCATTTGTCAACAATTAAATATCTATCAAGCTCTTTTTCAATGGCAGAGCAACAATTTGGACATATATATCTCTAACATAGATGCTTGCGCTTTAACAAAATTTCCCACAGTAATTCACAGAGATATTCAGATAAAAATGGTCTCTGAGACAGAGGATATCAGGAGGGATGAGCAAAAGGTGATCAAAAATGTTGGTATAAAGAAGGGCCTTAACGAAGAAGAGGGTGACAGAAAAGGGTGAGGGCTTTATGGAGGGAGTTGCAGAGTGCCCATTCAAATAAACGAAAATATGCTCATCAAGTGTGGAGGAAAGGGAATGGGGCTTATATAAGAAATCAAAGCTATAACAACAGAGAGTTCTGGGGTGTTGGGTAATATGGGGTTGAAGTGGATTACAGGAATAGACAGCAGCAAGGAGTTAAGAGGATTAAGAGCTATGATCAGTCAGCAAGGTAAAGGGATAGGATAGGAACAGCAGAGCTTCTGATGAGCAGAAATTTCTGGAGAGTGAAGAATGGGAAGCTGACCAAGGGATCATTGAAATAATTAAGTATATTTATGAAAAATATATGAATGAGGGTTTCTGTGACAGATGCTCTCAAGCAGATTAGAGGTAGATAATATTACAGAGGTTGAAGTAGGCAGTATTTATGACTGCATGTATATAGATGATATCAGGAACAAGTGAACAGTGTTTGTGTTGGGGGTTGAAGTTAGTGGCTTTTGGCATTGTTGAAGGGATCTATTTAGTTGAGGCACAGGAGGGGACCAAACATAGACTTTGTGGCAAAAGCAAAGTGAATGCGAGGAAGGTCAGCCACAAAAATGTCATTTATGACTTTGGTGAGGGCTATTTTAGTGTTTCAGTGAGGACAGAAACCTGAACTGAAAGATTCAGACATGTTCTCACAGAAAAGATGGGAATAAATTTAGTTGATAACATGTTCTAAAATTCTGGGGAGGAAGGGGAGATTTAACATTAGATGGCAGTTTGCAAGGACAGAGGCTCAGAAGCAAGGTTCCTGTAATAACAGCCAATATAACAGTGAGAGGGGAGTGTCTGTGGAGAGGGAGGTACTTAACACATAGCTCAGAAAGAAGGAGGTCGGTGAAATAAAAATACTGAAGGCAAGGAGGCATGTGATGAAGGATTGATTAAATAAGAGGACGTGGAGGAAGATAGAAACCTCCAAGATAAATTTGAGGTGGATCTCGGAATAGAGGGGTGAAAGGGGTTGAATTAAGTTAGGGCCAGGGAGGTTAAGGAATTATCACAGGAATAGCAAGAGAGATCATAGAATAATTTATGATAACGGCCACATTGTCAGTCTGGAGGTTTGGTGAGGCAGGGGATGGACATGAATTTTTTTTGGGAGGATATCCACGAATCATGATTTTTATCAATGCCTGAATGTTAATGACATGATCCACGATAAAATTAAGGGATTGCATGTGCATTGTTCATAACAAGCGGGCATTCTGGGTGATAAAGCTATTAACAGTAGTGCTTATTGATCCAGAAAAAGAATCCGAGAAGACATTGGTGGATGAGTTGAATGAGGTAAGAAAGTGGTTAGTAAGATTTCCCCCAGTGCCTGTGTTGAGTGAGAAGATTGGTGAGAGAAGAAGATGGAGCAATTAATGTTGATGCTTGTAAAGAAGAAAAAGTAAGTACTCTTAAGGTCTTTTGAGGAAGCGGCCAAAGCAGAAAAGGAGCAAAGACAGTTCTAAGTTAATTGAAAGGATGTTTAAATCTGAGATAACAGCAGGATTTGGTGATGAGTTGCGGTAGAGGTTGGATGCAGTAAAATTCCTGCTGGAGCTGAAGTTCAATGCGGTGCAACTGGTGACAGAAGAGCAGAGAAAAGCCCAAGAAAGATTTAAAAAGAGAAGATAAGAGGAGTTATAAAGCGCATAAATTGACTCAACACATCCATGAGACAAAAGAAATTCTCCCCTCCCATGAGTACAATTCTGAAGTGGAAACAAAAATGCAGATGGAGGCAAAGGGAAAATGGGTTACATAAAGATACATGACATTATATTAGATAGATCAAAACTTATTGAACTCAATTTACTCGGTGTCTTAATGTGACAAGAACATGACACAACATCTAATCAATTCAGGTCACAAACGCAAACTTTACTGGATCAATAATCTCACCATATACTAAAGCACTTGATAAGCAAGGTTCATGATAATAAAGCATTTCTTCAGTGACATGTGTCATGCAATCATTCTAAAGACATAACTGTCTTAAGAAGTCTGCATATTTACCTTACAGCAAAAGGGGAAAAGTCTATGAACAAGATTGAATCTGAAATCAAACGATGTTGCATTTTCAAAGTACAAGCAAAAAAGAAAATAAAAAGCAGGAACGCTGTAATGTCAGATAAATGATTGTAACAACATGCCTTGAACAGAATGGTTCCTCAAAGTAAGCACAAAGAATTCACTCTGGCTCATTATAGCAGCAACTTACTCCGTTACTATACAAAGCTGAGAGATTGCCGCATGGATATTCCTGTTTCTGAGTCAACTGCTTTGTGATTGGATTTGGAAGATTAATGAGAACATTTGAAATTCATATTATTTTGTGAAAATCTCTCAGGTAGCTGCTGGTAAAACATGAGGAATCACAAAAGAATCTTACCTCTGGATTGCAAACCAGAACCACAGGCCTCAGTTGCTCCAATCGTTCCCTGTCTGACATAATCAGGTGCCAAAATACAGTGATGCCATTTGTGTATCTTCCATCTAAAATGAATTGAACAAAGAAAATGGAAATCATTCCTTTTATACGAACACAGAATCTATTCTTCAGATCTACACAACTTAAGATGTTTTTCCTTTAAACTTCACCCAGGAGCTCTGGCTCACATGTTGAAGATAAAGGCACCTCAATTGAGAAAATTATTATTTTTTTCATGCAAAGGCAAGGAGAATTATATAATCATATAGTGCATAAGAGGCCTTTCGGCCCATCAGGTCTGCACCAGCAGAAACACCTATCCTCTCGCCTAATCCCATTTATTGGCACTTGGCCCATAGCCTTCTTGAATGTTATAACGTGCCTTATTTCCTGTAACATTATGAAATCAGTTCAGAATAAAATTCAATATTATCTGTGCAATGAGTTGGTAATCATTCATTGAGAAATCTCTGACTACTCTTTGAAGAAGTGACAAACTCATTTAATCATTGTGCACCCTGACTTTGTGTACTTCAAGTTTCAGAAGGAATTTTTGTAGATAAGATTAAGCTTTTGGATCTTCGTACTCAGAGCAAAATTTGTAGCTTCTTCTTCAATTCTCTGCCATGATCTCCAGCACAAATAGTGCAAGGAAGCAACTCCACCCCAGCTAAGACAGGGATCAAGCCCTATGCTGTCAATACTAATCTGTTCCATGCCAGCTAGCTAGCCAACTGAGCCAACCAATCCCCTCTGAGGAATCCAAGTTGTTCTGGCAACATGGACTTAAAAATAGAGGTTTGCACAAAGTTCAGCACAAAGTATGGCTTTTCAGAGACTGGCGCAATCCATGTCCACATGCAGCAAGACTTGGACAACATTCAGGCTTGGCCTGTCAAATGGCAAGTAATGTTCATGCCACACAAGTGTCAAGCAATGACATCTCCAGCCAAGAGAGAATCCAATCATTTCCCTTTGATATTCAATGGTACTACCATCAGTGAATCATGTACTATCAACATCTTAGCAGTTACCATTGAAGAGAAACTGAACTGGACCAGTTATTTAGCTATAAAAGCAGGTAAAAGGCTGGTAACTCTGAAGTGAGTAACTCACCACCTGACTCAAAGTCTGTCCACCATCTCCAAGACATAAGCCAAGAACGTGATGGAATACTCTCCACTTGCCTGGATGAGTGCAATTTCAACAACACTCAAAAATCTTGACACCATCCTAAAGCATGTTTATCAATGTACGGAGCATGTATTGCCCCTTTAAGCAAGTGGGATAGATGACCCAAGGAAACTAGTTCCACCAGGGTGGTCTTGGGGAGCCAGTCTTGGATTGACTGTGCAACTGTTAAGAATTAAATAAATCATTTGTTGTTTTAATTATACTGACATACCTAATAATCTTTTTACAGTTTATAATTAGACTCAAACATAATAAAAAGATTTTTGAAGTGTAGTCACTGGCTGGAATTCTCTGATCTTACTGGGGTTTTCCAGTCCCATTGCAGTGAGTGGAGATTTGGCTGAGTGCCAAATTCTCCGTTCTTGCTGGCAGTGAGGGCAGGGCATACGACATCAGATAATTCTAGCCACTGTCCTAATACATCTGATGTAACAGCCAATTTACAACAGCGCATCCCACAAATAGAATTAGCTGATCGATTGCCACTCACCTGATGAAGAAGCAGTGCTCTGAAAGCTCGTGATGCCAAATAAACCTATTGGATTTTAACCTGGTGTTGTGAGATTTCTTATTGTGCTCATCCCAGTTCAATGTCAGCATCTCCACATCACAAATAGAATTGTGAGCTTTGGCTTACACTAACCAATAGTCAAATGTAAGCACCAATTGTATCTGTTTATATTCTTCTTGTATATTCATGTAGCCAAGACTATTCAGCAAAATACTCTCATTTTTAAAAACAGATATATTTTCAAAATTAAGTGCAGTACTTCAACAAAATGTAAGATTTTGTAGTTTTTTTGTTATGATATTTAATCAGCAGACTGGCCTGATATCACAGTACAGCATGTGGGATGGCATAGTGGTTGGAACTGCTGCCTCACATCTCCAGTTCAATTCTGGCCTTGGGTGGCAATTTGTGAAGAGTTTGCACATTGTCCCCGTGTTTGTGTGGGTTTCTTCCAGGTGTTCCCGTGTCCGCCAAAGATATGCAAATTAGGTGGTTTGGCCATGCTAAATTGTCCCTTAATGTCCCTGGATGGATTGGCCCTGATAAATATGTGGGGTTATGGAGATGGGGCAGAGGGAAGGTTTGGTTAAGATTCTCTATCAGACAGTCAGTGCAGGTGCAATGACTGGAATTTTACTGCCCCGCCCGCCACAGGAATTAGAGCTGGTGAGAAGTGGACAATGAAAAAATCCATTGAACTCGTGTGGGATTTTATTGTTTCAGGATGAATAAGGCCATAAAACCCCACCCAATTGATCAAATGGCCTCTTCAGTTCTGTAGAGATTCTGTGATTCCATGAATTGTTTATGTTCAATTTTCAGCAATGGACAATTTACATTTTTAATTTATGCCTGACATATGCGTTATTTCTTTTTAAGTTTATGTATTTGTGTCATAAGGAGGCTTACATTAACAGTACAATGAAGTTACTGTGAAAATCCTCCAGTTGCCACATTCCAGTGCCTGTTCAGGTACACTTAGTGAGAATTTCATCTCGCCAATGCATCTAACCAGCATATCTTTCAGACTGTGAGAGCACCCAGAGGAAACTCATTAGACACAGGGAGAACATTCAGATCCCTCACAGACAGTCATCCAAGCCAGGAATTGAATCCAGATCCTTGGCGCAGTGAGGCAGCAGTGCTAACCACCGTGCCACCATTTTGTACAAATATTTTATATCAAAGCATTTTTGTTAAAATCTACACAAGAATATTGTCACAATCTATCACTTTGATGTAGCAGCATTTGGAATACGTGTCACCAAATAATGGCATTAAGTGGTGTAATATTTTTCATACTGAGATTTGTGAATGGAGTACATTGAAATATCCGTAAAATGTGATAATATTTTATTAACAATCTTTCTTAAGATTGGCATTTTTTAAAAATTCTATGACTTTTAAGTCCAGAACGCGAATCTGCTGGAGCGAAGTAACATTTCAATCCACTTCTTGTGTTGAAATATTTTTACCTGTAGTCTGGGCAAGGAGGACGTGCTTCACATTCTCTCTCTTCATACAGAGTATCTGGGCACTCCTGTCCTCCATTGGCAGGCTTCCGGATAATAATTCTATAGCGAGACTGTTTGGCAAAAGAAGAATTACCTGAAGAAAATCAAAGCAATGGAACAAGTCAGGGAATTTGTTAATTCTTTAGATAGATACTAAATTAGGAAAACAATGGTGCAATTCATAAATGTATCACCATTCAGTTAGTCTATGTCTCAAATCCTTCAGCCATCATCACCTCCCACACTAGCACACACATATACAAATAAGCACACATACATGCACACGCAGACACACACACACACGTCATGATATTCTCTAGAAAAATGGTATGTTGGCAATTTTTATCCTTGATGTCTACCCATTCTTCTTTCTTTTAAAAACTGACCAAGAATCCTTTGTCATTGGGGTTTACTAATTTTCTGCTGAGAAGGCGGCATTTTGCCTCCCTATGACAGAATGGCTGAAATTGAGCTCATCACTGGGAAAACCAGAAGTACAAATCATATCCGACCAATCTGTTACACAGAACCCTTGATACACACTTGATACACCATTGATACATGTCACTCAAGGGATTTTTATAAAAACCAGTACAAAGAGAAGGATGCAAAAGTCAGTGGTCACATATCAATTGACTCAAGAAGAGCTTCTTCCCTGCTACCATCAGACTTTTGAATGGACCTACCTTACAATAAGTTCATCTTTCTCTACACCTTAGCTATGACTATAACACTATATTTTGCGCCCTCTCTTCTTTCTCTCCTATGTACTTGATATATGGTATGCTTGGTCTGATAATGCACAAGAAACAATATCTTTCACTGTATTCCAATATATGTGACAATAATAAATCAAATCAAATAAATTATTACAACTCAGAAAATGAGTAAAAGTTATGTTATATCTGCCTAAAATTTCTAAACTTTACCAGAAATGTTTATGAAAATACATAGATGAAAAAATAACACTATTCCTGACTTTGATGCCAGAACATATCAAATTGTAATAGTTAAAGATTTGACTTCACTCATCCAGCTGAAATCGCAAAATTAGATTTGTTTCTGTAATGGATAGAGTTCACTGTGCACTTTTAAATACTGCATGGTTGAGTTAACAAAACTCAAGGACAATGTCACCAAGAACTTCAAAGACTGGTCAACAGATTTGCTGTGCAAACAATCAGTCAGATTTTAATTAACAGGACTATGTTACAGTTATTGGAGCATAACAGCTTTTTTAGCCCTATAATTGTAAAACAATCTTCTTGATGATAGCTGTAGGAGTTTATTCATTAAATTTGAATTCATTTCACTTGGTTTCTTTCTAAAGGGTGATCTGCATGATTAACTTTTCTCAGATTTAATATAATTCTTGAAGCGTTTACAAACTTATAATGTTCTTGAATGCAAATTGTGATTGAACATAACATCCACACCTTTTCAACCAGAGATACATTTTACGGGGTTGTGTGTTATAATTCTTTTAGCCAAAGAAACGCACACAATTTCACCTGTCAAATACTTGTTAATCAAATGCAAGCATATGAATTAGGAGCAGGTGTAAGCCACTCACTCCCTCAAGCTCAACCTGCTATTCACTAATATCAGGGCTGATCTGATTGTTACCTTAACCCCACATTCCTGCCTACCCTCAATGACCTTTCATCCCCTTGTTAATCAATAATCTATCCAGCTGTACCCAAAAATATTCAAAGATTGGATCTACTTTTGAGGAAAAGTGTTCTAGAGACTCGCAACCCTCTATTCTATTGCATGTCTCATGACTCACGACCCACGACCCTTACATATCTTATTGCAATAGGATACCCGGATCCCTCTGCACTTCAGAGCTCCACAATCTCTCACCATTTATAGTGTGCTTCTTTCTGTCATTCTTCTTGCCAGAATGGACAATTTCACGTTTGCCCACATGATACTCCATTTGCCAGATTTGTGCCCACTCACTTTACCACTTAATCACAGGTTGTAATGAATGAATGATGTGTCGATATTCAACTCTTCTCTGAGCTTAAACCAATACAAAATAATATGGGGGGGGGGGGAGTGGAGGCAGTGCATTTTAAAAATATTCAATGTTGTCTGCATAGCACATCCTTTTCCAATATTTGTTGACTGAAAGAATATGGGCTCTGTGGCCGGTCTATCTTCTCTTCAGTGTCATCTATAGCCTGTGTCACATTTGGCTGGAGTTAAGCTTGCCCTTGACACCATCCATTCCCCATAACAACCAGAGCAAATATTTTTTGCCAAAAAAAGACTGATACAGACAGGCTGAGGCTGAACGATGACAATAGAGAATGAAAAAAAGGAAACAAAGATAGAGAGTGGTGATTTTCCATGCCCTCTGCAACAATCAGAGCCGAAGTTGCAAAATCATGAGACAAGGGTTCAAAATAATCTGCACTGTTCTAGCAGGGGGTTATACCTTGGCTGTAGCAAGAGCTGGAAGTTACTGTAATACTGAGTCCAACCTGGGAAAATCCTGGAAATGCAAAATGGGCTCCAAGATTTGCTGGGGATGATTCTCCCAGTGCGCTGTCTTGCCAAGGGCTCAAGTGGACACCATATAGCGGGCTCCCCAATGGGAGCTACAGCCTCCGCGAGTCTCTGGTGTCTATATTTCTGGTGCCATCTTTCTACTCCAGGAGGCATTGCGGAACTGATTAAATTATGCAAATAATTTAATAATATTGAAAGATGACATCAGGGACTCTGCATAAATCACTTGACCACCACCTTCCCCCCCACCCCCCAGATGCAGTATCCTCCTTGGATGACATCATTTCAGGGTGAATAAGCAGAAATGACACGGAACAATACAAGCTGCTGTAAGAGGGGCAATGAGGAGGGCGGAGCAAAGTTCCTGGCAAGAGTCCTGCAATTACAGTCTTCATTCAAACATTGGCAAAAGAGCTGAACTCAAGAGGTCAGAGTGACTGCCCTTGACAGCAGGAAAATATTCGACTGAGTGTGGCATCAAGGACACCGACAAGTATTGACATCAAAAGGAATAGGGGGAGAAATCTCCATTGATTTATAATCATATTTGGTGCAAAGGAAATGATTGTCGGTTTTGGAGGTCAATCATCTCAGCATCAGGACACCATTGCAGAAGTTTCTGTGGATAGTGCCCTTTGCCCAACCACCTTCACTTGCCTCATCAATACTTTTCCTTTTTTTTTTATAAGATCAGAAATGGGAATGTTTGCTGATGATTGCACAATATTTAGCACCATTGGCAACTGCTGAGATACTGAAACCATCCATGCCCATATGCAGCAAGATCTGGGCAGCATTCTGGTTTGGGTTAATAAGTGATAATTCATTCTACAAATGCCAGGCAATTTAAAGAAATTACTATCTTTGAAGCTCAAATCATCAGTATCCTGGGGTTAGCGTTGACCAGATATTTAATTGAACTAGCCACATCACTACTGTGGCTCCAAGGGCAGGTCAGAGACTGAGAATTCAGCAGGGAGTAACTTATCTCCTGACTCCCCAAAGCCTGTCCACCATTTACAAAGTGCCGTTTTAATATAATTAGCAGGCCCAGGATTGAAGCCTCTGGACTTGCTAGCCTCTGCCACCCCATCATACTTGAGGGCAGCCGGTGGCCTGACTCAGCTGGAGTAAAGGGGGAGTCATGGTGGCCACACACCACCCCCCCCCCCCCCCCCCCCCCCCCCCACAAGGAGATGGGCATTGCAAGCTTGGCAATGCAGTCCTGGTCCCCTGGCACAGCCCAAGTGGCAATGCCCAGTAGGCAACTTGATACACTGAGTCTCAGCCAGGAGGACTACTATAGAAAACATTGGGTGCATATGGCCTCCTTTTTCAAAAAATTCTTCCATGACATTTCAGCATCACCTGACTCTTGAGTTCAGCTCTTTTGCCAATATTTGAATGAAGGCTATAATAAGAACATTGCAGAACTCTTGCCAAGAGCTAAATGAGCATCAGCATTTAGTGCCCATCCCTAACTGCCATTGATTCACTTTCTTGAGCCACTATAGTCTCGGGGTGGGGGTGGGGGGGTGATGTTGTGTGGTGGTGGTGGTACACCCACTGCACTATTGGAAAGGGAGTTCCAGGATTTTTGACTCAGGGATATTGAAAGAACAGTGATATACGTCCAAGTCAGGATGGTGAGTAACTTGTAGGGGGACTTCCAGGTGATGGTGTTCTCTTGCATCTGATGCCCTTGTCCTTCTAGGTGAGAATTGTTTGTAGGTTTGAAAGGTGTTGTTAAAGGAGGTTGGGAAATTGCTGTAGTGTGTCTCGTCAGTGGCACATATGATGTCATTGCGCATTGGTGATGGAGGGTATTGCTGTTAAAGCTGATGTATAGGATACAGAGCAAAAGGGAGTGCTTTGTTCTGAATGGTGCTGAGCTTCTTGAGTGTTCCTGGACTTACACTCATCCAAGCAAGTGGAAGATGTCCCATCATGTTCTGGACTTGCACTTTGTAAATGGTGGACAGGCTTTGGGGAGTCAGGAGATAAGTTACTCCCTGCTGAATTCTCAGTCTCTGACCTGCCCTTGGAGCCACAGTAGTGATGTGGCTAGTTCAATTAAATATCTGGTCAACGCTAACCCCAGGATACTGATGATTTGAGCTTCAAAGATAGTAATTTCTTTAAATTGCCTGGCATTTGTAGAATGAATTATCACTTATTAACCCAAACCAGAATGCTGCCCAGATCTTGCTGCATATGGGCATGGATGGTTTCAGTATCTCAGCAGTTGCCAATGGTGCTAAATATTGTGCAATCATCAGCAAACATTCCCATTTCTGATCTTATAAAAAAAAAAGGAAAAGTATTGATGAGGCAAGTGAAGGTGGTTGGGCAAAGGGCACTATCCACAGAAACTTCTGCAATGGTGTCCTGATGCTGAGATGATTGACCTCCAAAACCGACAATCATTTCCTTTGCACCAAATATGATTATAAATCAATGGAGATTTCTCCCCCTATTCCTTTTGATGTCAATACTTGTCGGTGTCCTTGATGCCACACTCAGTCGAATATTTTCCTGCTGTCAAGGGCAGTCACTCTGACCTCTTGAGTTCAGCTCTTTTGCCAATGTTTGAATGAAGACTGTAATTGCAGGACTCTTGCCAGGAACTTTGCTCCGCCCTCCTCATTGCCCCTCTTACAGCAGCTTGTATTGTTCCGTGTCATTTCTGCTTATTCACCCTGAAATGATGTCATCCAAGGAGGATACTGCATCTGGGGGGTGGGGGGGAAGGTGGTGGTCAAGTGATTTATGCAGAGTCCCTGATGTCATCTTTCAATGCTTGCCACATCATCCCCTGCAGACCTCAGCATATTTAGGCAACTCTGGTACTTACTTACAATTGTTTACTTACAATTTCAGTAAGAGCCAGAAGAAATCAATCAGCTATGAACCTGAAAGTAGATCCCTTTAAATAATGCTGTTGTAGGGATGGATGTTCTTTCTGCTGCTGCTGAACATGTTCCTGCTGCGGTAGGCTGAGGAAAGCTAGAGCATTAAGCTGCAAAATTTGCAGTGCTGGCATCAAATCAACATTGAATTGATTGAGGTTACAGGATTGAATTGATTGATGCTTGCTTTGCATATTTCTAATGTAAAGAAAATCCAAGTGTACAAATTATGCAATGTCCCCTTAAATTTTAAGAGAAAAACAGTTTATAAGGATAGAATCTTCCCAACACCACACCTGAAATTCCATTTCTTTGGCTAAATTTTAGATCACATGTGAGAGAAGGTGAATACTAATAAGCAGATCAGAGTCGAATTCTTCAGGGACTGTTCAATGTGCTTGTCTGATGTTATTGATGATATATACACTAATTTAACATGGAGAGTTATCATGATTTGAATGTACACGTGGAAACATAATCTTTTTTTTCATTTGCTGCTCAGACATATATTGAACTTCTTTAAAAGGATTCTTAAAACAAAAAGAACATGGAAATAAGATGGCTCTCACTGGTCTCCTGGCACAACAGATGTGACAAGTTCATCAGTTCCTGAAAGTTTCCAATGTGGATTACAAATGGGATATGTCAAGACAAACCTCCTATGGAATTTCAAGAATTATATCAAATAATGAACTGGCTTTCATTATTTGCATTTCTACAAACTACCTTTATTTGGAGTTAGAAAGTCCATTGGGACAATGGCTCTATAGAAAGTGTTGATTTTTTTTTCCTGGCTCATCACAGGAAAGAATGGTCCATTCAAAAGTGACAGCATGGACTTTAAAGAAATTAATTACCTAGACCGTAATACAAGAGCTAATTCTGTCCAGGCAAGAGCTAGTCAATTAGGCTTTGTGAAATAGCCGTCTTTGTGTAAGGGGCTATGTGACCAGGATCACCATTTTTGAAATTTATTTTATTACAACACACTCATTGCTAAAAGTACTATGAAGAAATGGACTAAAAATGGAGCAGTAGTACCATCTCTCTCCCTGCTGATCTCAAATTTGAAACCCTTTCTCTCTTACAGTATGGAACATATTTAGTTTCATGTCACACACTGAAACTAGAGAGTTTCAGTGAAACTAGAGAGTTTCAGTCAGAAGGAATTCTGTCTGCAGGTGTGGTGGAGGAGGGAGAGAGAAGACAGAGAACTTCAAAATCCCAGTAAGAAGTCTCATAATACTAGGTTAAAGCCTAATAGATTTATTTAGTGGCACGAGCTTTTGGAGCACTGCTCGTTCATCAGAATTAACTTACCTCAGTGGGAACATTGCTCTAAAGCTCATAATACCAAATAAATCTATTGGACTTTAGCTTGGTGTTGTGTGTTGCAAAGACCAGGATGTGGATTTATCTTTTAAATATGTTTATATCTTTATCAGGATAGATTCATAGGACAATAATCCCTTTTGTGTTTAAACTCAAGAAATCCTGTCAGACTCCGGACAGGATTTTTTGAGCTTTCTCACTAGCACGATCTTCTGATCCTGCTGAAGGTGACCATCCGTGCAATGGGATAGGTGAGTCACTCAAAACCTCATGGATGAGTCCTTTATAATCAGCAAGTAAATAGTTAAATTCAGACATCGAGTGAATACCTTCATCTTTCTAAATTACAAAAAACCTTGTTACAATCAATAGAGTGAGAAAGAAATGCCAAACCTTCTCATCCATTCTCGCTGGTCCTAACTGAGTTTATGTAGCTATTTTTATAGATGTTCAACATGAAAAGGCCCATCAATTACTTTCTTTCCCATTTTTAAAGTCATTTTTCAAACATAGTACCTGCTTGAAAAATGTGCAGTAAACGGGAAAATTACTGATTGACGTCCATATGTATGAAATTCAGTTATTTTCACCTGGAAATGTCACGGCTCCAGAATATTTCCATCATGTAAACATACAATTAAAAGGTATCAACTGCAATAGAGTAGGTGCTGCAATGTAACAGCACCTACAGGAATGGTTGTTGCAGGTTCTGGGGTTCAAATGCTTCAGTCGGAGTAGAGAAGGAGGTAGAAGGGGGGGAGGAGTGGCATTATTAGTTAAAGACTGTATCACAGTGACAGAAAGGAAGTTTGATGAGGACTTGTCTGTTGAGGTAGTATGGGCTGAGATTAGAAACAGGAGAGGATAGGTCACCCTGTTGGGAGTCTTTTATAGACCTCCTAAAAGTTCTAGAGAGGTAGAGGAAAGGATTGCAAAGTCGATCCTGGACAGGAGTGAAAGTAATAGGGTAATTGTTATGGGGGACTTTAACTTTATTAATATTGATTGGAATAGCTATAGCTGTAGCTCGTTAGAGGGGTCAGTTTTTGTACAAAGTGTGCAGGAAGGTTTTTTGACTCTGTATGTAGATAGGCCAACTAGAGGTGAGGCTACATTGGATTTGGTGCTGGGCAATGAGCCAGACCAGGTGTTAGGCTTGGACGTTGGTGAACATTTTGGTGATAATGACCACAATTCGGTTACGTTCACCTTAGTGATGGATAGGGATAGGCATGAAGCTGGGGGCAGTAGTTATAACTGGGGGAATGGTAATTATGAGGCCATAAGGAGGGAAATAGGATGCATAGGTTGGACTAGGAAACTACAGGGACTGGGAACATCTGAAATGTGGAGCTTATTCAATGAGCAGCTACTGCGGGTCCTTGATAAGTATGTCCCTGTCAGGCAAAGAGGAAATGGTCAAGTAAGGGAACCATGATGTACTAAAAAAGTTAATTCGCTGGTTAAAAGGAAAAAGGAGGCTTATGTCAGGATGAGGCTTGAAGGCTCAGTTAGTGAAATGGATAGCTATAGATTAGCCAGGAGGGAGCTAAAGAGTGAGTTGAGGAGAGCTAAAAGGGGACACGAGAAGACTTTGGCTGATATGATCAAGGAGAATCCTAAAGCTTTCTTTAGATATGTTAAGAATAGAAGATTGGTTAGGGCAAGATTAGGGCCAG
This sequence comes from Sphyrna mokarran, assembly GCA_024679065.1. NCBI lineage: Eukaryota > Metazoa > Chordata > Chondrichthyes > Carcharhiniformes > Carcharhinidae > Sphyrna > Sphyrna mokarran. The sequence continues at coordinate 66,339,329 of JAGIQG010000011.1, read as the reverse complement.
TCAGAGACAGCAGTGGGAAGTTGTGCGTGGAGTCTGAAGAGATTGGAGAGGCACTGAACAAATATTTCTCTTCGGTATTCACACAGGGAGATGTAAATGTAGTTGTGGAGAACACTGGGATACAGGGTTGCAAACTGCAAAGTATTGAAGTAGATAAGGAGGATGTGCTAGATATTCTTGAGGGTTTGTAGTTAGATAAGTCCCCTGGGCCAGACGGGATTTACCCTAGGATTCTCTGGGAGGCGAGAGAGGCAATTGCAGAGCCTCTGGCTCTGATCTTCAGGTCGTCGTTGGTTACGGGTATAGTGCCGGAAGACTGGAGGATAGCGATTGTGGTCCCATTGTTCAAGAAGGGGAATAGAGACTTTCCGGGGAATTATAGGCTGGTGAGTCTAACTTCTATTGTGGGCAAAGTATTGAAGAGAATTATTAGGGATAGGATTTATAGTTATTTAGAGAGAAATGAATTGATTGGGGATAGTCAGCATGGTTTTGTGAAGGGTAGGTCATGCCTTACTACCCTTATTGAGTTTTTTGAAAAAGTGACCAAAGAGGTGGATGGGGTAAGGCAGTTGATGTGGTATATATGGACTTTAGTAAGGCGTTCGATAAGGTGGCCCATGGAAGGCTTCTGCAGAAAATGCAGATGTATGGGATTGAGGGTGATTTAGCTAATTGGATTAGGAATTGGCTAGCAGATAGAAAACAGAGGGTGGTGCTTGATGGAAGTTATTCATCGTGGAGTTCAGTTACAAGTGGTGTATCTCAGGGATCTGTTTTGGGGGCCCCGCTGTTTGTAATTTTTATAAATGATCTGGATGAGGGTATTGAAGGATGGATTAGTAAATTTGCGGATGACACCAAAGTCGGAGGAGTGGTAGATCGTGAAGAGGGGTGTTATAGTTTGCAGAGAGACTTGGACAAGTTGCAGAGCTGGGCCGAGAGGTGGCAAATGGAGTTTAATGCGGAAAAGAGTGAGGTAATTCACTTTGGTAGGAATAACAAATGTGTAGAGTATAGAGCTAATGGTAGGACTCTTAATAGTGTTGAAGAACAGAGGGATCTTGGTGTATATGTGCATAGATCCTGAAAGTTGGCAATCAAGTCGATAAGGTTGTTAAGAAGGCATATGGAGTCTTAGCTTTTATTGTAGGGGGATTGAATTTCGGAGCCGCAACGTCATGTTGCAACTGTACAAAACTCTAGTGCGGCCGCACTTGGAGTATTGTGTACAGTTCTGGTCCCAGCATTATAAGAAAGATGTGGAGGCATTGGAGAGGGTACAGAGGAGGTTAACCAGGATGTTGCCTGGTATGGAGGGCAGGTCTTATGAAGAGAGGCTGAGGTATTTGAGGTTGTTTTCGTTAGAAAGGAGGCGGCTAAGAGGGGACCTAATCGAAACATATAAGATGATTAGAGGTTTAGATAGGGTGGACAGTGATAGCCTTTTTCCTAGGATGGAGAAAGCTAGCACGAGGGGACCTAGCTTTAAATTAAGGGGTGGTGGTTTTAGGACAGATGTCAGAGGTAGGTTCTTTACCCAGAGGGTGGTAAGGGTATGGAATGCCTTGCCTGCGTCAGTTGTCGATGCGCCAAGTTTGGTGGCGTTTAAGAGGTTAGTAGATAAGTTTATGGACAAAAAGGGCATGGTTTAGGTTAGAGGGTCATTGCTTTTTCCTAATTGGTCGGCGCAACATCGAAGGCCGAAGGGCCTGTTCTGCGCTGTAATGTTCTATATTCTATGTTCAATGTCTTTTAAATCCTCCTTTTGTATTTAATCTTTGGAATTTGACTGTCACTGACATGGAGGTATTTAGTGCTCTTATTTTCTTTAAGAAGGTGATGGTTCTCATTCTACTTGATCTTCTACACTAGATACGCCCATCAAGTTCTTAGGTAGGGTGTCGAAGGTTTTTGGTAAACAACAATGATGGAGCAACAATGTATACACAGACAGGATGGTTGTTGACTTATGGATGATAATGTTCACTAGTTGTTGCCTATGTCTTTCTCAGAAATTAAGGTTGAGGACAACAGAATTATCTTTAAGAAACCGTGATGATTTGCTGCAGTCCATCTTGTAAATAGAATACATTGTAGCCATGATATGAACATAAGAAATAAGAGGAATAGGCCATTTGACCCTCAAGCTTGCAAAACTCAAAACATAGTATGCATGTAATAAGGGAAGCATATAGAATGTTGGCATATATAGCTAAAGGAATAGTATAGAAAAGTAAGAAAGTCTTGAAGTACAAGGTATTGGTAAGACCACACCTGGGTACAATTTTTGTCCCCTTACTTGAAGAAGGATGTCGAGACATTAGAATCAGTTCATAGGAGGTTCACCATATTGATTCCAGAAATGAAGGGTTTGTCTTATGATTAAGCAGTTTAAGCCTATACTTGCTGGAGTTTAGAAGAATGAAAAGAGATTGAGGTAGACAATGTGATAAAAAATAGAGATAACATCAATATAGAGTAAATTCTTCTTCTTGTGGGGCAATCTCGACCAGGAGGTCAAAGCTTTAGAATAAGGCATAGCAGATTTAAAACACATGAGAAGCTACTTCTCTCAAAGGGTCATGAATCTGTGGAATTCATTACCCCAGACTGTGGTGGATGCCATGACATTGAGTAAGTTTAAGAAGGAGATAGACAGATTTTTAGTTAATAATGGGTTGAAGAGTTATGGAGAATGGGCAGGAAAGTGGATTTGAGGCTGAGACAAGATCAACCAGGACTGTATTGAATGATGGTGCAGGCTCGAAGGGATGAATGGCCCACATCTGCTCTGAGTTCTTATGTTCACTGACAGTGAATCCTGTTGGTTTGGTCACTGTTCTTATGTTGGGCCAGAAATCAGATAAAAATCTGGAAATATAAACTGGTATTATGAACATAGGAAATAGAAACAGGTGGAGACTATTCAGCCTCTGAGTCTCCTTTGTCATTCAACACGATCATAGTTGATCTTTACCTCGGCGATACTTTCTTGTCCACTCCCTCATATCAGTCAATTTTCTGAGGGATCAAAGTTCAGTCCATCTCAGCACCAAATATGTTCATGATGGAGCATCCACAGCCTTCAAGTGTGGAGAATTTAACCCCACTCACCTAGTGGAACGTTTGGTGTCCATTTTGTATTACCGCAGAAGCGGCAGTGGCCACTACTCTCAGGCTAAAGTATTGTTAAACCTCTGATAAGTTGACAACTCAGGGAAGCCATCAATCTCTTAAAGGGACAATGTCCTGCTGCCAGACAGTTAATTGCCTGGGCACTGAAAAATGAGTCTAGACTAAACAGTGATCCACAGATGGCTGGCCATCTGTTTCTGCTGAAGTAATTCTCTATCTATGCTCATTATAAAAACCCATTTTATAGCCAAGACTGACAAATGCATTCATTCAGCAGAAGTTCTGTTTTTTTCTGAAGTGGATTTTTAACTTTGCTTGTTTGACATTTTTATGTGGTTATAGTAAGTTGCTCGATGATCTCTTTTGTCAATGTTTATTTAGATGGGGTTAAGAAGTGTGAAATTATTAAAACCTCTAATCCAGAAGCTTCACCTTTCCTGTCTGACTTACATTTTTCTAGGTTTGTTGGAACAGCAGTTTGTTTCAGAAAGGATTTATGATTCAGCATTTTCTTTATGTGGCTCATTAGCACTGTACATAATGCATATTGGCTGAGTGTGTTTACAGGGGTCTTGGACAGGGCATGGAGGACATGAACTGGCATGGAAGGCATGAGTTGATATGAGGATGAGGGGGCATGTAGGATAGACTGGAAATGAGACGTGAGGGCCAAAAGCTTCTTAAGTAATTGGAATGAGGTTGCATCAGAGAGCCTTCTCACCAGCCCAACTCGGCATTCACTTACCACCTGTGCCCTGCTTCCAAAGGCAGCAAACTCAATGCTATTCCATACCCGTCTCTATCAGAGTGAAAACAGGTGATTCAGGGCAATTTTTACAAGGCAAATCCAGCAAGTTGGGACATTTCCTAATTTGAACTAACTGCTAAAATTTGGCCCAAATTCTCTGAGCCCAGTGACATAACCACTCTGCTATACCAGTTTTGAATTATAATATACTTTGCTTTGGCAATAATATATGAAACCCACTTCAGTGGCTTTTGCATTTCATACTCACATTGCCTACAAGAAAATTTACATTAGGCTCAACAGGATCTCTTGATAGTGTGGACTTAAATTTACAGTCAGGACACATATTTTGAGTCCTTTGAGAAGGTGTTACAGAATTGCAGTGTGATTATTTCTCTGGACCCACGTTGATCGATACTTTGAACAGAAGCTCTTGAGGCAATGTAAATCCACAGAGTTGCATCGAAAACGAATGGAATGATTCCAGTTCATTCTACACAAAGTGAGCTGAAATATTTCTCTAAACGTGTTGACATTACTGTACTCAGGGATATCCAGGGAATATCTGTCCCCAGTTCAATAGAGGTTTATTTCAATAGAAAATGTGAAGTATTAGTGCAGTGGGAAATCGGTATTTCTCAGTGCTATGAGTTCAGTTATGAGAAGGTTTCTGTTACAATTATAATCTGATCTGCAAATTTTCAAGACGCTTACATTAGAAAGCCCAAAATGTATTGAAGGATCATCTCTACAGCACTGTAAAGAAGCATGTTAACTGAGCTCGTCAATAACACAACCTTTGATTCAGTAAATTACAGATCCTATGTAACAGAAAATGGCAGATGGCATTGTCCATCAACTTATGTGGGTCCAGTAAATTCATAGACGTGCTCATGTTCTTGTCTATTACTTTTATTTAAACATTGGAGACAGTGAATTGCTACTTGGCAAATAATTAACTTCCAGATGACACATGAAACAAGATTTTGAAAACACAGGTTAAAAGATAGTATTCATTATAGCTGATAATTTCTTTCATAAAGTACAAATAGAGATATATTCTGCAAGGTTTTATGTTCACTATATTACTCAGCACTGTGTCTTCCCAGAATGTAATTTCAGGGAGTTGTAGAGGTTTACAGCAAGCAAATAGGCCGTTTGACCCAATTTATCCATGCCGCCCAGGTTTTTTACCACTAAGCTAGTCGCACTTGCCCATATTTGACCCATATCCCTCTATACCCATCTTATCCATGTAATGTTCTGAATGCCTTTTAAAAGACAAAATTGTACCCACTTCTACTACTGCCTCTGGCAGCTCATTCCAGAGGCTCACCATGCTCTGTGTGAAAAATTTGCTCCTCTGGACTCTTTTGTATCTCTCCCATCTCAGCTTAAATCCAAGGTCTCTAGTTTTAGATTCCTTTATCTTTGGGAAAAATATTGAATATCTAACTGATCTATGCCTCTTGTTTTATAGACCTCGATAAGGTCACCCCCAAGCCTCCTACGCTCCAGGTAAAAAAGCCCCAGTCCATCCAGCCTCTACTTATAACTCAAATCATCAAGTCCTGGTAGCATCCCAGTACTCTTTCTAGTTTAATAACATCCCTTCTATAATAGAGTGACCAGAACAGTACACAGTATTCCAAGTTTGGCCTTACTAAACATGCTGAATGCCTTCTTCACCACCCTGTCCACCTGTGACTCCACTTTCAAGGAGTATGGGACCTGTACTCCTACAACTCTCCTCAACATTCTAGTATTAACTGAGTAGCTCCTGCCCCGATTTGACCTGCCATGACTCATCACCTCATATCCATGTAAATTAAACTCCATCTGTCATTCATTGGCCCACTGGCCTAATTGATCAAGATCCATTGCAATCCGGTCTGTAGTTTCCAGGCTTTTCCCTACAGCTGTTAAACAAAGGCCCAAAATTTGACACTCTCCAATCCTCAGGCACTTTACCTGTGGCTGCCAATGATTCAAATTTCTCTGCTAGGGGACCTGCAATTTCCTCCCTAACCTCCCACAACGTCCTGGGATACATATCCTAGGAGATGAGCAACTTTTGGGAGGAGCAAATTCTTTCTCCAAAAAAATCCCCAAATTCTTTCATTCCATGAGTTTAAGAGGCTTGTTCTAATATTTATTGCCACAAAGGATAATTTCTTGAAACAATTACCTTGCTGACATATGGTAGGGCAAGGTGTCCATTCACTGAAAGGGGTGACAATGCAGTCCTTCTTACATGGCAGTAGACATGGACGAACAGTTTCAGGTCTGGTACTTTCAGGGCACCTAGGCATGTTGGGAAAGAAGCAAATGTCAAGAATTGCCATGACAAAGAACAGGTAGAGCAGAAGCAACAAGCTTCTAACCATCAATTTTTAAAGTTTTTTTTAGCAAGGCTAATTTTCTGGTCAGTCAGATTTGCAGGTTTTCAGAATGCGTTACTTCCAAGATGTTGTTTGCTGATACAAATTAACATTGCATGTTAAGCATAAAATATTCCAGGCACACACACACAATCATTGCCAGAGAATTGTGTGAAATTGTTTTAGAATAACAATGTAACTATGTTTTGTTACTGCTCAAAGGTGTTTACCTATCAGTTTTGTTGCTCAGCAGGTGAAGCAGGATTACTTTTCGAAAACAAACCATTTTTTGCTTGCAGCAGCGTCAGTGAAGATTCAAAGCATTTTTTTTATTTGAATATTTTGCTCATGAAGAACAAGGGGGCAATTCTCCCAAGAAAATTCTAAGTATCAATTTTGCACAAAAACTGAAGTAAATCCCACTAAATGGATCTCCCATACTCAGTGAAGTGCAGGGTGTACTGGTCAGAACCAGTCCAAAAAGCTGGGGGTTGAGGGTGGGGCAGATCCTATTCCTGCTGGAGAGGGCGGCAGCTTAGCACCGAGAATGGAGCATGTGCAGTGGCCCCTGTCTGCCAGACTCCCAATTGCTGGCCAGCTCAATCATTGGCCAGCAATGACCTCTGTATCATCAGTCTACCTCATCTCAGTGCCACTGATCAGTGTCACCCGCACTGCCCCCCCCCCGACCGAATGTGCCCAGATCAGAATGACCACCCCCCAAACCCCCACCCCACCCTCCCGATCCCCCCCTCCCAACCTACTGCCAGTCCTGACCGCACCTCCCCCTGCAGTCCTGACCCTTCCCCATGCAGGCTTGATTCCTCCAGTAGATTAACTCAGCGCCCCCTCCCTCCCCACCTCAATGGCCAACCTCGATTGTTGGCTTCCCTCCCTCTGTTGCTAGGCCCAAAATGCAGAGTGGCAGCATAACCCCTCCCCCCGCCATTTCTACAGATTGTCCCAGAAGTTCCACCCCATTAGACCCCACCCCCATTAGTCCCTGCCACCGTGGAACTGCCTGATGCCCAGTATCATGATGCCCCTTGGGCATTGGCACTTTTCCCCTTGAGCAGTGTTGAGGGCTCAGGCTGGCATTGCATTGGTAGCATAGCCCAGGATGTATTCATCCCAGTTCCCATCCCTGAGGAAGGGAAGGGATACTTAATTGTCCCCCCTTCACTTCAGTGGGGTTGGACTAAAAGCTCCCCACATGTGAGGAGCTATACTAAACGTCACTACAGTGAAGTATCCTGACAGTGGGAGCGCTAAAGGCTAGTGAGCCCAGAGATTTCCATCCCAAGCCCACTAATTGCATTTAAATTATATTAAAATAAGGGCCTGCATTTATTAAGTAGTTCCGCACCAGAAATCTAGCTGCCAGAGATGTGTGGAGGCCGTGGTGCCCAGCAGTAAAAACATGAAACAGCATCCACTAGAGCTCTTGGTGCTGATTTTGGACGTGGGAGAAGGTTTAAGGACTGGATGGACAAGGACCTTTCACCACCTTGATCCAAATTATTGTCTGTACCAATCCACGGTAAGTCTGTCCAGCTGAATGTATAGTGCTTTTCTAAGGCATTGTGGCACAGTGGTTAAGTAGCACTGCTGCTGCACAGCATCAGGGATCCAGATTTGATTCTTGGCTTAGTGACTGTCTGTGAAGAGTCTGCATATTCTCCCCGTGTCTGTACGAGTCTAGCACAGTCCGTGGTGCCCAGCAACAATGTGCTAGTTTGGTGCATTGGCCATGCTAAATTCTCTCTCAGTGTGCCCGAAGAGGCGCTGGAGTGTGGCAACTGGGGATTTTCACAGTAATTGCATTGCAGTGTTAATGTAACTTTATTGTGACACTAATAATTAAACTATAAAACTTTAAAGGTAGGTGGAATGTCACAGTCAACTCCATTGTAGCACCCTTACCACAATTCTAATTTAGATGAGTTGGAACTTTTGTTGCTACAGTGTGACACCGGTTCACTGTAGTGAACCATTATGAAATTCTGAGAAAATGGTTCCAATACAGATATATAACAATTCAATCAAACTAGTTCCCAGCAGCCATTCTCAACCTGATCAATGGAACAATACTCAATTTTTCTTCAATCTTAATTTAGTTCTATTTTTTTCCAACAAAGTTTATTCTCATTGTAGCTCTTTCACTTAAATGTTCTCATTCAGAAGTCAAATTTAAGCTAGCTTTTTCATTTATTGACATCAATTATTTTAAATAAATACAATTGAACAAAAGGTCTTGACAACAATCAGCTCTATTTACAAGCAATAATATCTTCTCTTTATTAGAAAGGAACAATGTGGATCTGAAAGTCGAACGCCAGTACTTCATTAGCTTAGTTCCTGGTAATTATTATTCCTTACGTCTTCAAATGGAAAACTCATCAGCGTGATTAAAAGATTGGCTATGACATTTTAATGTGTTGTCCATTAGTGCTGATGTGTCATTATTAGTCTGTCATTGTACTGATCTTTGTTTCTTCTCTTTAAATGTTAAATAAGCTGCTTCTGTTTTATGTGTCACAGAAGTAAAAGTTTTATGGGCGAACTTAAAATGTATTGCACTTATCTTTCCTTGACATGGAAAGTGAATTTTATCTGCTTAATTAATTGGTAAATATCACTGAATTTATTCAATCAGTCTCTATTAGCTTGATTCAATTGTGCACTTAAATAGCACTGCTAATTTCTACAAAAGTAAGATGCTGTGCGGATGTTGGAAATCTGAAATATAAATAGAAATGTGGGAACTACTCAGCAGATCTGTTAGCATCTCTGGAGAGACAAAGTTTGCATTTCTTATTAATGGCCCTTGACCAGGCACAGGAAAAAAAGTTAAAAGATATAAGCAAATATGGAGTCAGCAATAGGTGTAAGGGGAGGCAGGAATAATGCCTGTAACAGTGTACAGGGAGGGAAGCATTAAGTGACAAAAGGAATAATGCTGCAAGGCAAAACGGGATGGCAATGGGAGCAAATAAAGAAACAAAAGATTGATCATGAGGAGATGTAAATTGTAATAGGAGATTCCTTACCAACAACTGCTGTCCAAAAAAAGTAGTAATGGTTGTGATCTTAAATTGTTGAACTCAGTATTGAGTCCAATAGACCTAATGAAAAGATAATGGAACATAGAACATAGAACAATACAGCACAAACTGGCCCTTCAGCCCACGAGTTGCGCCGATCACATCTACCAATCCACAGACCTATCTATAACCCCCTAACCAATTCTTTTCCATATACTCATCCAGAAGTCTCTTAAAAGACCCCAGTGAGTTTGCCTCAACAACCTCCGACGACAGTCGGTTCCATTCACTCGCCACCCTCTGAGTGAAAAACCTACCCCTGACATCTCCTTTGTATTTGCTTCCCTGCACCTTAAATCTCATAGTGACCATTTCTGCTCGGGGAAATAGTCTCTGAGAGTCCACCCTATCTATTCCTCTCAACATTTTATAAACCTCTATCAGGTCGCCTCTCAACCTACGTCTCTCCAGTGAGAAGAGTCCCAGCTCCCTCAACCTATCTTCAGAAGGCCTGCCTCCCAATCCAGGCAGCATCCTTGTAAATCTCCTCTGAACCCTCTCAATAGCCTCTACATCCTTCCTATAATGAGGCGACCAGAACTGCGCACAATACTCCAACTGGGATCTGACAAGAGTCTTATAGAGCTGCATCATTACCTCCTGACTCCTAAACTCTATTCCTCGATTAATGAAGGCCAGTACACCGTACGCCTTCTTGACCACTTCCTCCACCTGCGAGGCCGATTTAAGAGTCCTATGGACCCGGACCCCGAGATCCTTCTGCTCTACAACACAGCTAAGACTCCTACCCCTTATATTGTACTCCTTCATCCCATTATTCCTGCCAAAATGGACCACTACACATTTATCTGCGTTGAAGTCCATCTGCCACTTCTCCGCCCAGTCTTGCATCCTGTCTATGTCCCGCTGCAACTTTTGACATCCCTCCAGACCATCTACAACACCACCGACCTTTGTATCATCGGCGAACTTACTAACCCATCCCTCCACTTCCTCATCCAGGTCATTTATGAAAATGACAAACAGCAGGGGTTCCAGAACAGATCCCTGGGGCACTCCACTGGTTACTGACCTCCATGCAGAACAAGACCCATCCACAACCACTCTCTGCCTTCTGCCGGCAAGCCAGTTCTAGATCCACGAGGCCAAAGTCCCTTGGATCCCATGCCCTCTCACCTTCTCCAGAAGCCTTGCATGTGGGACCTTATCAAACGCCTTACTAAAGTCCATGTACACTACGTCCACCGCCCTTCCTTCGTCAATGTGTTCAGTCACATTTTCGAAGAACTCAACTAGGCTCGTAAGGCATGACCTGCCCTTGACAAAACCATGCTGACTATTTCTAATCAGTCCAAACTTCTCCAAATGTTCATATATCTTATCCCTCAGAAGCCTCTCCATCAGCTTACCAACCACTGAAGTCAAACTCACCGGTCGGTAATTTCCTGGACTATCCCTGTTCCCTTTCTTAAAGATAGGAACCACATCCGCGATCCTCCAATCCTCCAGAACCTCTCCCGTTTCCATGGACGACGCAAACATCATCTCCAGGGGCTCTGCAACCACTTCCCTCACCTCCCACAATAATCTGGGGTATATCCCATCCAGTCCCGATGACTTGTCTATCTTGATAGAATTTAACAGATCTAACACATCCTCTTTCCTAACATCCACATACTCAATCTTTTCCATATGCCGCAAACCTGCAGTGCAATCTCCCAGTTCACTTTCCACCGTGAATACCGAGGCAAAGTACTCGTTAAGCACCTCTGCCATTTCTTCCAGATTCACACATAAGTTGGTATTCTTCTTGCTAACATTAGCCTTAATTGGATACCCATAAAAGAATGCACTTGGCAATTTATAAGAAATCTGTCATGCTGATGTTATGTTTGAGTATCAATGGCAGATGAGCAGCATTTCTTCTGGAAGGACACCAGAAGGAATTGAAGAGCAGTCAAATGGAGAGAAGTATATGAGCAGAGACTGCTTTTCAGAAAGTAGCAATTAACAGTGACAAAGAAAAATAGCGGAGGTCAAAAGGAAAGAATAAATGAGACAAGAGAGCATGCTATCAGTTCTCAGTGTAGCTTTTCTCTAATTCATTTTTTTTTAGAAAGCAATAATGTTTTACTTTTTCTCCCATACTTCACATTGTCCAGTGCTATGCACTTCTTGATCAGAAAGGTAAGCGAGTAATCTGTTATGTCTTTGTAAATACTATTTTTGACAGGGCATAAAGATAGCACAGATTCCCTCACTTGAATGATTTTCTTTTCATCTCCATGCTGAAGCATTTTACATTTTCATACTTTCAACCATGTTCGCAACCAACCTGAGAAACTTATGAATGAAGACTCCAAACTGCAAATTCATCTTTTTTTCCCAAAAGAATTGTCTTAATTTAATATATTAATAATGCTCCCATTTATTTAATATGCAGAAGTAGGCTTTTGGTGTCATTTCTGTGCATATTTTATACAAACCAATTCAATATGACAGAGACCTATGCCAAATCTATTGGGAAGTCTTTTTGGGATGGCAGCTGCCTGAAATAAATGCAGGCCTTATTTCAATATTGAACTGATTTGGGTTCCTAAATTTATTCTGAAGTTGTACATTGCAAGCTCTGTCTTGTCTTTTAGCATCTTTGGCTGCCAACCATCGGTTTTTAAAGGAACCAAAAGAGGCCACATGAGGCTAAATTTTCCATTTCTTTGTGGAATCAGAAGAGAATGCATGAAATTTGCTAAACACCAACAGACAAGCTGTGTCTGAGTATCTGAATTATGATTATGGAGTTGAAGGAACAATTTATTTCAGTCCAGATGCCTTTCAATTCTGCTGTAAAAGATGAAATTTTCTGGCCAGGCTCACCTCAAAACTGGAAAATCCTGACCGAGACCAACAGAGCTTTGCATGATTCTGCCACTAACACCTCTCCCCCCTACACCTACCTACCACCCTCCATCTCATCCTCCACGTCATCAACCCTTCACCTCATCAAACCCGCCCACTACGATTCCTATGGCAAGCAGATAGGACAGGAAAACTCCAGACATGGTCTTTGGAATTGGAATTGTAGACTGTGAAAAAATGTGGAACAAACCAGGTTGGTACAGAAGCATTACACAAGATCAAGCTTGTTTCCAGTTTCTGACTTGGGATTTTGTCTCATGTAAGACAGGAAGAAGATGAGTAAGCACAATGAAAACAATTTAGGGAAGCAGCAACAAATTTCACAAGACAACACATTCAACAAGTTACACATTACCATACTGTACAGAGCAAATCTAAACAACTGATAACAGCAATCGAGAATTATTTTTTTTGCTATTAATAGTTTAAATTCTGAAATTAATGGTCTAAATTCTTACTCTAAAAAGAGATTTCTCATACCTTTTGGAAGTGACATATCCAGCTTTGCTTTTCATGCATTGGACATGTCGAGTCTGCATGCCCACGGAACAGGTAGCCTCCCCATTCCAACTGACTGTAGCATTGAGAGGCATCACTAACATATCTTCAGTACAAGGGCCCCAAGGTGATGGATCCCAATAGAAGACTGTGCAGCCATGCTCATTGCAAGGTCGCCATTCTTGCAGTGCTCGGCTGCTAGGACATGGCTTTCCACCTAGGACATAAAGTAATCCTTAACTGCCAGAATATGACATATAACATTTCATAGGGTATTATCGTTTTTTCTAGTTCCAAGAATACAAAATTTATCAACATTTATTGTATTTGCAGTCATATTGCTTTATTAGTAAATAATAGTAACTACCTTGTTTTCTCATTTCCTTTTATGCATACCTACATAAAGACCACATTTTCTAGAATCAATGTGAACTAAAGATGTAATCCATTCACTGGTATACAATTATGTCCACTTTTGATGACTTGTAAATCCTTATGAAAAAGCGGCCATTGTGCAATTTTAGACAACTCGGCAAATTACAGGCGTGCATTTAAATAACCTGTCAGATTGGATATGTATCTTTGGAAAATTAGCTGTAGATGTATTTAAATATCCCACATCAAATTTTGTTTAATTAAGATGCAAATGTAATTTCAGTTCAGTAGCCCAATAAGTTGTGAATGTGTAGAATGATAACTCTTTAACAGTCTATAATAGCCTATTAACAAGATTGTATATGTATGGTTCAATTGTTCATAACAAAATGCAAGTATTTATTTGATAAACTAATAATGCAACAAAAATAATCCATTCACCGATTACAGCTTGTCCTATAAATGACCTGCACATGTCCCAGGTTTAAGAGAAACAAATTCATATCATTAAGGGGGAAGGTTTTCCCTTCTCCTGTTGATGATATTTATTATGCATGCATTATATCTATTTTTAGTTAACAGCAGTGAAGATATGATTGACACAAAACATACAAAGATATGATACAGTTCTCCGTAAAAGCTGCAATTGCTGCTATTACAATTCATATCCTGTGATTTGGAATTGGCAGGGTTACTCAGCACAATATACGATGGAAACTGGTACTAAAGTAGCTATCACAAGGCAATGGCTGCAAGGTGGTCAGTTTTGTTTTTTTAAAAAAATGCACACTATTGAACAGCAGCATTTTAATGAACAGAGAGAGAAGAGAAAAAAGTGTTTTTTTTCTGGTCGTTTAACAATAATATCCCTAGCTGAGAAAATCTGATGCAGGTGCCCAAAACGAAAGTTTCATTTTCAAACAAAGACAGACATCTCTTATCTTGAAAATCAGCAAAAAAAATTGAAATTCGTTGTAACTTGTTTGACCCTATTCCATTTGTAAATGATTTTTTTCACACCAATGAAATAACTAATGTAAACAATTTTAAATAGCACTATCCTCAGTCGGTATCATTTAGATTCAGAAATGATTCTGGAATTCTTCCCTGCTGCCATTGGACTTTTGAATGCTTCTACCTTATATTAAGTTATGACTATAATATTACATTCTGCATCCTCTCCTTTCCTTCTCCCCTATATACTCTATAAACAGTCTGCTTTTTCTGTATAGCACATAAGAAACAATACTTTTTACTGTATACCAATATATGTGACAATAATAAATCAAATTAAGAAATTCATTGCTGCTCCAAAATAAAAAAAGCTTCATCTTAGCTATCATTGTCTTTCACTTTGATAAATAACCAAATATAAAAAAATCTTTAAAAAGCTATAGTGTTACTGCAAGGAACTCTTGCTAGCTGTTTTCGAAAACATCATATTGTGCTAAGCGACTGCTAGGATAGCATGATAACACCATTCTCACACGCATAAGACTGATCAGATTAGTGTGCCTCGCTATAAGAAAACCACTCATGCAGTCAGAACAATTGTTCTCTGACAAGAATATGTGGGACCAAGTGGGAAAGCAGCAGCTGGTAGTTTGTCTTTGAGAAAAAAAAGCAACATCTTTGTGTGTGATGGATGATACATGATGGTGAGTGCCAACAGAACCGTCACATTATTTTCACAGTGGCAAAGGGAAAATGTAACCATGCAAAGTGACAGCGCAACAGAATGTTAAATCGGGATAGTTCAAATGCAGTAAGGGGTCTGGACCTGTGAAAGGTTACGTGCTTGCATTTCAGATTTTTTCACATGTTCAAAATGCACAGGTCATAGCTTTCTGTTCACACTCTACAGTTAAGGAGGCAATTCTGATTACTGCAAAAGGTATCCCCATTAAAAGTAGTTCACCTACATAAACAACTACATTTGTTCTTGTTCATAATTGACTTTCATCAGTTAGGTATTGCCACGTTCCAGTAAAGACTGGATGATTTTTCTCTGTCTCAATCTAAGAGTCCGAACACTCCTATTATACACAAGGATACAAATTAGAAGCACGAATAGGCCATTCAGCCCCTCAAGCGTGCTTGCCATTCAGTAAAGTCATAGCTGATGCAATTGTAGCCTCAACTTCATTTTCCTTCCTAAACATTTGACTCCCCTGTCAATCAAGAATCTATCTAATTCAGCCTTAAATTATTGAGTGACTCAGCTCCTGAGCTATCTGGGGAAGAGAGATTCACAACCTTCAGAGAAACAAATTCACCCAATCTCCATCTAAATTAAGTGGTTCCTTATAATTAAACGGTGTCCCCTAGTTCTAGTCTTTCCCACAAGGGGAAAACATCTTTTCAGGATTCATGCTGTCAAGTCCTCTCAGAATCTTATACATTTCAATCCTCTCAACCGGTTACAGGCCTAACCTGTCCAACCTTACCTCATAAGGTAACTCCTTATTCCAGGAATCAGCCGAATCAACCTTCTCCAACTGCTTCCAATGCAATTATGTCATTTCTTAATAAGGAGACCAAAACTGTGCCAAAGTTAATTGTATATCCATACCCCTAGCCTGACTAAGATCAACTAATGTCCCAGTTTCGAGATAAATCATAGAATCCATATTGTCAGTCTAGCTTAGCAATTAATTGTCTTAACCATTGCTGGAGGTCCAGTTGAATTTTGTTACTTCTTTCATTTATCATTATGCAATTTGAATCTTAGGCTGAAATGAATTTCCTTCCCTGTGTGAATTATTTTTCTCAGCCATAAAAGATTTTATTTCCAAACATAATACATGCACATCATTTCCAGACATTCATTGATGCTGAATTATTGTACAGGATTCCTCAGCGAAGCAAAACACGCTTAAATCCAAAATCCTCTATTGTGTGGGCTAAATTCACAAGACTGGATATTCATTATAATTCAGTCTGTCGTTTTCCAGTAATGTATTAACACCTTTTTCTGTATTATAGCTCCTTCCTGTCCTGTGACATAATTGTACCCTGTTTTATTTAAATCATATAACCCCTATCCAATCAGGGGACACCAGAACTACTGTTGTCTTCAAAAGACTGACGCTACAGATAATTGCAAACAATGGCAGGCTTCAGAGCCTTACCAGATGTTACAGTATTGTAATTACTTGCAAATACAAAAATAGTCTAACCATCATATCAACCAACAGTCGGGGTAGAAAGAGCTATGAGCTGTGACAGAATTGCAGGTTCACATGATGTTTGTTCTGATGGTTTATAATTTTAGCTGAGGCCCTTGATTGCAATTTGTTCCAATCCAACTGTTCTCTTTAATTTATGGCTATAGGGTTCAGGGACAGAGGCTAATGACAAAATGGAAACACTGAATAAAATAGAACTAAAGCAAAATAGCAGCCAAAACCATCCTCCGGTGCATCAATAAAAACAGCCTTCAGTTCAGAATTTTCAAACAAAACACAAGGGAAAATGATCAGTTACATAGCGATACTTTGATAATGGGGAAATTTTCCCATTCCGCCGACTATGGGAATCGTAGTGGACCTTGGAAAGGTCTAATGACCTCATACAGGATTTTCCAGTTCCGGGCAAATGCAACAGGAAAATCCCGAATATGTCTATGGTAACAGATAATCAATGATAAACACTAATACATGTAACGTATATGAATATAGGGAACTTAAATCATATGGAATGCTCAGATTTTAGCTTATTGCTGCAATTTAAGGCTTGTGTTTTCTTCCATGATTAGTATTCACTTCCCTGCCTTTGGGGACACTTGTAAATTCTCCTGAGGAATAATATAGCAATTTAATGAGTATGTCTATTCTCAACACCATAATTTAGAAAAGGGTGCAGAAAACATTGTAAAAATAGTTCCAGGATTACAAATTTCAGTACATAGATAGATTAGGGAGGTTGGGACTGTTTACTTTAGGGAAGAGAAGATTGAGTAGGGGTTTGGTTGAGGTGTATAAAATCATGAATGTCTGGACAGAGTAAATGGAAATGAATGGTTCCCACTGGTGCTAGAATTGTTAACAAGAAAATACAGAATTAAAGTATTTGGCAAAAGAAGCAATAGCGACATGCTGAAAAATCTTGTTGGGATCTTGAAATCACTCTGTGATGGAGGCAGATTCAATCGAGGCACTTAGGAGAGAAATGAACAATTATCTGAAATGAAAGATTGTGCAGGACCACAGAGAGAAAGCCCGGAATGGTAGTTGGTGAATTGCTCCTTCAGGAAACTAGTGCAAACATGAACAGCTAAATGGCGTCAATCTGTGCTATGGCCACTCTCTAATTCTGTGACTTGTCGCACATTGGTTTTCCATATTCGAATGGTTCAGCATTAAATGCGATAATGCTCACTGTTACGTACAGTTAACCATAATTTGAACATTGTGGTATCAGACTTCAACAGGCAAAAATTATCACAGAGATAGTTTATATCAGTCAATGTTATTCATTAATAAGAAAATATTGTATTCAGGCATTTCAAATTTAAATAAACTTCCAAAATTAAAAATCCAGTCCATACACAATACATAAATTGATGGAAGATTCTGGACTGGATTTTTCTCTCCATACGCAGGCTGGAATGGAGTCACCTAAGCAGAAATCTTGAAATTTTTCACTCATTTCCTGACCCCACATTCGTTTTGTGTGCCCTTTTTGATGGTTGTATCCCTGCATATATCTCTCCAGAGGTCACCATTGTCACCCTATGGCAACTTTAAATTTCTCCCCTCCTTTGTCATGTACGTATGCTGGTGTGGATTTTGTACACCTTAAAACAAAGCCTCACTGAAGGAAACATGCTAAGGATCAGAAACATTTTGATAATTAAGTGTTAAATTTTTGACAACTTTAAATATCAAAATTAGATGCTGAATTGTAATATGAATGTGTTTTAACTGCAGTGATTCATCATCGGGTTCTATCCTGAAAATTTAATTTAACCATGACATTGACAAGTACTGTTCATGTTGAAATGTATTACAACAATTTTCTCATTGGAGAAAGTAACATAACACATTCAGAACTATAGAAAAAACACTGCAAAAACATTTGCCATGTTTTAGACTGTGATTTGAACATCAGGAGATTTTCATCTTTCTGAAAATTCATCCTCCTGTTAAACATTTAAAAACATCTAGCACCTGCCCCACTCTGTTAATTGACAAGTAATCTGAAATAGGAGTGAAACACAATCTACAACTTTAAAAAGGGCATTTTTTTCAGTTTCAATTGACTGTAATGTTTTGTGTTCCTCGGGTTTGTTTTATAACTGAGTGAGTTATGAAAGCCTCATTGAGTTTCAAAATCACTTGTCTCATCAGTGATGTCATAATTATCTTTTGACTGATAGTTTTAAGAGGTTATTAAAGGATTATTTATTTAACATTATAGCGGTGTATGTTTGCTTTTAGGACAAGTTGACCACTTGAATTGATTCATAATTTTTGAATGGCTTTAATGAATGAGATTTATTTTCATGATGAAGTGCTTTTGAAGGACAGCTGCATTAATAGTTGAATTCTTTAAATGTACTTTTCAAAAACATCTTGACGATAGTGGATATTAGGTATGGAGGGTACATGGGGAAATTCAAGGATCATTTGGGTACGAGGGGGCATGGGTTATTATGGGGAATATGAGGTCCATGGGGAGAGGGCATCGGTTGGTATGAGCAATATAAGGGAGTAGAGATAGGGAATGGGGGTATGTGGGGGATAAGGGCTGAGGTTAGGGGCATAAGAACAATGTTGGAAGCTGCACTGCTGTTCCCAAGAACTGACGTTGAACAAACCAACCCACCTTGCCATCTATATTCCTGTGGTTCCCACATCATGAACCTGTCCCACATACATCTCTCAGAGACAAACATTTAGAAGCAATGGGATTTGGGACGGGCTCGGATTTTGGAAGTCGCAAAAAGCTCCAACTCGTGTTTCCTCAGTCCAAAACAAAAATCCAGGCCATGAATCTGTCAAAATTCTTTTAATGATATGTGGAGCTTATTGAAACAGTACAATCTACAGGAAAATGTCTCCTATTTAAAAATCCCTGCAAATTCTTCATAGATAGAACTGTCATCATTGACTGCTGTTTCATTGGCTACTATTAATCACTTTTAAGGTAATACCACAAGTTATGATGTTACTATTCTCCATAGATGGGAGATAAAAAAGCTTTAATATCACAAATTTAACATGATTCAATTCATAGTGAGAGGCACTCTTGGAAGGTTGCTAATGTTCGCATTCTTACCTTCTCCAGCTAATGCTATAATGGATCTTGTTCTGCTTTGCCTCCCCTCTGCATTTCTGCTGGAACATGAACGTGAGCAAGCTGACCACTCAGACCATTCACTGAGAACACAGTCAGTGGGACAGGGCACCTCGCACATCCCATGACTAGGAAGATTGAACTGTCCACACAACTCATCTAATGTTACCTCCTCTGCAAAACACAAAGAAGGAAAATCAGTTTTTCGCATCATCCTGCTCACCTTTCTTATTTTGGTTAATGTGGTGCAGAAATATAGGAATAGGAAATTACCATTCTGTCCCTTAAGTCAATTTAGCCATTCTCTTCTCATCATGGCTGTTCTGTACTGACCCACCTTCATTTCACATCCTTTACTGCTTTTAGCCAATAAAAATCTATCACTAAAACTACTATTGATCCAGCACTGACGGCCTTTTTTGGTGAGATTTGTACACTTCCTCTTCCTTGAATGTGGAACAGTACTTCCAAATTTCACTTCCACTTGTTGTAGCTATAATTTTAGCGCTATGTGGTCCTATCTTGGATTTACCTACTGCAGGACATAATTAATCTCTATCAACTTTAATCAATCCCTAATTATTTTAAATACCTTGATTAGATAATCATTCAATGTTCTAAATATAACGGTTTATTTATGCAACTTGTCCTTATAGCTCAGTCTGGTATCATTCTATTGAAATCATGCCAGTATATCTTTCCTGAGGTTTGGTACCAATATTGAATGTAATTGTCCAGGTAGAAGTTGCCTAACAGAAGTACCAATTCACACTTAAAATAATATGCAGATATATAAGGATAGTAATCAACCTTTCAAATGTTTAATAATGTTGACCAGCAAGAAAACTATGACTGTTATTACCTCCAAAGCCAGAATTTCACACTCTGCACCTAGCAGGTTTCTGAGGCAGCAAGAAGTATCAAGTTTTCCTTTGGGAATCTGGCCATCCCAACCCTAATGGTGGGGTGGATAGGGCCCAGATAGGAAACCAGCTCATGCCCCTATTAAGACCTTTATAATTGCCACTTAAGATCCTATCTCTATCAGTCTCCATTTTCAGATTGCTAAGCTTCTGACAGGGTGGGAAACTGAAAAACTTTCACCCTCAATCTTGAGAAAAGGGGCAACTTAATCTGAAGGCCCATTCAGATCGGGTGTGCCCTCCTGTCAGGGATTTGGGAGCTTCGCTTTCCCTCCCTATCTAATCACAGAGATCGCCCTTCCCAATCAGGGCATTCACCCTATCCTATCAGGCCTATAGTTTAATTTCCAACACTTGTCAGCTGCAAAAAGAAGAATTCACACCCAGTTTTAGAAAGGACAAAAATGCTAATTCTAATTCTAATTCTAATATCTCATCTCACAAATAACAAGATGACTGGTGAGTTAATCTGTTTTTGAGGGAGCAAATGTT
Organism: Sphyrna mokarran; assembly: GCA_024679065.1. Classification (NCBI taxonomy): domain Eukaryota; kingdom Metazoa; phylum Chordata; class Chondrichthyes; order Carcharhiniformes; family Carcharhinidae; genus Sphyrna; species Sphyrna mokarran. The sequence continues at coordinate 66,318,490 of JAGIQG010000011.1, read as the reverse complement.
GGCGAGGACACTTCGAAGTATATTGATTTGATTTATTACTGTCACATGGATTAACATGGCAAGTATTATTTCTTGTGTGCTATACAGACAAAGCATTCCTTTCATTGAGAAGGAAACAAGAGAGTACAGAATGTAGTGTTACAGTCATAGCTAGGCTGTAGAGAAAGGTCAACTTAATGCAAGGTAAGCCCATTCAAAAATCTGACAGTAGCGGGGACGTAGCTGTTCTTGACTCAGTTGGTACGTGACCTCAGACATTTCTATCTTTTTCCCAACGGAAGAAGGTGGAAGAGAGAATGTCTGGGTTGCATGGATCCTTAATTATACTGGCTGCTTTGCCGAGGCAGCAGGAAGTGTAGACAGAGTCAAAGGATGGGAGGCTGGTTTGTGTGAAGGACTGGACTACATTCACGACTTTTTGTAGTTCTTTGTGGTCTTGGGTCATACCAAGCTGTGATACAACCAGAAAGAATGTTTTCTATGGTGCATCTGCAAAAGTTGGTGAGAGTTGTAGTTGATATGCCAAATTTCCTTAGTCTTCTGAGAAAGCAGAGGTGTTGGTGGACTTCCTTAACTATAGTATTGGCATGGGTGGATCAGAACAGTTTGGTGTGATCTGGACACCTAAGAACTGAGGCAGAGGGATGTGTAGGCAGAGCCAATGGATGGGAGGCTGGTTCGCGTGATGGATTGGGCTACATTCAAGACCTTTTCTAGATCTTTGTTGTCTTGGGCGAAACAGGAGCCATACGAAGCTGTGATACAACCAGAAAGAATGCTTTCTATGATGAATCTGTAAAAGTTGGTAAGAGTGTAGCTGTTTTGCCAAATTTCCTTAGTCTTCCGAGAAAGTAAAGACTTTGGTGGGCTTTCTTAACCCTAGTGTTGACATGGGGGAGACAAAGACATGTTCTCCATGCTCCTGTCTATATCAATGGGGATGAAATAGAAAGGGCCGAGAGCTTCAAGTTTTTGGGTGTCCAGAACTAAGAATCTGTCCGAAGGAATTTGGACTACACAGCCATAGGTACATAAGGAATATAGTAGGGGGCTGAGAACACTGCCTTGTGGGCACTGTTGTTGAGCATAATTGTGGAGGAGGTGTTATTGCCTATCCTTACTGATTATGGTCTGTGAGTTAGGAAGTTCAGGATCCAGTTGCAGAGGGAGATACCGAGGTCCAGCCCATAGAGTTTGGAGATGAGCTTCGTGAGAATAATGATGTTGAATGCTGAACAGTAGTTAAGAAATAGGAGTCTGACACAGGTGTACGTGTTATCTAGGTTGAACACAGGGCCAGAGAGATGGCACCCTCTGTGGATCTATTGCAGTGATAGGCAAACCGTAGTGGATCTAGATATTCCAGAAGGCTTTCCTAGGTTTTCCTAGGATGGACTCAAATAGCACAAGGGGTCACGGGCTTAGTGTGAAGGGAGTAAGGTATAATTTGAATGCTAGAGAGACTCTTTTTCACACAGAGGGTGGTGGGGGTATGGAACGCGCTGCCAAGTAAAGTGGTGGAGACAGGCACTCTGGAGTTATTTAAGAGATACTTAGATGGGCACATGAACAGAATGGGAATGGAGGGATATAGAAAACTGATTTAAAATAGGGATCATGAGCCTTAGGAGTTCCCTGGGAAGTGTATAAATTGTTGATGATATTGATGTATTTGTTTTATCTGACAGGTACTTCGGTCCACCTTATCTAACAAGGGGCATATACGCGATGGGTCGTGAGAGGGCTGCTCTCGGATTTTGAGAGTGTAGCCTGGTGCTTCACGTCGTTAGTGTATGCTTGACCTGGACCATTTGATGGGCAACACGACAGCTCAGTGACTATCGCTGTGCTGTGCAGATACATGGATTTGGGCCTGTGTCTGTGGGAGTTTGCGCATTCTCCTCGTGCTTGCATGGGTTTTCTCCGGGTGCTCCGGTTTTCTCCCACATCCCAAAGATGTGCTGTTAGGCTGATTGACAGAAGAAATTCTCCCTAAATTTTCTCAAATTTGGTTCAAATGCATAGATCTATAAACATAGACAGGGATCAAGGGTAGAAATGGGAACATCGAGGTGGCGGTGTGGGCTCATTGGGCCGAAGGGCCTGTTTCCCATGCTGTTTTGTTGTTTGAAGCTGGAATTTATTTATGCCATGACTAGCCATTCAAAGAACTTCATAATGATGGATGTCAGATAGTCATTAAGACACGCTACTTGGTTTTTCATAGGTACCGGAATGATGGGTATCTTTTTGAAGTAGATAGGGACTTCAGATTGTTGTAAAGACAGGTTAAAGATGTCTGCAAACACTCCCACACAGAATCTGAGCTTTTGTCCAGGTACCCCATTCAGGCCAGTCACTTTCCATGAGTTTACCTTCAAGAAAGCTGCTTTGAATCTGCAATGATGACTCCAGATACAGGTTCCTCCAGGGCTTCTAGGGTGGAGGGTATGCTCTCGCTGGCCCGTTGCTCAAAACAGACATAGAATGCATTGATCTTATTGGGGAGGGGTGTATTGAAATTGGTGATTTTACGTGCCTTCAACCTTTAGCCTGTTATGTCGTGTAGACCTTGCCACAGTCAACAGGGGTTGGTAATGTCTACTACTTTGAGAGGTGCTTTGATATATTTAGCATTCACATGAACAGTTCAGATATGTCCTCAGTTCAACATCTCATTTGAAAAACAGCACTTTTGTCAATATAACAATTCCACTGTGCTGTCCTTGAATATGAACTTTGTTGAGGGACTGGCATTCTGATATGGAGCTTAACTAAGCAGCTCTTGATTTAAAGGCAAGAGTCGTATCAACTGAGCCAAGTTAGTGCACAAGGGTTTTACAGAATATTTTACAGAAACATCAGAAAGAAAGTACATTGTGTTCTAATCACTTATGTCAATAGAAAGCAAACATATTGTAAATTTTGCTATTGGCAATTTGTTATATCAGTTCCTGTAGGCAATCTTATACCTGAGGTCCTTCCTGCTTTTTGTCCCATTGATTTCATAAAATTGGTATATAAACAAATAGATCACCTGCTGGCAGTTTCACAATGGTGCATTTAATCAATCAAGAGTTTGGTGGGTGGGAACACTGTCAAATCCACCACCACCTACCCCCCCAGCCCCACACACCCAACCCAGCCTGAGTAAAACTTTCAACACTGATATTAACCCAATCGCAGGATGGGAGAGCTCCCCATGTAGTGAACATGACAAACTAACCCTGTCACAATTACTTGTGGGCTTTCAAATCTGGGAAGGTCTGTTGTTTAAAGGCATTCAGTTTCTGGAAGGACACAGCATTGGGAATGCGGTCTACTAAAAGTTTAGTAGGCCTTTGCTGCCAATCCCCTCCTCACAATCTTCTTCCATCACTCACCTGTGCCTCGGCACCTCTCCCCACCAAATCCAAAGGTCGGAATTCTACTGTCGTGCCCAGCAAGGGAATCAAAATAGACAAGGAACAGACAATGGGAAGGTCCAATGTCCTCAGATGGGATTTTCCAGTCTCAGGTCCAGCAAGGCCGTAAAATCCTGCCCAAGGTCTCAGGTGGGTGCAGTACCAGCAGCATCCACCATCTCGCAGTGATGCTATGAGTGCAGAGGAACTGCAACCCTCTGATTGGTCAACAGCTCTTGACCTGCAAGACTTCCATGCCCACAGGTTTTGATGCTGTGGTAATGCTGGCGTTGGACTGGGGTAAACACAGTAAGAAGTCTCACAGCACCAAGTTAAAGTCCAACCGGTTTATTTGGTAGTAAATGCTTTTGGGGCTCTTTAGGCACTCACCTGATGTAGGAGCAGCACTCTGAAAGCTAGTGGCATTTACTACCAAATAAACTGGTTGGACTTTAATCTGGTGTTGTGAGACTTCCTACACAGACTTTGATGCCATGGTCTGGTCTGTCAAGTGTTTGATTGGTTGTTAATTTAGTGAGCCTTCCTGAAATGAGGTAACATGGTGGCGGGGGGAGCGGGGGTGGTGGTGGCATGGTGGGGTGGTGGTCTTGTCAGCTTTCGAGCTGACAGCTGAGACCCCTATCATCTCCACAAGATTCTGCCCACTGAATCAGAATTCAAATTCAATTGGACAATTTTTTAATACTTTGAACTCATGGTTTAAATTCCAATTTCTCTTAACAATGCATCAGAATCCAAGGTGGGCCTAACTGGAATAGATAATGAGCATATCTTGGATATTCTGACCGCGGGTATTAAGTAAAGCCCATTTGAAAACTCCAGGTTCACATCTCTAGCATCTCATAGCTAGAAAAATACCTATACATACACAGCAGCACATTGTACAAAAATAAATCGAGAGTAATTTTGACTTTGGGTGATAGAAGAAATGTGTAATAGCTAATTGAATGAGTATTGCATATTTTACAATAACATCCAAAGTCAAAATTACTACAATTCACTTTTTATTCCCTATGCTGTCCTTTCAAAATCCATGTCCCCTCCGCAGGACCTTGTAATTTGAATAACATCACTTCTCATTCTTCTAAACTCAAACACAGCCAACTGTTCAACCTTTCCTCGTAGAATAAATCACACTGTAGGAAGGATGTGAAGGTGGTTAGATTTAAGGTAACAAGCAGGAGATTTAGTGGGGATTTTGGGGAAAATGTTTTGAGACAGAGGCTGGGAATCTGGAACTCACTGCCTGAAAGGGTAGTAGAGGTGGGAACCATCACAACACTTAAAAAGCAATTGGATGAGCATAAACCATAGTAAACAAGGCAATGGACCAAGTGCTGGGGTTAGAATAGATAGACATTTGATAGCTGGCACGGACACAATGGGCAGAATTTTACACAATTTTTCTAAGTATCCAGCTAATGTGAAAATGGATGTGTTCCTGCTCTGCTTTTTGGGTGAGTTTTCACTCCCAATCTTTTGCACTTATGAAAACATGGGCTGGACTCTTTTTAGCCACCAGATACAGTGGCTGGGGCTTAACTCACCAGCCAGCAGCTCAGATCGGAACCACAAACTGCCCATGCACAGCAAAAGCTCAAAAACAGTGACTCTTCTGAAAGAGCCCCACTCCTGTGGGCCAGATAAACCTCCCTCTCCTGAACAAAGACATCGGGGACCCCCACCCAATATGAATGACCCCTTACTACTGTCTCCCCCAACCCCACCAGACCCCTTTGCACATGGCCCCCTCAACAGCGTCCTGCCCCTGATTGCTGAGTGACATGTCCCCTTCCCCCACCCCGATCATCACAGAGGCACAATTCTCCCATCTCCCCATCCTGAACCCCCTTGCACAAGGTCCCCTCATCAACATCCACCCCACCCCTACCCTCAGCCCCGATAACTAACTAATATGACCTCCCCTACAATGCCCTTGCTCCTCCACCACCACTCTCCTCAGCACACTTGGCTTCCCCTCCAATGATTAAGGCAAACTTGCATTAAACTCACTGGAATGCTCTAACGGGGACATGACTCGTCCAAACTGCCTGCAGCTGATATACTCTAACAAGGTGGACCTGTCTTGCATAGTTGCCAGATCAACTCTTCAAAGATAGTGTCTGCATTACAAGCCTGGGGCATGAGACCTTCACCATGAGTGACAGGATCTAAGTGATGGCTGAGTCACAGTAGGTCACAGCTGAGGACCTCAGCAGGCTTTTCAAGATCCTGTGGCCTATGGCTGAGAAGCTTGAAAGCTTATAGGAAACTCAGCAGGACAATGCTGAGAATATGGCTCAGTCACAGAGGGTCATGGCTGAGGGGTTGCAGAGCATCCCTCTGAAGGACAGCAGAGGGATGTCATTGACACCTGGCCCCTGACTCACAGGGCCATCATCGAGGGCTTGCCCACCATGGCAAGAACGCAACTTGTTCTCCAGGCAGTGTCAGGTGATGCCGGATCTTCTGGAGTTCACTGCAGAAGCACCGCCAATCTACACATGACCCAGGGGCCCATAGGTACCCTGGGGAAAGAGCTCAAGTCCTTGCCGGGGCTTTCACCCAGAAGACTGCAGCAGTGGCTATATCTTCTGACTCTCCCCTTGCTGACATTACAACATCTTGTGGACAGCAGGATGAAGAAGGTGGCATGGATACACCCACAGCAGATGGATATGGCCATGGATGTCAAAAACCAGGCCCTCAAGAAGATGATCACCAGCAGGATCACAGGCTACAGGGCATGATAGGCAGCTGGCTCCCTCCATCTCTGATGTACATCCTGGGAGACACCGATACATATTGGTAGGCCATGTAAAGTTAAGAAGTTGTAGTGACACCAAGGTGGCACAAATTAAGGAGAACACTAGATAGGTAAAATGTTTAGGCACTTTGAGGTCTCACTTTCACATCTATTTATGTTAGCACTTATTTTGAAGGCACTTTTATTGGCACCAATATATGTTATTTCACCCCACACCTGTGACTATATTTGTCTCTGATTAGCCTCCAACAGGAATGAGCTTAACTCGATGGTCTCCGGTGGGATCCTGCACATAGATGTCAGTGGGCAGGCCCCTCAGCATACTGCTACTTGGAAAACCAAATTGTTCATTGGCTACAGTGGGTGGTATACATTGGCAGCAACTTACAACATCTGCCATAGTATTCCTAGACCCAGAACAGAGTCGTCCCCACCCTACTTCAACCACCTCAAGGTACTGCATAGTGCCCCCTTAACCACCATCCAGACGCCAGCATGTATACGGAGCTCAGGATAGAGTCAGACTAGTTTGTACCAGAGCAGCATCATGATAGCAAATAGCAAGTCCACATCACCCTCCTACGTGCCACAGAAACTCACTAACACAGCGTATCCAAGCCCACAACCCTGATGTTACAATGTTGTAGGAGATTGTAGGACTTACGGGGGTGATGGAGATGGAGTTTGGAACCTGCACGCAGCAAAACAGGTTCCTAGTAACTAAAGTGCTAAAGTGATCAGGGGTTTCCCTCGCTACCCTTTCATGCCTATCCCTTGCTGCCACCAGCCCTCCGATGCCTGTGGTGTTGGTCATTGTCCTCCTCTTCCTCCTCCCCTTTCTCCTTCTGCTTGGTGGCCTTTACCCTCACAACGTATAGTCAGTCATCCTCCATCTCCTATTCTTCCTTCAAAAGGTTCCAGGTTGTGTAGAGTGCAGCACACTACAGCAATGTGGGATGATATCAGGGGGCTATATTGTAGGACCCTACTAGAGTGGTTCAGGCACCTGAACTGCATTTTGAGAAGCCCTATGCACTTCTCCACTATTGACTGGGTGACAAAGTGGGTCCCATTATATTGGATCTCTGCCTCAGCCTCAGGTCTCTGCACAAATATCATCAGCCAAGTCTGAAATGGGCATGCCATGTCCCCCATGAGCTATCCCTGCATTCAGGGCTCCTCCTCAAAGATGTCTGGGGCATCTGGACTCTTCAATATGAAGCTGCCATGCACACTGCTGGGGTATCTAGCACAGACATGCATGATGGTCATGCACCAACTGCATATTGATAGAATGGGAGCCCTTTCTATCCATGAATCTTTCCTGGATTTTCACCAGGCCTTGAAGATGATGTGGGTCTGGTCTTTAGCCACCTGCACATTTGGCATCCCTGCAATGGCTGTGAATCCTGTAGCTCGGGCTTCCTGCTGGTCCTGGTCCAGCTCATATTTGAGATATCAGCCAGCCCAGCATACAGGGTATCCGTGACCTCCTTCCTATATTTGTGGATGACTGATTGTGAAATGCCACAAAAGTTTCCATTGTCAATATGGAAGGATCCAGTGATGTAAAAGTTTAAGGCAGCTGTCACTTTCACAGCCATCAAGAGTGGGTGGCCCCACCATGCCGAGGTGCCAGATCCTGCAACAAAATGTCACACTTTCTCCATTTGGAGCCGGAGCCGGAGCTGGACAACTGATGTCCGACAGTTGCTGGAAGGACATGTGTGTGGAACTGCCGAGGTTTCCACTCTCTCCTTTTTCTGTCCCCACCCTCAGCGTGAATGGCTGCCACCTCCTGCCTTTGGTGTTAGTCTCCCTCTCCTCCTGTGAGTGATAAGGCCTGGGCCTCCTGTGCCCGCAATTCATCCTCCTCCTCCTCGGCTCCAGCAGCAACCAAAAGTATAGGAAGATCAATGGTTTGCATTGCAAAAGCCATCTCGTCAATCTGGAGGAGAGGGCGGGGTAGAGGTGTGATAGGGGAAATAGAGGGGTGGGGGAGGTGGGGGAAGGCGAGAGGTGGCGAGGTTGAAAAACTCTGATTTCCTCCAGCCCAGCAGTACGCACTCCCCATACATTCTCCCCCACACAGCCCCCGACAACACACACTTCCTTATTCCCCACCACGACTCCCCAACACATCCCCCACCAGCAGCAGTGTTTGCTGCTGCTAGCACTAGGACCCAGAGTCAGCACTAGGACCCAGAGTCAGCGCTAAGACCCGAGGTCAGCACCCAGACCTGGATCCGTGCTTAGAGGCCAAAGTCGGACTTCATGAGCAACAAAACACACCCTGCCCCCCATATCCCCACTCGGAGGTCCCTCTCCCCCAATAAGCTGAAACACAATATAGTCGCCAGGAAATAACCTCCACTTCAGCAGCATGGAACCATTTGAAAGCAGAGACATACTTCCTCACTCACCCCTCACTGCTCCAGTGCCTGAAATAGCTGTGAATGAGGTGGTTAAGGCAGGTGAGCTGGGACGATTGGGAGTGAAGCTTGCTAATTACATTGTGACAAATGCAAAACTACACAAATTGACATTTCGGCCATTTTTGGGCAGGGTCCCAATCGTGTCGACTTTTTGCAACGAAATGGGAATGGGCACAGAAATAGGCACCATTCCCGCAAGTTACATCCCTCTCAATTTTATGACTTATCCTTCACAAAACGGATGCAATGAGGTTGTAAAATCCTATTGGATGGGCTGAAGGACCTCTTTCTGTGTTGTATGACTCTATGCAGAGCCTTTAACTCTATGGTTTTAGCATTTTTGATCTTATCTGCTGGTATACGCTTAAATTTGTATTCACTGTCCCTTCCTGTAACAGTCTGTTTTTAACCAAATCACCACCCTGCACCAATACCCTCATTATCTTTTAATTTACTACATTTCCCTTCCTATGATCCCTTCCTCCCCAATATTTAGTTTAAATCTCTCTCAACCACCCAGTTATACGACTTGTCAAACTTTGTTCCCAGCACAGTTGAGATGTCCCGATGGTACAGCTCCCATTTTCCCCAGTAATGGTTCCAATGCTCATGAATCAAATCAAATTCTTTCCACACCAGTCTTTGATCTATGCATTGCTCTCGCTAATCATATTTCCCCTGTGCCAATTTGTTTGTGGTAATATTCTAGAGATAATTACCTTTGAGGTTCTCTTATTAAGTTGACCCCTAGTTACTCATAATCCCAAAACAGAACCTCTCATCATCCTATCAATGTCTTGGTAGTAATGTGGACCACAACAATTGGATCCACCACAACCACCACCACCCCCCCCACCCCCCTCCAAATACAAGTTCCCTTTCAGCCCCAAGAAAATGTCTTGAACCTTGGCATTGGCAGCTAACACAGCTATCTGGACTTAAGCTGTAGAGAATTGTGTCAATCTTCCTATCTATACAGTTCCCTATTATCACTACATTCCTATTGACTCCCCCCACTTAAATGGTTTCCTGTATCAGGACACCATGGTCAGTTCACCTGTCCACCTTGCAGCCTCTGTTTTCACTGTTTTCATAGAAACCCTATGGTGCACAAGGAAGCCATTTGGCCCATCGAGTCTGCATCAACAATAATCCTATCCAGGCCCTACACCACTTAGGTACCCTACAAGTCATTCTAACGTATCACATCCCAAGAACACTAAGGGTTAATTTAGCATGCCCAATTAACCTAACATATGCATCTTTGGATTGTGGAAGGAAACCAGGGTACCCAGAGCAAACCCATGTAAACACGGGGGGAATATGCAAACTCCACACAGACAGGAAACAAATTAGGAATCAAACCCAGGTCCCTAAAGCTGTGAGGCAGCAGTGCTACTCACTGTGCCAACATGCTACCAATGCTGCAAGTACCTCAAATCTATTGGACAATTGCAAGGACCATGCTTCTCCACTTGTACCTTCTCAATGTCTTTCTTACAGTCACATCCACTATCCCTGATCACTGACCAAAAGACCAAATCAGACGACCCTAATCAAAGCAGTGTGACCATCTGTGTGGAGCTTAAATACTCTTTCCAAGTCTGTGTGAGTTTTGTCTGGCTTCTCTGATTTCCTCCCATGTATTGTCTACCTAATACGTTGCAAGAAAGGATGTCCCGAAGCATGGTACATTGGGGAGACCATGCAGACACTACGACAGCGGATGAATGAGCATCGCTCAACAATCACCAGGCAAGACTGTTCCCTTCCTGTGGGCGAACACTTCAGCAGTCATGAGCATTCGGCCTCCGACCTTTGGGTAAACGTTCTTCAAGGTTGTCTTCAAGACACACGATGGCGCAGAGCTGCTGAGCAGAAACTGATAGCCAAGTTCTGCACACATGAGGATGGTCTTAACAGGGATCTTGGCTTCATGTCACACTATCTGTAACCCCCATGACTTGCCTGGGTTAGCAAAAAACCTCACTCACTGTGCTGTCTGGAGACAATACACATCTCTCTAACCAATGCTCAGGGTTCCCTTCACCCACATTGTTAGCCACTTTAAGACTTGAATTACAGGTTAGGTGTAAGGATTTGCATTCTAATCAGCAATCTGTGACTGTTTGTGCTGATATGTATGCTATTGCAGACCAGAACACTGCATTTGCCTATCGAAGACGAAAGTCGAAAGCTCGCAGATTTACTATCAAATAAATCGGTTGGATTTAAAATTGGTGTTGCCAGACTCTTACTGAGTTCCTCCCACAGTCCTAAACAGTGCAGGTTAGGTGAGTTATCCATGCTAAATTGCCCCAAATGTCCAAGATATGTAGGTTAAGTGGATTAGCTATGATAAAAGTGTGCCATTGCAGGGATGGAGGAGGGAAGGAGCAGGGGGCAATGGCTGGGCTGGGTAAGATAATATCTCAGAAAGTCAATGCAGATTTGATGGACAAGTGGCCTCTTTTTGCACCATAAAGATTCTACGGTTCTATGTTTACCCTGCATCACACTGGTGTCCAACAATTCCTGCATTCTATAGTTGCAGCACATCACCAGTCCTGTCATCTTTTTCTTAAGATTCATATTTTCTTAATGAACTTGTAATTCATAAATCCACAATTCCCAATGAGCTTTATGAATGCTAGTGAATTTTACTACTACTACTAATGAAACATTACAATTACTCAGAAATTAGAGTTTCAAAAGACAAGTGAGTGAAATATTTATCTCTTGACTTACCTCCTGTTTTCCTCCCTCTCTCACTTCCCAAATACCTAAGTTCACACTCTGTGACTACTGTACTCAGTCATATTTTGGTGACATAGTACTTGCTCACAATTAGACAGCATCTAAATTCATTTTTGATTATATTTATCTTGATGCTACATTATTGAAAAGAAATACAATGATTTTGTATGTTTTTGCCAATAGTAACCAAGCTCCTTTCCCCGAGGCACTTTATCTGTGATCTCCACTGGGGTCTGTAGCTTTCTGACCTCTGAACTTTGGAACGCAAGAGTGATGAGTGGCCCACTTACTCATTGTAGACCAGATTGTGTGCTGCAAAGTAGTGGTTTGCAGTTGTTTAGGAATTCTTGCCAGTATGAAAATTCCTATCTAAAGTGCTGTAATTTACTCTCTGGGATAAAGCATCTATTAGTTCCATTAACTGAGTTGAAAGTTGGCAATGACAGACCCCATCAAGTTCCATTGTTCCTGGCAACAGACAGTCTCCAGGTAATTTCCTTCTGCATCAACAACTTGTAGAGGGAATAACGGGTGAATGATAGAGTGAGTAAGATATAGCCAAACTTGCTGAAAACAAGTGATTTTTTTTAAGAGTCCTTCATTTAATATTTTTCACACAAAATATTTCTATGGGGGCAAAGTGTTGAAAATGATGTGTATATTAATTAAGATATTTGGAATTAAGACTGGGTTAGAACATGCAAAATCACTTGTGGCTTTATTTCAGTCCCAAACAATGGTTCCTGATAGCAGTACGTCTTTATAATTTAACAACCATCTATTTAACTTCCACAGCAGCATGAATCTACTCTTAGCATTTGCTCAGACGTGTGTTTTTTTTCAAGAAGCATACTCCTAACTCTTAGAGCAAGAAGTGAGTTTTTCCAAGTAGAATTATTTTAATGCTTGCATTTATCTTTTCCAACAAATGCCTATGGGAAAATCCAGAGTGTTAATATTAAGCAAGTTAGTCACTGGGGAGTGAGAGAAAAGCCCAATGTGATTCTTACTGATTTCCCTTCACGCTGTATGGACGCTGCTTCCCTCTCCCTATCAGCATAGCTAAAGTCAGAAACTTGCCACATTAGGAACCATGGACAGAACACCACATCTTACTAGCTGTTACCACACAGACCAAGTCAAAAGACTACCCAATGTGTGGATGAAACAGGAACAAAAGGAGAGACAGAACAGATAATTTTCCACATAGGGAACATAAAACAAAATCTAATTCAAAGCTCAAATAAATATGCATATTTTGCAGCACACAAGCAACATTGAAGAACTTAAAATACCAAATGGCAAGAGGTGAGAGTGGAGTGTTTTTAGAACTAAAGGAAAGATTATTTCATTGAGAGATCAGACAAGCTGCTGTAGCTTGAAGCAGGTCAAAAAAAATTACTGATGTTAAAAATGCTTTAAGATGAAAGAATGAAGTGAGAATGTACATTTTCCAATTAGGCTGAGAATGACAAGCCCATCTGAATACGTAATCAATGGATCAGTGATGATTGCTCTGCAGATTAAAAGGTTTGAACGTGTATCCCTGATGAGCAAAGGCATCAAGTATGTCAGATGAGACTAAATGCGAACATGTGAAAACTGTTTTTCCCATTGGGATTATAATGCCCTAGAAGGCAAAATCCTGGTAGGCAAAACCCCAGAAGGCAAAACCCTGGAAGGTTACAATTACAATGGATTCCATGTTCCTTGGAAAGGAGGTTGTTTGTTGCTGTTTTGTTGAGAATTATTAAGAATGAACTATTCAAGTGGTCTTTCTAGTAGGGTTAATTTTCCTGTATCCTATGCAGTCATAACAAATCCTTGATATGATGGCTTCTAATCTACACTTGCAGCAATAGAGTCACACTTGGCCAAGATTGCAAAATGACACACAAATATGTTGTATAGGACACTATAGTTAGAGAAGGTCACCAATGCCTCCACTTTCTCAGACTAAAAAGACTAAGGAAATTTGGCATGTCAGCTAACTTTTACAGATGCACCATAGAAAGCATTCTTTCCGGTTGTATCACAGCTTGGTATGGCTTCTGCTCTGTCCAAGACCACAAGAAACTACAAAGCGTTGTGAATAATGCCCAGTCCATCACACAAACCATCCATTGACTCAGTCTAGACTTCACACTGACTCAAAAAACAACCAGCATAATTAAGGACCCCACGTACTCTGGACATAATCTCTTTCTTCTTCTGTCGGGAAAAAGGTACAAAAGTCTGAGGTCAAGAATAGCTTCTTCTCTGCTGTCGTCAGACTTTTGAAATGGACCTACCTCGTGCTAAGTTGATTTATGACTGTAACACTACATTCTGTACTCTTTTTCTTCTCTGTGAATGGTATGCTTTGTCTGTATTGCTTGCAAGAAACAATACTTTTCACTGTATACTAATACATAATTTAATCAAATTAGATCAGAGAAATTAGTAAATCTAAATATGGCACTTCTGTCTATGCTTGCAAGTCTAAATTCTGTCAACCATGTAGTTTAAATATGCTTTAGAAATTTAGAATTTTTACCATGCAGAAGGAAGCCATTCAACCCATCACCGACCACAATCCCACCCAAGCCCTTTCCTCATAACTCCATATATTTACCCCGCTAATCCCCCCGATACACAAAAGTTAATTTAACATGGTCAATTAACCTAACCTGGACATCTTTCGACTGAGGGGGGAAACCGGAGCACCCAGAGGAAATCCACTTAGACATGGGTAGAATGTGCAAACTCCACACAGATAGTGACCCAAGCCGGGAATCGAACCCAGTCCCTGGTGCTGTAAGGCAGCAGGGCTAACCACTGTGCCACTGATTCAAATGTTCTTTGAACAGGATCTGGGCCAGAATTCTACAATGTTGTATGCCCTGCCACTGCTTCGAGCGAGAACAGAGAGTTTGGCACAGCCAAGTCTCCATTCACTGAAGTGGGACCAGATAATCTCAGCCATGGGCAAGATTAGACATTTCCAGATCTGGTTTCTAAATAAAGATCATCCTTGCAATTGGCTTTTCTCAAAGTCTACTTATAGGTAGGCTTAGAAGGTGCTATTTAAGAAGGCTTGGTGAGTTTTGGCTTAGCTTTGAGGGGAAGGAGGAATCAGGATCTTGAATTCAATGATCAGCCATGATCAAAATAAATGGCAAAGCAACTTTGAAGGGCCAAATGGCCTATTTCTGCTTCTAGTATTTATGTTTCTGTTTCCTGCAGTGCATCTTGTTGATGGAATACACTGTTGCTACTGTATGTAAGTGGTAGGGGGAATTGTTTGTGGATGAGATGCCAGTCAAGCAGACTGCTTCATCCTGAATAATGTCAAGCTTCTTAAATGTTGTTGGAGCTGTACTCCTTCAGGCAAGTGGAGAATATTACATTACACGCTTGACTTTTGCATTGTCGATTGTGGACAAGATATGGGGAATCAGGAGGTGATATACTACTATAGTATTCCTCAACTCTGACCTGCTGTGGTAGCCACAGTATTTATGTGGCCAGTGCAGTTCTGTTTCTGATCAGTGGTAACCCCCAGGATGTTAATAGTGGGGGAATTCAGTGATGGTAATGCCATTGAATATCAATGGGCAATGATTAGATTCTTTTTTGTTGGAGATGGTCATTGCCTGGCACTTGTGTGGTGCGATGCAGATGATTCTGCTGTTGTCTTTTATGCCTTTCCTAAACCCATGTTTTACTTCTTTAGTTGTGCCATTGGCTTTCTTTTTCCTTGCACTATTTTGTCAATTAATTCTCTTGTCTTCCACCTGATCACCGACCTTCCCTGTTGCTCATTCCCCCTTCCCCAGTTCTGAACTTGTTTAGAACTTGTCTAATTTCTCCAGACCTGATGAAATTTAATTGATCTGGAATAGTGGGTGGAATTTTATGCAGAGGCAGTAGCCCAGTCTCAACATAAAAGTTGAGAGCAAGGCTGCATTTGCTTGCCAGGTCACTCCAAAGTCAATTTACAGCTGCCATGCCATTAATTGATTCATAGAATCCATATAATGTAGTAGGAGGCCTTTCAGCCCATCGAATCTGCACCAACCACAATCCCACCCTGGTCCTATTCCTGTAACCCTTCATAGTTACCCTGCTAATCCCCCTGATACTAGGTTTAATTTATCATCCCCATCAACCTAACCTGCACATCTCTGGACTGTAGAAGGAAACCAGAGCACCCAGAAGAAACCCACACAGACACGAAAGGAATGCACAAACTCTACACTGACAGTGACATGAGGTCATAATCGAACCCGGGTTGTTGGCACTGTGAGGAAGCAGTGCTAACGACTATGTCGCCATGCCACCCCATATAAGATTATTTTTTTTACAAGTCTTACTCAAATAAAGCTTCTGCCCTCATCTGGGAGGATATCTGGCCTCCAAAAGCTATCGGCTAATCAGATAGCCAGCAGCCCTCCTGTACCAGCAGAACAATTGGGAGCTCTGGCCACTTCTCAATGATAAGCTGCTGTGTTGCTGGACATCCAAATAAGCCCAGAGTTTCACTGGAAACAGGATGGCAGTCCCTGGCAAAGGGGTAAAGGCATAAATTCCATCCATTGAGGACATTTCTTTCTCACAAAGGCTGGCTGATCAGCTAAGCATTTCTAGCACTTTCTATTTCAGCTGATTCAGAAACTGGGGGAGAAAAATCATTCATCATTTCAGTATCTGATGCCTTTATTCATTCCAGACAACAGACTTCAATTGGATTTCAGCCAGGTCTTGATTAAAACACAGAACACTTTTAATGATAATCAAGGCTCACACTGAAGTGTCTTAAGTGTTTGAGTAAGATTGTTCTGTTTGCTGTTCTGCTGCAGGGTTTAAAATCCTTTACAACATTCTAATTAAATAATGCAAATTGATTATAAATTTTGAGGACTGTTGCTCTTAAAAGGACAATGGGGTGCATGTCAACACCAAATAAATGAGATGGTATTTAACCCTCAGTCATTAATCATTTTTATTCTAATAAAACAAACAGAGATAGATTTTTTTGTTATCTAAGAACCTTTCATAAAACAGATTACTTTGTTTCATTTCTGGTCATTAAATTGATTGGTTAGGTTAATATAGAACAGTGAGATAAATTGGCTGAATGGCCTCCTTCATCTCCATTTATCTGTGCACACAATCAATAAGTGTTCTGTAATTGAAACTTAATTATAAAATTACAAGCCGTGAAGTACATTTACATGATTTCTTATTCCCTTTCCCCATAAGAAATGTGTTTTCTTCACTCAATGTTCAGGACAATATGACTGGCTCGGAATTCCACTCTTTTAGTCCACAAAGAGGAACACTTGAGTTATACAGTGAAAGAAATGATTCTATTTTCTCTTTCACCAGATGATCTCACTAAAGTTGACTGTCTTCACATACTCAAGGCACACCGAGTACAAACATCAGTTGAGACTGACGTTAAAAAGGCTCTCATTACTTTTAAAAATCAGAAGCTGTGGTACAATGGTTAGCACAACTGCTTCATAGCACCAGGGTTCGATTCCCAGCTTGGGTCACTGTCTATATGGAATTTGCACATTCTCCCCATTTCTGTGTGGGTTTCCTCCGGGTACTTCGGTTTCCTCCCACAACCAAAGATGCTTGGGTTAGGTGGATTGGCTATGCTAAATTGCCTCTTCGTGTTAGGGGAACTAGCTAGGGTAAATACATGAGGATAGGGTCTAGGTAGGACTGTGGTCGGTGCAGAGTCAATGGGCTGAAACACCTCCTACAGCAGTGTGGGACTGTATGATATATCACATCTTTTAACATAGAGAGTGCATTGTGAGATGTAGAAAATGAGCAGTTATAAAATTTGGAGAAGTAACCAACAATCATAAAAGCTGGGTTAGGACACTTAGAGAAGTGGAGATAGAAGTAGGAGGATGCAGGAGTTCTGGGAGTTCCAAAGAGTAGGGATTGCATTGCACTAAACTCTGCTTTTTACAACAGCAAAGATAGACCAGAGGCGGTGCACTGAAGAGCACACATGTTTGAATATCGGACTTTAGAGCTGGAGTGAGAACTGTTCCCGGAACAGAAGTTTCAAAACTAGCAGTCATTGCGTTACTCCACATCAAATTAAGCTTCTCATCACAATCAATCCCAAGAAACCTACTCAATGAGTATTGCTGGATCTCATTTTCTAAAGATGGATTATTGCATGTCAAATGAAATTAATTTAATCTAACACGTTGGATAATCCTGAGGGTAATCTAGCATTGTAATCCTAAGGGTTACAACGTTAGAGACCTAGGTTCGATTCCAGCTTTGGGTGACCGAACATGTGGAGTTTGCACATTCTCAACCTATGTGGGTTTTCTCCAGGTATCCAGTTTCTTCCCACAGTCCAAAGATTTACAGGTTAAGTGGATTGGCATTATTAAATTGCTCTTTAATGTCCCAAGTTAGGTTAATGATTTATTGGGGTAGATGTATGGGGTTAGGGGAAAGGGCAAAGGTGGGTGGGCCTTGATACAATGCTTTGTTGATGAATCACTGCAGATTCTATAGGCTGAATGGCCTCCTTCTGCACCATGGGGATTCTATGCTTCTGTGATTCAATGAACTAGGTGTCCAGTCCACCTATGGGTCGTGCAATATTATCAAATTATTCCAACTACAAACAGACACAGGAATAATTAATGCAATCTGTATAAGGGTGTACATTTTCTTTATCTGCAAAGTTTGTTGCATCATTACAAAGGGGAAAATGTGAACTTGTCTACTTTGGCAGGAAGAATGGAAAAGCAGAATATTATTTAAATGGAGAGAGGCTGCAGGATGCTGCAGTACAGAAGGATCTGGGAGTCACTGTACATGATTCATAAAAAGATAGCCTGCAGATGGAGAAAGCAATTAAAAAGACAAATGGGATGTCACTTGACATTTATTGCAAAGGAAATGGAGTATAAAGTTAAGGAAGTCTTGCTACAACCATACAGGATCTTAGTGAAACCAGACCTGGAGCGACATGTGCAGTTTTGGCCACCTTCCTTAGAAAGTATATGCTTACATTTGAAGCAGCTCAGAGAAGGTTAACTAGGTGAATTCCAAGAATAAAAATGTAGTCTTATGAGAAAAGGTCAATTGGCCTATACTCATTAAAGTTTACAAGAATGAGATGTGATATTAATGAAACATGTGAGAGTTTTATGATGCTTGACAGGATAGATGGGGAGAGGCTGTTTCCCCACTTGAGTAATCTAGAACTATGAGGGCACATTTTAATTATAAGGGGTCTTTCACTTAAGACAGGGATAGCGAGTAATTTATTTTCTAAAAGGGTCATTCATTTTTGGAATCCTCCTCTCCAAGGAGCAGTGAAGGCTGCATCATTGAATATATTCAAGGCTGAGTTCTGTAGATTTTTGATCTACAAGGGAGTCAAAGATTATCAAGTGCTGGTAGGAAAATGGTATTAAGGTAACAAAAAAGGTTTTGAATGGTGCAACAAACAAGCTGGGTTCAATGGCCTGCGCCTAAATGTAATGCTCTTACCAAAGTTGAGAGGGTTGGTTTATAAGACATTGAGTAGACTAGGAATATACTTATTGGAATTCAGAAAAATGATGGGGGAATCTTACAGAAATAGATAAGATAGAAACAGGTAATTGTTTCCACTGATGGGTAAAAGCTAAGGGGCATGGCCTCAAAAGGGGAGCAGATTTAGGACTGAGTTGAGGAGAAACTTCCTCACCCAAAGGGTTGTGAATCTGTGGAATTCCTTGCTAAATGAAGCAGCTATGGCTACCTCTTTGAAGATTTTTAAGGTAAAGATAAAAAGATTTTTGAACCTTAAGGGAATTAAGGGTCATGGTGAATGGATGGATAAGTGGAGCTGAGCCCACAGAAAGATCAGCCATGATCTTATTGAATGGTGGAGCAGACTCAAGAGGCCAGATGGCCTACTCCAGCTCCTAGTTCTCATGTATTTATGTTCGAATATTAAGTCCTAAATGAACTGTTGGAAAGGTGTAGGGAGTCAGGGGTAGGGTGTTAGACTGGACAGAGGATTAGTTGTCTAATAGGAAGCAGAGGGTAGGTATTAATGGGTGCTATTCTGATTGGCAGCTGGTGACACGAAGATGAATGGAAAAGCAAATTGTGTGGAAGGTGTGAAAAGCCTGCAGAGGGATCTGGATAGGTTGAGTGAGTGGGCGAGGACCTGGCAGATGGAGTATAATGTTGGCGAGTGTGAGGTTATCCACTTTGGTAAGAATAATGGTAGGAAGGACTACTATTTAAATGGAGAAAAGCTGCAGCATGCAACGATGCAGAGGGACCTGGGGGCCTTTGTACACGAATCGCAAAAACACAGTATGCAGATGCAGCAGGTGATTAAGGCGGCAAAAGCAATGTTGGCCTTTGTAGCTGGGGGATAGAATATAAAAGTAGGGAGGTTCTGTTGCAGCTGTATAGGGTACTGGTGAGGCCACAGCTGGAGTACTGTGTGCAGTTTTGGTCACTGCATTCGAGGAAGGATATATTGGCCTTGGAGGAGGTGCAGAGAAGGTTTACTAGGCTGGTACCAGAGATGAGGGCATTGGATTATGAGGAGAGACTGAATAGGCTAGGTTTGTAGTCTTTGGAGTTTAGAAGGCTGAGAGGGGATCTTATAGAGATGTGTGAGATAATGAAGGGGATGGATAGGGTAGAGGTTGAGAGACTCTTCCTGCTTAGCAAAGATAGCAGGACTAGAGGGCACAGCCTCAAGATTGGTGGAGGGGGTGGGTGTTCAGATTGGAGTTGCGAAGGGGTTTCTTCACGCAAAGGGTGGTGAGTCTTTGGAATTCTCTGCCTGATGAGGTGGTGGAGGCTTCCTCACTGAATATGTTCAAGTCAAGAGTGGATAGGTTTTTAATTGACAAGGAAATTAAGAGTTACGGGGAGAAAGCAGGAAAGTGGTACTGAACCACTACAGATCAGCCATGATCTTATTGAATGGCGGGGCAGGCTCGAGGGGCTGTGAGGCCTACTCCTGCTCCTATTTCTTATGTTCTTATGTTAGTTCTTATGTAAAACACCTTTATTGTATTCTAGGATTCTATCAAACATTTTACTAATTACTGACCCATTAAAATCAACAATATAACTATTAGTAAAAATAATAATCTATATATTGGGAAACAAATTGTTTGTCAATGTTCTCTTATCATCAGAACTGATTTTCAGATGTCACTGTGCTGGAAGAATATACTAGTGATTTGGTGGGGAAGCTTCAGGTGGTGGTGGTGGTCTCAGATATTTACTGTTCTTGTCAATTAAGATGGTAGTGGTTGTGGGTCTGGAAAGTGCTGCCTAAGAAACTTTGGTGAGTTCTTGCACTACATCTTGTAGATAGTATACACTGCTGTCACTGTTTGTTAATGGTGAAGAGATTGAATGTTTGTGGAATGGGTAGCAATAAAGCGGATGTTTTGTCCTGGATGATGCCGAGCTTCCTGACTATTGTTGATTTGATTTGAGTTATTATTGTCACATATATTGGTATACGGTGAAAAGTATTGTCTCTTGTGCGCAATACCATTCATAGAGTACAACGGGGAGAAGGAAAGGAGATGGTGCAGAATGTAGTGTTACAGTCACAGCTGTGGTGTACAGAAAGATCAACTTAAATATAAGGTAGGTCCATTCAAAAGTCTGACGGCAATAGGGAAGAAGCTGTTCTTGAATCAGTTGGTACATGATTTCAGATTTTTGTATCTTTTTTCCAATGGAAGAAGATGGGACAGAGTATGTAGGTATGTGAGGTCTTTGATTATGCTGGCTGCTTTTCCAAGGCAGCAGCAAGTGTAACGGAATTGATGAATGGGAGGCTAGAAGCTGGGCTACATTCACGACCTTTTGTATTTCTTGTGGTCTTAGTCGGAGCAAGAGCCATACCAAGCTGTGTTACATCCAGAAAGGATGCTTTCCATGGTACATCTGCAAAAACAGGTGGGAGTAAGATTGAATTTCCATAGCCTCCTGAGAAAGTAGAGGCATTGGTGGCTTTCTCAATGATAGCAATGATATGGAGGGACCAGAACAGATTCTTAATATCTGGATGTTGGAACTGCACTCATCCAGGCAAGTGGAGAATATTCCATTATACTGCCGATTTGTGCTTTGTAGATAATGGCCAGACACTGGGGAGTCAGGAGGTGAGTAATTTGACACAGAATTCCTAGTCGTTGACCAACTCTGATAGCCACAGTAATTATATGAATGGTCCAGTTCAGTTCTGGTCAATGGTAACCCCAGGATTCAGTAATAGTAATGCCATTGAATGTCAAGGGACAATGGTTAGATACTCTCTTGTTGGAGATGGTAATTGCCTGGCAATTCTATGGCTTCAATGTTATCTGTTACTTGTCAGCCCAAGCCTGGACATTATTCAGATCTTGCTGCATTGAGACATGGACTGCTTCAGTATCTGATGAATCGTGAATGATACTGAATGTTGTACTATAATCAGCAACTATGCTATAACCAATAACTGTGGTCCAAGCACCGATCCTTGCAGTACCCTACTGGTAATAGCCGGCCATTCTGAGAATGAGCTGTTTATTCCTACTCTCTGTTTTCAAACTATTAATCAATGCTGAATCCATGCAGTATATTACCCCTATTCCATTCGCACTAATTCTGTTTAATAACCTCCTGTGTGGAACTTAATGAATCCTGGAATATAATCCGTAGAATCCCTATAGTGCACAATGAGGTCATTCAGCCCATCAAGCCTACACGGTCAACAATCTCACCGAGGGCCTATTCCATAACCCATGTATTTAACCTGCTAGTTCCCTGACACTAAGGAACAATTTAGCATGGCCATTAACCTAACCTGCACATCTTTGGGCTGTGGGATGAAAGTGGAGCACTTGGTTTCATCCCACACTCCACACAGACAGTGATCTAAGACTGGAACTGAATCCAGGTCCCTAGCGCTGTGAGGTAACAGTGCTGCCCTTGAAAACTTCTGATAATGCCACATCTACTGTTCCTCCTTTATCTATTCTGCTTGTAACAGCTTCTCAAAGCTCCAACAAGTTTATCAAACACAATTTCCATTTCATAAATCCATGTTCACTCCGCCTAATCATATTATTATTTTTGAAGTGCCCAGTTACCACATTCTTAATAAAATATTCTAACATTTTCACTACTACTGATATCAAACTACTACGCCTGTGTTCCTCCATTTTCTCTTTCCCTCCCATCTTAAGTCGTTGGGTTACATTTTTTACTTTCTAGTCGGTAGGAGCTATTCTAGAATCTATAGAACTTTTAAGGATAACCACCAATGCATTTGTTATATCTATTGCCACCTCCTTTAATACTCTGGGATATAACTCAGCTGGTCCACAAAATTTTTCAATCGAATTAATTTTTTGAGCATCACTTCTTTATTTGTACTGATCTCTTTCAGTTCCTCATTTTCACAAATTTCTCAATTCGTAATATTTCTGTGAGGTTTTAGTATTTTCCTTTCTGAGGACAGACAGAAAGTATTTATTTAGTTTTCCTACTATTTCCTAACTGCAAATTCTCCTCTTGGCCTGTAATGAACCTCATTTGTTCCTACTAATTTTCACACACCTGACTAAGTGTTTACAGTCTGCCTTTATGTTTCTGTCTTGCTTGCATTCATATTGTCTTTTCCCTTTCTTTGTCAGCTTTGCAATCTTCCTTTGCTGGGTTCTGAATTGCCCCCAATCCTTGGGTCTATCTTCTGTTTCTGGCAACCTTTTGAGCCACTGCCTTTGATCTAATCCAATGTTTTACTTTTGTTGTTAGCCACGGTTGATTCACCTTCCTGTTGGGTATTTGTGTCTTAGAGAACTGTATATTTGTTGTAGATGTAATACCTGTATAATACATGTAATACCTCTTTAAGTAGTACCCATTGCCTGCCCACCATCAAAGGCAATCATCAGTCTCCCTGTCTATCCGCCTCCAGGGAAACTAGTGATGGGGCAATAAAATGACATCTTTGCCAAAATGCTGACATTTCAAAAATAAATTCAAAACATTTTTATGATATCTACAATATTGATAGTATATTTTTCATAAACACTGTAAGAAGCTGTAATACACGTGTATCTTAAATCTACTCTTAATCAAAATTGTTCATTGAGGCCATCCAACCCGGGAAATCGATCAGTCTAAGTAAAGAATACCATCGGCTGTAATAGCTGCAGGGTGGGTTTTCTTTCCTGACGGATAAAATGTCACGGATAATCTTCAAGCATAAGAAGTCAGAAAAGGGTTGAACCAGATGTAAAAAAAAATTTTCTGCTTTACTTTGATGTCAAGATGAAGGTTCATATATACAAAAGTCCTCAGGGTATCGCATCTTGAGAACGCATGATAAAACATTGTGATGTTTTAAGTAATGCTTATTTACTTGGTAGTGATGGTGCTTATGCTGCCTTTAATTTTCCGAACAGAGTTTGCAAGTCAGAAAGGAGTCTGCATATTCTCCCATGGGTTTCTTCCAGTGCTCCAGTTTCCTTCCACAGTCTGAAAGACACGCTGAATAGGTGCATTGGCCATGCTAAATTCTCACCCAGTGTATCCGAGTAGGCACTAGAGTGCGGTGACTAGATTTTCACAGTAACTTCATTGCAGTGTTAACGTAAGCCTACTTGTGACACTAATAAATAAACTTGAAACTTTGAAAGAGGGTTGAAATGTATTTTGTCAGAAAAAACAGCTACTGATAAAGATCTTGAAATCATAACATCAAAAAACAGCCAAGACAGATGGAAATTACTGAAGAGGGTTTTGAACATATAGGTAGTGTTAAATTAATCAGTTTGCTGCCAATTTCAGTTCATGGTTGACATTGGTAGAACAATATGATCTTCTCAATGAACCATCCTGTCTGCTTTAGAAGGAAGGGTGGAAGAGTTGTTGCAAGAAAGCGATCTAGTGTTCAAACCCGTAGCCTGATCAGCTGCTGGAAGTGCAATTGGCAGAGAAGTTGACCGGATGAATGGACATGTACATACTTATTGTAACATGTTTGCAATCGACTGTAATGGATGTATTTTAATGAGAATTGTATTGGGTGTCTTACATTGTTCAAATCTAGTAAAGATGTTTAATGTTTAATTTGAGCTTTGAGTTTTGTCTCATTATTTTTTGTAATCTTCATGTCTGAGCCAATATATCAAGCATAGAAAGTTACGTCTTACAATCCTAGCAGTTGTGAACAAAACATGTCACCTCTGAAACATGAGAGGAAGAGAGATTAAAACAGATCACAGCTCCTTGTTAGTAACATTTTTTTGGTATCAAGCAAAGTATCAAATTATAGGCTTAGAACATTTTAAGATACATAATATCTGAAAATTAATGAGCGATCTTTGAGAAGTTGTTTCTTAATTATACTGCAGAGCCTTTTGCAAGTGCCATAAAACAGATTATGCCAGAAGTCACGCTCACAAGACAAATACTGCTGCAACTTACTGAGTGCCATTACTAAACTTTTAATGCTAACACATCAGTTTCTGATGGTGATGCTTACAGTGCAAATCAAGCATTTTTCATGCTTGGTTTGTAAGAACACCATTGATTCTGCTGAATTGCTAGGTCTCCTCGAGGAACACCTCTGCCAATATGTCTTTATTGGTAGGATATACTTAACAGAATAACATGATATATCAAGGGTGATGCATATTTGTGGTACTAACAAGTAACATTGTGTTTTCTTTTGTGTAGAAAAACCAGCTCTGATTTATTCCTAATTCCAAAGAGCTTGGGCAATATTTGGGCTTTTGGATCAACTTCAGGGTCAAATAGAATTCCTGACCGCAACTCCAGGGTTAAATAGGGGTTCTGACCCCAAACTGTGTAAAACTGACTTTGCCTGAATTGATTAATAAGTGACCATGGGGCAACTTTCCGTTTCAGCTGAAGATGGTGGGCAGAATCTGGAAGATTCTCTATCATGGAAGGAGTTGCAGTCTACCTTATCATGTAAAGAGGGAAGCCTCCATTTTGAGGTGCCCATTCAGTAAATTTTTAAAAATGGCCACAATTGCTAAGTCCCCATTGTGGAAGAAAAGCCCTGTGCCACTGAGAGGCTATCTCCAAGCAGCTGTTGAGCTCTTGTTGTTGCAGAGCGGTCTTCAGGCAGACTAAAAAATTCTAGTCAACCTCTGTTACTTAACTTAAATAGCCTTTAAATTAACTCAGCCAGCTCTCTGTGGCTCCCAGTGAGTAACAGTTGCGTCACTGAATTACCTTTCAGCAAACGGCTTAGGCAGGATGGTGCCAATAAACCCTTATTCCATGTGACAGCATGAAATTATGAGCCCGCCAACCTCCATTCTTGGCCCCATAATGGAGTGAAGGTTCTGCATCATATTACAGCAGTCTGTGTACTGCATTTTGTCCATGAAAAGGTCACCTTCAAGATAGAAATACCTTCCATTAGGACCTGGACTTAGTAAATATTTGCCTCAGGATCATTTTTATATCAGGAACAGTGTTTATACTCTCCCAGTTGATAGATGAGCAGCCATAATGGAAAGTAAAGAACATCAGGATATGGTATTACTGCAAGGGGTCAATGATAAATTCTTCTACATGTTATTGATCTTCTTGAGTGCTGTTGGAACGGCACTCGTCCAGGGAAGTGGAGTATAACGTATCATAATCCTGACTTGTGCTTTGCAGATGATGAACAGGCTTTGGGGAGTCAGTAGATGAGTTACTGGCCAAAGAATTTCCAGTCTCCTAACCACTCTTGTATCCGTTGTATTTAGAAAGTAG
Organism: Sphyrna mokarran; assembly: GCA_024679065.1. Lineage (NCBI taxonomy): Eukaryota > Metazoa > Chordata > Chondrichthyes > Carcharhiniformes > Carcharhinidae > Sphyrna > Sphyrna mokarran. The sequence goes on along the minus strand of JAGIQG010000011.1, from coordinate 66,292,316 downwards.
GTCCAATTAGCTTCCAGTGGTCGGTGACTGCCCAGGATGTTGATGTTGCAGAATCTGACCTTTGTGATGCCATTGACTATCAGAGAGAGATGGTTGGATTTACTCTTGTCAGAGATGATCATTGTCAGAAATTGTGCTACAATCCCCATCGAGACTGACAACTTTTAAAGAAAAGGAATCCTCACAATGCCAACAGAAACAAAATTAATTGATAAGATTTCATTTTTTATAACTTTTGCTGTAACAAATCAATTAAAATCAACTTCATTCCAACACTAACTAATGGACAAAGGATATTTCAAATAAAAGATCAATTTCACTTTAAATAGCCAATACAACAAACCTCATGTAGTTACAAACACTTAAAACAATGCCCACACAAATGTGGCATCATGTACAATTTCACAGTCTTTCCAACTTGGCCTCCACTATGTAGGATCACTCACTTTCAAGTCAACCATTTTCCTCGAGTCACATTGAGTCACTAGCAACCATGTTGTATCAGACATTGTTAACATTGACAAGGTAGAGGTCTACCAACTCTCGTTCACTCGGGCCACGGCAGTTCCAATGACACAAAATCCCTGGAGACTCTTTTCACCCATCCCTTTAAACGTTGTGCCTGGCTCTGACAGAACTGAGACAACAGTAGTGGGTCTTGCCCAATTCACATTCTCCTGCTCTTCCTGCATTCAGCTTTGTCATTTCTACTGTATATTGTACAAGCAACACAACTTATATCTTTTCTGAGATCTGTTTCAATACCAGGATCTGTTCTGAACCAACAAACAAAAAGCTTTGCTCATTGGCTCTCACGTGACCTCTGTATGTTCTGAATGACCTGCCACTAGGCAATCCTACCTGACACCTGTAATTAGCTTTCTATTTATCGTTTTGCTTTATAACTTTTCATTCCAATTACAGCTTCAGGTCACATAGGTATTTCTTGGAACAAAGGCAATATAACCAGAAAACCAATCATATTTCTTTCACTTAGATATTAAAGTGGACATTCCACAAAAATGCAGGTTTTTCCAAAGCATACCCAAATATTATTTGCTATTTATCAGGCCAAACCTGAATGTTGGCCAGAAACTGAATTTAGTGGGGTCATGGGCAGAGGTTTGGAAACATATAGGAGCATATGAAATAGCAGCAGAAATAGGCAAACTCAGTTCTTTAAGTCTACTCTGCCATTCAATCAATCATGGCTGATCTTTCCCTGGTCTCAAATCCACCTCCCCACCTTTTTCCCATATCCCTTTTTTTTAAATTAGAAATATATTTATCACCTTCTTGAAACCATTCAATGATTCCGTGCTTTGGAGCAGCCAGTTCCATGAATTCACCATCCTTTGTAAGAAGCCGTTCCTCCTTATCTCAGTTTTAAATTTACTGCTTGGGAGATAGGGAGAAGGCTACAGAATTGGGAGGAAGAGGGAGCAGATGGAGTACTGTCACCATTCCATGCTATGTAATTTTCCCAGCAGTGGAAATGTTGAGAACAATAATCCCACACTGACATCAATTAAGTGGCACTCAAGGGCCTCTTCTTGTCACTAATGGCATTTTAAGAGCAATGAATCGCAAAGGAACTATAACTTGGTGGCTTCCTCATGAGCTCTGGGTGAGTGTTCTCCTAATCGATCACCCGATGGAAGACAGAGGAGCCCACATTCCATCAGCAAGTGCTATCCACATAAAACTGCCCTTTGTCCTGACCTATGACCCTAACTCCATTTACGTTGGTTCTCGGGTGCTGAACATATCACATCACCCCAGGCAGGTTGCAGTGCCGGGACTGAGGAATTGTTACGTTTCCAAGTGGCCATAAGCACCTGAAGCCAGAATATCCACCCTTAAAAGACAGGAAGCCCAAGACCAGGCAGTTTCTTGGTGTCCTGAAGTGATTCTACTGCCACCATCTTCTTATGAATGTCCAAAGCAGAGGTTGTCGCTGGTTTTCAGGCTGACCATCAGGCTCAGCACCACAGATCTTGCTGCACACACGTGTGAACAGGTCCATTATCTGAAGAGTTGTGAATGGAACTGGGTACTGTGTAATCACTAGCAAGTACTCCCACATCTGACCTTATAATGGAAAGAAGGTCATTGATGAAGCAGTTAAAGATGATTGGACCCAGAACAAGGACTCATGTAGTAATATCCTGGGGTGGAGATCACTGAGCTCCAATAACAAAAAGTATCCTCCTTTATACTAGGGCTAATCCTAAACAGTGGAGAGTGTTCCTCCTGATTTCCACTGATATTAATTTTGCTAGGGCTCTTTCACCCGACTCCCAGTCAAATGGTGTGTCAACATCACAGGCATTGTGTCATGTTTGAGACAATGACATTTCTTGTATCATCTCTTGTTTCATGTTTGAGCCAAGGGTATAATGAGGCCTGGAGATAAGTGTTTCTGGAGACAAAAAAGCACAACTTGAACAACTGAATCAGTTACTGGTGCGTAAACACCGCTTGATAGCACTGTCATCAACAAACGACATGACCTTGCTGACTCAGAATCAGCTGATGAGAGGTAGTTGGATTGGATTTGTTTTGATTTTTATGGGCAGGGTATACCAAGATAGGTTGCATGTTGTCAAGTGTTATAGCTACACTGGTTGGAGGCATGGCTAGTTCTCAAGCAAAAATCTTCAGCACAACAGCTGAAATGTTGTCAAGGGCCCACAATCTTTGCTACATTCAGTGCCTTCAGCTGCTTCTTGAAATTATATGAAAATAATCAAATTGGTTGAATCTGTGACACTAAGGAACCTCTGCAGGCCATGCAAGACCATCCATTCAGCACTGCTGGCTGATGATAACTGCAAATGCTTCTGCCTTGTTTTTAGTACTCACAAGCTGGGCTCCACCATCACTGAGATGGAGATGTTCATCAAGCATCTCCATCCTGTAAGTTGTTTAATTGTCCATCACCATTCCTGATTAGAATTGGTATGCAGGGCTTTGATCTGACCCATTGGTTGTGAAGTTGCTTTTCTTTGTTATAGCATGTTGCTTTTGATGTTTAGCTTGCATGTTTTTCCATGCTGAAGCTTCATCCACTTGACTTCTCAATTTTAGATACACCATTTTGCGCCTAAAAAGTTCCTTTTTACCATTTGTTTCCTTTCCCGCTCTAACCATTGAATGCTAATAAGGAGGTGAGCTCTTAATCTGAAGCATTCACAAATCGCCTTCCAAATTACTTCCTTATTGTATTGAATAGAATTTTTTGCTGTCCAGTTGTTTTACTAGAGAGAGCCTTCCCACCACGAATATTCTTGTGCGTGTGCGTGAGTGAGAGAGAATTGACACATTTGTGACGAGACTTTATTTTAGCAGATCAGCCAAAACTTTATGAAGATAGGAAGATCGATTGGATGTGTAAAGGGAAATCTTCACAGCGTTAAAACGAAACCCATAACGGTGTTCGGAAAACAGTTTGATTCATAAAAAATGTATATTCATGGAGAACTACCGAAGGGGCATAATAATAAACTGTCCTCCATCATGTTTTCAAGAAAGATCTAGTGGGAGATGTCGACAAAACTTCATATTTGGAAAAAACGTTGATTTGTTTTTTCAAATGAAAAACAGAATATTTAATGTGCAAACTGTTTGTGACAGGTATAGATTTCTGTCAGAAATCAAATCAACTTGATATCAAATCCATCTTAATATCTATTTCTAGGATTACGATGGTTGCATTAATTTAGCTCACTGCAAGCTTGGGTTCAGTCAGTTGGGGGAACTCTTCATTCTCCATGTGAGCCTACATTATATTATATAGATTCATTCTGTCCTTTTGTTAACAATGACCTGAGCTGTCCCAATTGCTTATTGAATCTTTCCAAGTATATAACAGCATATTATCATTGTGAAGGCTATAGGAACTTAGACCGGGATTCTCTGATCTTGTCCACCCTACCAACCCTGCTAGCACCAATGGAGAATGTAGTGCTCAGCCAAAACTCCATTCACTGCAGTGGGACTGGAGAATCCCAGTTGCTGGCATGGGTGGAAAATTCTAGCCATGCTTATTGTTTGGCTGGGATAACAGATTCAGTCTTGTCCAAAGCCAGCCATTGCATTCCTGGGCTGTAGATTGGAATCTAATTGCCTTGAGTTTAAGTAACCGTGTTTCTGCCATGTTGTTACAATTACATAGATAGCAATCACTCATAATGGTGTGTGTAAACACATTGTGAGTTAACGATTAGCGGCACAGTAAAACAGCGGTTAGCTGCTCCACAGTTCCAAGGACCTGTGTTCAATTCTCGGCTTGGGTCACTGTCTGTGTGAAATTTGCACATTCTCCTCGTGACTGCATGGGTTTCCTCCAGGTGTCCAGTTTCCTCCCACAGTCCAAAGATGTGCAGGTTAGGTCGATTGGCCATGCTAAAAATTGTCCCTTCGTGTCCTGAGATGTATAGGTTAGAGGGATTAGTGGATAAATATATGGGCATATGGGGTACGGCCTGGGCAGGATTGTGGTTGGTGCAAACTTGACGGGCCGAATAGCCTCTTCCTGCACCGTACGCTTTCTATAATTCTACGAATTTATTGAGTGAAGGGGGTTTTCTGCTTCTCTTATTGGGGAGAGGATGGCATGTTACGGGCAGTATTGCAATGGGGATGAACAATCAAATGGAAGCCCTGGTAGGATTTCCCTTTGTTATTATCTCCAACCCATGCCAATGATGTAGCATGCTCATGTTATATGTCAGAATCCACATAGAATATATATTTAAATCCAATGTGATTCTATCCCCACTTTCAAAGACCCATTCCCGTCAGCGTACCTCTACGATATGTAGCTGGTGAGCAGAACACAGACACAGAGGGGGAGGGATAGTCAGAACAGGATAATATCCTGGCACTTCCGGGCCCTGTCTTTAACACTGCCCTCAGTTGCCAGTTCCATGAGGAAATGTTAGGGTCTGTTCTGTGGGAAGGAAAGGGAAGAAGGGTTACATGGATGGCAGGGGGCGGGGGGGGTTCCATGGTGAGGTTCCATGCATGTGAGGTGGCACTGGGAGAGAGTATTACTCCATGGGAGGTTATTTCCATGATTGGAGAGGGAGGTGAGCTCTGTAGTGGGGGATGGAGATTTGTGTGTATTCTGGGGGTAGGGGCTAGGAGTTTCTATTTTTTTAACCAGGGAACCCTTTAAAAACGGCACCTCGATCTTTTACAAACCTAAGTTGCTCATGAGTGAAGGGGGTTTTCTGCTTCATATATTGGGGATCAGAGCCCACCTCACCAGCAGGGAATGATGGGACTTGCCCCTAACCTTATTTTAAAATGAAATGGTTAAAAATCCGGCGGAGGAAGCCATCCTTGGAACCAACAGCTTCCACACCATTTTTCACACCGCCACAACACTGCAAAGCAATCAGAAAATTCTGCCCTTTGACTAGCATATGGAAACACGTATACAATGGTAAGAAGCTTGAAGACTGCAGAACTGTGCACATGTGCGCGCATATGTGTATGCATGCATGTATGTATATGTGCGCATGTGCATGTGTTATGTTTCAAAGCAAAACTGAAACATACTTCCCTTCTAGTGATTTTCTGCTGCTATCCCTTCAAGAAATGTTACAACAGTTGTCATACGGTGCAGTGGGATGGGATTATCCCACAGATGATTAATAACTCATTGAAATAAGAAAACATAAATAAACGCATAGGCCTGACCCCCAAAGAAATGTGATCAAACAGAGATAGCAGTGTCAGTAATTTTGAAATAATAGGAACGTAGCAAGAAGTTAAAATGAAAAGAACACAGAAAAATATCCTACTGTCTATTGGAGTCTGACTAGAATCAAATAAGAAAAACAATTGGCTGCAACAATGGAGTAATCCTGAATGTTCTGGGTGAATGAATTACATTGGTCATGATTGCTTTCTCATCCATGGCTATCTTGTAGCTATTATTTTCAGTCTATTTACTGTTACAATAACAGTTATGAAGAAATATGTCTCATAAAGAGCTGACCAAATAAAAGTCATATCAGTGTGGCTGAAGCCCATTGTAATGTTAAAAAAAAGCCAATGACCAGACTATTGTGTAGGAGCATGAAGACATAAGAAGTAATCAATTCTTCTTGAGAACAAACGGCTATTGTACAAAATGATGTATGTGGCTATGAAAGACTGGAAAGTACAAGCTATAAAACAGGAGTGATCGAGCAAACACAGGGTTCAGTACCAAAGGAAGAGTAACAAGATGTGAGAATTGACTTCATGGTAAAGCTTATCAAAAACAACATACTTATTGCAAATGAATCCACACAGAGTTAATGGTGGAAGGCAGAATATATGTGTAAATTCAAAATTGTACACAACATTTCAAAACAGAATAACCTTGTAAACATTATAAACATTTCCCTATGGGATTCAGGAATATCATCTACTAAAAAAAAAATAATTTATATCAAAATGGTTGGGATTGAATATGATTTCCCAAAATTCCCTAGATTTGGGTGTGGGCCCCATTAGATTGGGCATTAAAAACCATAAAGAAGGAGGGAGAGAGAAAACAGTGAACAGCGGGTTAGTTAGCCGACCATCAATTGTTGGCACATTGCTGGAATCTATTTCACATAGAACTTAGAACATTACAGTACAGGCCCTTTGGCCCTCGATGTTGTGCTGACCTGCGAAGCCAATCTAAAGCCTATCTAACCTACACTATTCCAATATCATCCATACGTATATCCAATGACCATTTTAATGCCATTAATGTAGGCGAGTCCACTACTGTTGCAGGCATATTAAGGAAGTCTTAACAATGCGCTTAGAAAAGCACAGTATGATTAGAACAAGTCAACATAGTTTTACTTGAGGAAAATGCTGTTGGACAAATTTAGTAAAGTTCTTTGAGAATGTAATTTGTAGGAGAGATGAAGGGGAACTGCTTGATGTAGAGGTATATCTGGATTTCTAAAAGGTGTTCAATAAGGTGTCATACAAAAGAATAAGAAGCAAGGTATGGTGTTGGGGGTAATATTTTAGTATGAATAAGGGATTAATGGATTGAAAATAGGGAGTGGGTGTAAATGGGCTTTTTCAAATTGGCAGGCAGTGAATAATGGAGTACTACTAGGATGAAAACTGGGGCCACAGCTATTTATTATCTAAATTAATGATTCAGCTGAAAAGGCATAAAGTAACTATCAAAGTTTGCTGATGATATGAAGCTATGTGAGAAGGTAAGCTGTGGAGAGGACACCAAGAGGCAGCAAAGATATATTGGCCAGGATTTTTTGGCCCTTCCATGGCAGGCTCCCACACAGTGGATGCAGCAAGTCATTCAAACATCCACTGACTTTGACAGGATTCTTCCAGAAGGAAATATTGGAAAATTCCTGCCATATACACATTCAAGGAGCAACTGTTTATTCCTGTCTGGCACAAAAGCAAAATGGGTAAGAGGGCCAATCCATGGCTTAGAAAGAAAATTAGAGATAATATCCGATCCAAAGAAGCAGCATATGGATTGGCCAAAAAAGTTAATAGGAATGAGGATATGGAGCAGTTTAGAATTCAGCAAAGGAAAACCAAGGGATTGATTAAGAAGGAGAAAATACAGTACGAAAGTAAGCTTGCCGGAAACATAGAGACCGACACTAAGAATGAAGAGAAAGAATTTGGTGAAGACAAACGTAGATCCCCCACAGACAGAAATGGGGGACTACATAATGGGGGCAAAGAAATGGCCGAGCAACTAAATAAATACTTTGGTTCAGTCTTCAAAAAAGAGGATACAAATCAAGTACCAGAAGTATTGGAGAATGCAAGATTAGTCAGAGGGAAGAATTGAGGGAGATCAACAATAGTAGAGAAATGGTACTGGGAAAATTGATGGGATTGAAGGCAGATAAGTCCCCAAGGCCTGATTACTTACATCCCAGAGTACTTAAGGAAGTGGCCCTAGGAATAGTGGATGTATTTGTGGTCATCTTCTAGGATTCTATAGACTCTGGAACAGTCCCTGCAAATTGGTGGGTTGCTAATGTCACTCCAATATTCAAAAAGGGAGGTAGAGAGAAAACAGTGAATTTTGGATCAGTAAGCTTAACATAGAACATAGAACATAGAACATTACAGCACAGAACAAGCCCTTCGGCCTTCGATGTTGCGCCGACCAATATAAAAAGCAATGCCCCTCCATACTAAACCATTCCCTTCTCTTCCATATACTTATCAACTAACCTCTTAAACGCCACCAAACTTGGCGCATCTACAACTGCTGCAGGCAGGGCATTCCACTCCCGAACCACCCTTTGGGTAAAGAACCTACCTCTGATATCCGTCCTATAACTATCACCCCTTAATTTAAAGCTGTGTCCCCTCGTGCTAGCTTTCTCCATCCTAGGAAAAAGGCTATCACTGTCCACCCTATCTAAACCTCTAATCATCTTATATGCTTCAATAAGGTCCCCTCTTAGCCGCCTCCTTTCTAACGAAAACAACCTCAAATCCCTCAGCCTCTCTTCATAAGACCTGCCCTCCATACCAGGCAACATCCTGGTAAACCTCCTCTGTACCCTCTCCAATGCCTCCACATCTTTCTTATAATGTGGGGACCAGAACTGCACACAATACTCCAAGTGCGGCCGCACTAGAGTTTTGTACAGTTGCAACATGACGTTGCGGCTCCGAAATTCAATCCCCCTACCAATAAAAGCTAAGACTCCATATGCCTTCTTAACAACCTTCTTGACTTGACTGCCTACTTTCAGGGATCTATGCACATACACACCAAGATCCCTCTGTTCATCAAGACTACTAAGAATCCTACCATTAGCCCTATACTCTACACATTTATTATTTCTGCCATAGTGCATTACCTCACACTTTTCCACATTAAACTCCATTTGCCACCTCTCGGCCCAGCTCTGCAACTTGTCCAAGTCCCTCTGCAAACTATAACACCCCTCTTCACTATCTACCACTCCACCGACTTTAGTGTCATCTGCAAATTTACTAATCCAAGTTAGTAAATTTACTAACATCAGTGGTGGGGAAAATTCTCAAATCCTTCATTATGGATTTTATAGTGGAGCATTTACAAAGCAGTGGCAGGTTCAGACAAAGTCAGCATGGATTTATGAAGGGGAAAATCATGCTTGACAAATCTGTTGGAATCCTTTGATAATGTAACTAGTGGAGTTGACAAGGGGGAACCAGTAGATGTGGTACGTTTGCTCTCACAGAAACTACTTGACAAAGTCCTGCACAAGAGATTATCATGCAAGATCACAGCTCATGGGATTGGGGAAGTATACTGAAATGGATAGAAAGCTGGTTGGCAGAGAGGAAACAAAGAATAGAAATTAGTGAGTGCTTTTCAAATTGGCAGGCAGTGGCTAGGGGGTGTCACAGGGATCAGTACTTATACCCCAGCTATTCACACGTATATCAAGGATTTGGATGAGGGAACAAAATGTAACATCTCAAAGTTTGCAGATGATACCAAGTTAGGTGGGAGAGTGAACTGTGACATAGATGCAGAAATCCTTCAGAATGATCTGGACAGATTGGGTGAGTGGGTAAATCAATGCTAGATGGAGTATAATTTGGATAAATCTGAGGTTATTCACTTTAGAAGCAAAAACAAGAAGGCAAATTACTACCTGAATGGCTGTAAATTGGGAGAGGGGAATGTGCAGTAGGACATGGGTGCTTTTTGCACTAGCCACTGAAGGTAAGCATACCAAGTGTAGTAGGTGATAAAGAAGGCAAATGACATATTTGTCTTCGTTACGAGAGGTTTTGATACAGAAGCAAGGATATGTTGTTGCAATTATACAGAGACTCGGTGAGGCCACACTTAGACTATTATATGCAATTTTGGTCTCCTTTTCTGAGGAAGGATGTTCCTGATCTCAAGGGAGTGTAATGAAGGCTTATCAGGCTAATTACAAGGATAATGATACTGATGTATGAGGAGAGATTGACTAGATTAGGATTATTTTCACTAGAGTTCAGATGAATGAGGGGGGACTCTCATAGAGATTTATAAAATTTTAACAGGATTAGACAAGGTAATGCACAGAGGATATTCCCGATGGTAGGGGAATCCAGAACCAGGGGTACAGTCTGAGGATTCAAAGTAGACCATTTAAGATGGAGGTGAGTAGACATTTCTTCATCCAAAGAGTGAAGCAAGGTGTTTGATAAAGTCCTCCACTCAAGACTACTTGAAAAAGTGAGAGAGCATGGGATCCAAGGGGCTGTTACCTCGTGGATCCAGAACTGACTTACTTGCAGGAGGCAGAGAGTGATTGTGGATGGATCTTTTTCTGCGTGGAAGTCAGTCACCAGTGGAGTGCCCCAGTGATCTGTTCTGGGACCCTTGCTGTTTGCCATTTTCATAAATGACCTGGATGAGGAGGTGGAGGGATGGGTTAGTAAGTTTGCCAATGTTTGCGAAGGTTGGTGGTGTTGTGGATAGTCTGGAGGGATGTCAGAAGTTGCATCGAGATGTAGAAAGGATGCAAGACTGGGCGGAGAAGTGGCAGATGGACTTCAACGTGGATAAATGTGTAGAGGTCCATTTTGGCAGGTCCACTGGAATGAAGGAGTACAATGTTAAGAATAGAACTCTTAGCAGTGTTGAGGAGCAGAAGGACCTTGGTCTGGGTCCATAGGACTCTTAAGTCAGCCTAGCAGGTGGAGGATGTGGTTAAGAAGACGTATGGTGTATTAGCCTTCATTGTTCGAGAGATTGAGTTTAGGAAGCAGGAGGTAATGCTGCAACTTTATAAGACCCTTGTGAGACCCCACTTGGAGTACTGTGCACAGTTCTGGTCACCTCACTACAAGGAGGACGTGGAAGCCATTGAGAGGGTGCAGAGAAGATTTACAAGGATGTTGCCTGGATTGGATGGCATTCCTAATGAGGATAGGTTAAGGGAGCAAGGTCTTTTTTCCCTGGAGAGACGAAGGTTGAGAGGCAACCTCATAGAGGTTTACAAGATGTTGAGATGTATAGACAGGATGGATTCTCAGAGGCTATTTCCCAGGGCTGAAATGGCGCTACGAGAGGACACAGTTTAAGGTGCTGGGAAGAGGAGATGTCAGGGGTAAGTTTTTCACTCAGAGGATGGTGAGTAAGTGGAATCAGCTGCCATCGGTGGCGAACTCGTTAAGGTCTTTTTAAGAGAATTCTGGATGAGTATATGGATTTAATTGGATTGAGAGTTATAGGTAGGCCTGGTAAGTATGAATATGATAGGCTCAACTTGTGGGTTGAAGGGCCTGTTTGTGCTGTAGTGTTCCATGTTCTATTTTCAATGAGTCTGCGCAATTCATTACCACAGGAAGTAATTGATGCCAAAATATTGAATGTGTTCAAAAGGCCGCTGGATATAGCATTTGGGGTCAATGGGATCAAAGGTTATGGGGAGAAAATAGGATTAGGTTATTGAGTTGCATGATCAGCCATGATTGTAATAAATGGTGTAGCAGGCTCGAAAGGACAAATGGCCTCCTTCTGCTCCTATCTTCTTTGTTTTCAATGTGAGTGAGCGAGCAACAAGGTAACAAATTGAGTATAATGTATGGAAGTATGAAGTCTTTCACTTTGGTTGTACGAATAATAAAGTAGAATATTATTTAAAAGGTATTAAATTTGTAAATATTAATGTTCAAAGAGATTAGAGTGTGCTTATACAAGGGATGCAGAAAGTTAACCCACAAGTACAGCAACAGTCTAAACTTATCGCTGCCTCAGCAAAGCAGCCAGCATAATTAAAGAGCCCTCACATCCCGAACATTCTCTCGTCCACCTTCTTCCATCGAGAAAAAGGTACAAAAGTCTGAGATCATGCACCAACCTACTCAAGAACAGCTTCTTTCCTGCTGCTGTCAAACTTTTGAATGGACCTGCCTCGCATTAAGTTGATTTCTCTCTATACCCTAGCTATAACTGTTTCATTTCCTTCTCCATGAATGATATGCTTTGTCTGTATAGCGTATACTTTTCATCATATGTTAACACATGTGACAATGATCAATCAAATCAAATAAAACAATTGACGGTTATTGAATTGTGATTAAGTATGTGGAATGAAGATTTTTTTTTGAATAGGGTTTTGGTGAGATTGCATCGGGAATAATGTTGCAATTTTAGACTTCATATTTAAGAAAGGATACACTTGTATTGAAGGCGCAACAGTGAAAGTTCACCAAATTGATCCCTAAAATGAAGGAGTTGTGTTACGATGAGATGAATAGTCTCAGGATAAGAGGCTGATGATCATGCAGGATTGGGATGTGGAGAAATTACTTCATTCGAAGAACTTTAACTCAAAGGGTTGTAAGTTGTTCCATCATTGAATATATTTAAGGCAGAGATGGACAGATTTTTGGTCTCTCAGGGACTCAAGGAATCTGGAGAGTGGGCAGGTTGATGGAGTTGAAGCCCAAGATCAGCCATGATCATATTGAATGGTAGAGCAGTCTCAGTGGGCCTAATGCTCTATTTCTGATCTTATTTCTTGCGCTTCTGTGAATCCATCACTCCCCTGTTAATTCCAAGCAAAGGCAAGGAAAATTAACCACTTTTATTCCAAAGTCACATTTCTATATTTGGCTTTTCTGTCTCCTTCCCACACAATTTAGCTTGGTAAATCTGGAAAACCCTGTTGTTATTGAAAATATAACTGTACTAGCTTCTGAAATTGCTTCTGACAGTTCAAAAATATTTCACACTTAATGCCTGAGGAATAAAAATGCTAATAAAGAGAAAATCTCAAGCTTTCACAGTTAATCTTTGTTCTCCGAGTTGAAAGTGCTTCTAAAATGCTACAAGGAAATTATTTTCAGCATATATTTCCATAAATTACATAAAATATATATAGCTGAGATCATATTAGAGTTTCTAATTCATTTAATCGCTTGCACTTTCATAAAACAGTTTTTCATACGATATGAGTCGGATATTTGTTCGTGGGTTGGGTGCGCAGAGTTGGGAATTTTTGGTGAACATAAATTGGTAGGAAGTGTTCCAGGTATTATTGGCAGCGTGGTATCATAGTGATTAGCACTGCTGCCTCACAGTACCAGGGACCTGGGTTTGATTCCTGGCTTGGGTCATCGTTTGTGTGGAGTCTGCATGGTCTCGCTGTGTCTATGTGGGTTTCCTCCAGGTGTTTCAGTTTCCTCCCAAAGTCCAAAGATGTATGGGTTAAGTGGATTGGCCATGCTAAATTGCCCTTAGTATCAGGAGACTATTAGGAAAAATGCATGGGTTTGGTGCAGGTCTCCTTCTGCACTGTAGGATTCTCTAATTTTCTCTTTTGTGGAGGGGATGGGTGTTAACCTGAGTCAGCGCATCACCCCAAGAAGGAATGCAGAGGTAGCCACAAAGGCTGTCAAGGTGGAAGTCAGCTATAGGTGCCCTAGACTTTTAAGGAAAAGAATAAAATGAAAAACAACTTCCTGGCCTTTGCCCCTTCCATCATCCACATGTACCTATGCCTCATCCATGCCACCTCATGTCCCCCAGCCACTCTGCATGGCTCATGAGATCTTCCATACCAAGTTATGCCCCTCTAGCCAACCCCATTGCTTTTCATATCACTCGTACAACCTATGCCCTACTGCCGATGTCACATGACCCTCCATGCTGTCCATGTAAACCTATCCCCGTTATCCACCCCATGGCCCTTTACAATGCATTTGTTAACTTAGCGCCAACACACGCTCCCGACCCACCACCCTTTGCCCTAGCAGCGTCCATGCCAATTTACACAGCATCCAGATAGGCAGATACCAAAAGCCACGCTGAGATGAATGAAAATAAAGTTCAAAAGCCCAGATCATCCAGTCTCTATATTTTCAGAGACTGGATACAGTCTGGGAGATGCGGCATAAAGGCACAGTGGTTAGTACTGCTGCCTCACAGCTCCAAGGGCCTGGTTCAAATCTGGCCTCAGGTCACTGTGCGGACTCTGCACGTTCTCCTTAAATCTTCATGGGTTTCCTCCGGGTACTTCGATTTCCTCCCACACTCCAAGGATGTGCAGATTAGGATGATTGGTCATGCTAAATTGCCCCTTAGGAGGACTAGCAGGGTAAATAGATGGAGCTAAGGGGATAGGGCCTGAGTGAGATTGTTGTCATTGCAGACTTGATGGGCCAAATGGCCTCCTTCTGCGCTGTAGGAATTCTATATTTGGAGTTTCCAATACACTGAGTCAGTCGAAAATTGGAGCAGAATGTGATAAACATTGGCTGAATCTTCCAATGAGTACCCTTCATGGTTGGATGAAGTACCCTTCATCCAACCATGAAGGGTACTCATTGGAAGATTCAGCCAATGTTTATCACAGACTATGGAACAAAAACATTTTCATAAGTACTTGAATGAAATATTTGCCTTTATAAAAGAACAAGCAGTTGAAGGAATTTAAATTTATTTAAATTCCTTCAACTGCTTGTTTCTTTATAAAGGCAAACATTTCATTCAAGTACTTATGAAAATGCACGTTTTGTATTCCCACATCAAAGAATTTATCACCACTTGGAGCTGTCAATCAAACTGACTGGCGTCCCACTCTGACAGTGACAGGTTATGTAATCAGTCATGCAGCATAGGCAGGGGGTGTGGTAAATTGGCAGCTGGATAGCTTTAGAAACAAAGAATCCCAACAGTGCAGAAAGAAATCATTTGACCCATCGAGTCTGCACTAACTCTTCAAAAGAGCATTCTATCCAGGCTCACCCCTCTGTTCTATCCCCGTAACCTTGCATTTATCATAGTTAATTCACCTAGCCTAATCATCTCTTAACACCAAGGGGCAATTTACAGAGTTATGTTAAAAGAGACAGAGTGAAAATGCAAGAAATGATTCTTTAAAAATAAAAAGTTAACTTTCTGGAGTTTAAGGGACAAAAGATTTAAAAGCCTTGAAGGTTTGACAATACATGCTGCTCTTGGCTTTACAACATGTGAGTTTTCCTGAATGGCACTTATATTGTTTATAAACTGACACTCCAGTTTGATTTATAATGTTGGTTTTGACTGTACAATGTCACACCAGCATGTTTAAAAGTGTGTGTTAACGTTTTACACTACCCATTTGTATGACATCTTTATTAGGTTAAAAACAAGTGCTTTATATTGTTAATTTTTTTTGGCACAACCTTTGCAATTTTTATGCACTAATATGCTTATGTTGTATTTACTAAGCGCTCAGGCTCAAAGAAGTTCAAGGTTAAACAGGCAATTGACAGTGACTAATGGCTTCATTATAAGACCCACACAAAGCAAGGAATTTGGGTTAAACATGCAGGCATCAATGGTTGCCTCAGTGACTTGACAACTCTTACCAAGTTTAGAGTATATAGCACTGCCAGGCAACTCATGAGTGGTTTTTAGCCTTGGTTCAGGAACTAACCCATTGTTCCCATCGGAAAAATCAGTTCTAACTTACGAAATTTTGACTTGCAACCCAGTTTGCAGGTACCTCTACTTTCTCAGACGACTAAGAAAATTTAGCATGTTAGCTATGACTCTCGCCAACCTTTACAGAACCATAGAAAGTATTTTTTCCAATTGTATCACAGTTTGGTATGGCTCCTGCTCTGCCCAACTCCACAAAGAACTACAGAAGGTCACGAATATAGCCCAACCTATCATGCAGACCAGCCTCCCATACATTGACTCTGTCTACACTTCCCACTGCCTCGACAAAGCAGCCAAAATAAGTAAGGACTGCACGCACCCCGCACTTTCTCTCTTCCATCTTCTTTCATCAGGAAAAAGATACAAAAGTCTGAGGTCACATACCAACTGACTCAAGAACAGCTTCTTCCCTACTGCTATCAGACTTTTGAATGGACTTATCTTGCATTAAGTTGATCTTTCTCTACACTCTAACTATCACTGTAACACTATATTCTGCATTCTCTCCTTTCCTTCTCTATGAATGGTATGCTTTGTCTGTAGAGCACGCAAGAAACAATAATTTTCACTGTATGCTAATATATGTGACAATAATAAATCAAATCAAAATCAAAATCAATTGTGCCATAGGTCCAAGGACTGCTGGCACCACAGAGCTTATCCACCTTTTATACACACTCATATCTTTTCCAACCAATTCCAAACAGCTTCTTACTTCCCTAAAGGAATATCTGAATCCATCCAAAAACAGTCCTTGGACCTATCCAAAATGGTATCCTGCCTCTCCAAATAACTCAAGCAGCATTAGGCAGCATTTTCCTCAAACTACAAACTGCCCATATTTCACCTCCCAACAAAAATGGTGCATGCTGGGTTGACGGGCAGGAACTCTGAAATCAGGACTCCAGCACCATTTTGGCTGAGCCAGGGACCCCTTCTGTCCTCACCAACATTGAAGCTGATATTCCAATTGATTTGCTAAAAGGAAAAAATGAGGGTAATTTATTTCAAAAATCCACAGTAGGCAAGCAAAGTAGCACGTTGCAACCTTTCTCCAAATTTTCATACTTCATTGTTATTCTGCTTTGAAATGTGCGACTCCCCACGTTATAGTGGAGTACATTGAATAAATCCTTAAACTGCACCTTGCAGCTCCACTCATCCAAAATAGATTATATTTTTTTCCCTTTAAAGATATTGAGATATGTTTATCAATACCCTAGAATATTTTCCAGAATGCAAAACAGACATTTTTTAATTAACTTATGCAAGCTACTTCTCCCTTCTGCACAGGAAGAATAACAATTTGTCCAGAGCAGAAGCTTGTACTTCTGCCACGGATAAAACTGATTTCCCATTTCAGATTTGTCTAGCGGGAAATAAAATCTACTTAAATGTCATTAATCTCACTGAATGGCTTTTATCGAGCTAAATGGAGAATGACATCCTCTCTGGATGTGACTTCCATTCCACAATTCAAAATCAGTTCAGGAACTTATTATTAGTTGGAGTTCATATGTACAATAACTTGCATTTATCACTTTTAAGATAGGAAACCATCCCAAGGTGCTCCATGAGCAAAGCAGAAGACAAGCATGAAAAAGTCTTTACTGAAGTGATGAATTTTAAATTGGTGTTAAAGAAGAAAGGGTGAAGAGCTGAGGGACTTTGATAATAAACTTCAGACTGTGACGGCTGAAGACATGATTGTCAATAATGTGCTAAAAAGGCATATACAGGAAGCTAGGGTCATGGGGAGGGCAACAACGATTGTCAGAGTTAGTAAGATGAGGAGATTTGATTTGATTTATTATTGTCACATGTATTGTTTCTTGTGCGTTATACAGACAAAACAAACCATTAATTGAGTACGTAGGGGAGAAGGAAGTGAGAGAATGCAGAATGTAGTGTTACAGTCATAGCTAGAGTGCAGAGAAAGATCAATTTAATGCAAGGTAAGTCCATTCAAAAGTCTGATGGCAGCAGAGAAGAAGCTGTTTTTGAGTCAGTTGGTATGTGACCTCAGACTTTTGTACCTTTTTTCCCTACAGAAGAAGGTGGAAGAGAGTATGTCCACAGTACGTGCGGTTCTTGATTATGCTGGCTGCTTTTCCGAGGCAGCAGGAAGTGTAGACAAAGTCAATGGATAGGATGTTGGTTTGCACGATGGACTGGGCTATGATCACACCCTTTTCTAGTTTCCTGTAGTCTTGGACAGAGCAGGAGCCATACCAAGCTGTGATACAACTAGAAAGAATGCTTTCTATGGTGTATCTGTAAAAGTTGGTAAGAGTTGTAGCTGACGTGCCAAATTTCCTTAGCTCTAAAGACAAGGTCAATAATTTTAAATTTGATGTGCTGACTGATTAGGAAGTGAATGTTGGTCATACAAAGAGGAAGAATTGGTGAGGCACATTTTGGTGAAGGTTAGGATATGGAATTTTAGATGAATTAAAGTTCATGGAACTTTCAGGATGAAAGAAAGCAGGTTCAGCAAGGAGAGTACTGGCATTGTCAAAACTGTAGGTAACTAAGGGCACACTCTACGTGTTCAGTGATGAGAGGCTGTGATAAAACCAGAGTAAATGCTGTTATGGAGAGTAAAATTCTGCAGTCTTTGTGATGAAGAAGCTATGTGATGTGGAAATCAACTTGGGTGGTACAAAACAAGAGGATGACGAACAGTCAGGTTCAGCCTGTGACAAGAACAAAGTTCAGTGACAAAATCAATGATGAGACAGCAGAATGGGTATTGAGAATAACCTATTGAAAACATGTCCAACAGAGAACCAGAGTATTGAGAATACAAAGATGTTGATTTTGGTCTTCCCAATGCTGATTTATAGATACTTTCTATTCTGAACAATATCCACTGTTTGTATTGATACAAAGATCATCAATCACCTGAAAGAGGTATTTATATAAAACAAGTTGGTCTATAATTTTAGTCTAACACAAAGTGAGTGATGAGGCTGTGAAATGGATTCCTGGTTAATGATTGAAGTAGAGTTCATGACTTGGAGTCTGTGGCTCTCTGTCGGACATGTTTTCAGTGGGGGTGAGGAGAGCATGTGTAAAATATATTGGGTGGCTTGTCACTCACCCCCAACCTGGTTCACATAATATCAGTGTGGTGAGGGAGGGGGGAGGTGGTAAAGAGGTCATGAAGCTGCCCATCCTTAAAGCTATTGAAGTCCTTAAGTGGTCAATTACTGCCTAATTAAGGCCTCAATCCACTCTGCCAACGTATACGCTGGCCAATGAGGGGCAGACTAAAGTAGGCAAGCAACATTTTCATCAGCAAAATACCTCGATGCTGGAATCTGAAACAAAAAACCCATAATACTGGAAAAGCTCAGCAGGTTGGGTAGCATCTGTGAAGACAGAATAGAGGTTGGAGAGAAGAGCAGTGCTCCTTAGTCCGAGTAGTGCAATACTTATATTCTCTTCCACAGATGTTGCTGGATGTGTTGAGATTTTCCAGCAGGCAACTTTTTCACAAGCTTTACTTAAAGATGGGAAGGAAAGAGATTGTGTTCCTCTATATTCTTACCCCACTTCCTCCCTCACCATCCACCCCCAAGCCTTTTTGCACCTTCCTGCCTGACCTTAAAAAAAAATCCCCATCACTCTCCCATCCTTCTGAGGCTCCCAAATCCTTCCCCATCCAGAACTTCAGACTTATCCGAGTTCCTGGTATCCATTTCATCCCAAACAGCATCCACTTCACAATATAGGTGCTGTTAGATCAGATTGGCTGGCAGGCCTCAAGGATGGGACTTCCTCCCACTGAGGAGTGGAAATCTAACACCAGGCTTACTAAGGCCATTCAGCGTGCATTGTGGGGTGGCCTTAATCATTTAAAGTTGGTTGATTTCAGTTCAACGTTTCTCCCTGGAGGTCAAATGCTACTCCTCAAGATGCCCTATAGAATTCAGCCCCTTGCCAACACTTAGGAATAAGCTCAATAGGAGCTGATAGAAATGAGAATAAGGGAATGTAGGATAGGGCAGGGACGTAGGAATTGAACTATGGCTCACATGGAGGACACAGTAAGAAGTCTGACAACACCAGTTTTAAATCCAACCGATTTACTTGATAGTATACTTGCAAGCTTTCGGCTTTGTAGCCTTCTTCAGGCGAATGAGGTGTTCTGGTCTGCAATAGCACACATATCAGCACAGACAGTTTACAGATTGCAGAAAGCTGGAGGATAAACAACAGCTCTGACTTATTGGGCCAAACTTCTAAATGTAACTTCCTTTCAATGTGTTATATGTTGACTTGTTTTCATGCTGTACCCACTTTCTATCCAGAAACCTCACTGCCTAGTGTAAAAAAATTCTTTTTCTTTAATATCAGTTTATGGGTGGAACTTTATGGCCTTGTTCAAATGAGTTTGGAAATTCCTGCCTGAGGTCAATGGTCTTTTCTATTGTCTGCCCCGCGCCCATTCCGAATCCATAGTGGGTAATTCGGTAGAATTCCAGTTTTTTTTTTTGTTTTTATTCCAATTCAATCCAAGCAAGTCCATTTCAGAGTCTCAACAAATTGAGACATTCCCAATTCAAGCTAACAAGACAGGGATCTCACCTCCTGTCTGGAGCTTGATCTATGTGATCCAAGCTGATTGGAATAGGCATAACTCCTCCTCCAAGGCTTGATCTCATTTTCATCTTAACCAAAAGGCTGGGATGCCCCTTTTAAAAATTGCTTCAATGAAGCTGAAATGTAACCTAATGACTTTAACCAAGCACAGCATGTTGATACTACACTTGATCTTAGCCAAAAGGCTGGGAAGCGATGAATTTCCAGTGTTTATGTTTGAAGCCAACAATGCAATAATTTCAAAGGTGATTCACTATATAGAATGACAGCTTAGCTCAGTGACAGTACTCTCACCTTTGAGTCACGTAAATTCAATTCCCCTCCAAGATATCTGGACACATGATCTGGGCTGACACTTTAGTACTATATGAATGGAGTGTTGTAATGTCAGAGATACAAATTTAAAAGCAAGCTCTTGAATGACTTAGCTTTTGGCACTAATCGATAAAAAGCTGGCAAGTTCGCTAGTGCAAGTTAACCAGTTATTATCTCATTTGCTGTTGACAGGACCACACCTCCAATTAATTAATTGATTGATTGTGAAGCAGTGCTGTACATCCCGGGGATAAGAAAGGAACTATATAAATGAGCTTCTTCTTTCAATTTAAACTGCTACTTATCAAGAGTGCAAATTCAGCTCTCTCCCTCCAGTTTGTCTGTGACACAAATTGCTCTGATCCCTACATACCACTTTGTTCATGGCTCCAATTGCCGACATTTGAAATCTAAATTGGCAATTTGCCACAACAGGATGCCTGCAGTGACCACGCACATACTACATTGATATTGGCCAAACAATTACAATGGACATAAATCTGTCTTCCCTTAAAACAGCCACCAGTAACTGCAAAAGGAAAAAGATGAGCAGGCCAAGGTAGTGGAGGAGTGCGGCTAATAGGCATAGGGGAGGAGTAATAAATGAAAGTTAAGGAATTAGAAAGAATAGATCATTAATTTAACAATATTGCCAAATACAGATCAGCCATAGAGGACAATGAAGCAGATACAATCAGTGGAGCAAATCTATGGAGCTAATTGGCAATGATAATAGCATTAATGCTCAAGAGGTGGTGGCACACTGGTTAGCACTGCTACATCACAGATCCAGGGAGCTGGGTTTGATTCCTGGTTTGAGTCACTATCTGTGTGGAGGCTCCACATTCTCTTCACTTCTATGTGGGTTTCCTTCGGCTGCTCTGAAAGACAGAGTATGGTTAGGTGCAATGGCCATGCTAAATTTTCCTCAGTATATCTGAATAGGTGCCAGAGTGTGGCAATGAAGAGATTTTCACAGTGTCGTCATTGCAGTGTTACTTTAAGCATACTTGTGACACTAATTAATAAACTTTAAACAATGACACAGGACCCTACTTTACTATTTTGATTCTAAGTGCTGGGTGGACTTGAAACTGGGTGTGTTTCAGATTTGACTTTTACACCCATTCTCAGGCACCCCCACGTATACACTCTGCCTGCAAAAATATCAGCAATTCCAAATCATGCTGCATAAGCCTATGAACGGGACTTAACACGCCCAAAACACTGCAGCTCCAATCGGCACCTACAACTGCAGAAAAAACATGATTGAAAGCAGCTCCCCTGCCACATCCTTCCCAGGCTGGATAATGCCTCTCCCTGGCCCCCACAGACATTGCCCTACCCCACAACATTACTGATCCCCTTATGCCTCCCCAACACTTCCACCACCCAGACCAATCACTAGCCCCCTTACCGCCCTCCCCTCCCCTCCACCCCCCGCATTGATCACAGACAGAATGGCAATGGACCCTCCCTTTTCTCCATTAATCTCAAGTAGAGTAGCAGCAGATCCCTCCCTTCCCCCCACTGATCACAGGCAGAGTGGCAGTGGACACCCTTTTACCTACTTCACCAATCCCAAGTAAAGAGCTGTTGAATGCTTGGCACTTACCTACTCACTAATTGGAGTGCCTGAATCGGACTTACATGGAGCATATCTGTTTCACACCAATTCCGGATGGGCAAATGTGATGGTAAACAGGGAAGTGTTGGTAAGATTTGGCATGCAGCCCATTAAGTCAATTTAAATGCATGCAAATACATTCAAACAGCTGTCATGCCTGTTTCGGGCACAGTCCCGATCACAGCCATTTTTGGGTCTTGGTAAAGGGGAACCAGCTCTGAGGCAGGCACAGATTGTGCTACTCACCTCATGCCCGACTCTACTAAGTTTTCACACCCAAAAACAGGTGCAGTGCAATGGTAAAATTGGGCCCATAATGTGACATGTCACAAGGTCATATCACCATGGGTCCAGCTTACAAACTGTGGCAGAAAAATAGCAAGGGGTAAAAGATAACAACAAACAAAGCAGCCAAACATTAAACAGCAGAAGTCAGAGCGAGGAGACAAGAAATAGAAATAAAACAAAAATAAATGACAAATAAGAAGGGCAATGCTATGCAGACCAAAAACAAACAAAAGAAACAAAATTCTTGGAGTAATTTAATCTCTAACACAAGAAAATTGAACATGGAATTCAGTACAATATGACATGAATGCATAATAGGCCGCAGAGGCAGAATAGTCCGCATGCTTCCCCCCATTGAGAGAACACAAAACGATAAACAAATAAATATGTTAATTGAGAGAAACTAGAAATACTGCAGGAAACCACATAACAGCATAAAGATTCAAAGATAACCACAATACAACTTAGCAACACCGCAGAGAACATAAAGATAACACAGAAAGATAAGGCAGAGCATACCGTGCAAGTTAGTATGGATAATATTTTGGAAAATCTACTTGTTATATATTTATTTTGCATTGCCTTACACAGAGTATGTACTCAGGCAGGTATAATTCAAGCAGCCATTATGCCACAGTCAACACTGATTCATACTTGAATAACAAACTGGCCTAGTGGGGGTCTATTGTTTCAGAAGCAGCTGTACTTCTAAAAAAATTGCCAGACCTCAGGCTGGAATTGACCATAACACAATCGCTCCAATCCTCTTCCATTTACTTAAAATTGAAGTATCTGATCCACATCCTTTAGCCATTCTATGCATTAGAAAGGTGTGAGTTTCCTTGCATCTAACATTGCCACAATACCAATTGAAAATTGTACAGTATATGTTAATGATTTCAGTATGGCAATCTCTATTTGGACTGTCATTTTGAACATGTGATGTCACTAAGGCAGGAAATCCTAGGAGTGGCAAAGAACCAAGATAGTCCGAAGGAAAATCTATTCGTTTCTACACTTAAATTGCTGGAAGTATGTCACCAGAGGGAGTCACAATATGATTTTAAAATAACCATGCATTGTTTGCCTATAGTGGAGTCTATTTCTTCTATTGAAAATGGTTCCCTAATGCTAACTGGAATATTAACAGACATGGTATCTCACTGAAAGCCATTCAACTGTTCATTTTTGTTCGGTTACAAACACTCAATTTGTAAACAGTAATAAAACAAATCTTCCCTTCATTTGCAAGCATCTTTAACACAGTCCTCCCCATACAGAGCAGGTTGAACAATTTTTTCATTATGGTTATGCCAGTTTCGCACTTATTACCCACTACAGCAATGCATTTGTATCATGCCTTTTCTGCTGAGACACATCCCACAGTGCTCCATAAAAGTACAATAATCTGAACAAATCAAGTAGATGTTAAAAAGGATGACCAATAATTTGGTCAAAGAGGAGGCTTTAAAAAGGGTTTCAAAGGGGAAGGAGGAGGTGGAGAAGCAGGGGTTTATGAGCTGAATTTGAGAATGTTCAATCTAGCCTATTGAATGTTCTGAGCATCACGGTGAAAGGGAGGCATATGTGGAAAGATTTCTCCTTATTTCCTCTCTAGTTTGTATTACACTACACACAAAATTGTTTGACTCAAAATAAATTGAAGGGAAAATTGAGCGGTTTCCAGCAGCCACTTGAACTCCAAGAATGAGATACTTTTTGAACATATATTCCATCATTTGATCTTCCTTAACCTTATCTGTTTTCCCCTGCTGCTACAAAATACCTCCTCACCTTTTCTACATAGCTTTGCCTCATGTGAGTTGGTTTCATTTTTTGCACTGAGAGGATTTTAATAGATATACAGTTTTGCTAAGAATGTTTTTTTTTTAAATAAACTTATTAGTGTTACAAGTAGGCTCACATCAACACTGCAATGAAGTTACTATGAAAATCCCCTAGTTGCCACACTTCTGTTGGGTACACAGAAGAAGAATTTAGCGTAGTTAATACACCTAACCAGCACGTCTTTTGGACTGAGGGAGGAAAACAAAACACTCAGAGAAAATCCACGCAGATATGGGGAGAATGTGCAGACTCCACACAGTGACCCAAACCAAGAATCAAACCTGGATCACAGGTGCTGTGAGGCTCCAGTGCTAACCATTGTGCCACCACCTTGGAAATATAGTAGTACAGTACATATAAAAAGATGAGAAATGGATGTCGACCATTTGTGTTGATAAGGTCAGAGAGTGTTGTCGGATATTATCTTGCTTCTTTTAATATTAATTATCTTGAAGAAATATTTTGTTTGCCTTCCTTTCACCTGCACAAAAAAAAACAATTTGCAGCAGCTGCTGCTGGTGCAAGAGTTCTAGTGTATTTATTGCTATTGCATCAGGAAGTTTCAAGCTTGGGAACTATACCATGGAAGTAAGTAAACAGCATGCTCCCAGGCCTTTACTTCCTCATTCAATTCTCTCACATTTACTTCATAATACATGGAAGTAACATAATAATAGCTGCCAGAAAAATACAGTGCACAAAAAGTCAGCAATTCCTCACTATAATTGCCCGAGAGACGACAGCCTACAGACTTGTCCTCACGAATACCCAGCAGGTTGATAATTCAAATGAAAATCTAATGAGATGAGATGAGCCCAGCTCCATAATCACTTCTTAAACTGATGTGCTTCATTTTAATGGAATGTTCAGCACTTACTAAATCTTATTAAAATAGATAACTACTATGGCTGCTGTGAAACATCCTTATCTATGAAATCTTGGATCACATGCTTTTTTACAGGTACATTAACTTACCATTTTGTTTCCTGGAACATCTACGTCTCTTTACTCCCCTATGTCTTTAAAAGTATTGCTGCTTTCATGTGCAGTTCGATACACCCCCCCTGTACAACTTCAGTGCTGGTATGTCCAAAGGACCATAAAATGACTTAAGTCCAATTATATGGGGCATAAGCCAAAACTCCTAGAATGCACAGAGCTTTACAACTGGCAGAACCTCCATTGCCTTTCTTGAAATAGTGCCCATTTAAAGTGATGGGAAATCTTTCAAAATTGTCCCTGTCCTATATCCTTGGACTCACAAAGACTGAAATAATGTGGGAGTCTCATACAATGAATGAGAAAAATAAGGGTCTCCATTTTCCACGCAGTTACTATGATTCCTTTTCAAAGGAAGGCCTAAAACTGGAAGCAGAGGCAAACACCCATTTGTCCTAGGATCATTACATGCTCTTCTGCCAGATTTAGAAGGGATGTCCCTGGAGCATATAAGTAGATATGATCTTGATGCAAGTGCCAGGATCATGGTCTGAGGAATTCTGAGCCCCTATCCTCCCAAAAATTTACCTTCAATTTTAAATTACATCTATCTGTCCAACTCAATAACTTATCCGTGTCTTTTTGAAGATTTTGACTTTCTTTAGAAGTGAAAGTTTTGCTCAATGGTAGTGTCACAAGTGAGATTCTTTTGAGTTCAAATCCATCTGATGTAAGCCCATAATCTAGGGTGCCATTTTTGTGCAGTATTTAAGACCATCCAGCCCAGCATGGAAACCAGAGCAGGTAAGGGGCAGACCATGGAAAGCTTCATTGACATTGGAAGGAATTTTCCAGTTTCGGGGTGAGCGTAGTTGTAAAGTTCTGCCCATCATCTTCCATTGTTATAGATAGTGAAGTTTCTGTTCGAGAAGTTAAATTCTGGATCATTTTCTCAGTTTTGCTCAATGCTCAGTGAATATTGGTCTGAAAGAGGGCCAAACGAACTGCTGAATATCAAACTTGTTTCCCCAGGAAACATTGCAGCCAAAGCAAAGATTGCCATGTGTCTTCAGAAATAATTTGTTTGGCAGCACAGTAGCGCAGTGGTTAGCACTGTTTCTTCATAGTGCCAGGGACCCGGGTTCAATTCCTAGCTTGAGTCACTGTCTGTGTGGAGTTTGCATGTTGTCTGCATGTGTTTCCTCCGGGTGCACCAACTTCCTCCCTTAGTCTGTAAGATGTGCTGGTTAAGTGCATTGACCCAAACAGATGCTGGAGTGTTGCAACTAAGGGAATTTCACACTAACTTCATTGCAGCGAATGTAAACCTTACTTGTGACTAATAAATTAACTTTAACTAGTGAATCTGTATTGAGCAATAACTCTAAAGGCATGTCTTTTGATCAATTTTGTTCTCAATTTCAAGAGTTCCACGACTCAGAACTGTTGAAATACTTCTTCAAGTGGCCTCAATCTATCTTTTTGAAGTGAAATTTTCTTCACTTATATCAAAATCAAACATAGAATTATGAATATAGAGACAGAGACTGACAGACAGACAGAGATGGGGTGGCACTGTGACACAACAGTTAGTACTGCCACCTGACAACACCAGGGACTTGGATTTGATTCATAGCTTGAGTCACTGTCTGGGCGCAACCTGCACTTTTTCCAAGTATCTACACAGGTTTCCTTCGGGAGCTCTAGTTTTCTCCTTTGAAAGACGCACTGGTTAGCTGCATTGGCCATGCTAAATTCTCTCTCAGTGTATCCGAACAGGCGGCAGAGTGGCGATTAAGGCATATTCACAATAACTTCATTGCAGTGAAACCTATTTGTGACACCAATAAGTAATCTTAAATCCTAAAAGTTTGCATTGGAAGCCTCCATAATCAAACAGATTTCATAATTGGACACAAGCATCAAACAGGCTCGTTCTGCTCACTGAAACAGGCTTTTTGATGTTGACATTCATTCAGCATTTTAATTGTACTCTACTAATTATGTCATTTTCTATCTTTAGCATAAATTATGTTTGTCAAAATAAAATCATTTTAGAACAAGGTGAATACACATGAGGCATGAACTTATGATGAAGAGCCATCATCAATAAAAGAGTTGTGACCCCCCCCCCCCCCCTACACATCACAGACTTCAAACAGAATTTTTCCAACTTGCCCATGGCAGGTTTTGGTGGCAGGCAGGTATGGTTAATCTGGCAACAGCCAAAAAACGTCTCCAAAAAGAAAACCATCAGTGTACAAGTAAGGTGCAATTCTCCCAATGGCAAGTTAATGGTAAATCACTCTTCTCACAGGCAGGAGGTGCAAACTGCCATTTGCAATTCATGATTGCTCATTAAAACAGATGCCAATCAGCATCCAGTCAGGCTTTCCAATTGTGCATTTCATTAACAGGAAATCACATTGGTGTCAAACTCAGTTGACAAGGACTGGCATGCAGTCTGGTTCCTGCCCTCCATCTCAATCTGGTATTCATGGACAGCATTGTGCTGCTGGACACATGGACCTTCCTGTGTCAACATTTTGGATCAGTACAGCATCCAGGGCTGGGGAGTACAGGAGTCTCCTTCCTTCTGGTACCACGCCCAAGTGTTCATTTGTACAGAACTGTACTGTGGGACTCATTCAGCCACCACAACAAAGGCTGGAGTTTGACCTGGGGTGGAGTGCGAGGAGAGGACCTTTGGTGGCCTGATAAAGACAAGGGAGTACGTGGTGGTAATATGGAAGGCAGCTGTGCAAGGAGGAGTGAAGGAGAATGAGAATGAGGGATTACGATGGCAGGCAGAGGGGCAAGGAAATGGCTGAAAGAGGCGAACTCTTGGAAGGCAGAGGGAAAACTAAGGGGAGAGAAGCTGGAGTCTGAGAAGGCTGCGTGAAAAGCTCATCGACAAGGAGGTCAAAGGGATAGCATATCACTTACTGGAAAGGGATGGATGTAAACTCCAGATATGATAGGCAGGAAAAGCTGCGCGTGTCTTGTCGTTTTTGCCGCGTAGTGTGCTGTGCCTCCACGTGGTCCCGCCGGGCAACGTCGCTGCTTCTCGTAGCGGTGACGGCTAAATCAGCTGTCCCAGAAACGACGCGGAGTAATTGCGAGCCTTGATGCCCCTTGGGCTTGCAATTACTGACAGGTGTGTTCGTAACTGTGGGGTCTTCTGGTTTCTACCCACAGTGAGTCAATCCTTTCCGCGGGAGCCACCTGGTACCTTCTCCCAGACGGGCACAGGAGGGGGTATTCCGTGACTGGTCGAGAAGCAAATAGCGGGGGCGATGCACGCAGGGTTCACGACCGCTACCGCAGGACTGCCATCCTAGTGTGGTGAAGTTGGTGTGGATTTGGCGTGTGTCGCGTAGCTGTGGTATTTTTGGTTGTTCTAGACCACAGTGAGTCAACCCTTACTGATGGTCCCGCAGGGAAATCAGGCATACAAGCTGGCAGGCGAGTTGCCTGTCGGAATTTGACTGGCCGAGGACAACCAACACGCTGCTATGCCTATAAACCCGGTAATTGTTCAAAAAAATAGGTTCTCGACAAGTTCCGGCTTGTCTCGGGGGCACTGGTGATCCGCTGGCGGATGCGGTTCAACCCTGCCTAGGCAGTAGAGGCTACCGCGACCCAAACCCATACGATACGGTACTAATAGGGTGAGACGAACAGAGACGTGCCTGGAGCGACGCGGAGATGGGACGTGTGCCCCGTTCTGTCTTGGATGTTCGCTACCAGATGATGACATGGTACGAATGGGCAACACGCCAGCCCAGTGGTTAGCACTGTTTGGTTTGGCCGGCTACTCGGTCCCAGGGTTGGTGTCCTACCTGGGCCTTGCGGCTGGGGGAGTTTGCACCTTCTCCCCGTGTTCGCGTGGGTTTTCCCCGGGTACTCCGGTTTCCTCCCACATAGCCAAAAATGTGCTCATTAGGCTAATTGGTTAATCACAATTGTCACCATATTTAATCTAGTCTCCCTGAATTCGGATTAAATTTTTCCTTCAAATTCTAAATTTCTTTCCTCACGCAAGAGAGCCGAGCATTAAAGCACCGACAAAAGGTTCTCTAAACGCCCAATTAGATCAGGGGGCGACGGTACTAACATACACCCTGCCCTAAAGCACTCGGTGTCCAACCGAGCCACAATGTGACATCATGCAGAACCCCGGCTGGGGTTCTGTGAGCCACGGATCATGATAAGGCCGACCCCGGCTGGGGCCTACAAGCCAAAGTTGGTAACATTATGTGGACCCCGGCTGGGGTGCCACTTGTGGTACTTTAAGATCATGAGCCCCCGGCGTGGTATCTGCTAGTGGTAGACAAATTCGTCGACGAGCGACGTAAAGACTCGGAAAAGGCACTCATGCGAGTGTATTCAAATAGAGGTCCAAATGGGACATGGGTACGTGGGGAAAAAGTGGTTGAACTGAAGAACTGACTTCATTTTGAGGCTACTAGTCTTTTCCCTCTGGGTTGCTGACATCCTGTACGGTCTGCTGAAGGCAGATGGATTGGAGAGAGAGATATGAGTGTGCCGGATTGATGTGTAAATATGCCGCCAGGATCTTCGAACCTGCTGAGGGCAGGTGGACCAATCAGCTGCTGGCACACCAGGGGAGTGGAAGGGGAACTTGCCTGTGCATGGTTAATGAGTCCCAAACACATGATATGGCACAGATATCCGACATTTTGGCCAGCGGGAAAGGCGCTGCTGGACTCACCCTCAACCGCACTTAACCTCCCCATCTAGAAGCCCTGAGGATGTGAATGGTGTTAACTAAATGCAAGTCCCTTTTTTCTTCACAATTAACCATGCTGCTGAGTTTTGTGTCTCTTGTAAATATAGATACTGCCTTTCCTCTGTCCAAATTCAGATTATTTGAGTATGTTGAAAGTATATTGACCCTGAGAGTACACTAGTTATAACCCACCATGCTTGAAATAACGAAAGCCAAAATAAACCATTTTAAACAACTTCTGGGAAAAAAAAACACAACAGAAGGTGACTAAGCAGAGGTCGAAAGTTTGAGAAAAGGTCATTGAAAGGGGAAAATGGAAGTGAAAGTAGGTGAAAGAGGAGACAAAGTGGCCGCAGAATGACATCGACCAGGGGACTTAACAAAGACAACAGAGGAAGAGAAAACAATGATTTTAACAAACTTGTTGAATGACCCATTCTGATAAAGACTAAAAACTCACAAAGTGGTTGCAGAATGACATCGACACAAAGGGGAACTGAATCCTGCAGCAAACATCAGCTGCCTCATGCATGCTGATTTTTTTTAATTTTAAAGGCAGCTTAAAATTGACCCAAAAGAGTTCAGCATTACAATTATTCAATTCAAGACTCTTGTTCAATTTTACTTCTGTAACTACTGATTCCAAGGAAATGTACCATCAAATTAACCCTGTTTCTCTCCTGAAAATTGTCCTGCTCAGGCCCACTCTGCTATTCTCTCCATTACATTGATGACTGTACAGATGCCATTTCGTGCTCTCATCTGGACCAGGGCAAATTTATCAATTTTACTCTCAATTTCCACCCCTCTCTCACCTTCACATAGTCCATCTCTGACACTTTATTTCCCTTCCTTCAGCACTCTGTCTCCAATGGTGGTGATTAACTGACCACCACTATTCAGTACAAACTTACTGACTCCCACAGTTACCTTGATAACAGCCCTCCACATCCTGCTTCATTTAAAGTTTCCATCCCATTGTCCCAGCCAATGCTGCATCTGTTCTGATAATGTCCCCTTTGAAAATGGTGCTTTGACATGTTTGCCTTCTTCCCTATCTGATGGACCCTCCTGTAGCTAACAGGACAGTCAACTGTGTTCGACCTATTTCCAGCACCTCTGCCTTATCTATTCCCTTCCTCTTAGGACCATGATATGATCCCTGTTGTCCTCACTTTTCACTGCACTAGCCTCTACATGAAAAGGATCATCTTCTATCATTTCTGTTAGCTCCACTATGATGCCACTATGAAATACTTCTTCCCCTCACCTTCCAATCAGCATTCCACAGGGATTGATCCCTTTGTGAGATCCTGGTCCACTCCTCCATCATGCCCAGCTCCACATTCCCTTTCTATCATACCTTCCCTTGCAATTACCATTCAAGACTTCAAACACTTGTTTTGGGTTAAGCAGCATTTCATTTGTACATCCTTCAATTTGTTTACCATTTTGAATGGTAATTTCAAGGGAAGGTGCACTGGGATGGGGGTGGGGAGCTGGACGTGATGGAGGAGTGGACCAGGGTCTCCTTCAATTTGGTTTACTGTATTCACTGCTCCCAATATCATACCCTCTTCATACAGGAGACTAAACGCAGACCACACTTTGTGGAACATCTTTGCTTAGCTCGCAAGCATGACCTCAACCTTCCTTTATAGTGCCAAATTCCCCTCCAATGTGATTTGCAAGTTTTCTGACAACATCACTATAGTAGGTTAGATCTCAAACAATGATGAGACAGAGTACAGGAATGAGATACAAGAATGAGATAGAGAATCTGGTGAACTGACGTGGCAACAATAATCTCTCCCTCAATGTCAACAAAACAAAGGAGATTGTCATCGATTTCAGGAAGTGTAAAAGGGAACATGCCCCTGTCTACATCAACAGGACGAAGTGGAAAGGATCGAGAGGGTCAGTGTCCAGATCATCAACAACCTGTCCTGGTCCCCTCTGCCGACACTATAGTTAAGGAAGCCCACCAACACCTCTACTTCCCCAGAAGACTAGGGAAATTTGGCATGTCAGCTACAACTCTCTCTAACTTTCACAGATGCACCATAGAAAGCATTCAGCTTGGTATGGCTCCTGCTCTGCTCAAGACCACAAGGAACTACAAAAGGTTATGAATGTAGTCAAATCCATCCACTGACTCTGTCTACAATTCCCACTGCCTTGACAAAGCAGCCAGGATCTCTCACACTCCGACGTTTTCTCTCCCACCTTCTTCCGATGGGAAAAGGATACAAAAAATCTGAGGTCACGTATAACCGACTCATGAACACCTTCTTCCCTGCTACTGTCAGACTTTTGAAGGATCCTACCTTGCATTAAGTTGATCTTTCCCTACATCCTAGTTACGTCTGTAACACTACATTTTGCACTCTCTAGTTTGATGAAGAATCCATGACTTGAAATGTTAACGCTTCCTGATAGACACTGGCAGGCCTGCTGAGTTTTTCCAGCTTCTTCTGTTCTTGCTTTAAATTGATGGGTTGGCTGTAAACTTCCTCAGAGTTACAATCAGTGTCTGATTGCCACTCCATGCCCAACTACTTCAATTATTTCTTTTCCAATCCTACCATACCTGACCTTCCGACTAAGGCCAGGTATCCCTGGGGCCCAGTGTCAAAGACCAGTGTCTGAGAATTGAAAAACACACCCCTTTTTTAGCCGCTGGGAGAGGTGGTCGGGAGGGAGGGGGAAGAAAGGGCTTTGGTTGGGTCCAGTCAGGCCTGGAGGTGAGAGCCTTAGCAGGCATGCCGAATTTCATTAGCCTCCTAAGAAAGTAGGGGCACTGGTGGGTTTTCTTAACTGTAGCATCAGTGTGGAGAGATCAGGACAGGTTGCTGGTGATGTGGACACCTAGAAACTTGAAGCTCTCTACCGTTTCCACTTCATTCCCGCTGGGGAATGATCATACTAATAACATCAAGGGATATGGGGATAGTGGAGAAAAGTGGCATAGAAGTTGATGATCAGCCTTGATCTGTTGGAATTGATGGAACGGTCTCGAGAGGAGAAAGACTTCTTCCAATTTTCCGAACTTCCAACGGTGATTATGTCATTTGGGGAGCATCATCGGTTTTATAAACTGGACCTGCTTCTGGTATGAACCTGGTAAAGTGTATAATATTGTGGAAAGTTGCACTGCATTTAGTTTGCATTTAAAATTCTCTAATTTTTTTTTAGTACAGTTTATTATGGGAGAATTACACCAAGCAAACTAGGATGAACAAAACAGAAACCTTGTGCTTGTTTGAAGCTGATGGTCCTGTAAGAAATGATACGCTGAATTATGTTTAACCCCTTTCTTCTATTTTATCCAGGTTGATACATGTTTGTTGTGCCTGGTATACACTACTTCATTTTACTGTATACTTTTACTGTATCTACCAAGTCAACTGTTTGACTTCTCCGTGCTGTTTTTACAATAGCAACTTACTGTGTTGTGGCAGCTTTCTAAACAAGGTTGCCTTATGTTGGTGCACTGGTATTAATAAATGATAAGCACAGCAAACAGTATATCCCTGCAGCAAGAGGAAAATCATGTTCTAAAGAGTCCAAATGTGGCAAGGAAAAAGAAAAGTAGAGATTTTAATGGAATAATATCAGATAAAGAATCCTGTGCACCTTTAGGAGTATGTCAAATGCAGATAAATCCTGGAATTGAATAGGGATGAATGTAACATGATTTCCATGTGAGTGGCACGAAGGAGACAAGGATAAAAACAATAGCAATGAATCCATGGTAGTTACGTAATTACAAATCAGAAAGGGAATGAATTAGAATGGAGCTGTACAGGGAATCAAATTTCATTGCTTTACCCTCAAACAGTAAATAATTTTGTTCACCATCATGTTTTTTACGTGAAGGAGATGTAGGGCAGGGAGCTATTCAGTAGAAATTTTAATTGTGCTTATTTGCTTTCTAATATATTCGATGGTTCTCAAGTGAATATATTTAAAAATGTATTTTACATCCTGACATTTAAGCTGCAGGCATTTAAGCTCGATGCTGTACTTAAAAAAATACGTATTTTCCAACTGTGCTGTAAGGCACCCCCTGCTGTAACTGAAGCAATGTTTTAAGTGCTAATTTTTCACATTGTCACACGCACAAACCTACTCACCGGGTATCTTCAAAGCCGCAGTGGTGGGGCCAATAAAAATGAAAATGTCAGTATTCTTCTAAACTTCTTAGAAATTATATTTAATATTAATCTGATTTTTTTTTATATTTATTCAGTCACCAAACTGCCACAGATCTCTCACCTTCATGGGAAAAAAATCTATTTAGTATTCATCGCAATGCCAATTGCATGATTTGTTCTATTCCTGTGAGTATTAAACCTTTTCTTCCATTTGCAAAGCTAACCTCCTGTTTTCCACTTTATAGATAGGAAATATGTCTATGCGGATGCCCGGGCTGAATTACATACCAAGAATTGTCTAAGCCAGACAAATATATAAAGATTTTCTGATATGATTAGGAAATGTTAATGTGCATCCTTACCTGGTCTGGACTACATATCAGACCAGAATACTGCATTTGCCTGACGAAAGCTATAGAGTCGAAAGCTCGCGAATTTACTATCAAATAAATCGGTTGGATTTAAAATTGGTGTTGTAAAGCTTTACTACATAAGAATCCAGAGCCATGGCAGTGTGGTTGCATTCCAACTTCCCTAAAAGGTCAACCTGGGATGGGTAATAAATGCTGGCCAGCCAGCGATGCCCGTGTCCCACAAATGAATAAAAAAAGAGCAAAGAATGTAACCACCCTGCTAAAGTGATCAATCCACTTTGTACAACATAAATATCCCCTTGCTTTCATTTTTACACACAGCAACAGCTCATAGTGTGGTGGAACAGTGGTTAGCACTGCTACCTCACAGCATCAGGGAATCCAGGTTCAATTCCTGGTTTGGGTCACTGTCTGTGCAGAGTCTGCACATTCTTCCTGTGTTTGGGTGGGTTTCCTCTGAATGCTCCAGTTTCCTCTCACAATCCAAAAGATGTTCTGGTTAGGTGCATTGGCTATGCTAAATTCTCCCTCAGTGTACCTGAACAGGTGCCATTGTGTGACGATTAGGGGATTTTCTCAGTGCAGTGTTTATGAATGAGTACATAATATATAAATTTTAAACTTAAATAAAACAAATTAAACAAAAATAATGTAGCTCTTGGAATGAATCAGTCCTTGAAGACAGAAATTTTCAAGATTTGGTTAAAAATTACGAGAACCGCCTGCAAGCTTGATTTTGCAATCAAAATTCAAAAAATGAGGCATTTGTTGTTTACTGCTCATGTTATTTCAGTGCAATGAGCCTGTGCAAAGTAAGATCTACACCTGCACATAACAGTGCAAGCCATACTGAGAACCAATGCTTGAAGATTCCATCCAAACCAAGTCAGACAGATGGAATGTCAATTCTACAGTTATAAACTGGGCGTTGCCAGCTGTTCTTTCTTGCCAACAGAACAGTTCAGCAGATACAGCAAATTGTACTAATGAGACCAGGCAGTTAAATTGCTGTGAAGCAACTCATGGAGAAGAATAGATGGCGATTCTCACCAATCACTGTATCTGGCTTCAGAGAGCACACTAACAAGTGGCATTTCTTCACTGTCCGCTTATTTTGGTAGAATTCACCTCTTTGGAGCTTGGGCTGTCCATTGACGTGTCATAAGTAATTCAGGTGGCATATGAAAATGACATTTTAAATTTCCCATGTGAGTTAAGTATTGAAACACCACAGCCGCGATTCGCCCATCGCAACCCGCAACTTTTCTGGCAGGTCGGAGTGGAAATGTATCTCGCTGGCCTTGTTCAGGGATTTGCACACACACCAGGAACGCATGCACATCTCCCAGAGCCGGTGAACAGTCGCCGGTCAGACCACTCTGGAAACCAGCAGGAAGGCATGTAAGTCATTTAAATCTATTTTTAATACATTTTAAATGTCTTTTAAATGTAACTATAAGGAACTTACCAGTCCTAATTGAATCTCTCACGTTGCTAGGAGTGCTTCATTCCTGTGGGGTTTAAAGTAGCTCCCCACATTCAAGGAACTAGCAGGAGACCACTGCTAGTGAAGGGGGGTGGTGCCCCAGGGGGTTGGGCGGCGGGCAGATGCTGCCCCCTGGGCATTGGTACCCTGATGTGGAGATTCCGGCATTGGACTGGGGTAAACAAAATAAGAAGTTTCACAACACCAGGTTTAAGTCCATAGTACTATCAAATAAACGGGTTGAACTTTATCCTGGTGTTGAGATTTCTTACCATGGATACCCTGGCAGTGCCAGCCTGTACCTCATTGCACTGCCCAAGGGGCAAAGTTCCCATGCCCATGGCACACATTGGCACTGCCCATCAGGCAATGCCAAGGAGACAGGGCCTACTGTGGGCAGAGCCTAAGGGCAATCGGTGAGGGTGGGAGATCCCGTTGCCACTCTGTATTGGGATCAGTTTGGGAAAGACTGCACAACTGAGGTGGGCTGAGGCGATGTGGGGTGTTCTGCCAGGAAAGTCTGCCTCCCCAAGGGGTGGGGGGGGGGTGGTTTGTCTAACTCCAGTGGGTGTCAGCAGGGGAAGATCTGCTGGGGTGAAGGTAATGACGTAGAGATGCCGGCATTGGACTGGGATAAAAATGGTGAACCTGACGAAGAGGAGAACGTTGAAAGCTTGAGAGTTTACTATCAAATAAATTGCTTGTATAATAATCTTTCCATCCCAAACTGATCCCAATACAGAGTGGCAACAGGACCTCCCACCTTCACCTGCCCCTAGTCTGTGCCTACAGTAGGCCCTGCCTCCTTGGCACTACCTGATGGGCAGTGCCAATGTGTGCCATGGGCATGGGTACTTTGCCCCTTGGGCAGTGCAATGAGGTACAGGCTGGCACTGCCAGGTATCCATGGTAAGAAGTCTCAACACCAGGATAAAATTCAACCTGTTTATTTATAGTACTAAAACCTGGTGTTGTCAGACTTTTTGGGTGAAGGTGGTCAGGGATTGCCACTACTGGAGGGCTGTGGGGGGCAGGGTGGGCTGGACATCAGGGCATTCTGGGGTGGGAGTTTCAGGGCTGGCCCAGAAATTGTGGGGGCTGAGATCAGACCATTTTTTTTGGGGGGGGGGGGGGGGGGGGGGGGGGGGGGTGATCGAAGGGTAGCATTGCGATGGTCCTGGGCTGGCCAGTGATCGAGCTGACTTGCAAGTGGGGAGATTGTCAGATCAGGATCACTGCGGATCCGCAGATTGCCAAAACTGTCAGACTCTGCGCGAATAGGCCTCGCCCCATTGGGTTTTTAATGAGATTCTCAATTGGGACGCTGCAGTGCACAGAGTGCGGAGATTCGGGTGAGAAGTTGAACTGATAAAACAGTTGGGATCTAATCCAGTTTCCTTGCCAACTCAGCACTTTCGGGAAAATTGCAGCAGATATTTCCAAATGTTATTGGTGATGGACGGCAATAATAATAGTGAAAAAGGCCTAAACATAGAAAATAATAATCCAACAGCCCATTTTTCAAAAGGTAACAGCACGCACAAAAAAATGCAAACTTTCAGTCATAAAAATTCAATTGGTCATATATAAAAATTGGCTGGATGCTTTGTTCTTGTTTATTTCAGTGGCCAGCTGGTACTAGCCATTGCCCTTCTGGCATCAGTTCCTGGCATGCTTTTTCATGTGTCTAATGACATTCACTGCAATGCCTGGTACTCAGCACAACTCGCTGTGATACTCTGCAATCCAGTATGGGCTACAGTCTGCCCAAATGACATTCACCCTATTTATCTCCCCGGCTTTATGCATAATCTTTGCTGCTACAACCTCCAACTTCTTCTCCTCTTCTCTACCTGTCCTATCCATAAATGCTCAGTCCTGCTATTTCTACTATCTTCCATACCCTCTAACTATTCCTGGGCCCAATGTCACAAGTAGGCTTTCATTAACACTTTAATGAAATTACTGTGGAAATTCTCCAGTCAACACACTCTGGTGCCTATTCGGGTACACTGAGGGAGAATTTAGCATGGTCAATGTATCTAACCAGCACACTTTTCAGACTGTAGGAGGAAACCTGTGCAGACACGAGGAGAATATGCAGATTTTGCACAGTGACCTAAAGCCAGGAACCAAACCTAGGTCACTGTTGCTGTGAGGCAACAATGCTAACTATTGTGCCACTGTGCCAACCATTGACCAGGAAGGAGCTTGGAACCTTATTAATTATGCATAAGCATGTTCCCCTCTAAAGCTGCTTGTGGTCAGCAGTTGATTCATCCACCCTTCCTCAGCTGGTAAGTGTAATGATCCCAGTACCATATTTAAACACAAGTCTAGCACACTCACATTGCTCTCTCCAGTCCACCTGTCTTCATCAGGTTGTACAAGATGTTAGCAGTCTCAAGAAAATGTCTGTTCCACTTTTCAACCACCTTCCCCTGAGCCCATCACCTGCATGATACCCATGCCCCACTTGGACTTCTACCCAATACATTTGGAGTCTACATCCATCCCCTTCCAGCAAATGGTGTTAGACCCCTTGCTTATGAGCTTTTCATATAGCCTTGTTAGGTCCTTCTTCTGTCTGTTTTACCTCTGGCTTCCATTGTTCAGTTGCTTCATTCACTTCCTAGCCCCTGTCTGCCAGAGTGAGCCCGCATCCTCACCTACCCCTATCCCCGTGTACCCCTCTCCATCATTCTTGCAGAGTCCTATTTCCACATTGCTCCCCTTGTCTTTGCAATTGCACCCCAATGAGGTGGTGTGGAGCACATCAGCAGCAGTGCAATATTACGACAAAAAGATTTTGTTGCACTCACCTCGAAGCCTCTTGTGAATCGAGAACCATCGCATGCACACCACTCTAACAATCAGGCTTTTAGCTCATCTAATTTTACATTAGCCCACCTAATGTTCATTAAAACAGCTGCCCAATCCATCACATCAGATGTTCCAAAGCAGCTATTTTAATGAACATTCATGAGATGCAAATGAATACAAATGGCATTTGTGCCAACAGCCAGTCTTTGACAGAATTACGTAATTATTTGCCAGCAGGGGTCGGGATGGCAATTGAAGGGTATAGTCGGGTGGGAGGGAG
Source organism: Sphyrna mokarran (assembly GCA_024679065.1). Classification (NCBI taxonomy): domain Eukaryota; kingdom Metazoa; phylum Chordata; class Chondrichthyes; order Carcharhiniformes; family Carcharhinidae; genus Sphyrna; species Sphyrna mokarran. The sequence goes on along the minus strand of JAGIQG010000011.1, from coordinate 66,253,385 downwards.
GTTTGTTGAGGTGTCGGGAGGGTCTGTAGTATTCCTCTCCCAGTAGTTAAAAGTGGGGCTAGTAATGTAGTTCCATTTTGGTCAATGAGATGATGCTGACCATTGTGCAGTCATCAGCAAATGTCTGATCTTATGATGAAAGGAAGATCAATCATGAAGCTGCTGAAGATGGTTGGGTCGAAGATACTACCCTAAGGAAACTGTAGTGATATCCTAGAGCTGAGAAAATTGGCTTCCAACTACCACACCCATTTTCCTTTGTGCCATGTATGACTCCATCCAATTTTGCCAGGGCTCCCCAATGCCACACTCAGTCAAACATGACTTGATTTCAAGGGCAGTCACCTTCACCTCTTCGCTTGAGTTTAGCTCTTTTAAAGTTTATTCATTCATGTCACAAATTAGACTTACATTAATACTGCAATGAGGTTACTGTGAAAAATCCTCTTGTCCAAGTTTGCTGAGGCTGCAATGAGGTCTGGTGCCAAGTGGCTCTGGCAGAACTTAAAGTATACATCAGACAGCAGGTTATTGCTATGTAAGTGCTTGTTGCATTGTCAAGTTCCCTTATGTCACTTTGCTGGTAGTTAACAATGGACTGAAGAAGTGGTAAATGCCTAGATTAAATACACTTCAGAAAATTTTCCACAGTGTTGGGCAGATGCCAGTATTGTAGCTATAACTGAAACAGCCTGGTTCACAAGTGCAGCTAGTCCTGGAGTATAGGTCTTGAACACTACAATCAGGATAATGGCAAATCTCATAACTATTCTGTATCCAGTGCATTCAGTTGTCACTTTATTTCATGTGGATGAATCAAACTGCTGAACTAAAGGATGCGTTGTGGGAGGAAATATCCCTATCTACAACAGTGCAGATAAGGTAGAAATGGTCGAGAGTTTCAAATTTTTAGGTGTCCAGATCACCAACAACCTGTCCTGGACCCTCAATGCTGATGTTATCACTAAGAAAACCCACCAATGCCTCTACTTTTTCAGGAGACGAAGGAAATTTAGCATGTCTGCTAAAATTCTCATTAACTTCTCTAGATGCACAATGAAAAGCATTCTTTCTTGGTTATAACACAGCTTGATATGGCTCTTGCTTTGTCCAAGACTGCAAGAAATTACAAAGGGTCGTGAATGAAGCCCAGTCCATCACTCAAACCAGTGATTATATCACTGGTCTATAATTCCCGCTACCTTGGAAAAGCAACCAGCATAATTAAGGACCCATACACCTTGGACATACTCTCTTCCATCTTCTTCCATTGGGAAAAGATATGAGTGTGAGATCATGTGCTACCAACTCAAAAATAGCTTCTTTCTTGCAGCCACCTACCTCGCATTAAGTTGATCTTACTCTTCACCCCAGCTATGACAGAAACATTATATTCTGTACCCTCTCCTTTGGTATGCTTTGTCTTTATAGTACACAAGAAACAACACTTTTCCCTGTATACTAATATGTGACAATAATAAATCAAATCAAAAAAAGTAAAAAAGTTGGTACCTCAGGAGGAGGTTGAGATGGATCCATCAGCGTTTCTTGTTGAAGATATTTGTGAATGTTTCAGCCTTATCTTTTGCACTCATGTGTTGGGTTGTCCCATGGATGTTCATAGAACTTCCTCCTCCCATTAACTGTCCACTATCAATCGTGGCTGGAGGTGGATGGTGTGCAGAGCTTTAGTCTGATCTTTTGGTTGTGGGATTTCTTAGCTCTATCTTTAGCACACTGCTTCTGCTATTTAGCATGCATATAGCCCTATCTTTAGGACATTGGCTCCTTATCAAAAATGAAGAAATACTTTGTAAGCGTAACAAGTGTTAGCATAACAAGAATTTTCCAATGTATGCTTTTAGCTAAAGATGATCATCGTCACTGTTAAAAAAATGAATTTTAATCAGGTCATAATATAATGTGTTCCTCCACAGACTGCTGGCTCAAACTCCATGTCCATCAATTTAAATTGATGTCCCCATTAGTGAGGCATGCCTTTTCCTTCTCCTGTTTGAATGTACTATCTTGTATCCAAGGCAGCAATCAATACAGAACACCACCAGTAACCATGAGACTAGTTTTAGAGGATATCATGATACATCTCAACCACTTCATGAAACGTCACTGAATTCAAATACGCATATATACATTCATAGATCATGCACGCACATTAGAAGATTAAGTATCATGTATGCTTGCAAGTGACAGTGGTATTTTAGGTAATGATTAACATTAAACCATTATATTTGGCTGGCCATAAAAATAGGAACTGTAAGTCAACCAGAAGAATACCTGATATCATTTGGGATAACGATTTGTTTTGTTTCCATATCGAGTATTAAACCGTTCTAGATGTTTCTGAGTATCCCGAGCAAACAATAGAACATAGAACAATACAGCACAAACAGGCCCTTCGGCCCACGAGTTGCGCCGATCACATCTACCAATCTACAGACCTATCGATAACCCCCTATCCTATTCTTTTCCATATATTCATCCAGAAGTCTCTTAAAAGACCCCAGTGAGTTTGCCTCAACAACCTCCGACGGCAGTCGGTTCCATTCACTCACCACCCTCTGAGTGAAAAACCTACCACTGACATCTCCTTTGTATTTGCTTCCCTGCACCTTAAATCTGTGTCCTCTCGTAGTGACCATTTCAGCTCGGGGAAATAGTCTCTGAGTCCACCTTATCTATTCCTCTCAACATTTTATAAACCTCTATCAGGTTGCCTCTCAACCTAGTCTCTCCAGTGAGAAGAGTCCCAGCTCTCTCAACCTATCTTCATAAGGCCTGCCTCCCAATCCAGGCAGCATCCCTGTAAATCTCCTCTGAACCCTCTCAATAGCCTCTACATCCTTCCTATAATGAGGCGACCAGAACTGCGCACCATACTCCAAGTGGGGTCTGACAAGAGTCTTATAGAGCTGCATCATTACCTCCTGACTCCTAAACTCTATTCCTCGATTAATGAAGGCCAGTACACCGAACGCCTTCTTGACCACTTCCTCCACCTGCGAGGCCGATTTAAGAGTCCTATGGACCCGGACCCCGAGATCCTTCTGCTCTACAACACAGCTAAGACTCCTACCCCTTATATTGTACTCCTTCATCCCATTATTCCTGCCAAAATAGACCACTACACATTTATCCGTGTTGAAGTCCATCTGCCACTTCTCCGCCCAGTCTTGCATCCCGTCTATGTCCCGCTGCAACTTTTGGCATCCCTCCAGACCATCCACAACACCACCGACCTTTGTATCGTTGGCGAACTTGCTAACCCATCCCTCCACTTCCTCATCCAGGTCATTTATGAAAATGACAAACAGCAGGGGTCCCAAAACAGATCCCTGGGGCACTCCACTGGTTATCGACCTCCATGCAGAACAAGACCCATCCACAACCACTCTCTGCCTTCTGCCGGCAAGCCAGTTCTGGATCCACGAGGCCAAAGCCCCTTGGATCCCATGCCTACTCACCTTCTCTAGAAGCCTTGCATGGGGGACCTTATCAAACGCTTCGCTAAAGTCCATGTACACTACGTCCACCGCCCTTCCTTCATCAATGTGTTCAGTCACATTTTCGAAGAACTCAACTAGGCTCGTAAGGCACGACCTGCCCTTGACAAAACCATGCTGACTATTTCTAATCAGTCCAAACTTCTCCAAATGTTCGTATATCTTATCCCTCAGAAGCCTCTCCATCAGCTTACCAACCACTGAAGTCAAACTCACCGGTCAGTAATTTCCTGGACTATCCCTGTTCCCTTTCTTAAAGATAGGAACCACATCCGCAATCCTCCGGAACCTCTCCCGTTTCCATGGACGACGCAAATATCATCGCCAGGGGCTCTGCAACCACTTCCCTCACCTCCCACAATAACCTGGGGTACATCCCATCCGGTCCTGGCGACTTATCTATCTTGATAGAATTTAACAGGTCTAACACATCCTCTTTCCTAACATCCACATACTCAATCTTTTCTGTATGCCTCAAACCTGCAGTGCAATCTCCCAGTTCGCTTCCCACTGTGAATACCAAGGCAAAGTACTCGGTATTCACAAAGTACAAAAAATATTTGTATTTCCTCAGCACCCACCTGCCCTGCCTGTTGTTTGTTTGGCTTGATGCGTGGCAACATCTGAACTTCTCCCAGGGGCAGTAGACCTGACACGTTAGCACCCTCTCACTCCCTGCCAGCAGGCAGTGCCAGGAAAGGGGGGCTTCCAATGGGGAGGTTCATGGCCAGAGGGCAGTGCCAGGGAAGGGAGACTTCCAATGGGGAGATTCATGGGGGAGTGTGCCTGGGTGTCCTTGGGGAAGGGTGGACTCTGGGCGGGGGAGGGTGTGTCTGTGTAGTAGAAGGGGCACTTCTGCGGGAGGGACCTGACCAGTGGGAAACGAAGGTATAGTGGTATTATCGTTAGTCTATTAATCGAGGGACTTAGCTATATTCTGAGGACCTAGATTCAAATCACCATGGCAAATGATGGAATTTGAATTCAACTTTTAAAAATCTGCAATTAAAAATCTACTGATGATTATAAAACATTGTCAATTATCAGAAAAACCCATCTGGTTCACTAATATCCTTTAGCAAAGGAAATCTGCTGCCCTTACCTGGTCTGGTCTACATGTGACTCCAGAGCCACAGCCAAGTGGTTGATTCTCAACTGCCCTCCAAGGGCAACTAGGGATGGAAAATAAATGCTGACCAGCCAGCAACGCCCATGTTCTAAGAATGATTTTTTAAAAAGTACTCTTTTAAATTGAGCTATGGCCTTAAAAAAGATTAATTCACAGATGTTAGGAGTACCTGAATCTCTTGAAGGCCAAGGTTGTTGGCAAGGCAGGATCATTCATAGAATACCCCCTTCTTCACCACCAGCGTAAACCTGCCTCCAGGATTTAATTTGGAGAAAAATCGGCAGCGGCGCTGATCTACACACCACTTTCCCCACCTGAGTTAACACTTAGTCAAAGAAATGGAAAACTCCACCATAAGTCTTTGTTGCCGTAACAAAGGAAAAAATGGCAGTAATATTACAATAATTACACCCCTGCTGGCAGCTGTGCACAATTAGCAGAGAAAAGAATGATTCGAAAGTTCTGAAGCATCACTACCTGAACACAGACTTTAATATTCCCAGCTGTTATTTGTAGGCGTAATATTTAATAGCGCTATATATTTCAATTCAATTTATAACACTTAAATATTTGAAACTTGGAGAATTGAATTCGTGTGGACAACATATGATATTTTAAATATTGAAAATTCTGTGGCATCTCTCATGATGTGTGTCCAGGAAAAGATTCTCTTATACATTATTATGTATGTAAAATGGATTGTCATTTGATTTGATGCTGAAGACGCGTTAAAAGCAAGATGATATGTAAGATGTCATTGCTGGCTGAGGTCTGAATCGTGCAGCGCCTACATATTGGTTGACATTTATAAAGAATCTGCAACTGCCTGTACATTATTTATGGTTCAGCAGTAGAAATTTCCTGAGGGGTTGCGGGGGGGGAGCTGGGTGGTGTGGGGCGGGGGTTGAGAGAAATAGCATCTGACAATGGAATGGTGACAATAGGCCACAGCAAGTCGAAACAACATCAAGAGACATCTTTCCAACTGCAGGTACCAAATCGTTTTGACAGATGGTTATGCAGGTGCCTCTATAATTATATCTTGGCATTCCACACAACTCTAATTATGATGGTTAGTTAAAAGGTCACTGACCGCTATGGTCAACATTTAATTGGATTTACTTGTTTGCCGCTACTGATTCTGAAAATGAGGCGAAAGCTGAATTTGGTCTCTCAAAAGACAAGCGCAAAATCATATTTTATTCCTCTTGATAAGTCGTGACAAAAGCTATAGTTACAGACAGGAGCTGTACTTTTTTTAAACAAATGTTCTTGGCACAGTTGTGCAGTGCTTTTTTGGCATATTTTTCAAGATAATGTGAATTCTTCTTACCTGAAACACCTAGGCAAAAAGTCATGGCTAATAATTCAAACTGACACCATCTCTGAAGTGATCAGAATTAATGGAATGCTTGTGATGTGACAAATCTGGTAACTTCACCGCAAATTTCTGTACTCCTGCTTTACTTCTTTCAGTATCAAGACAGCTATACATATTCTGCCAACAAATATAGGGGTAGGACTAGCATGATATTTACTGATAATTAAGATTCCCTAACCTCATTATTACTGATTATTTCAGTTACTTTCAGGAAAACAAGAAAGGCACACTGATAACACAAGGTTAAGGTCTGTTTTAATGCTGTTTTGAATGCAAATGTTAGGAGCCCAAAATTCCAAGTTTCATTCTGACTGTGAAAGTGCAGTTTCAAGAAACTGTTGATCACCTGTGGAACCCACTGTTCCACTTCAAGCTGAGTATGGTTTATCCACAATTAAAAGCTGTACTAAAGTTAAACTTCACATTGAATCTGTGATGGAGTCTTAAGAAGCAAAAATCACAAAGCTTTTGCACTTAAAAGTGATGCCGTGAAGATGCGTCAGCGTTGGACTGGGGTAGGCACAGTAGGAAGTCTCACAATGCCAGGTTAAAGTCCAACAGATTTATTTGATATCTCAAGCTTTTGGAGCGCTGCCCTCTTCATCAGGTGAGTGATTAGGACGTACCTGATGAAGAGCAATGCTTTGAAAGCTCATGATACTAAATAAATTTGGCGCACTTTAACCTGGTGTGGTGATGCTTTTTACTGTGCTCCAAAATGATGTTGCTGCTGGATACAGTAGATTGCAGGACAGCTGCACTGTTCAACAAACCAAACACCCTGATATTCATTTACATTCATTCTTCAGACTATCATTAATGTCAAATGTGCCAAAACTAATATGGAAGCATCTTTTCTACATTCTACAATTCTGATATAGTAAGGCTTCTAACATTTCCAAGTAGATGTGCAAAATGTTGCACATTGATTGTAGTATAAAGCTGCAAATTATAACTCGAGATCACATCATACTTACATTTTAATTTGTATCCTGGAATATCCTCTGGAATAGTATTTAAGAGAAGCAATGGGGATTAGGCACACTAGCAAGAGAGCCCTGCATCAACACATTTTGGAAGGACCTGATTAGCACTTAGTTGGAAAGCGGCAGACATTCTTGAGGAGCTGAATCTCAGCTATGCATTAATCAGGAGCACCCTCAAGAGTGGTGACCCCTGCCAGCCATCTGTCCACCAGAAGCCTAGGATCATGAGGAAACGGAGAGGGTCTTGTGATGCATTGGCAGCCTCCTTACTTCAGGATTCAGACCCTACACCAAGGTGCTAGTTGGTCACAGGAGGAGTATGATGACCCATTCAATAAATGATAAACAACCTGAGAATTTTCAACTGCCTCCCCATTATTTCCCAAAGGGAATGAAGTAAAAATGTGAAGATATATTTAACATAGTACTGAGGGATCCGGGCCACAGGTGAGTGAGTGAGTGAGTAGGACGGGCTCAGCAACAAGGGCAGGGAGCTGGCTCTCAGTGGGCCTCCCCTGCTTCCCAGTGCTACGTTCCCAATCATACAATGAGTACCTTTGAAATGGGGCACCCATTCCGTCTCAGGAAGATCACAAACACACACAATGGAATTTCCATGTGACAAGCCTTTGCCCACCCACCAGTGGTGTTCAAAACCAGTGGGATGTGGTGTTTAAGTCTGCATTCATTTCCTACTTCACTTAATGGGAAAACCAACCAAGGGCCTTGGTGCCCCAAACGTATGTGGACCTCGTCCACACCCTTTTAAATATCCCCTCCCCCCCTCACCTGCCAACTCCCCTCTGTGGAGGGAATTATATTCCACCCTTGGTTACACGGCTTAGGAATTTCATGCTTCTTTTACCATTCAGGGTTGGGTTTGAAAAGTCTATAAACACTGTGAAAGTTAGCGATAATTTTGAATGTAACAGAGGAGAAAATATTAATACTTAGCCACTTGTAATTATTAATAACGGTACTTAGAAATTAATGTACCAAAAATCCAAAACCCACAGATAACATGTGTTATCCTTAGTACATGCAGTCTCAGTTGGGAAATTAATGAAATGCTTCAATGGCTAATCTAATTACTTTTAGCAGCATAAATATAAAAAAAATCAGTTATTCGCATGACATGCAAAGACTTTGTAAACGAAAAGTGATAAGAAGCAAGTTAGCACTATCTGGTATGCTTACAATAATTTCACTCTGCTATAGCGTGTAAAAAAATTATTCATTTTGTCATATAAGAAATGGATTCTAAGTTACTTTAAAGAGGTCAGGAGTGGGATTTTACACTCCTGTTTTTGGGGGCAAATCGGCAGCAGGAGTGGAAAATCCCAATCCACAATTTACGCCAACAGGATTTCCTGTAGTGATTGTCCCTGTCCACAAGTTCACCACCACTCCCCCCCCAACCCCGCCTAGGAGGTAATGGAAATCCTTACTTTCAATGCCAGGATTCCCATAAGAATATCTTTAAATATGATTAACAGGCCAGAAATTCTCCCCGTCCACCCACCTCCGCCCCCCCCCCCCCCCCCCCCCCCCCCCCCCCCCCCCCCACCCCCCACCCCCAGCCACTAGATTGTCCATTCAGTGTCAGGACATGTTGAAGTGAATCAGAATAGATCTCCCACAGTGTGCACCTAGCAAACAAAACTCACCAGAGGAGTTCAGGTGAATGTTTGGCTCAGCGGAGAAAGGGTCATTCCTGGGCACAGGCCCCAGGCATTCCCTTGCACTGCCAGTGGCAGTGCCAGGGGGAGGTTTTTGTGGGGGGAGGGGGGGGTGGATTTGGTTGCACGGCAGGGTGTTCAGTGGGGTGGGAATGTCGCATGCGTGGTGTCCCATAGTGAGGGGAAGGGGAGCACTTTACAGGTGGGAATGGAGTTCTGTGGAGGGACGAAAACAGTTTTCAAATCATTTACAAAGGTGATGGTGTTGTTCTAAAATAATTTTCCATCGAGTGCAAGCAATGTACCACACTGTATAAACAGGGTTCCCTGGAAATGAGCTGTGGTGTCACTGAGCATTCATTCTGAAATGTTATTTAGAGTATTCCATTAAATCCAATGTACCAAACCTGACAGCTCACTCACATTTGGAAAATTTTCATGTGGCACAACAGAGACATGCTGAAGTTTCTCAACCTCCTACATGTATATTTTGTGGCAGTAAATTCTGAGCACTGCTCAGGCCTTCAAGTCACTGGCCTGTCATTTTAATTGTGGGCTTTCACTGCTGCTATGGATTCCAGGACCGTTATGGGTGTTTGCTGCTTTCTCATATGTTCTTCCTGGAAAATCTCACACTCAGGCAACACTGAGTGAGAAAATTAAAAAGATGCTGGGATTCGGGAGAATGCAATATATTAATGTCACTTGCTGTCCCTGTGGCAAATGAGTTGGAACTTTTAACTGTGTTTATGTCACGGCAATATTTCAGGTACTCCTCACAGTGTTTGAGAGCCCTGTAATGCAGTTTGTTGAGTTAACCACTAGCCTGAGATAGTGATCATTGGCCAGGACTTTATGTCCAAGATGCAGGTGTGCGCCTGACCCAGAATCTTGTGAAATCACATAGGAAAATGTCGGCGTGTGTTCTGACCTCATCGGGCTTGTGCACGATATTACAATCAGCTTCCAAATCCCAGGCAGGGAATGAAACTCATTAATAAGCCAATTGTCGATAACCTTATGTGGCCTCTCCACATTTACTAATGGCGGATGGGCCAATTGGCCCAGGTGGTCTTCACCTATTTGTGACAATTTCCATTCAGAGCAGGATAAAATATCCGGGTTAAATAAAATAAGACATTCGAGCAATGGGGTGCAATGTGGTCTGTTGTCGGGTGCCTGAATTTGCAGTATTAACACCATTTGCAGCATCATACTGAAATCATTTCATTTTTAAAGTACTGCAGCTCTACAGCAGTTGTCAGCCTTCAGGGAGCACCCACCCACATCCTCACCTCTCTCGGTGCTCACTGTCTTCCTGCCCTTTCCAGCAGCACTGAGCCTTTCTCACCGTGCATTCCACACTGCGTATCAGTTAATTAGATAGACAACATGAAATCACAATCAGGGGGCCATTGCGGCTGACTACGGGATCCCCATGAGAATACCCTTAAAGGTAATTAACAGGCCCCAACTTTGCCCCGCCATGGGATTGTCCATTCATGGCAGTGTCAGGACTTGTTGAAGTGAAGCAGGACAGGTCTCTCACAGCATGCACCTGGCGAGCAGAAACCACCAGAGGAGTTCAGGTGAGTGCTTGTCTCAGAGGGGGAAAGGGTTGTTCCTGGGCACAGGCCCCAGGCATCCTTTAGCACCACCAGGGCAGTGCCAGCAGCAGTGCCAGGGGGAAGTTTTCATGGTCAGGGAGAGGATGCTGGTTGCATGGCAAGGTGTTAAGTGGGGAGGTGATGTTGGATATGTGCAGATCATGTGTAGGTGGTCTCATTGTGGTGTTGTCACTGAACTAATAATCCAGAGAGCCAAAGTAATGATTTAGGGACCTCTGTTCAAATGCCACCACAACAGATCATGAAATTTGAATTCAAAGAAATCTGAAGTTAAGAGTCTAATGATGGGCATGAAACCATTGCTGATTGTCACCAGAACCTATCTGGTTCACTAATGTTTTTTAGGGAAGGAAATCTGTCACCATTACCTGGGGTCAGTTCTACACGTGACACCAAAGCCACAGCAATGTGGTTGACTCTTAACTGCCCCCAGGGCTGGACAAGAAATGTTAGGTTAAAGTCCAACTTGAGTTGGACTTTGACCTGATGTTGCGAGACTTCTTACCGTGTTTACCCCAGTTCATTGCTGGCATCGCCACATCAAGAAACGTTGGCCCAGAGAACGACACCTACATCCCATGAACGAGTGAAAAAAAGCTATGGATGATAAGCACAAGATTCAGGCCACTAAAACCTGAAGAAAGTAAAACTGAACTCCATATTCATGAGCAAAACAAAAATCTGTAGTTGAGACAAATAGTTAAAATGCGCTCAAGGAGAAGCCATTAATCACAGAAGGGAGAAATGAATTTAAGAATGTGCTGATGAGGTTTAACGAAGTAAATTGGAGGAGGTTCACGTGGAGAATAAAAGCCAACACAGACCAGTTAGTTCAAATGGCCTATTCCTATGCTGTAAATTCAATCTATCTTGCTGTTGGCACTATATCACTGTCGTAGATTTTACTAATATCCTGGGGGTAACTCATGACCACTCCATCCCACCTCCCACATTTCCAAACCTTGGTAATTTAGCACGCCACTAAAATACATCACAAAGAAGAGATTGTAATGGCTTGAGAATAAACCTTCCCCAGCAGCAACATTTTGGCTATGTTCCAGAATGTTCCTTCAAGAAAAATAGATATTGTTTTTTTAAAAAACTTGTGGTGTTTACAGCGTATTTCTTAGGACACAAACACTAGACAAAACAACTTCTGACTGCAATTCTCAGCTTCTCCTAAATGTCTTCCAGCTCAAGTTCATGTGCAATCAACAGTCAAAGAAAGCAACTTTGAATGAATCAGTTCTGATAGCTTCCAATCCTCTCCTCCAACTGATCAATTGATTAATGCTGCAATCCTTCAATATCAGTATAAAAAAAGCTGGGGGTTTTTTCTAGCGATACGTTAACAAGCTGGTTCATGGATTCAGATGTTTCCTTCTTGAGGCATCAACATTTGGCACTGTCCTGCATCTATTTCCAAGTTGATCCGATCTGATCTGTGGATCAGATAGACAACATTCAATCTGCCTGCTATCTTTGTCAATATGGTGCACAGTTTGTCATGTGGGGAGATTTCTGAAGTGCTAAGGGGGGCAAACTTCCTTACATCCACATCATGCACCTGTACATGAACTTTATCACTAACAGACAAAGAATTAGTGGAGGCGCACTGCTTCATCACTTGCCACATGAACTTCATCTTTTTTCAAAGTTTTCATGTTTATTCATTACTAACACAAGTAGGCTTAAACTAACACTGCAGTAAAATTGCTGTGAAAATCCCCTAATTGTTACACTCTGGCATCCGTTCGGGTACACTGTGGAGAATTTAGCATAGTCAGTGCACCTAACTGCATATCTTTCAAAAGTTGGAGGAAACTGAAGTTTTCGCAAACATGGGGAGAACATACAAACTCCACACAGATAATGTGGCAAGGTGGGAATCGAACCCAGGTCCCTGGTGCTGTGAGGCAGCAGTGCTAACCACATTTAACTGAGATTTAATATTGCCTTATTCTTTTGTCTGCTACTTGAATTCCCTTTATGCAATCCTTGACAATGATTGGAAAAAGATTAAAGTGGTCATTTTAAGGGCTGGATGCTTTGAATTTCATGGGTCTCCTTTTTTAAAGCTCCCAGCACAACCTATATAGAGAATGTATTGAAAAGATTTAAACAATATAAGTTCTTAGTTCAATCAAGTTGAACGGAAGCAGACAACAACATGGAAATATTGACCATTTCTTTCCACCATGACTGAAGATTTAAATCTCCTCACAACATTGAGTGAGCTAGGAAGTTAAAGTTAATCTCTTGCTTGCCAAATGCTTTCCCTGTAACCACTTAAAAAGCAAAGCTTAAATTCAAGGTTGCTTTGGATCAAGGCTTAATTGAGTTTAAGTTTATCAGTGTCACAAGTAGGTTTACATAAACATGGCAGTGAAGTCACTGTGAAAATCTCATAGTTGTCACATTCTGGCACTTGTTCGGGTACATGGAGGAGGAATTTATCATGGTCAATGTAATAAGTAGCAAGCACATCTTTCAGACTGTGGGAGGAAACTGAAGCACTCGGAGGAAACTCATGCTGACACAAGGAGAGAGTGCAGGCTCTGCAGAGTCAGTGACCTGAGTGGAGAATCAAACCCATGTCCCTGGCACTATGAGGCAGCAGTGCTCACCATAGTGCCATGGTGCCGCCCCAACTGAATTGAATTGATGCAGATACGTTTTCACTAACATTGAGCAGGAAATTTAAGGCTTGTGCCTAACCAAAGTAACAAATCATGGACTGACTTGTCTATTGTTATGTAGAGACCAATAATATTTAAAAACAAATTCAAACAAATTAACTCCAGTTAATAGTTAAAGAGACAACACAACAAGATTTCACATTTGTCATGGTTTCAGAGATGTTTATTGTAATAAACAGACTAAAAGAAGTATAGACTAAACTCAATTACTTTTTGCAACTTAGACTGTATAGAACACAGCTGAGAAATCTCAATGTCAGGTATGCATTACCACCTTTTAAGCAGACATTTATTTCTCTCAGAACCATTCCAAAATGATTTGTGGCATCCAATGGTTTATATCTGATTATTTCCTTTCCCAGCCTGGAAATTTAATAATCTCATGAACCTCATAATTAAAACACCATATTTTCAAACATGCTATGTAAGGAGATCTTTTTTTAAGATGCGTGGGCTGATAAGTTGGAAGTTGCACAGACAGAAAGAGAGATAATCTGATAAAATACATATTGACAGAAAATATTAAAAACAAAATTTAGCAAAAAAATTATGAAGGAAAAAGGAAAATGAAATTTGAATTTATGGACTGCAGAAATCAAACTGAAACTTAATAACTGACCAAAAATGGAAAGTTAACAGATGCATCAAATAAGAGCCTGAATACTTTCAACATTCTCAATCTGAGCTGACTCAGAATTCTACTAACCTTGGTTATTCTTGCACAGAATTGTTTGATTGTAGGTACCTCGGCCACATGTTTGATTATTTTCTGCCACACAGAGGCTCCTTTCAAGCAGATGCCAATGATAGCAGACTGGTTCTTCACAATGAATGGATTCGATAAGATGCGGACATCTTCCAGCATTGCCAGTGAGCTCCTTAATTACATGGCGTCTTCTCATCTTAAAACCTACAACGCAATGGATAGTATTTCAGTGAATCAAGCACACAATATTTAAAATAACACATGGAAATAAACTATCTTTACCCAAACTGGTTCAGCAATACAACAAATAAGATTACATGGTTTAGCAACATTCTTATGGCAAAAAATGAAAAGATAATGACAGCATAATCTTCTCAAATTATCGCAAAATGTATACATTTATTTTGCCATCAGTTACATATATCACAAACAACAACTGAAGATGTAATAGACCAATGGAGATAGTGACAGCAACAAATAATGATTGATTAATGAATTAGTCTCAAATATTTACACATGAAAACAGATGATACAAGAGCTGGAAAACCTACAAACAGTAGCTGCAATAACGATGGCCAGGCAGCTGCAAATCCTTGTCCATTGGTGCAGTAATAAACACTCTTCTGGCTAATTTAAGAAGTGTCAATATCTTCACATTTTGGATCATCTGTACATTTTAGTAATAAGTGTGCACATTACACAAATGTGCCACAAACAGAATTATTCAATGCCATCTTATGGAGATAAAATAAGGCAAAGAAAGCAATATGACAAACGAGCAGTATAACTGGGTAAACATCCTTTTAAGAAAAGCATTAAGGGTTGATTATTTGGTTGAGAAAGAATTCAGTAGAACGTTGCATTTTGAATTAAAAGCATAACATCTGTCACATTTGGGACTCTGGTCCATAATTTGTTTTCACTGCAGCTGGTAAGTCTGCATCTTCTGAATGTCAAGGTTGGATGAACGGCTCTAATGATCTTTAATATGGAATCAAAGTAGTAGTGAAAGGGTATCAAGGACTTTAAATACAGAGGGAGTATTATCATTAAAAGGGGGGAGGGAGCACAATAATGAACTGCAATTAAAGAGCCAGGTAAAAGTAAACAGACCAACAGTTTCCCTAGCCTAAGATAAAAGCAAATTACTGTGGATGCTAACAAAACTTTGACGAAGGGTCATCCAGACTCAAAACACTGGCTCCATTCTTCTTCCACAGATGCTGTCAGATCTGCAGAGATTTTCCAGCATTTTCTGTTCTCGTCTCCGTTTCCCTAGCCTCTCTTGTTGCATTGCATATTGGTGCACCTCCTTACTTCTTTCTAATCTTTGTCTCATTCTTCCTTATCTAATGAAGCCTCTTCTTATTACTGTCCATTCTCAAATTCAATTTTTTTTTGCATTGTCAGGTTGTGCAGAAGGCTACAAAGTACAATGACATGACCTATATTTGTTGTAAGCAGCACCCAGAACAATCAAACACCTAAACCCTAACCTCAAGATGTCAATGATATTCTCCACAACGTTCTCAATAAGCTTTGGCACTGATTGTACCAGTATTTTTCATACATGGTGGAATTATTGAGAGGTATCATCAGATATGTAGTAGCAGGGAAGTGGGGCTGGTTTGGGATTGGGATGGAAGTTCTTGTCTCCCTTGTCCTCTAGTGGCCATTCTTTGATATTCCTGGATTGGGGAAAAAGTGGAGGAGGGGAATGGACGTTCCAGAAAAAGGCATGATGGCAATCATCATCAGACAAACACTTGCATTATTCTTCTACGGTGAACATACACTAGTTATACATTGATGGAGTGGAGGAAGCCTTTACTATTCAGAAAAGCCCAGGCTTGTGTTAAAGCTTTTATTCTGTTCCATATCCCAGATTTCTCTCATTCTGATGTGTATATTGGAAAGATAGCGTACTGTCTTTCTCTGGCATCATGGTAACTACTCAGATGCAGCTGGTTCCTGCAGACTGGGCAATGTAGATTATTTCACCTTCAACATCCTGAAAGAACCCCAGGTTAAATATCTTAAGAGTGATAATTACATTTGCAGCCAATGGCAACGCACAGGCCAATGAGCCAGCAGAATGTAAGTCTTGCTTAGATCAGCAATCAGCTTCTGAAGCAGAATTCCTGGGAGATCTCCAGGAAATTAACCCTAACCTAGAGACCCTGTTGTCTCGATAAGGCTTTCTACAAACAATTCTCCTCATGTGCTGTTTTCTAACAGGCCGATGTGCTGCTCACCTTAATAGCTGTGATTGTTGCTGATGTTCTCTTTCTCCCAGTTGGCCATCTGTCCAAAGAATTAATATGAACATAGCACCCGTGGTGAGCAGTAAGTGCTCAGTCAGGATAAAAGAAAAAAACAGAAAGAAGCAATCTTCACACACAGACCTATCTTGGAAATCTGAGTGTCACACAACACACAGATTCTACTACTCTGAGTAATGCAGGTAAATGACACTTTAAATACTTTTCTTTATCATGTCACTAGGTTTCTACAACCAACTAGGTTTCTATAATTACAGCAGAGCAGGGTGACAGTCTGCATAATTAAAATAAACACTTAATCGTCCTCTGATATGGCCAAGCAAGCACTCAGCTATGAAAAAGCTGTAAAAGAATAAACCCAGTCTTGTCCATTCACTCAAAGGCTCGCTCTGTTACTGGGTTAAAATCCTGAACCTCTAACAGCATTGTAAAGTTTATTTATTAGTCACAAGTAAGACTTACATTAACACTGCAATGAAGTTACTGTGAAATTTCCCTAGTCGTTACATTCCAGCACCTGTTCAGGTCAATGCACCTAACTGCACATCTTTCAGACTATGGGAGAAAACCAGAACATCTGGAGGAAACCCATGCAGACATGGGGAGAACATGCAACTCCACACAGATAATGATACAAGCCAGGAATTGAACCCAGCCCCCTAGCACTGTGAAGCAGCAGTGCTGACAACTGTGCTATTGTGCTGCTCAGTCATTGCATTGCATTGCCCCACTATCAACTTCTCAAGAGCTGTTAGAGATAGACAATAAATGTTGGCCTCACCAGCAATGCTCACAACCCACAACTGAATAAAGGAAAAGAAAGATCCCAATGGCTTAAATGAATCTCAGTCTGCATTTTTCCATCAAATTCCTACCGTTCCTTTTGTCTTTTTCATTTAACTCCTTTCAATTTTTGACATTTGACCCTTTACTCTGGATTTATATGTCATAAAAATGTATTGTACATTCAATGTATTAATTAGCTGTTCTCCTTAAAAAAAAAAGTCAATATTTAATTCTCCCAAACTTAGAGTTCTCTATGGAGTTCTGAATTTGGAAAGTGACGTGTATTGTTGAATTTAGCTGTCACTTTTAGTAAAGGTGTTGATATGACAACTTGACAGCTGCCTGTTTCATCTGAACTTGTGCTGAGGGAAATCACAACATAAAAACAGAACTGCACTGACACACGGGTGTAACTTCCGTTCACTCTGCAACTCCTACTGTCTGCCTCCAGTGGTCTGAAGAACCACAGCTACTACCTTTCAATTAAAGCCAGCAATTCATGAGGGCCCTTATAAATTGGTACTTCTACACATTCATTCTGGGTTCATTGCCTGTTCCTGTTTGCTGTTCGCAACTCAGGTTGCGTGAACAATTTGGCGAGGGTTTACTTCAATGAGCA
The DNA here is from genome assembly GCA_024679065.1 of Sphyrna mokarran. NCBI lineage: Eukaryota > Metazoa > Chordata > Chondrichthyes > Carcharhiniformes > Carcharhinidae > Sphyrna > Sphyrna mokarran. Next base: position 66,235,969 of record JAGIQG010000011.1, on the reverse strand, counting down.
CAACGATAATAAGTTCAACTTCATGTAGGGCCTAAAAGTATGCATTATTCATAGCTTCTGGTATTAAATAACCTGCAAATAATATGATGAGAACCTCTATGCTGAACTTGGACCTGCAATCCATGCACAGCACGTTTTAAAGATTTAACTTCTCCTTCTGATCCAGTGTCATAAGAATAGCATTCAATTTATTTAATCAGTTTTTTTTTGCCTGTGCTACGCCTCACAAAAATGCATAACCATCATCAGATACAATCTAAAACAATTGCTGAATACACCACAAATCAGGAGAAGAAAGGGATGGGAGACAGTAGGATTTTTTTCATTCAAATATCATAAAAGTCTCATTATTTCAAAATCTTCAGAGTGTAAGTGACTAAGATTATATTACCATCACCAACTGCAAGCAGGACACTATGTGGCTTACATGTATACAGCAGTCAACTTATAAATTTCCATTAACTGCTCAAGTACTTTTACTGTCCTTTACATCGCTCTGGCAAAGTGATTCCTTTAAGGTTCAGAAATAAACTTCCTTCTTTCATCCCACTCCTTAGTTCACATGTGGTCATCAAATCTTGTAGCTTTCAGTGGAGTTTCTGTAACTAACTTTGTCTCTCACCATTCAGTAGGCCAGTGCTTCATCTATACTTCTCCATAAATGGCCATTTGGCAATGAACAATAGCAGTCCTGACCTCTCGTAAAATATGGCCAATTAGACTAGTTTAATAGTAAGAATTGGGCAGCACGGACAAGTTGGGCTATAAACCTCCATGTCTTTACTGTCAGAATTTTATCACCTCACTCGGCCTGGAATTGGAAATTGTGAGGCTCGCAGAACAGAATTCTCCATTGGCATCAGGCACAATTTTACGAACCTCACCTAAGTGAGGTCGTAAAATAGCACCCTATGACAAGGCCACTGCTTGAGCCTTGTCTAATGATGGAGTGAGACAAATTACGCATGAACCACAGATGCCAAATTATGTCCTGCATTCCAAGGTATAAAGGTTTGAAGCATCAACCATTGTACCAATATTTCATCATATCAATTTAATGTAAAAAAATAACTGAGCAAGGTTAGCAATTGTGGGCACTGGACTTCAGTAATTCTTCCATGATTAAAACTAAACCAACACTTAACACGAAGTGCATGATAAAGTTAGCACTAACAATAACAGGAACATAAAGGGAATTTAGGAGAGTTAAAAGTGAATCAGAAAAAAGATAAGCATATAATGTTTTAACTAATTTGCAGGATGTGAGCATTGCTGGCAAGGCCAGCATTTATCGTCCACCCCTAATTGACTATGAAAAAGTGATGGAAACATTAAGAGTTTTATGGGAGCATAAAAGGTAAAAGATTACTTAAAGATTGGATGGGATGATTCAAAGATTAGAAAAAATTTATAGCACAGAACAGGCCAGTGTTTATGCATTACACAAACATCCCCTCATCCTGTTCCATTGGCCTTGTAAGCCTACACATGACAAATAAATAAACCTTAAATAAATAAACTGCATTCCCTTTCCCTTTTAAAGTTTATTTACTAGTGTCACAAGTAGCCTCATATTAACACTGCAATGAAGTTACTCTGAAAATCCTCTAATCGACACACCCTGGCACCTGTTCAGGTAACTGAGGGAGAATTTAGTGTGGGCAATGCACCTAACCAGTACATCTATTGACTATGGGGAGAAACCAGAGCACCTGGAGGAAACCCACACAGACTCAAGGAGAATGTGTGGACTCTGTACAGAGTGTAACTCAAGCCTGGAATCGAGCCCCGATCTTTGGCACCATGAGGCAACAATGTTAACCACTGTGCCACCGTGTTACCCCCAAACCTTCTTTCCAATCCTTCCTATTATCGATCTTTCTTTTTCAATATCTTTTGGTCCTCAAAAACATTTTTCAAATCAAGTTTGGTACAAGTTAAAAAATCTCCTATTTCTGTCTCTGAAATATGAGGAGGCATTTGTTTTAGACAGCATGTCCTGATATATCATTCTTGGCAGCTGTCTGAGATTGACAATCTGCTTACAACCAACTGAATTCTGGACAATTTGTGCTGCACTTTTGAAGCCTACAATTACAATAGTTCTGTTTAAGCCCATTTCCAATAAGATCCTTAAAAGTCGATTGAGAAAGAAATCTTTGTTGCATCTGATTGGAATAGATTTCAAAAGTGCAAGACCAATGATGCAATGTACCTCTCAACTTTGAAACAAAATGCTAAAGATTCATGAGCACATTGAATTTTTGCAAATTGAGCCAACATTTCAAAATCATTTGAATTGCAGTTCCTGAATCTAGTCCATGCAGTTGGCACCCACTCGTTTATCCAAGCAGGACCAGAACAAATCCCCAGAATTCAATTAAATTTTAGTTTCATTCACTAAGTGTTGCTTTGGTCTGCTGGTTGCTGATAATTATTGTGAAACTGCAAAAATTCCTTTTGAATTATAACTGGTTAAATGTGCACATCATTCATAGAACATGACAGGTGTTAATAGAATAACTGAGATAGAAATGCAACGCTGCTAAAGAGGGGATAAAAATCACTTTTTTTTTAAAAGAATCAGTCACATAATTACAGATAAATTTTGAATTAATCATGGAGTGAATTTTCACATCCTGCTCGCCATAGGAATTGTAGTGGACAGGGGGGCAGACCATGAAAAGGTCCATTGACCTCGTGCAGGAATTTCCATCCTTGAGGCGAGTGTGGCTGGAAAATCCCACCTTGGAGTGAAGTTTTTAAATCATAAAATTTGAAGAAATTTTCTCTTTGGAGCTGAGTAGGATGAGAGGCAACTTAAGCAAGGTTTATAAGATGATGAGGGGGATAGATAGAATGCAGAGACTATTTCCTCTGGTTACTAGGGGGCATAACTATAAGGGTCATGGTGGGAGATATAGGAACTGTTCATAACATAACAGGAACTGCAATTCAAATGATTTTGAAATATTGGCTCGATTTGCAAAAATCCAATGTGCTCATGAATCTTTAGCATTTTATTTCAAAGTTGAGAGGTACATTGCATCATTGATTTTGCACCTTTGAAATCTATTCCAATCAGATGCAACAAAGATCTTCTTTCTCAATCGACTTTAAGGATCTTATTGGAAATGGACATAAACAGAACTACTGTAATTGTAGGCCTCAAAAGTGCAGCACAAACTTACTACGTATGCATCGGGGGGTTAGCGCTATATTCTGGGTTTGATTGCATGCATCTCAGAACTTAGATTTAACGGACTCCATTTGAGTGGATTATTTGCTCCTACACTGGACTTTTCTCAGGCTCATCCTGACCTGCATTGGCCTGTGCTGTGCTGCAATCATATCATGGGCTGTTTTCTCCATCTTGTTGCTCATCGCAGCCAGTTCCATATTCACTCACCTCAAAACACACAAACCGCAACACTAACCAGCCTAATGGTCATGCTGACAACAGGCAGGCTTGGATCTCAATTCATCAATTATGGGTTTGTTTTATAAGTTAAAAAGCACTGAAGTAATGTTTTGTGTGCTTTTCTGTCATTTCTTTGGAGATTGAGTTGGATGAGCTGTGGGTAGGTGTGGTCAGGAGGGCAATTCTGTCATTTGCAGGTGGGACCTGACATCATTTGGGGCAGGGCTTGATGTCATTGGGGGTGGAGCGCCATGTCACAGGGGACATTGTGATGTCACAGGGGACATTGTGATGTCATGGGGGGTGGGGGGATGGGGGGTTGAGGGGATGGGGGGAGGCCCTAGCACAGAGACAGAGCGTGGAACCCCTAAAAGTGTAAGTCCGCCTGTTCCTCCCACCAAATTCTCCCCCTGCCCAACATTGAGCATGCCAAAAGGCATATGTGAAAATTCTGCCCTATGGATAAGACTTTTAAATATTAAATATAAAAATGCTTCATCATTTAAAACATAGGGGCATGTACAAAAAAAAACAATTTAAAATGAAAATAAGTAATTAAACCTTTATGCCTTGGAGTATCCTGGCAGTTTTCGGGGATGCAAGGCCTCCAAGCAGACCATGCCGAAACCAGGCAGTCAGTAGGACAGGCAACGGTGCAAAGCTGTGAAGTAATTGGTACTGGTTCTGTGCAAAGGCTGTGGTCCACTGGTCTGGACACTGCAAAAAAGCAAAACCAGTTACTGCTTCCCTTATTCAACAATGTGAAGCATATTTGTCTTATCAATGCATTAATGCACCAAATTTGAAAACAAGAACAAAAGCAAGTAAATGTGACAGCATCAGAAAACCATTTGTAACGTGAACCATAAGCCCACTGCCCAAGAGGAGGCAATGGCCTAGTAGCATTATCGCCAGACTAGTAATCCAGAAATTCAAATAGTGTTCAGGGGATTTGGTTCGAATCCTGCAATAGTGGATCATGGAATTCGAATAAACTAAAAATAAATCTGGAATTTAGAATCTATTGATTGACTGTTGGGAAAAACCCATCTGATTCACTAATGTCCTTTAGGGAAGGAAATCTACATCCTTACCTGGTCTAGACTACATGTGACTCCAGAGCCACAACAATGTGGTTGATTGTCAATTGCCCTCAGTCAACTAGGGATTCTTGCTGCGCTTGCCGTTCAGTCTGGTTTAACCCTTATACGGTGGACAAAGAATTGCAAGTAGACTTCTTGTTTAACAATAATATTTATTCACACACAATTATCAATCACCCACCCAATAAATAATAAGTTACTTTACAGAATACTAAAGTTCAAGTCCAATACTGATCCTTGACTTTGCGTGACTGGCAAATACCCAGGCAGATATTGGCCTTTATCTGCGCATTGGTCTCCATAGTCCACTGTGTAGTCTGGTCCAACACTCTGGCTGTGGTCTTCCTTCCTTCGTGGGTGTGGTGGCTCTCCTCCTGCTGGTCGTTGCTGATGATGGTCACCATTGTTGTCGTTCATTCGTTGGGAAAGAGAGAGATTCTTCTGTGGTGCAGCATCCTTTATACCTCATTGGTTTTGTGCCCTTTTTCGCCATTGCCAATCAATCGATCGGGGCGTGATCACTCTGATTGATAAGAGTCTAATCGAGTGCTGCACGCCCATCTTTGGGTGTGTTTCCACCGGCCATGCCTGGAGGCACATAGGTCACATATCTCCCTCCCAAATGTGTTTGGTAAACAACCCAATTTGACCAGAAAGTGTATTCCAGCTCCTGCAGCTGCAGTCTGTTTATCTTTGTCCAATTTATTTTGAGGCCACAGCCTGTCTGTTTCAGTGCTTGTCCAATTATTCCAGTGCACTCGTGCAAACCACTACCTTAGGTGGCCCGATTGGCCACGGAATGGGCCATTAAAGCTGGCCAGCCAGCAATGCCCATGTCCCACAAATGAATAGAAAAGCATCATGGCCAAAGCAATTGAAGGAAAGGAAAGAATAATTTTTAATTCCCTGTCCCTTCCAATTTTCTCTTCTGTTAAATGCACTGATTTAAAGTGGATCCTGGCTGTACAGAAACAAGAAATTTCATAGTATCTCAACCAAATAACCATTTATTGCTGTGTGGCCAGATGGCAAAACATCAGTTTTAAATGGTGTATATTGATAACACTATGTCAGCCAATAAGGTGGAGGTGTGGCAAACTTACAACAATCTAAGTCACAAGAAAGTAAGTCAAATCTATCTGTGCAGCCAATGGAACTCATGCCCAAAACTACAGCAACTGATAAAAATTGCAGTAAGTGGAAGGTGGGCAGCACGGTAGCACAGTGGTTAGCACTACTACTTCACAGCTCCAGGGTCCTGAGTTCGATTCCAGGCACTGTCTGTGTGGAGCTTGCACATTCTCCTCGTGTCTGCATGGGTTTCCTCCAGGTACTGCAATTTCCTACCATAGTCCAAAGATGTGTGGGTTAGGCTGATTGCCACGCTAAGAAATTGCCCCTTAGTATCCAGGGATGTGTAGGTTAGAGGGATTAGTGGGTAAAATATGTAGGGATATGGGGGTAGGGCATGGGTGGGATTGTGTTCGGCACAGACTCGATGGGCTGAAGGGCTTCTTTCTGCACTGTAGGGGTTCTATGATTTTAAAAAAAGTGTTATGTTTAAGTAAATCCTAGTCACTTGCAACAGTTTGGTTTCCAGGCATGACTGAAAAGGTCCTGGCCAGCATAGGACTGCACTATTAAATCACAAGCAGCATGGATACCCCAAGATGAGGACTTCTTTAAGTATGCAGATCAGCCTGTGATGATATCATCACAAAGGCAGATCTGATACCTTAATCCAAGAATTGAGTGATAGAGCAGTGGCAGCTTTTCTGCCAGAAGAAATTTGGCAGGAACTTCAGCAGCAGAAGTTGATTAGCTCACTAATTCCCTTCTTGATGCTCATTTTTGTTTCCTTCCATTTTGAGGGAGAAGTTAGCAAATGGCTGTTTAATGAGTTGTTCCCTAGGATGGAGAGTTTCAATAATGAATAGGAGCTGGATCTGCTGGGGTTATTTCCCTTAGAGGTGAGAAGGCTGAGGAGAAGACCTTACTGAGGTGTAGGATATTATGAGGGACACAAATAGGGTAGATAAAAAGAAACTTTTCCTCTTGGCATGGATTTAAGTTAAGGTGAAGGAGGTTTAGAGAAGATGCGAAGAAAAATATTTTCACCCAGAGGGTGGTGGGGATGTGGAACTCAAAGCCTGAAAGGGAAGTAGAGGCAGGAACCCTCACAAAATTTAAGAAAAAATTACATGAGCACTTGAAAGGTCAAATAATGTAAAGGCTATGGACCAAGTCCTGGAAAATGGGATTAGAATAAATAGGTGTTTGATGGCCAGTGTACACACAATGGGCTGAAGGGCCTCTTTTTGAACAGGAAATCTCCATGACTCTATAAGTGAATGGTTCCTGTCAAGTTACATGTCAAATATTTGCTTTGTATTTGTGTATTCTGCTTGGTATTTGTGTATTCTGCTTGTTAAATGGTGTTCAGTCCCCTCCCCACTGAATTCTCATTTTCACAGAAATTGTAGATTAAAACAACAGAACAGTCATGGCTAATAAAATGCCTGATGAACACAGAGCGGGCCACCGTGCATGCACAGATCTATCAGTACAGAGATCAGTGCATGCGCAGTGGCTTCACATTGCAAGCCCTCACAATCGCCTGCCTCACAACCCAACATTGCCATCCTTACAACATCCACACACTCCAATTACTGCCTGCCTTTTTTATTGAGCTTTTGGTCATTTGACTGATTAGTTCCTCCTGTAAATGTCAGGTCAGGATTTTCTGCTCCTCACCACCACAGCTGCTTTTACATCGGCACGGGCGGTTCACTATTGGCTGCTAGTAGGATCTTCCAGTCCTACCGAAGTCAATGCCCATTTGCATTGCTTGCTGGTCACGTAGCCAGGCTACTTCCAATTGGTAGTGGTGGTCACCTTCAATGGGACCAGAAAATACTGCCATACTGCCAGAAAATCCCATCAGATTTCAATAACACTTCTGTAAAGCACCTTGGCACATTTAATGGCACTATATAAAAAAGTATTAACCCAGAATTCAAAGAACAATGGCAAAAACATAATTTGTAATTCTGTGTTAATTTAAGTAACTCCTTGAGCAAAAGAAATGCAGAGGGTGACTTTACTGCAAACTTGTGTTTCTGCATTCAACTAGTCTATAAGGGTTTCACATTGGCTACTGGCATTCACATAAATAGGGTCCTGTAACAAAGAAGCAATTAATAAGTTAGCAAAAATTATAATGCAAATCAGCTGCCAGGGTACAGATAGAGATTGAGTCTGAAAATAAAAAATGTTTCATTAAATAGTCACATTCATCATATTAGCATAACCTGAAATAAAATTAACGTAGATATGAGCAATCCTGCGACCCAGTGATTTATAACATTGATAACGAATGCTTGGTTTACTAGAAACTGATGCGATGCAAATACAAATTGTTGTTGTTGAAGATGTAAGTTTAACCTCAATCAAATATTTTGTAAATGTTCTCAAAATATCTATTACCCAATACCACTCACCATTGCATTGTAGAATTCAATACGTATTGAAGTAATCAAAGGAAATGATTATTTATTTTTGTAATTGACAAGAATATGGTGTTTTGCATTTGGTATATTTTAACAATTCATACAAGTAGAGTTAACTTTTTTTCCATTTGCCATGATGTATCGCTAAGTCAGAGCTGAAGCGATGGTAACATTAAGCTCATATTCAGTCATGGACACAATACAACATTTCCAGCATTCCAACTGTCTCATTTCTGTAGGATTACTCCTCAAACATAGAGGCCTGGAATTTCATTCTCAAAGCAGGAATCATGAATTGGCCCATTTTCAATGTTGCAATCCCATTTCCTGCCAAGCAGTGCCCATTCATGCCACCTTCATGGTGGAGTGGTATCTACAGGCTGGAATTGGCACCACGGCTTCCCAATGTAGGTCAAGAATCGATCTGAGGTAGGACTGGAGAGGGCAAATGCAAAGGTGGGCAGGTCTGTCCACTGGGATAATGGCCCAATTTGCAAATGAGTCTCAGGGGGTTCTAACCCCTCCCCCTCACCAAAACCATACTGATTCCTATTTCCCCTCTTAAGTCTCCACGTGTTTGCAGAAACCATAGAAACTCTACAGTGCAGAGAGAGGCCATACAGCTCATTCTGTCTGCACTGACTCTCCAAAAAAAGCATATTACCCAGGCTTCCCCTGCCCCCACACTATCCCTGTAACTCCACATATTCATAGAAACAAAAACTGAAAGTAAGCAGAGGCCATTTCGGCCCTTCGAACCTGCTCACCATTCATCTTGATCATGGCTGACCATCGAATTCAATATCCTGATCTCCCCTTCTCCCCATATCCCTTGATCCCTTTAGCCCCAAAAGCTATCTCTAATTTCTTCTTGAAATCAGACATTATTTTGGTCTCAAATACATTCTGTGCTAGTGAATTCCACACATTCACCAACTCCTGGGTGAAGACATTTCTCCTCATCTCAATTCTAAAAGGCTTACCCCTTATCCTCAAACTATAACCCCAAGTTCTGGACTCCATTGGGAACAATCAAAGAAAACAATTCTTTATTTTTATATTTCTGTAAGCATATGGTGCTTTGACTTTGATTCCTGAATCTACCTTGTCTAACCCTGTTAGAATTTCATAAATGTCTAAGCAATCCCCTGTCACTGTTCTAAACTCCAATGAATATAATCTTAACTGACTTAATTTTTCCCACATATGACAGACCTGCCATCCCAAGAATAAGCCTGGTAAACTTTCACTGTACTCCCTCCATAGCAAGGACATCCTTCCTCAGATAAGAACAACAAAACTGTCTGCAGTACTGCAGGTATGGTTTCACAAATTGCAGCAATACATTCCTATCCTGATACTCAAATTCTCTCACTATGAAGGTCAACATATGTTTGCCTTCTTTACTGCCTGCTGTATCTGCATGCTTACTTTCAGTGACTGATGTATGAGGACTTCAAGGTCTTATTGAGCATCCACCTCTCTTAATTTACAACCATTCAAGTAATAATCTGTCTTTCTATTATTGCTACCAAAGTGGACAGCATGATTTGGATACGCTCTTGAGCCAGTCTAAATCATACGAAAGCATCCCTGTATCCTCCTCACAGCTCACTCTCCCACCCAACTTTCTATCATCTGCAAATTTTGATATAATATATTCAGTTCCCTCTTTCAAATCATTAACACACAATGTGAACTGTTGGGTCCTAGCACAAATCCCTATGGAATCCCACTAGTGACTTTCTGCCAATCAGACAAAGACCATTTATGGCAACACTTTGCTTCCTATCTGCTAATCAGCTTTCCATCCATCTCAATTTGCATTCCCATGTGCTTTAACTTTACGTGGTAGTCTGTTATGTGAAACCTTTTTGAAAGCATTCATCATGGCATATCCACATAACCTACATATCCTTAGAACTCAAGGAGCAATTTAACATGGCCAGTCTCACCCACACATCTTTGGGCTGTGGGGGGATACTAGAGACCCAAGAAAGAAATCCATGCAAACACAGGAGAACAAGCAAACTCCACACAGGCAATTAGCTAAGGCGGGAAACAAACCTGGGTCCTTGGCATTGAGAGGCAGCAGTGCTAACCACTGCACCACCATGCCACCCCTCTACACTTCCATTCCTTCTCTATACTGCTCCACCGATCCAATATTCATTGTGTGCAAAACTTGTGATCTCAATAATAACATCAGGAAGTTTCTGAGATGTTCATTAAACTGTTAAAATAAACAAATATCCATTATAGCTTATTAAAACAAAGCTCACAATCCCTTACTTGGCTAAAAATCTTGCTAAATTTAATTGATTTGTGTGAGTTGGAGCTCAGCCAAGCATTTATAATGGAATGTCAAAGCATAGCTGCATTAACAAGATCTCTAGAGATGGTTACATTAAAATGTTTTGCTGCACTGAAGCATGGCTGCTCCAATGCTTCAAAGGGCTTAACAACTGACTGGACTGTCAATCAAAGAAGAGAAACAACCTTAGCGGGAACATGGCACATTGAAATATTAATCTCAACTCTCTTGAATGCAGCAAAACATTTCATTCACTGAATAAAGCATCAAATGCATCTGAGCACTTTCACAATGCTAGTCAATTTAATTGTCACTTATCTTTGCTAAATAAAGGTCTATCATTAATCACTATTATAAACCTATTCTAGACCCTGACTAGGTCTCTCCATGTTTCACAATATCTAGCATATTTTCTAACAAAATGGGTCTAACCACATGCTGAGGTTGCCAGCTGACTGTAGGCTCAGGGAATATTTCCTATTTGGATTGTCCTTCCCCAGCAAATATTTCCACCCACCCCCTTCCCCACTCACCGACTCCCCAGCAGCAAGGGTTGCCTTGCTTGTTAACCCCTGTTCATTCAATTGCTGACCCAGCTGTTCATGGAGGCCTGCCTGACTGACCCCAGTCAAGTCTTCCCACTTATCTCATTTTCAGCCCTCCGTTGCAGGTCCTCTTTGGAGGACGGCTGGTGTCCCAGCAGTGGTCACTGCTCCTGGTGGCCCTCTTGGGGCAGATGGGCTAACAGCATTTTAATGAGCTGAGAGCTGTGACACAGATGGCAACAGAAGCCACAAACTCAGATAATGAACTGCCTGACAATCGTCGAGTACAGTCTCGGGCCAGGTAGGCCAATTTAGCCCTGACCTTTCAGCTAATGGGTGAGGTCACAACCTGCACACAAAATTCTGACCCTGTTTCTATTTTCGGTGTCTTATGAAAGTTACTTACTCCTTGATATCTGTCAGGAACATATTATTACACTTTTGTTATTTTGGATTTATCAATTGGAACTAAATGGTACTTCGTGCTGCTAAACCAAATTGCATTTTGAAAACATCAGCATCATAAATTGCCCAGTGCATTGGGCTGTGCACTGAAAAAACACTTAGCTTGTCTTGTAATTCAATCTGTAACTTGGGAGCTGGAAGCTACATCTTCTTCCAGTCTGTAATGTTTCATTAGCTACAAACAGACAAGACTCGTTACATTTCATTATGTACTTATAATTAGCAAAGCCAATGATCTAGTGTGTTGCTATCCAACGGAAATCGCTAACAAGCCGCAGGACTGACTGCAGTTGTATTGCTTTAGTCACATGCTTGAATTTTAGCAGAGGACAACTTGCAAGCAATAAGGTGAACGTCCTTCACATGTGTATCAGGTGCCCCGACTGGGATTCGTGCATCATGTACAGATTCTCGATTAACAAGGGGGTGAAAGATTACTGGGTAACGCAGGAATGTGGGATTGAAATGACAACTTGATCAGTCATGATCTTACTGAATGAGGAAGCAGATTTGAAGGGCTGAGCGGTTTACTCCTATTCCTAATTCATGTGCTCATATACAAAAGATTTGATTTGATTTATTATCACTGTATTAACAGATAGTGAAAAGTATTATTTCTTGTGCGCTATACAAACAAAGCATACCATTCATACAGAAGGAAAGGAGAAAGTGCAGAATGTAGTGTTACAGTCATAGCTAGGGTGTAGAGAAAGATCAACTTAATGCAGGTAAGTCCATTCAAAAATCTGACACCAGCAGGAAAGAAGTTGTTCTCGAGTTGGTTGGCACGTGACCTCAGACTTTTTATCTTTTCCCGGTGGAAGAAGATGGAAGGGAGAATGTCCTGAATGCACAGCGTCCTTAATTATGCAGGCTGCTTTGCCAAGGCAGTGATAAGTGTAGACAGAATCAACGGATAGCAGGCTGGTTTGCGTGATGGATTAGACTTCATTCATGAACTTTTGTATTCCGTGCAGCCTTTGGCAAAGCAGGAGTCAAACCAAGCCCTGATAAAACAAGAAAGAATGCTTTCTATGGTGCATCTGTAAAAGATGTTGAGTGTCATAATTGACATGCCAAATTTGCTTAGTCTTCTGAGAAGGTTGAGGTGCTGGTGGGCTTTCTTAACTACTGTGTTGGTATGGAGGGAAATCAAGTCAGGTTTTTGGTGATCTGGACACCTAAAAATCAGAAGCTCTTGGTCATTTCTCCTTCGTCCCCATTGATGTAGACAGGGGCATGTTCTCCTTTACGTTTCTTGAAGTCAATAATAATCTCTTTCATTTTGTTGTCATTGAGGGAGAGATTATTGTTACTGTACCAGGTCACCAGATTCTCTATCTCATCATTGTAATCTGTCTCATCATTGTTTGAGATCCAACCCATTACGTTAGTGTAGTCAGCAAACTTGAAAATCGAATTGGAGAGACATTTGGCCACACAGTCATAGATGTATAAAGAGTACAGTAGGGGGCTGAGAAAACAGCTTTGTGGGGCACCGGTGTTAAGGATGATAATCGAGGAGGTGTTGTTGCCCATCCTTACTGATTGTGGTCTGTGAATTTGGAAGTTCAGGATCCAATCGCAGAGGAAGGTACCAAGACCCAGGCCATAGAGATTGGAGATGAGTTTTGTGGAAATAATGGTGTTGAAGTTTGAGCTGTATTCAATAAATAGGAGTCCGTCACGTGTCCTTGTTGTCTAGGTGTTCTACGATTGAATACAGCACCAAGGAGATGCTGTGGACCTGTTGCAGCAGTGGACGAACTGTGGTGGATCCAGGTAGTCTGGGAGGCTGGATTGATTTGTGCCATGACTAGCCTTTCGAAGCACTTCATAATGATGAATGTTAGAGCCATTGGTCAATAGTCATTAAGGCACGCTGCTTGGTTTTTCTTAGGTACTGAGATAATGGTTGTCTTCTTGATGCAAATAGGGACCTCAGGTTGTTGTGAAGAGATGTTGAAGTTGTCTGTAAATCCCCGTATCAGCTGATCCGTGCAGGATTTGAGTATTCTTCCCAGTTGCCCATCTGGGCCAGTCGCTTGCCGTGAGTTGTCCTTCGAAAAAGCTGCTCTGGCATCTGCAATAGTAATCCTCATATACAACCTCATCCAGATGGTAATGCCATTGAATTTCAAGGAGAGATGGTTAGTTGGAAATACTAATTGCCTGGTGGCAAATCAATCCAGCCTCCCAGACTACCTGGTCCACCACTGTTCGTCTATTGCTGCAACAAGTCCACAGCATCTCCTTGGTGCTGTATTCAATCCTAGAACACCTAGACAACAAGGACATATATGGCAGACTCCTATTTATTGAATACAGCTCAAACTTCAACACCATTATTTCCACAAAACTCATCTCCAAACTCTATGGCCTGGGTCTTGGTACCTTCCTCTGCAATTGGATCCTGAACTTCCAAATTCACAGACTACAATCAGTAAGGATAGGCAACAACACCTCCTCAGTTATCATCCTTAACAGGGTAGAGGGCAGGCTCTCGTTGGCCTGCTGCTCAAAACGGACATAGAATGAATTCAGCTCATTAGGGAGAATGCGTTTGGAGCCAACAATTTTACATGCTTTCATCTTGTAGCGAGGATTGGGGGGGCGGAGATTGGCAATGTCAGTATAGTTAGCCTGGAACTCTAGCTTGACCTGGTACTGTCTAAAAGAAAATGACTCACCGAAATTTCTCTAGTCATATTACAAAATTCTGCTATTCTGATTATTATTTTCAAAATGTAAAGTACCACTGTGAATGCTGCAATGTTACTTTTTGCCCCATTGTTAGCTTATGAACAGTTAAAATACTCATTTTACTTACATCTACTAATAGCTCATAAAAGTGACTTAAAAGCAAACATCCAATTCAATTCTCAGGCTAATCGCTCTGTAAACTTCTGATACGTGATACATTGCATCACAGTTTGAACTTCAGTGCTGGAATACTGAACGGTGAGCCAAAGTCACAATTGTCAAACAACTAGCTCAAAAGCAACAAATATTTGTTGCTGTTGTTTACAGTAACTCCAGTTCCATTTAGGAGCAACTACCCAAATATTGAGTCAAGATCTGTTCCAAACGTTGCAGGGATTGCACTTGTAACTTTGAATTTGTCCAGTCTAAAAAGAACAGGCTGATTGATTTTGATAGGTTCCATACAGAAGTGCGCACAGTTATGTGATTTTGCTGCTTTGGTAATATTTATTTATTCATTTGTGGAACGTGGGCATCGCTGGCTAGCCAGCATTTATTGCCCATCGTTAGTTGCCTAAGGGCAATTGAGAGTCAGCCACATTACTGCGCGGCTCTGGAGTCACATATAAACCAAATCAGGTGGGGACAGCAAATTTCCTTCCCTAAAGGACATTAGTGAACCAGATAGGTTTTTCTGACAATTGACAACAGTTTCATGGTCATCAGTAGATTCTTAATTCCAGATATTTTTTATTAAATTCAATTTCAACCATCTGCTGGGGGAGGATTTGAACCAGAGTCCTCAGAACATTAATTGGGGTTCTGGACTAAAAGTCTAGCGATAACACCACCACTAGCGATACATCCCCATAAATAAGCACAGTCACGTGATTTTGGTGATAAGAAAGAAGACTAGAAAGGAAATATAAGTACTTTATGTAGATAAATTAATATATACATAAAGTTATAATTTCTGGCAAACATCTGCACATTATTCCTTAATAAATGACAGAATCATTAATCCTCTTGTTAATCCACTTAATGACAAGAAATTCACCGGCAGCCAGTATCAGGATAAAGTGACTTAAACACAACAAATAGGCATTAAAATGAAAAAAAGCTGATTAAATATAACAACACTCATTGTAGATTGATCAGGCTGCAGGTAGCTGCAGACAGAAATTAGACATGCCATTTCTGTAATAAATATTTCAGCATAGAACAGGAATGAATTAGTCACATTTTCTTCTTCGCCTCCTTCCCTTTGTACTTGTTTCAATCCGATTAGAGACCAGGAAGTTTTTGTTTCAAATAGATCACTTTGAAATCCCAGTTACCCACCAGAAGAATAAGGTCACAAGAATTTGTTGTTTTAAATGAACAAACTTTACTTTATAAAGCAAAAATAGTCGATATGCTTTTAACATTCAGAATTAACATGAGATAAATATGAATTAGCAGGCACATGTGGTCAAACAAAACGGCCTATACATTAAATGAAAAACAAAACTAAGATAAATCTCATGGATTTCTCAACACACACTCAGGCATCAGTGAACACTACTAGTCACAAAATCTCATTAAATTCCTATCCCCCTCACAAAGGACTTCAGCAAAACCGGAGTCAATAGGAATCAAGGGGAAGCTCTGTTAGTTGTACTCATACCTAGCATAAAAGAAGGTGGGGAAGCAATGGTCTAGTGGTACTATCACTGGGCTATTAATCCAGAAACTCAGCTAATGTTCTGAGGATCTGGATTCAAATCCTGCCATGGCTGCTGTGAATTTGAATTCAATAAAAAAAATATGGAATTAGGAGTCTACTAATGACCATGAAATCAGTGTTGGTTGCTGGAAAAACCTATTTGGTTCATTAATGTCCTTTAGGGGAAAGAAATCAGCTGTCTTTACGTGGTCTGGCCATTCCAGAGCCACAACAATGCGTTTGACACTCAAACTGCCCTCCAAGGGATGGGGAATAAGTGCTGGCCAGCCAACGATGCCCATATCCTACAAACAAATGGAGATCAGTCATCTCAGCTCCAGGATATCATTGCAGGAATTCCTCCATGGGGTGTCCTTTGCCCAGTCCTCTTCAACTGCTTCATCAATGATTTTCATTCCATCTTAAGGCCAGAAGGAGGGATGTTTGCTGATGATTACGGAACGTTCAGTACCATTCACAAATCCTCAGATACTGAAGCAGTCCATGGCCAATGCAATGTGACCGGGACAATATCCAGGCTAGAACTGATAAGTGGCAAGTAAAATTCAAATTACACAAGTGCCAGGCAATTAGTATTTCCAACTAACCATCTCCCCTTGAAATTCAATGGCATTACCATCACAGGGTCCCCCACTATTAACACAATGGGGGCTTTTCATTCACCAGAAACTCAACTGGATTAGCCAAATAAACACAGTGGTGGCAAGGGTAGGTCAGAGGCTAAAAATACTGTGAAAAGTAATTAACCTCCTGACTCCCCAAAGGCTGTCTACAGATTACAAGGCACAAGTCAAGAATACTCTCCCCTTTCATGGATGAGTGTTGTTCAATAACACTCAAGAAGCATCATCCAGGACAAAGCATCCATTTGAAGGAGTGCCATCCTTTCCACAAACCTTCATTCCTTCCACCACAGTGGCAACCATGTGCACCATCTACAAGAGGCACTGTAGAAACCCACCAAGGCTCCTTAGATAGCAACTTCAAAACCCATTACCAACACCATCTAGAAAGACATGATACTTGAGTACACCAACATTTGCATGTTCCCCTTCAAGCAACTCACCATCCTTACTTGGAACTATATTGCCATCCTTTGATTGTTTCCGGGTCAAATTCCTAGAACTCCCTCCCTAACAGCACTTTGGGTATATATATATATATATATACTACAAGAACTGCAGCAGTTCAAGAAGGTAGCTCACCATCACTTTTCAAAGGTAATTAGAGAGTGGTATAGTGGTGGGCATAGCTGCCTTCCAAGCAGTTGACCCGGGTGCCAACTAGAGGTGAGGCTACATTGGATTTGGTGCTGGGCAATGAGCCAGACCAGGTGTTAGGCTTGGAGGTTGGTGAACATTTTGGTGATAGTGACCACAATTCGGTTACGTTCACCTTAGTGATGGATAGGGATAGGCATGAAGCTGGGGGCAGTAGTTATAGCGGGGGGAAGGGTAATAATGAGGCCATCAGGAGAGAATTAGGGTGCATAGATTGGACTAGGAAGCTACAGGGACTGGGAACATCTGGAATGTGGAGCTTATTCAAGGAGCAGCTGCTGCGGGTCCTTGATAAGTATGTCCCTGTCAGGCCAGGAGGAAATGGTCGAGTAAGAGAACCTTGGTGTACGAAAAAAGTTGATTTGCTGGTTAAAAGGAAAAAGGAGGCTTATGTCAGGATGAGGCTTGAAGGCTCAGTTAGTGCAATGGATAGCTATAGATTAGCCAGGAGGGAGCTAAAGAGGGAATTGAGGAGAGCTAAGAGAGGACACGAGAAGACTTTGGCTGATAGGATTAAGGAGAATCCTAAAGCTTTCTTTAGATATGTTAAGAATAGAAGATTGGTTGGGGCAAGATTAGGGCCAGTCATAGACAGCAGTGGGAAGTTGTGCGTGGAGCCTGAAGAGATTGGAGAGGTACTGAATAAATATTTCTCTTCGGTATTCATGCAGGGTGATGTAAATGTAGTTATGGAGAACACTAAGGTACAGGGTAGCAAACTGGAAGGTATCGAAGTAGATAGGGAGGATGTGCTAGATATTCTCGAGGGTTTGAAGTTGGATACGTCCCCTGGGCCGGACGGGATTTACCCTAGGATTCTCTGGGAGGCAAGAGAGGAGATTGCAGAGCCTCTGGCTCTGATCTTCAGGTCGTCGTTGGTTACGGGTGTGGTTCCGGAGGACTGGAGGATAGCGAATGTGGTCCCATTGTTCAAGAAGGGGAGGAGAGACCTTCCAGGGAATTATAGGCCAGTGAGTCTTACTTCTGTTGTGGGCAAAGTATTGGAGAGAATTATTAGGGATAGGATTTATAGTTATTTAGAGAGAAATGAATTGATTGGGGATAGTCAGCATGGTTTTGTGAAGGGCAGGTCGTGCCTTACTACCTTATTGAGTTTTTTGAAAAAATGACCAAAGAGGTGGATGGGGGTAAGGCAGTTGATGTGGTATATATGGACTTTAGTAAGGCGTTCGATAAGGTGGCCCATGGAAGGCTTCTGCAGAAAATGCAGATTTATGGGATTGAGGGTGATTTAGCTAATTGGATTAGGAATTGGCTAGCAGATAGAAGACAGAGGGTGGTGGTTGATGGAGATATTCATCGTGGAGTTCGGTGACAAGTGGTGTACCTCAGGGGTCTGTTTTGGGGCCCCTGCTGTTTGTAATTTTTATAAATGATCTGGATGAGGGTATTGACGGATGGATTAGTAAATTTGCAGATGACACTAAAGTCGGTGGAGTGGGAGATAGTGAAGAGGGGTGTTATAGTTTGCAGAGAGACTTGGACAAGTTGCAGAGCTGGGCCGAGAGGTGGCAAATGGAGTTTAATGTGAAAAAGTGTGAGGTAATTCACTTTGGCAGGAATAACAAATGTGTAGAGTATAGGGCTAATGGTAGGACTCTTAATAGTGTTGATGAACAGAGGGATCTTGGTTTATATGTGCATAGATCCCTGAAAGTTGGCAATCAAGTCGATAAGGTTGTTAAGAAGGCATATGGAGTCTTAGCTTTTATTGGTAGGGCGATTAAATTTCGGAGCCGCAACATCATGTTGCAACTGTACAAAACTCCAGTGCGGCCGCACTTGGAGTATTGTGTGCAGTTCTGGTCCCCACATTATAAGAAAGATGTGGAGGCATTGGAGAGGGTACAGAGAGGTTTACCAGGATGTTGCCTGGTATGGAGGGCAGGTCCTATGAAGAGAGGTTGGAGGATTTGAGGTTGTTTTCGTTAGAAAGGAGGCGGCTAAGAGGGGATCTTATTGAAGCATATAAGATGATTAGAGGTTTAGATAGGGTGGACAGTGATAGCCTTTTTCCTAGTATGGAGAAAGCTAGCACGAGGGGACACAGCTTTAAATTAAGGGGTATGAGTTATAGGAAGGATATCAGAGGCAGGTTCTTTACTCAAAGAGTGATTAGGGAGTGGAATGCCCTGCCTGCAGCTGTTGTAGATGCGCCAAGTTTGGTGGCGTTTAAGATGTTAGTTGATAAGTATATGGAAGAGAAGGGAATGGTTTAGTTTGGAGGGGCATTGCTTTTTATATTGGTCGGCGCAACATCGAAGGCCGAAGGGCCTGTTCTGTGCTGTAATGTTCTATGATCTATGAGTAATGACTGTAAAGCTCACATTCATTGATGAATACTAAAAATCTCCTCACTTTCCAAGGTCTAGCCTCTGACTTTCCTCGAAAGCCGTTCCGACTCAGACTGTCTCAATGCTTGCACCTTCCAATGGTTCAACTCTCCGCCTGAGACAGCACTCCATTGGATTTCACAAAGCTGCATTGCCATTTCTAAGTGCCAACATATTTCCAACTCTTTTGTAGACAACTAACTTCATTAAGTTGGCACTGTTCTGGCTTTCTCTAAAGTCCAGTCTCCTGACTGCACTGAGTTATAAATGATTCTCAAAGTTTCTCCGAGACTTAATCGTTCCCAGCATGAAACCAAATACTCTCCACCACCTTCTCAGCTCCCTGAGATTTCTCCTGAGACCTAATTGCACCTAACAGCTCCCAGAGCTCCTCTGTCAGCTGTAAACTACACAAGGTCCAAACTGCAGCAAACTCCCTCTCCCAAACAACACACATATAAATTAAAATCAAAGAACCTTCTTAAGCTCCACCCATTTCCATGACGGCATAGTCTTTCACAGTACACTAAAAGCTTTTAAACTAATGTAACTCAAATTGCCAAAATATCTTTCTGGATTAAAACTTCTTTGAAAGGAATGTTGATATTTCATCTCAAGCTCATTAGTTAAGAAAGCCTAAATGCTGTTTTAGGATTTTGGCCCTGATTTTACCGGCAGGCCCTGGGGCGGCAAGGTTCGCAGAATTGCATTCTCCATTAGTCTTGGCGCAATCTTACGAGCCTTGGATGGATGGGCTAGTAAAATTCTGGCCCTTATGTTTCAACTGTAATGGCTACAAGCTGCCTTAATTGAATTCATTCCATTGTCTACACTTAAACTTTACTCTTCGTAGAGTTAATCATTATCTCTAATATATTAACATCAACCACAAACTAGATGTTCATCACATACTGAATTAACCAATGTCCCAAATTATGTTTAGTCATGTTATAATGTGCTGTATTAAATAAAGAATAAAATAAAAAGCTTTTACTTTTGGAACAAAATAGAAATAAAAATTTGAATGAAGTATACACCCATGGTACAAGTCTCAGCTATTTATTTATCAACTAAACAAGTTTGTATCCTTAATTTCTGTGAATCCAGAGCAGAGGAGTTTCTTTAGACTGACCTCCCCCACAACCATGGCAGGTTTTCCCATTAAAGTTTTACAACATCAATTTTAAATCCAACCAATTTATTTGATAGTAAATTCGTGAGCTTTCGACTCTATAGCCTTCGTCAGGCAAATGCATTTGCCTGACGAAGGCTATGGAGTCGAAAGCTCGCGAATTTACTATCAAATAAATTGGTTGGATTTAAAATTGGTGTTGTAAAACTTTACTGAGTTTACCCCAGTCCGCCGGCATCTCTACATCAGGTTTTCCCATGGCAGAGACTGCTTGCCACCAGCTGCTTGAGGAAACTTCTGGTCCTACTGAAGTTGCTGACGATTTACAATCCTTGTCCATGCCACTATCAGGAAACCCGTGGCAGGGGTCGATTTGGGGGGGGAGTGAGACAATCCTGCTGGTGAGAAGTGCTGAAGAATTCTGCCCTGTTTCTCTCCCAGAGTGGTAAACACCGGGTCACTGGGCAATTTGAAAATTCGGACAACTGCAATGAAGGTGAAGCTGCTCCTCTACATTTAGCTTTTAAGACAAGCGGTGTAGATAACTTTTGTAAAATGTATATTATATATATAATTCAAAATCTCAGAGCAATCACCAGGATATGATTAAAATTATCTATCATCACCAGTAAATGGTTTTCCCCTTGTCTACGTGGTTTCCTCGGTGCTCTGGTTTCCTCCCACAGTCCAAAGCTGTGTGGGTTAAATTAATTGACCATGTTAAATTGTTCCTTTGTGTCAGAAGATTAGAAGGGTGAACATGTGGGGTTACGGGAATAGGATCTGCCTGGGACTGTGGTCGATGCAAGCTCGGTGGGCTGAATGGCCTCCTTCTACACTGCAGGGATTCTATTATGAGAGCACTGTGAATAAGGAATCAGGAATAATGTGGTGAATTAAAAAAATTAAAAATGCAAATCTCAAAAAAAAGAAAAGATTTTAATGAATTTAATTGTGATATGGTAACGAATGATATCTCAGTAGGGAAAGAAAATGAGCATTTAAGAAACAAAATAATGTTGAGTTAGATATCCAGGGAAAAAAAAAATATTTTTCAGATTGTTTAAGCGAATCAACACAACTCCTTTCCACAGCAATTTTTTTGCCCCTGTGACATTGTCTGTCTCAGCCCCATCTGAGCTCATCTCATACTTACACTTTCACTACCTTGAGACCCAATTATTTCACTGCTGGTCTCTTATCTTCCACTGTCCATTCATCCATAACTCTGCTGCCGACATCCTGCAGTAAATCCCAGTTGCCATCACCTTTAATTTCCTGGTCCAGCAACACTTTGATTTTAAAATTCTCATTTGCGTATGTGGATCCCCCCATAGCCTTGTCCCTCTCTTCCTCTGTAACTTCCTCCAGCGCTGCAAGTAGCCTTTGTTCCTCCAAAACAAACTGCCATTTGTGATTGCCCACTTCCTTCTCCCCACCATCAGCGGCCAGAAGGTTCTCTGTAAAGGCCCAAAGTTCAGATTCCCTTGGCAATCTTCTCTGCCTCCCCAATTTACTTACCCCTTAAACTTCAACTTTTTGACAAAACGTTTGGTCACCTAGTGTGCATGGTGGAGCAAGTTTGTGCATGGGATTATGTGTGTGTGTATGTGTGCGTGTACATGTGGAGAGCAGTTGTTGTGTACATGTCTGTGTGCAGTGGGTGTCTGTGCGTGCACAGGGTGTGTTTCTGTGTATGTGTGTGTACGTGGGGTGTGTGTGAAGGTGCAGTGTGTGTGTACATGTGCGGGTGAACGTGTATGTCTATGTGCCGGGCCAGTGTGGATGTGTGGGTACGTGTGCCAGTATGTGTGTGTGCTAGTGCGTGAGCAAGTGTGTGCATGCATGGAGGGTGTGTGTGTTTGAGGAGGGTTATGTGTCGGTGTATTTATGTGTGCGAGGTGCGTGTGCATGTGCGTGCAGGGAATATGGAATGTGCAGTGGGTGTGCATATATGAGAAATGTGTGAGAGTGTGGTGGTGTGTCCATGTGCGGCAAATATGAGAGTGTGCAGGGCAAGCATACATGCAGGGAGTGTGTAAGTGTGCAGTGTGTGTGTGTGTGTCTGTGTCTGTGCATGTGCGCGCAGAGGGCTGTGTTTGTGTACGGGTAATGTGTGTGTGTGTGCCAGGTCTATGTGTGCGTGTGTGTATGTAAACTGCAAACATCAGAAACATCTACGATTTTAACATCAAATCTCACAGCAAGAAGAGCAGTCAGCCCATGGTATCTGTGTCAGCTTCTCAAACAGGTACTCAATTAATCCCATTCATTCCCTATAGCTTTGGATTTTTATCCCCTTCAACTAATTTATCTAATTCTCTTTGCGAGTTACTATCGAATCTGCTTCCACTACCCTTTCAAGCAGTGCATTCCAAATCATAACAATTTACTTCACTCTCTAAAATCCTCTTCTCACAAAATATGCAAAATTTTACTCTTGATTTTTCAAGATCAAACCAATCAAGAAAAGCTGCCAGTTACAGCTGTATCTACGTCTGCAATTTTCCCGACTACAAAAACATAATCAAGTTTATCATCCCATCTATTTTCTTTATTTAAATTTCAACAAAGAACACTTTACAAACGTGCCACCAGTAGAGCACCTCATTCACCAGTAACATACATCAGAAACTCTGGCACATGCTGCCCTTGATTCCCAAATATTAAAATGAAGTAGAGAGAAAATCATTAGTGACGGCAGGCAAAATTTCCAATATGCCATGCAGCCAAATGATGCTCCTGCCAACATTGCAGACTTATAAAATGACTCCTTATCTCGATAATTGCTCTTTGAAGAAAGTATATTATTCCAATTGAAAATCTAATATCAAGGGTAGCAGTGAATTTGAAGTGTGGATCTGCAGTCCATCCTCATCATCCACTGATTGTAATAATGTACTGAGGCCCATAAATTCTTTCGAAAGGGACCAAGGCAATTATTTAAAAAAAGTAAAAGATTAAAAGGATGGAAGCAAGCAGGAGAATTGAGGTTATAATGGTTGGATGACATGAAGAAAAATATTAGCGTAGACTTCCCAATTCTTTCAATGTCCATTTTTTTTCATGCATTTAATACCATTTTTTTAAAAAATGTTATTAATTTATAAACAATAAAGGGCAGAAAATATCACATTTTAGGCACTTTGTAGGCAAAAATCAGTAAGGAAAATGAGGAAACAAGAGGAATGCCCCAGCCTTTCCAACCACCTCTCAGTAAGCTATAGACAAAGAAGGTTGGGAATAGACTTACCTTCCCAAAGGCCAATTGAGACCCCTAAGTGGCCAATTCAAGGACACCTAATGGTCTTATCCCACCACAGCTGGTAGAGGAAGATTTTCACGTCTGCTTCTCTCACTAATTTTTACAGATGCAATATAGAAAGCAATTTTTTCCTGATATATCACAGATTGGGATGGTTCCTGCTCTGACCAAGACCCTAAAAAACTACAAAGGATTGTGAATATAGCCAGTCCATCATACAAACCGACCTCCCATCCATTGATTCTGTCTACACTTAGAATCATAGAGGTTTACAGCATGGAAACAGGCCTTTTGGTCCAACTTGTCTATGCTGCCCGTTTTTTAAAAAAACCTCTAAGATAATCCCAATTGCCCACACTTGGCCCCTATCCTTCTATACACGTTACCCAAGTAAATGCTTTTTAAAAGATAAAATTATACCTGCCTCTAGTACTACCTCTGGCAGCTTGTTGCAGACATTCACCACCCTCTGTGTGAAGAGATTGCCCCTCTGGATACTTTTATATCTCTCCCCTCTCACCTTAAACATTTGTCCTCTAGCTTTAGACTCCCCTATCTTTGGGAAAAGATATTCACCATCTAGTTAATCTGTGCCCCTCATTATTTTATAGATCTCTATAAGATCATCCCTCAGCCTCCTACACTCCAGGGAAAAAATATCCCAGTCTATCCAGCCTCTCCTTATAACTCAAACCATCAAGTCCTGGTAGCATTCTACTAAATCTTTTCTGCACCCTTTTTAGTCCAATAATATCCTTTCTATAATAGGGTGACCAGAACTGCACACAGTATTCCAAGTGTGGCCTTACCAATGTCTTATACAACTTCAACAAGAGATCCCAATCCCTGTATTCAATGTTCTGACCAATGAAAGCAAGCATGCCAAATGTCTTCTTCACCACTCTGTCCACCTGTGACTTCACTTTCAAGAAGCTATGAACATGTACCGTTAGATCTCTTTGTTCTGTAGCTCTCCCCAATGCCTTAACTGAGTAAGTCCTGCCCTGGTTCAATCTACCAAAATGTATCACCTCGCATTTTTCTGAATTAAACTCTATCTGCCATTCATCAGCCCACTGGCCCAATTGATCAAAATCCTATTGCAATTGGAGATAACTTTCTTCACTGTTCACTATGCACCAATCTTGGTGTCATTTGCAAACTTGCTAATCATGCCTCCTATATTCTCATCCAAATCATTGATATAAACGACAAATAACAGTGGACCCAGCACTGATCCTTGAGGCACACCGCTGATCACAGGTCTCCAGTTTGAAAAACAACCTTCTACAACCACGCTCTGGCTTCTGTCAAGAAGCCAATTTTGTATCCATTTAGATATCTTATCCTGGATCCTGTGAGATTTAACCTTATGCAACAACTTATCATGTGGTACCTTGTCAGAGGCCTTGCTAAAGGTCATTTTTAACAGTAGTTGTTTTGATATACACTTAATGGCTAGCAGGTGCTGCCAGTGGAAGACAGATACATTGCTGAAATTTTCTGGCCCTTCCTGCCAATGGGATCTTCCAATCCCATTGATGGCGAGGCACTACGGTGCATAGCCCAATGACAGCAGGGCACTCAAAACCCGGTAGATATTGGCAAGACCGGAAGATCAAATCGCCGGCCAATGGAAGGCTGCCTCCACCACTGGCCAATACGAGTGGCGGAAAAGGAAAATCCCACCCACTGTGTAAGCAAGTCCGTAAGGTCTCCGAGAAGAAGTTTTTGGCATACTGGACCATACACCTGGGGTCCACCCACTTTCCCCTGCCTTAGATCTCAGGAACTTATCACCCCTTTCCTATACTTTCCTCAACTTTTGCTGTTCTGTACCCATTTATATCCCCTCTGATCACACATTACTTTTCTTGCTGTCCCTCTACACCACCGACTTTTGCCTTTTGCCATCATCTCTTATGTCATAAAACCACAGAATGATAACAGTATTGAAGGAGGCCATTTGATCCCTCATGTCTCTGCTACTATTTAATCGAATGGTCTCCATTCTTTCACAGACTGTTCTGTCCTGTCTCCTCCTTTTCCCTGGCTCTATACTTGCATTAAAAACCACCACTCTCTTAACATTTTTTAATTCTGATGAAAGGTCATTGACCTGAAACATTCGGGTATATCTTCCGATCCCACCCACCGTGAGAGTTGGTGCAGGCGGGACAGAAAATTTAATGAACCTTCACCTTGTGCAGAAATTCCTACTCAGTTTCTCTCTCCACAGCTGCTGTCTGTTCTAGACCTGCTGACTGTTCTCCAGTGTTTATTTTATTTCAGGATTCCAACATCTGCAATATTTTGCTTATGTTGCAATTTCTTATCCTATGTTAAGCATCTACTGTTGCAATCACATATTTAGCTAAAGAGGTGCCACATTCATTGCAGCGCGTAGCAGAAGAATGCAAGTGACCCAATGGTTTTTCCATATTGCAATGCTGCATTTCAAAGTTAACTGCTTTACTGCATCCACTACTGGTAACAAAGAAGGTATCTTCTCCTGTGATATTTAAGCAAACCTAATGAAATAGATTTCCCAAGCGTTCATTTTTTAGATGCAATTCATATTTCTTTTTGTTTATATCCACATTATCCATTATGCCTGAAGCATCCCTTCCCTCAATCTTCCTTACCACTAAAAAGATTTAAATAATTCTATCAATTCTTTCTCATAACTTAGTGCACTGAATCCTGGAACAGCCCTGTCAGTGCTTGCTGAAGCCTCTCTAATAAATCAATGTCACATTTCTACATGAGGCAGAGAATTACAAATTATAGCTCAGTGTACTTTTTAAATTCCAGTTAGAATTGTTTATGGAGATCTGTCATCCATTACCACTGTTTTTGATGTGTGATTACAGTATGGGTTGCCCCTGTGCAATGTTTAATGGGATGTTGTCAAGGTGGGAAAGCTTTGTCTCCCCCCTTCTCTGAAGGGACTTAAAAATGATCTATGTGAAGTGTCGCCTTCTAAAACATCGGTTTCACGCAGAATTAAAAAGTCAGGGGGCTGCAACAACTATCAATTAATGAGCCAGACACAACTGGTTTGTGGAATATTGTTTCTGAAAGAACTTTCAATGGAGGCAATGCGAGTCGATCGCCACGTCCAATGACCATTCAGCCAGAATAGTACCTGTCTGTTTTAATAGAAGCAGATTGTTTCTTTAGACACAAACTCAAAGAGATGGGGGCCGGTACATTTTATAGACAGTCTTTCTGGTGAATCAGCTAAATGGCAGGGGTAGAGGTGCAGGATTGGATGTGGAGCTGGAAGACAAGATGCACAAGACTCATTTTTGTTATTAGAAGTCTGTCAAAAGAAGAAAAGCAATTCCTCAAGTTAGTCAGCCCATGAAAGGGCCAGGGCATATGGGTGACTTTTTTGATTTTTTTTTTTTAAGGAGAAAGATAAAATAGCTCAAATTTGTTCTCACAGCATTTCCTCAATGGAGGATATTGGATATGATCTGAACATGGGCGCAGGGATCATAATGCACAATTATTAGTGATTCCTGTTCATTCTCATGCAGACTGATGCAAACTGTGTTCAGCTTGCTCATTTACATGATGCAGTTTGAATCCTTACAGTACAGAAGGAGATTTGGCCCATTGAGTTTGCATCAACCACAATTCCATCCAGGCTTTATTCCGACTTATTTACCCTGCTGATCCCCCTGACACGAAGGGACAATTTAGCATGGCCAACGCATCTAATCTTTGGGATGTGGGAGGAAACCAGAGCACCCACAGGAAACCCAAGGAGAACATGCAAACTCCTCACAGACAGTGACCCAAGCCAGGGATTGAACCTATGGCCTTGGCGGTGTGTGGCAGCAGTGCTGACCACTGTGCCGCCCAATTAGTTTGCAATCCGCACTAACTCTGCTGTTGAGTGGTTACATGCCTCAGTGAGGGGCTCAACATCTTGAGCGGCTAGTGCAATTTCAAAGAAGCTGGTGATAGTTAAAATATGTCTGCAAATGGGAAGGTGTGTTCTGGCTGCAGAGGTTACTGGAATTTGTCACAGATATGACTCAATCAGGGAAAGACAGGAAAATGGCACAAGATGGCAAATAGTGCCTCTAATGTTCTTCACAAAGCATTCAAAGCCTCAATGTAAAAGATGGATGTATCTTACCAGATTTTCTGGACAACCCTAAGGCACAATGGGAGGTGATAGCCATGCAAGTCAATGCCAAGACTGCAGTCCCAAGTACTTGGATGTCACGCCAAATGACTTCTAATGAGTGGCCAAGGTTAATGAATACACCTTAAAATGCTGCACTACGCTAATTGCATAATTAACTTCACACACTGCTCAATGTATCACATCTCTGTCACTCAATATCCATCAATCATGATTCATAACACAAATTCATAACTTCATTTTATCCTCATATACTTATTGCTGAAAGCTGCATAGCTACATCACACAGCCTGCACACGTTGCCAGCCATTCAACCACAGCACTCACACGTACTTCCATCTCCATTACAGGACAGGAAGGCACACAACCAAAGGCACCAGTCCCTTACAGGCAGGCAACAGGCTTGGCTCAACAGCACATCTTCACTCCAATGGATGAGACATTACTTGCTATCAGTGGATTGACCACAACTGAGGCAGTGACAAACAACAGCATTGCCAAGATTGAAGATGGCAGCATAATCCTGTCCAATCCTTCTTCTCACATCCCACACCCCATTTATCACACTATTTCTTCTGATATCTGTAAATGATGGCAGTGTCAACCTCTGGCTTTCTCTCATTCCCTCACGGAAATCCTGTCCTTCTGTCTTTCTGCAGGAGCATGAAGTGCGAGAGGAAGTCAAGAACGATAATAATGAAACGCTAACACTCGATCTCACATTTGTGGCTACCAGTTCAGATACTGACGCAGCACTTCATTAAAAAGATGGCACGGAGGTGGGACCTCCACTTGGTGCCAAACTTTTATGGGCAACCCCATCTCAACCATTCCTGGTGTGACCAATTCTGGAAGCCCCAAATTGCATTTGACAAGCACCAGACAATTTAATGCCCAGAATGGGAGCTTCCTTCCCTTTAAGGGATAAGGTCCCACCTCCAATTTTTGCCAGGCATTTGGCAGTTCTTTCATCCTAGCAGTGCTATCAAGAGCAGTGGCAATTCCTGAGATAGTAACCAGACAGCCACAGTAACACTGAAGGAGGCTCTGGAATCCAAATAAATATACTGGGCATGCCAAGTCATTTAGGTGGGCGGTGGGGAGTGCACAGAGGGAGCATGTTTTTACTAATGGGATAGCCATTACTACCAATCAGGCGGGCTGATAAGCTGATAAGATTGAATGAATGGTTCCAGAAAGCCTAATCCACTTTAGGCAAAGTATAACATATCAACAGCAGCTCGGTAGTGTTGGACATCGCTTCCCTGCCCCCACCATCCCACCTAAGACTTCACTCCTCTTACCCTGCCTCACAGCATGCTCCCTGAAGATTCCAGAAAATCCCAGCCAGTGAGTCCAACAGCTAGAGGAAAGGATTGCCAGCAACTTGGAGTTCTGTGAGGACTTCAGTGGGATGACAGACAGGAAAAGGATGTTAGGCATTCAGAATGAATGGTACATTGTCAGGTCATTGTTAAGGGGATTTCACAGTAACTTAACACTGTAGTGTTAATGTAAGCCTTACTTGTGACTAATAAATAAGGTCAGCCACAAAGGAACCCAGCACCAAGAAGAATATGTGCAGAGCTTGGATATCATCTCTTCCAGTGTAGAAACGATGACCAAATGCACAAAAATTCTTATAGATCCGATTTTGCTGCAACTGATGGCCAATGTCACAGTATCCATTGCAACACCAACAGGAAACACACACACCATCTGAGTGCTGCTCTGGTGCTCAGATAGCAGTCATTCCAATCCACTTATAGTCATATAAGATCAGACAGCTACAATCAGGGTGGCAGATACCAATGCTTAAAGGGGCTTACTGTGAGAGTGAGCATGACAATGAATCTTTCAAAACCACCCAGGGGACTGGCAGTAACTCAGCATTAACCTTTTGCCCACCATCACGGTTTCTGCCACTCAACCAGCTGTCTGTCCAGAAGCTGCCATGTTATGATGTTGCTAGCACAAAGCTGTTCGAGCTCACCCCGCCAGACCATCTGCTGTCTCCCCGCTGAACATCAGCTCTGTCACCATGCTGGAATCACTGGGATAGCATTGCGCAGGGGCACTAGGTATAACTCTGCATTGGCAAAGCATTACAGAATACATCTGTGTACTCTAATAACCTGCACCATTTGGAAGCTTTCTAGCAATGCCACATGCATGCTTCATCTACCTCTCTATGGTTAGAGAGAATGAAATATATTCCATTCCACTTAAAGGTATCCTCCCATCACCTCTGGCATTTACCCACGACCAGAACGACTGTGCCAAATATCTAGACTTTCAGATGACCAGCAGTCTAGTGGGTTAAGGGGTAAGTGGCTCCTGTTCGGGCATCCTATGTCAATTAGAGCTCCATCCCAAGGTCTTGTCCCTGTCTCTATTACATAGATACATTGCATGTGAAAATTCTATTGGAAGTTAAATCTCGAGACTATTTTTATATATAGATATTTCACGTAGGACTGGCAGAAAAGTGAACTGTGGTGAATAGTTTGGCACTTTCTATTTTAATTTTAGATCTGTGGTCGTATTCATCTCTATTTTTCATACTATTTTATTTTCATACTACATCATTTTAATTATGTTAAATGTCTTGTATCTTTTCATCCCTGTTTCCAACCTAATTAGTTGCAGATTCTTTCATCTTTTCGAATAGATCATTGTCTTCCACAACAGTGTACATTTAATTTAAACCATTTACTTTCTCGGTGTGATAGGTGTAGATTCTCTGCTCTCCACTCCCCATTTTCACCAGTGTGTCAAAATTACCTGTTTATCTTTGTGTTTTCATTCCGATGAAGGGTTATGCACATCCAGCGATATAACTTGTCTTTAATTTTGACAGGTTCTTACTTACCAATCATATATTTGCTTAACCATATATGGTTCATATCTTTACTTTGTTACATTATTTAAAGCTAAATAAATTTCATGGATTGCCTTTTGAATCATTTAATAGACTTAAGACATACAAGTGGTATTGTGTAAATTCCAATGGGCAGTTTACTTCGATCAGGGTTAATTGTTGGGCTGCTTTACAATGGGAATGTTTTTCATATATAGCATATTAAGTTTATTTATTAGTGTTACAAGTAGGCTTACATTAACATTGCAATGAAGTTACCATGAAAATCCTCTAATCAGCACAGTCCGCCCGCATGTTTAGGTACACTGAGGAAGAATTTAGCATGGTCAATGCACCTAATCAGCATGTCTTTTGGATTGAGAGGGGAAACTGGAGCACCCAGAGGAAACCCATACAGAAGCGGGGAGAATATGCCAATTCCAAACAGACAGTGACCCAAACCAGGAATTGAATCCATGTCCCTGGTGTTGTGAGGCAATAGTGCTAGCCCCTGTGCCACAAGGCATCTGCTCTACCTGCTCAATGGCCTCAGCACCAGCCTGGCCCATACTCACTATTGAGTTTTATTTTAATATTCACGACAAGCTGACAACACTAATCCTGCTCCTTAAACCCTATTACCCACTGGGAAATCCAGTTGGACTACTGTTATATAAAGGCAGCTAGCACCTGGTAGATCTGAGATGATTTCCCACAATATGCAGAATAAACGACTGCAGAGTCATAAAGAATTTCTCAGAGTGAATTAGGCAAATTTCTCAGGAGTGGCTAGAGGGTTTTAATGGCCACATTACACCACAGAGATGGGTGAATCGTGGCAAAGTCACTCAACTAGTTCAGGGATCTAGTTCAAATCCAATTGGCAGAATTTAAGTTTAAATTATTAACATCTGCAAAGCTATTTTCACTAATGGAACTCATGAAACTATACCAATTATTGTATAAAACCTAATAGGTTCAGTAATGATCAGCTGGCAGGAGTATTTGCAGACGTTTTCAACTTCTCTTCAGAACAATCTGAGGTCCCTATCTGCTTCAAGAAGTAAGACCAATATTAACACTGCAATGAAGTTATTGTGAAATTCTCCAGTTGCTACACTTGGTGCCTGTTTAGGTCGATGTACCTAACCAGCACTTCTTTCGGACTGTGGGTAGAAACTGGAGCACCTGGAGGAAATCCACACAGACACGGAGAAAATGTGCAAACTCCATGCAGTGACCCAAGCCAGGAATTGAATATGGGTCCCTGCTGTGTGAGGCAGCAGTATTGACCAATGTGCCATTGTGCCACCTTGTACCCAATACAGTTGCGTGTGCCAAATGCAGATGACATGAATGGAATTGTAGCATAATTTACCAGCATCCCAGTACCTAAGAAAAATCAAGCAGCTTGCCTTAGAGTCATAGAGATGTACAGCTTGGAAAAAGGCCCTTTGGCCCAACTTGTCCATGCCACCTTTTCTTTAAAACCCCGAGACTAATCTTAATTGCCTGCATTTGGCCCATATCCCTCTATACTCATCTTACCTAAGTAACTGTCTCAATGTTTTTTAAAAGACAAAATTGTACCCACCTCTAATAACTACCTCTGCAACAATAATCTTTCCCTCAATGTCAACAAAACAAAGGATTTGAGGAAGCATAAAGGAGAACATGCCCCTGTCTACATCAACAGGGACCAAGTAGAAACTTTAAAGTTTTTAGGTGTCCAGATCACCAACAACCTGTCCTGGTCTCACAATGCTGACACTATAGTCAAAAAAGCCCACTAATGCTTCAACATTCTTAGCAGACTAAGAAAACTTGGCATGTCAGCTACAACTCTCACCAATTTTTGTAGATGCACCATAGAAACCATTCTTTCTGGTTGTAAGACAACTTGGTATGACTCCTGCCCTGTCCAAGTCCGCAAGGAACTACAAAAGGTCATGAATGTAGTCCAGGCTTCCATCACACAAACCAGACTCCCTATTCATTGATGCTTCCACTGTCTCAGCAAAGCAGCCTGCATAATTAAGAACCCCATGCACCACGGACGTTCTCTCTTCCACCTTCTTCCAATAAGAAAAAATACACAAGTCTGAGGTCACGTACCAACCAGCTCAAGAACCAACTTCTGCCCTGCTGCTGTCAGTTTTTTGAATGGACTTAACCTTGTATTAACTTGATCTTTCCCTACACCCTCACTATGACTGTAAGACTGCATTTTGCACTGTCTCATTTTCTTCTCTATGTAGGGTATGTTTTGTCTGTATAGCGCACAAGAAACAATTCTTTTCACTGTATATTAAATATGTGACAATAATAAATCAAAACAAATTAAATAATGCTCTTTAGGGAGGTAGATTTGCTGGTTTACATTTAACATGTTACCTTGGCTGCTTTGATGTGACTCCAAATTTGCAATAATGTGGTTGATTCTGAACTACTCTCTGAAATGGACACTCAGTTCAAAGGCAATTAGAGACAGGCAACAAATACTGGCCTTGCCAGTTACATTCACATCCCATAAAAAAGCAAATTTTTTAAAGTAGTCATCACTCTAGTAAATTATGCTACAATTCCATTTATGTCATCTGTATTTGGCACATACAACTGCATTGGGTACAAGGTGGCACAGTGGCATATTGGTTATCACTGCTGCCTCACAGTGGCGGGGCCACATGTTTGATTCCTGGCTTGAGTCACTGTCTGCGTGGAGTTTGCACATTTTCTCCGTGTCTGTGTGGATTTCCTCCAGATGCTCCAGTTTTCACCCACAGTCTGAACAAAATGCTGGTTAGGTACATTGACCCAAACAGGCACCAAGCGTGGCAACTGGGGAATTTCACAATAACTTCATTGCAGTGTTAATATAAGCTTTAATTGTGACTAATAAATAAACAAGCTTTATGGAAATGTCAAATGAGACACACAGGTAATCCTAGATAAGAGTAGATAGTATGGATGGAAGTTTCCATTTGTGTGACTAAATGTATCCACAGGCAGTTTTGGCAATGCCAACGCCACTAAGTGGAATTGCAGGACATTGTGCTCAGCTGCTCATTAATTATGCATAGATGAGGATTGTGCTGAGTCACCTGGTGTGCCAGGAGCTAATTCATCCATCTGTCATCAGCTGGCAGGTCTGAAGATCGGGGTGCCATATTGAAATGCCAGTCCAACTCAGACTGCTCCCTCTCACCAGCCCATCTGTCTTCAAGATACTTGCAGTGATGTCTTCAGTAATAAGAAGAAAACTGAAAACACCAAAAGGAAGATAACACCCCACTTCCCCCACCAGACCTTGATCAGAGTGTGCAGGCAAATCCCTCAAGTCTCTAGCCTTGGAGTCTTTGACCTGACCGAACAGATCAGCATCACTGGAAATCGCATCGGAAACACCATTCAGAGTATGATCATTCATCCTGTCAGGGCAAGTTCCCTCCAATATCAAAATCTCATTGTCGCATCAAGCACTCAAACAGTTACTTTTATTTTATTCATTCATGGTACTTGGATGTTGCTAGCTGGCCAGCATTTATTGCCCATCCCAAGTTGCCTTTTGAGAGCAATTGAACATCAACTACATTGCCATAGCTCTGGAATTACATACAGGTCAGGCCAGGAAAGGATGACAGATTTCCTTCCCTAAAGGGCATTAGTAAACCAGATGAGGTTTTCTGAAATGGTTTCATGGTTATCACTAGATACTTAATTCCAAAACTTTTAATATATTGAATTCAAATTCTATCTTCTGTCATGACAGGATTCAAATCCAACTTCCCAGAACATTAGCTGAGTTTCTGGATTAATAGTCTATTGATAATACCAGTAGGCCACCACCTCTTCCTCTTCATTGACATCACATTAGTGAGAGATACACATCAACACACTTTTTCTGATGGAATCTTTCACATCATCACAATCCCATCTATAACACTCCATCTTTTGGCCCTCTTGGGAGAACTTACCACATACAGGAGACATGAACCCTATCCTACCTCTGCTCCACCCCTTCTCATCACATGGGTGTAAAAGATCACAGACCGAAGGACGGATGACCAAGGTCATTTCCCCCATTGAATTCAAGGAAGCTGTAGTCTCCAGGTTGGGAGAACAGGGATCGCTCCTGGGGGCAAGGGGAGATTGGCCTCTACCAGTAACCTAGTTTGGATCACAGCTCTATCACTTTATCAGATCCTGACAATCACACAATGAGTCAGATGCAGTCATATATAGCTCATGCACATCACAAACCCAAGTTTTTATTTTCTGGTCACCAGCACTTCAAGGCCCACAAGGCAAACAGAAGTTCCAAGCCCTCTGACAATATCCAAGGACGAAATTCTGGAAGATGAGCCGCTGTGTTCACCAGCACTCTCCACCAGCACAGACACACACACACATCAGTGGGGCAGAACCTTAGATTAGAATCAGGCACATTTTCTGGAGAGCAGCTCACTGCCATGTTCCCGCAGCAGTTAGATGTAGGGACAGCCCAGAAATCTGGCACTTGGAGGGTGACTGGAGACTAGCCATCTGTTCAGTCTCAGTCAGATGATGAGTCCCTGAAAGTGGCGGCCAGCTCACTGCTGGAGATGCAATGACAGGTGGTGGAAGATCTGGCAAAGATTTAACAGTCAATCAGCAGACGAGAGCGTATGCTGAAGAAGTCCATATGTGTTCTGTCTAAAGTCATGGCTTCGACATTTGGGACTTTGCTTCAGCAGGTCTTGTCAGATTTTAACTAAGTCCTATACTCCACAGGTACGCACCCTAGTGAGCACCATCAAGATCTGGTGACATAGGAACAAGGCACATTGACCTCCCTCCAGATTGGGGGCGAAGTGTGCAAGGATGTGGGCAGTGGAGCCAAGGATCCAGTCTTGCAGGGAGGAAGAGTGTGTGAGGGTCAGGTTGCATTTTAGAGGCAGTGATGGCGTTTTAATGGGGTTTAAGTCTTTAGGGAGGAAGAATGTCTGAGTTTGTGAGAGGGAGTGGATGAATGAAGAGCAGGGTGAGTATTATTTGAAAACCAGAATCACAGTTTCAGAGATAAACAATGAATCCATGTTTTCCAGATCTTGGATTGAAGCTGATAAAAATGCAGGATTAGCAGTGCAAATTACTGCTTTTTCAGATACATCATTAAAATCAAGGTCAGCTTCTTTAGCAACATGACACTATCAATCTGCAGTCAAAAACACCAAAAACTGAAACTGAGGGAAGAGGATGAAGCTGGGCAAAAAGACATTTCGTCATTTTACTTTTAAAAGCTCAAAGTACTGATTAATGCCCATTCATCCACATTTTGTGGCTCCTACCTGTATGTTCTATGGGCTCAGGATGGGTGGGGAGAGCGTAAGGTTGTGGGGGAGAAAGGGCAGAAATGAACATGAGCACAGGCCTCCATTAACTGTAAACCTGCCTCTGTCTACAAGGTCTTTTAACACAATAAACAAGTTTATGGTGAATCAATTCACAGTGACTTTATCTAAATAGCAAACATCACATTTGTTTCTTAATTTTAGTACATGCTTTGAAAATACATTCCATCTCTATTTATTTGCTAAACCCCCATTGGTGCTGAGCTGCCACCATTTAAAATCTACCAAATAATCTAAAGACAGGGAAGTTAATTGAGCTTGATTCTGGGAAAAGCAGCTTCTGGGAATCTGGTAATGATTTTAATTCAGCCTGGAAGGAAGAGAAGGGGATAAACCTGCTAACTACAGGCAGTCTGAGGAAAATCTTTACAGACAGTAATCCAGGACCAAATTTATTGGCATTTTGGAAAGTACGGACTAATAAATGTAAGTCGGCATGGATTTGTTAAAAGCAAATCGTGCCTGACTAACTTAATTGGGTTCTTTGACGAAGTAGCAGGGAAAGGTGAGGAGGGCAGTGCGGTTGATGTGCACATGGACATTCAAAAGGCCTTTCACAAAGTAAGCAAAATGAAAACACATGGGATAAATTGTCTCAAATTTGGTTTTTAATCCATAGATCTATAAACATGGACAGGGATCGCGGATAGAGATGGGAACATTGGGGTGGCGGCACAGGCTCGTTGGGCTGAAGGGCCTGTTTCCTGTGCTGTTTTGTTCTTTGTTCTTTGAGTAGTGGAGCGTGGAAATAAAGCTGCCTGAGCACAAGAAGCAAAGAGCAATAGTGAACGGTTACTTTTCAGTCTAAAGTCACACTTACAATCATGTTCCCTGTAGGATTGTGTAGGGACTTCTGCTCATTTAAATACATATTGATGATTGGGTTTGGGTATACTGGGCATAATTTGGGAGTTTACAGATGATATTAAATGTATAAATATAGCAAACAATGAAGAGGGTAATAACAATTTCTGGAAGAAATGGTACCAGTTTGTGGAAAAAAATGAGAAAGGCCATAGATAATAAATAATAAAATTTCACCAGGAGATCAGGAACAAATAGACCTAGTGGTGAATGTACACTTATCTGTGTAGATGCAGAAGGCGGCCGTTGAAAAGAAACCTACAGGGCCCCTAGTTTCATCAACAGAAGTATAGAACACAAAAGCTGGAAAGTTATGCCAGATCTTTGTCAAACAACGATTAGACCCCTGCTGGAGTATAATATTCGCTTCTGCACACCATACTTTGGGACTCTTAATAGTGTTGATGAACAGAGAGATCTTGGTGTATGTGTGCATAGATCCCTGAAAGTTGGCAATCAAGTCGATAAGGTTGTTAAGAAGGCATATGGAGTCTTAGCTTTTATTGGTAGGGGGATTGAATTTCGGAGCCGCAACGTCATGTTGCAACTGTACAAAACTCTAGTGCGGCCGCACTTGGAGTATTGTGTGCAGTTCTGGTCCCCACATTATAAGAAAGATGTGGAGGCATTGGAGAGGGTACAGAGGAGGTTTACCAGGATGTTGCCTGGTATGGAGGGCAGGTCTTATGAAGAGAGGCTGAGGGATTTGAGGTTGTTTTCGTTAGAAAGGAGGCGGCTAAGAGGAGACCTTATTGAAACATATAAGATGATTAGAGGTTTAGATAGGGTGGACAGTGATAGCCTTTTTCCTAGGATGGAGAAAGCTAGCACGAGGGGACATAGCTTTAAATTAAGGGGTGGTGGTTTTAGGACAGATGTCAGAGGTAGGTTCTTTACCCAGAGGGTGGTAAGGGTATGGAATGCCTTGCCTGCGTCAGTTGTAGATGCGCCAAGTTTGGTGGCGTTTAAGAGGTTAGTAGATAAGTTTATGGATGAAAGGGGAATGGTTTAAGTTAGAGGGTCACTGCTTGTTCCTAATTGGTCAGCGCAACATCGAGGGCCGAAAGGCCTGTTCTGCGCTGTAATGTTCTACGTTCTATACTTTAGGAAGGTTGACAATCTTGTGGGTGGGTGCAGATTTGATGTACCAGAACATCCAAGGAATGACATAGTTCAGCTAAGTGCAGTGACTGGAGAAGCTGCAATGTTCACTTTAGAAGGGTAAGAGGCTATTTTAGAGGTGTTTAAAGTCATCAACCATTTTGATAGGGCAAATAAGCAGAAACTGTTAACAGTGGCACAAAGATTAGTAACCAGAGGGCACTATTCTTTTTTTTGTTTGTGGGATGTAAACATGGCTAAATCCAGCATTTATCACCCACATCCAATTGCCCTCAGGAATTAGTGGTGGTGAGCTGCTTTCCTGAAACACTGCAGTTTATCATAGAATCATAAAGGCTGACAGATGGAAACAGACTCTTCAGCCCAACTTATCCAGGTAGATCCAATGTGCTGCTTGAGAAGGAATCTCAGGTTTATGATCCAGCAATATCAAAGGAAATTCCATCATTCTTCTGCTCTGTCCACTATTTCTGAATAGTGGACAGATTTTAGGCAGTTAAGAGGTGAATTACTATCCACAGAATTCCCAGCCCCTGACTTGCTCATCTAACCACAGTATTTATATAGCTATTCCAATTAAGTTTCTTGTCAGCAGAGATTCCAAGAATGTTGACATTTCGAGGATGTTGACAGGATTCAGTGATGATAATGCTTTAAATTTCATTGCGAAATAGCTAGTATTTCACTTGTTGGAGATGGTCATTGCCTGATACTCGCATGAATGTTACTTGCTACTAATGAACACAGGCCTGAATGTTGGCCAGGTACAGCTGCATGGGGAACGAAATCTTTCATTACCTGTGGAGTTGCAAATGAAATTGTGCATTGTGCCATTATCAACCAACATCCCCACTTCAGACCTTGTGATGGAGGGAAGATAATAGATGAAGCAGACACCCAGCCAGGCAGGACGTCACCATAACTTCTGGGATTAGCCTTTCTGTATGGCACCAGCGAATTCTCATGTCAAAACTCTCTGCCAACCATGCATGCCATTCTGTGAGTGGAAATTGTTTGATTATGATTTTAAAAAGATGGTTGTGTCAGTCAGAGATAAATTATCTTAATCCTGGGATATTACTATAGGAATTCCTCAGGATCTGAAACCTGACTTTCCTAAGCTGTTCGCATCTGATTGGCACCCAAACAAGAAAAGCCACAACAGTGGATTTATAGTTAGATAATGCAGTGTCCTTTTCAGTAGTGTCCTCAGAACAAATTTAAATAATAGCACCAAAATCCTTTTTCTGCCAAATGAATGAGAGGGGCAGTTAAGGGTCAACTTGACGAATACATGAATGGATGAGAATGGAAGGAATATAGACTCCATAAGTGCATGCAGTTTTAATTTAGGCAGACATCGTGATCAGCACAGGCTTGGACGGCCGAAAGACCTATTCCTGTGTTGTACTGTTCTTTACTCTCTTTGTTCTTTGAAGAGTTTGAAGGTAAATTACATGTACTTACCTTAGCCTTGCTGCCTAGGTGGATCAATGCCTTTATGTTAGGACCAATAAAAGACCTCCCTCACAAAGGCCACAAGGATATCTATTGTAAGCAATGTAAGTGTGTTATTGTCATGGGGGATGTTGGAAATTAATAAAATGAGTAGGTCAACAGACTGCTATTGGATCTGATCTACCTATATTTGTGCCTAGTTTTTCACCTTGCGCGCTGATACCAGTGCTAAATTACTGGCATAATCAGCCTTGTGCCTGGGAAGGGGACAAAACTGCTTTTAATATTAATGAGCTCATTTTAATATGTTTAGTGAGCCTGGGATGTAATCGTCCAGGTTCACTTGCCTTAACAGCCTCACTGGCAAAAATTACATATAGTCCCCAACAACATGAGCTTGTGTAAAAAAGCTTGCCTGGTACATTTCTTTTAAACTCTGTCTCTCGCATCTTAATCCTATGCCTCTTAATAATTGACCCTTCCATCCCAGGAAAAAGCTTCTGATTATCCATTCTGTCCATGCCTCTCATAATCTTGTAGACTTCTATCAGGTCACTCCTCAACCTCCATCATTCCAGTGAGGACAAAGCAAGTTTTTCTAATTTCTTCTCATAGCTAATGCTCTCCATACCAGGTAAAATCCTAGTAAATCTTTTTCTGTACTCTCTCCTATTGCTGGGGTGGTTATTGATAGGGGCTATTGCACAGGGGCAGCAGTTCAGGGGGCACAGTGAACAGGGTAATGATCATCCATTATGAACAGAGACAGAGATCAAAGGTTGAAAGAGGGCGGCAATCAGCCGGTTGAGTGGGAATGGGGCCCCCTCCAGGTGAATGGAAGCAGCAATCGACTGGGGGGTGTTGGAGGAGGTTGGGAAGGCAGTGTCTGGGTGATTGCAGGACCGTCAATGCACTCTGTATATATGCATTGGGAGATCAGGCATATGTGCAATAGTGCCCACTAGCAATCAGCAACCAGCTTTCTGGTGTGAGTGGACTCCATCCATTCCCCCACTTTCCCAAATCACACTTTGCCTTGTTTTTTCACTAAGTGCCATAAGATAGTATCAGATAGCTTGTCCAAAAAAAAATGGGTGTGATTCTCTCTCATTTTCACGTTAATTCAGCACTTAAGAGTTATTTTAGTTAAATCACACTCTTGTTTCTATTTTGCCAGTTGCACAAAATTTGAAATAGCTGCCGCTTGAAATCTGTGCTGAATTGTTACAGGAGCTGAAATGATTTGAAGCAGACAGCGTCATTGGACAGATCAACTCACTGTCATGGATATCGAACCCAATCACTGCATAATAAAAAAAATAGCAAGCTTTGACAATGGGCAGAATTTCTACTACTTCCATTCAACATGTCCCCCACTCCCTCCCCCACCTCTGCAGTGTGTTTCATGGTGGCAGGAGCTCACTGATCGCAGGATCTTATGGTCCCATTGTTATCAACAGGGGTTCCCTTTGAATGCGCTCTGTTCATAGGGAAACCCATGGCAGGAATGCACTGTTAGAGAGACTGTAAGATCCCACTGGCACAATTGGCAGCAAGATTTCAGTGAATGCGTGACCTTGAATAAAGTAATCATTCGAGACGAGTATCCACTTGTCACAATTCAAACCTATCAATATCATTTCATGACGCCACAATGTCCACCAAACTCTACATGTGACAAAGCTATCATTCAATACCACTAGAGCAGCGAAGTCTACATCTTACAGTTTTTTTTCTCATCACAGAATGCTCAATGGACTAAGTTCAACACCAAGCACATTCCAGCAAATTGTTTCTTGAACCTTGTCAAAGATTTGCTTAGCCTACTTGATGACAATGTTATCTATAGAAGGGACAAAGCAGAACATGATCAGCTGTGTTCACTTGACTTGCTGAAGACAGTGTGATGCTCAGCACCTGGGGTTGACTTTCCAGGGTCAGAGTGACAGCAGCTGGAGTAAAGCCAATACACGACAACATCTGAACCATTAATGCGCTCCTGACCTCACCTAACGTGAAAGACTTAGAACACAGAACATAGAACATAACAGCGCAGAACAGGCTCTTCGGCCTTCGATGTTGCGCCGACCAATTAGGAAAAAGCAATGACCCTCTAACCTAAACCATTCCCTTTTCGTCCATAAACTTATCTACTAACCTCTTAAACGCCACCAAACTTGGCGCATCTACAACTGCAGCAGGCAGGGCATTCCATACCCCTACCACCCTCTGGGTAAAGAACCTACCTCTGACATCCGTCCTATAACTACCACCCCTTAATTTAAAGCTATGTCCCCTCGTGCTAGCTTTCTCCATCCTAGGAAAAAGGCTATCACTGTCCACCCTATCTAAACCTCTAATCATCTTATATGTTTCAATAAGGTCTCCTCTTAGCCGCCTTCTTTCTAACGAAAACAACCTCAAATCCCTCAGCCTCTCTTCATAAGACCTGCCCTCCATACCAGGCAACATCCTGGTAAACCTCCTCTGTACCCTCTCCAATGCCTCCACATCTTTCTTATAATGTGGGGACCAGAACTGCACACAATACTCCAAGTGCGGCCGCACTAGAGTTTTGTACAGTTGCAACATGACGTGCGGCTCCGAAATTCAATCCCCCTACCAATAAAAGCTAAGACTCCATATGCCTTCTTAACAACCTTATCGACTTGATTGCCAACTTTCAGGGATCTATGCACATATACACCAAGATCCTCTGTTCTTCAACACTATTAAGAGTCCTACCATTAGCCCTATACTCTACACATTTGTTATTCCTGCCAAAGTGAATTACCTCACACTTTTCCGCATTAAACTCCATTTGCCACCTCTCGGCCCAGCTCTGCAACTTGTCCAAGTCTCTCTGCAAACTATAACACCCCTCTTCACTATCTACCACTCCTCCGACTTTGGTGTCATCCGCAAATTTACTAATCCATCCTTCAATACCCTCATCCAGATCATTTATAAAAATTACAAACAGCAGGGGCCCCAAAACAGATCCCTGAGGTACACCACTAGTAACCGAACTCCACGATGAATATCTCCCATCAACCACCACCCTCTGTCTTCTATCTGCTAGCCAATTCCTAATCCAATTAGCTAAATCACCCTCAATCCCATACATCTGCAGTTTCTGCAGAAGCCTTCCATGGGCCACCTTATCGAACGCCTTACTAAAGTCCATATATACCACATCAACTGCCTTACCCCCATCCACCTCTTTGGTCACTTTTTCAAAAAACTCAATAGGTTAGTAAGGCACGACCTACCCTTCACAAAACCATGCTGACTATCCCCAATCAATTCATTTCTCTCTAAATAACTATAAATCCTATCCCTAATAATTCTCTCCAATACTTTGCCCACAACAGAAGTAAGACTCACTGGCCTATAATTCCCTGGAAGGTCTCTCTTCCCCTTCTTGAACAATGGGACCACATTCGCTATCCTCCAGTCCTCCGGAACCACACCCGTAACCAACGAGGACCTGAAGATCAGAGCCAGAGGCTCTGCAATCTCCTCTCTTGCCTCCCAGAGAATCCTAGGGTAAATCCCGTCCGGCCCAGGGGACTTATCTAACTTCAAACCCTCAAGAATATCTAGCACATCCTCCTTATCTACTTCAATACTTTCCAGTTTGCAACCCTGTATCCCAGTGTTCTCCACAACTACATTTACATCTCCCTGTGTGAATACCGAAGAGAAATATTTGTTCAGTGCCTCTCCAATCTCTTCAGGCTCCA
The DNA here is from genome assembly GCA_024679065.1 of Sphyrna mokarran. Lineage (NCBI taxonomy): Eukaryota > Metazoa > Chordata > Chondrichthyes > Carcharhiniformes > Carcharhinidae > Sphyrna > Sphyrna mokarran. The sequence continues at coordinate 66,192,550 of JAGIQG010000011.1, read as the reverse complement.
CGCACAACTTCCCACTGCTGTCTATAACTGGCCCTAATCTTGCCCTAACCAATCTTCTATTCTTAACATTTCTAAAGAAAGCTTTAGGATTCTCCTTGATCCTATCAGCCAAAGTCTTCTCGTGTCCCCTTTTAGCTCTCCTCAACTCACTCTTTAGCTCTCTCCTGGCTAATCTATAGCTATCCATTGCACTAACTGAGCCTTCAAGCCTCATCCTGACATAAGCCTCCTTTTTCCTTTTAACCAGTGAATTAACTTTTTTAGTACACCATGGTTCCCTTACTCGGCCATTTCCTCCTTGCCTGACAGGGACATACTTATCAAGGACTCGCAGTAGCTGCTTATTGAATAAGCTCCACATTTCAGATGTTCCCAGTCCCTGTAGTTTCCTAGTCCAACTTATGCACCCTAATTCCCTCCTTATGGCCTCATAATTACCATTCCCCCAGCTATAACTACTGCCCCCAGCTTCATGCCTATCCTTATCCATCACTAAGGTGAACGTAACCGAATTGTGGTCAGTATCACCAAAATGTTCACCAACTTCCAAGCCTAACACCTGGTCTGGCTCATTGCTCAGCACCAAATCCAATGCAGCCTCACCTCTAGTTGGCTACATTGTCATCTTTCCTCAATATTAACATGTCACAAATTCATTCCAAAGTGTGTAGTTTGTGGAGTTCTTTTGACAGTTACTTCACAAAGATACTCAATGGGAATGGAACAGTAAACACTGTTTGACATGTTACAGGTGAAGATGGCATTTCCGCCAGTCCTTGTACATTTCAAGCAACATATGGAAATATGTATCACAATGAATATATCAGAAGATATGATTAGAGTCCAACTCTCAGCACATTGAAGGAAGCAAACGATGAATCGCTTACACACTGTCAGAAACTGAAGGTAAAGACCCTACTGGAGAGCGGGAAACACTGATCTCATCTGCATTTGTGAACATTACCGCATGTATCTCTGTGATAGAAAGCTCATTCTCCATACCCATCAGCAAGTACTGATCATTGACTTCTACACATATGCAGATGGTCACATCTTATTCATCAGCACAACTTCTAGGTCAAGCATTTCACAGGCTCACACAACCAAGTTGCTGACCTGCTTAATCATATTACTATCGCAGAAAGCATCAATGTTAGCAAAGTGACTTGAGGTATTGAAAATTATGAGCGTGGTGGTCTCACGCGAGAGCGTGGTGGTCTCACGCGAGAGCGTGGTGGTCTCACGCGAGAGCGTGGTGGTCTCACGCGAGAGCGTGGTGGTCTCACGCGAGAGCGTGGTGGTCTCACGCGTGAACAGGGAGTTCACTTATCAACATGATGATTTCATATATGAATGTGATGATTTCACATGATTATGAATCTTATTACACAAGAGAAATTGAATGCAGAATCAGCAACAGATAGCGCAGTAAAGAAAGTAAACCAGTACCTAAAAATTGAGCCTCACAAAAGAAGAGGAGAAACTTGAAAAGTGACAATACTTATTCGAGTGAACATTATCTATCAGGGTCTGATGAAACTAATACCTTCATTTTCTCCAAGACATCTGGATTATTTTAAAAGATAATCCAACTTCATCAAGTCAGGTAGATCCAATATATTTAAGACAAATGTCCCCGGATAACAATTTTCATGGATATTTCTCAACGGTACCCATATGAACCAATCATTCTTACTGAAGTGATTATTCTGCAGCTTTTAGCATTTATCGTGCCTTTGAATTTCAGGTTGCCAACAGGGATTGTAATTTCTGAGCTCCATGGCAGTGTAACTGGGGGGTCCCCCAAAGCTGCGCCAGGAAGGCCCCAGTAAGATTTGCATAGTTAACATCTAATGGGCAATTGTCCTGCACTGGGAACATGTGAAAATGTGATCTAAATCACAAACTTCAGATGGTTCTGATTGTGCTGTGTCAACAGTACCAATAGTTACCCAGAAAATGTTGGAATAGTTAAACCACTTCTAATTTCTGGGTAACAACTGTACAGAGACACACGAACTACCTCCAACTCCCCAAAGGCATCCCTCAATCCCTTAACTACCAGCTTGCATGGGAATCCACACCCCATGAGACTCTTCAATCCATTAGCTGACACCTCATAGGGACTCCCCATCCCCACCAATCTCCCCCAACTCCTAACTACCTTCTCATTAAACAGCCCCTGATCCAACAGACCCACCTTCTCCAACAGAGCTACCCCATCCCCACAGGACTCCATCCTCCACATCCCTAAGGTGACTTCTCCCCTCATAGCCCAACTTCAAAGGCCTACTCTGACTGTTACTGTCCTATCAAGGGAAAATGCTGCATCACATCAACATGTTACATTGGAGACTTGCAGCTTAATTTCTCAAAACTGAGGAGTGTTTTTTAAAAAGTTGGTACTTATGAATCACAATCCATTCAGTTGTATGCAGCACCCTCAGGGGCCTTACAGTTTAGTTTTAGTTGGATCACTCCTGAAGCCTTTCCATAAGAACAGATATAGTGCTAAGTTAGGAGACATCGGTGAAGGCGATTTTTCATATGATGGTTGCAAACTCCAAAATAGTGAGCAATAACGTCGGGCAGCCAAGTAAAGAAGCAGATAAATTATACCCAAGATGAAAAGACAGAAACAAACATACAGTTGACAGATTAGTCAATGGATGGGGATGGAGAAGAAGATGGATATTGTACCTTCGCTTCTCTACATGTGAAAATGAGAATTATTGCTGATCTGGCATTTTTTATGGAATACGTTGGCGTGATGGACGGAGGAATACATCAGCAGCACAGAAACTGTGCTTTAACTAGTGAAACCAACATTTCAAAGATTCACAAGTACAGGCCCATATTTTAAGGAAGCCAGTGACATCCCAGAAGCAATGCGACAAATATGATTCCAATATCTTCTTCATTCAGGATACAATGAATTTACAAATTTCAATTTCTCTTATTATAAAATTAACTATAAATAAATCTAAATTGTTTTCCTGGAGTTACATGACAGAAAATATTACTGTATTTTGAAATCTACAAGTATTTTACAATACATAAAGGAGTAAAACCTGGCAGATCACATTCTCTTTATGTAGCACAACATTATAGCGATGTATATTACTTGCAAATCTCAGCATTACCAGTTGTACAATGATATCCTTTCTTACAAGACTTCTTATATTGTTTAATTGTACATGTGGTGACATTCTTTTGTTTAGTGATTAAAATGAAATAAACTGGAACAAATTAAACCAATATATTTCTGGAAGTCAACTGCTGGAGCATGTGAATAAATATTAAAGATTTTAGCTTTTGGAAATCAGAAGTTTGACACTTTCAAGTGTCAAGGTATCCTATACACATAAAATAAATTGGGAATCTCGCTGTAAGCCAGTGCCGACATCCAATCTGTGCAAACGTGGGAAACTGATGAGCAGAAAAAGGCCAGCTAGTTCATTAAACCTGCCCCATACCAGAGCATAATGATCAAACATCCCTAGCTTCCCACGCACCGACACTACACCCCAGATTTATCATCTCCTTGGAGAGGTACATAGGTGCATATGCAATACTTTGAAGTCAAGCCATTTATTCTTACCAAAAGGGAATTATCAGATATGTATGAAGGATTACAATACCTTCTTTTAATTTCTGCTGGTTAACTTCCCCTCTTTTCTGTGCACAGTAAACATCTCGTGTTTGTATGCCGCCTCCACACAAGGCTAATTGATTGCTTCTGCGCCGGTCTTGCTGACTGAGTAGAGGAGTCACCTGGCACTCATTCCAGTCTGTGGTTTTCCATGTATACCTAATGGAAAATGAAAGCGGCATATGGTTTCCTTTCCTTCTATTTGTAGATTTCTATACATGAGAGATTTTAATGGAAAAAAAATCAAAACTTTTAACAGTTCAACATTCGGATGTGCTAGACTCAGAATTTGTCAACTTCCCCGTCTTTGCTCATGGCCTGGATAATAAGAATCATCTGTCTATATACATGAAAAGGAATTTATAAAATAAACATGTTTAAAATTTAATTGATAACCAAAAGATGAATAAGTTCAAGATTTTGGTGTAACTCCTGAATTAGAACATATTTCCATCTTTAGTATTCATTTGCATATTTTACTTTGCAGATATTGTGAACTAAGCTGCGTACTTACATTTTAAATCTTAAATTATGAAGGATTGGAAACAACTCAGAATCGCTTACTAGTAATGTTTAAACGTTTTGAAAGGGCATTTGTTGTCAGGGGCTAAGACCTTAAACTCTATATTTTCATTTTATATTTCCTTATGGCTAATTTCTAAAATTTAAGAAACTATCTTTAAATTGGCCAACACTAAGTCTGTCTGTGGCAATGTCAGTTTCACAGAAACAGTCACCTCGTTATCTCTGAAAGAACCGAACGTCCAGTGGGCTGCAGAGGCCAAATTTGAAGGGAACTATACAAATGCCATTTAAATTTCACAAGCCATGTCTGACTAACCAAAGGCAATTCATCTCCAATGACAAACAACCCCACAACTTTTTCTTAATAATTGGAGCACTAATGATCATGACCCTCCCCAGCTGGTGGAACCAGCTACATTGTGTTGATGCTGCAAATGTTGATCTACCATTTCTACCATCTGCAAGCAAGCAAGAAAGGTGGTTCTGTCCAACTTGAATGCCTAACTCCATTTACACTGTTATTACTGGAACCTTTATGCCATTGCCAACAAAACTGATTCATCTTTATACATCTGTCTCATTGTGGAAATCATCTCTCCTGAACTTAATCTTTGCTTTAGGACTCTGGACTCTCATGAAACAATAATGCAGTCTATGGTCTTTACCCTGTAAATCCTTCTTTTTCTATACTTCCTTTACTGTATGAGTGTACAGGGGACTAAATAGCAACACCCCCTCCTAAGTTTTAAGTTTGCGCAAATAAAGTAATCCTTTGAATTTATCCCATCTCCAGTTTGCTGTGGGGTTGTTAACAGAAAATTGGATCACACCAAAACTGAGGGTTGAGAATGATACCATCACTTATAAAGGGGAAAGCAAATCAAAAGTGCTTTTCTGTTTATGGATGGGTGGTAAGAGGAGGAATCAAGGCTGTCTAAATTAAATCCCCTCCTGTCTACAACAACGTTCAAATAGGTTCAATTTAGACAATGGAGAAAGTCGTCATCGAATGATAAGATGATGTTGGATTTAAGCCAATTCAGCTGTTGATATATTTATATCATTCATTTGGTCAAGCTGGGGAAAATAAATATTTACATTTCCTAAACATTCAGCCTCAGAGGAAAGAATTAGATAGTTTCCTTTGAGAAAGATGCTTGGAGCTAATGGTGACTTGCTTTCCTATGAAGGAGATTGCAACTTCCAGATATGAGAAGTACAGAATGGAATGAAAGAGGGAGTACATCTTATGTTTATTTCTCTGACTTGTCAAAAGATATACATGAGGAAACTAAAGAGACAAATCGAGCATAGAACTCCATCAATTTTTGCATGCAAACTTTTGTAACAATTGCTGCACACCGAACATTGTGTAAAGTATCTTAGGAACAGGAGAAGAGTATTTTGGCCTTTGAAACTGTCTATCACAAAATAAAATCATTGATCTGTGTTTTAACTGCATTTGTCAGTCTTTGAGACATATCAGTTTGTACAGTTACCTTACAAAAAAATAGCAAATTTAGACTTAAAAATGTCAATTGATATTGCATCCATCACCTTTTGAGGGAGTAAATTCCAGATCATTACAAGCCCTTTGTGTGAAAATTGCTGTCTGTGGCCCAGTATCTAAAACTGAGCAATGTACTCCAAATGTGATCTGAAGTTTCATTCAACTTCATAGAAGATGGAATTTGAAAGTGAGAAAGGGCAACATTCCATTCACCTTTTTGCTTTTTTTTTTTGGACATCTGCAATAGAGTTCATGGATGTACAAACTTGGATGACTAAATCCTTTGGATCCTTCACAGCTCCTGGTTCTTTACCTAAGGAAAATATGTCCATCCCAAGTGGGTTACATTTCATGTCTCCATACTGAAATCCACCTATCTCCTCACTTAGTTGCTTTGTAACTTCCATCTCTCATACACACGACTTACTGCCTCTGCTGAATTAGTGCCTTCTGCAAACATGGATATACTATTCTGTATTCTTGCATCCATGATATTAACATATTTATGGTGAAAAGCTGAAACAATTGTCCCTTCAGCACCAGACCCTATGGGGGTGGGATTGTCTCTCAGCTGCGTGTTTTTTGGGCAGCAGGAGATAGTGTGCCATTCACTGGCATTGGGATTCTCTGTTCTGCCACCGTCAATAGGATTTCCTATTTAAGTCACCCTATGCTGTCAGGAAACCTATGGACAATGATGTGCTTCTGGAGGGACAAAACAATCTCATTGTCATAAATGGCCAGAGAATTCTAGCTCACATATTAAATCCATCATGTTTCTCTTCTTGAAACTGCTTCTGTTCACATTCCACACTGAGAAAACAAATACGAAGGATTAATTTAATAAATCTTCAATGTTCTTATTGCCCCATTATAGACATCCAACTGACTCACTTTCCCTTTACGTCCCCCTTTCTCTTAACATATTCCTAAAGCATTTATTGTGAGTTATATAAAAAATCTTCCACATCCACATCATTCCCCTTCTTATGCATCTGCCTACCATAATATTTAATCTGTTTCGTTTGTTGGCATTTTGTTGATGTAATATAGTGAAACTGTTGATGTTAACTTCATTACAACTGTGAAACTGGCAGCAACTTCTGATATCCACACTGAAATTTTCCCCACTCCTCCACAGTGAGCTGTTTTGAAGTCCTCAGTATCTTAGAAATTGCAGATTATTACTTGAATGGGTGTAAATTGAGAGAACTGGGTACTCAATGAAATATTGGAGTCCTCATGCATCAGTTGCTGAAAGTAAACACACAGGCACAGCAGGCAGTAAAGGCGGCAAATGGTATGTTGTCAAGAAGATTTGAGTATATGGACAGGAATATTTTGCTACAATTGTATACGGCATTGCTGCAGTCCAATCTGGAGTATTGGGTGCAATTTTTGTGTCCTTGTCTGAGGAAGGATGTCTTGCTGTAGAGGGAGTGCAGTGAAGATTTACCAGACTGATTCCTGGGATGGCAGGTCTGTCATATGAGGAGAGACTAAGTTGGTTAGGATTTTATTCACTGGAGTTTAGAAGAATGAGCGAGGATTTCATAGAAACTTATAAAATTCTAACAGCGTTAGACAGGATACATTCAGAAAGAATGTTCTCAATGGTGGGGGAATCCAGAAGTCAAGGTCATAGTTTGAGAATAAAGGAGAAACCTTATGAAACTGAGGTGAGGAGAAATTTCTTCACCTAATGGGTGGTGAATGTGTGGAATTCACTATCACAGAATGTAGTTGAGGCCAAATTGTTACCTGACTGCAAGAAAAAAATTAGATATAGCGCTTGGGGCTAAACGTATCAAGGGAAGTAGGGGGAAGAGGGTATCAGGATATTGAATTCGATGATCACCCAGGGTCAAAATGAAAGGTGAAGCAGGCTTGAAGAGCTGAATGGCCTACTCCTGCTTCTAGTTTCTATGTTACTTAATTTTACTTTGGACTTAACATTTTTATTCAATTGGGTCAAAATGGTATGGCTGTTCACATCAGCAGGAATTTCCCATCCCACTAAAGTGAACGGAGATTTGGCTGGGTGTCAAATTTTCCAACTTTGTTGCAGTGGTACATGGTATGAGTGACTGGTAAATCAGGCTCTAGGTCCTGACACAAAATTCTGTAAAGTTACAACTTACTGGATGAGGTGAAACAAGGTTTCTAATGGCATCCTAAGTCACAATGACTGCTAAATAATGGCATTAACACTGATAACCTCATTTTGTATTCGTGCAATGTGATCCATTACGATGAAGAAAGGTTTCTAAAATAAAGAAACATCTTTTTAAAAATTTTGCTTAAGATATACCAGCTTCTATTTAAACCCAATGTGAGTGTCTCAATCTTTATTTTGCTTTCTTTAAAATGTTTGGAAGAATAATCAGTGCATTTTACTTCCTGGTTTACCATCTGTGGGAATTCTTCAAAGCTTCCATACTGAGGTTGGCTTTAAATTAACCGCAGGAAAGGTGGAATGCAGACATATATATTTCCCTGTATTATGCAAACATACATCAGGCATTTTCTACTGAATGTTGTAGATAAAATGGTATCACCAATGGCTAACCAGTCTCTCTTGAACAACATACTGGACAATGGAGTTTTCCAAACTTTCTCCCAATGCCACCATAATAGATAGATTGTTTTTTTTAATCACAGTTGCTATACTTGGGAACTTTTGTACACATTGGATGCCATACCTGTCTTTAAAATCATTCTAGTGATTTTTCAAAAGTAATATATCGCATTTAAAATCCTTTGGAATATGCTGATGAAATTACTTTCATACCTCTTCTAGATAGTCAATATATTTCTAAATATTAACCATTCCAATTCAGAAGAAAATTTGAAATGCACAGCCAAATTATACAGTTACTTCAGAAAGTATTACTCTTGATTTAACAGGATTAGGCCCAAGTAGTTGTCATTGTTAATTAGGACAGCACGGTGGTACAGTGGTTAACACTGCTGCTTCACAATGCCAGGGATCTGGGTTCAATTCTGGCCTTGGGTCATTAGTCTGTTTGCAGTTTGCATGTTCTCCCCATGTTTTCATGTGTTTCTTCCAGTGTGCTCTGGTTTCCTCCTATGTTCCAAAGACGTGCAAGTTAGGTGGATTGACCAATTAAACCAGCCTTAATGTTCCAGGATCTGTAGATTAGGGGGAATCAGTGGGGTAAATGTATGGGGTTACAGAGTAGGGCCTGGGTGAGATGTGCTGTCAGAGAATCAGTGCAGATTGGATGGGCCAAATGGCCTCCTTCTGCACTGTAAGTGTCCTATGCTTCTATGCGTAAAAAGTCTCAACAGAGTGTTGAGATTTGTTTTATTAACATATAACTTTGACGTGGATTCTAAATGATAACATATGAGAGAATGGGAAGGTGCCCCACAGTTTGCTTTACCCATGAAGTTATGTTAATTTGCCCTCAGTCAATACCATATCTAATTCTGCTGATTTCCTTGGTATTAAGTCCCACCAACCAATGTTGTAATCTGGCACTTTTATAGCTTGTTGTAGTTAATCATAATCATGGAGCGAAACAGTGGCAAGCACTACTGCCTCACAACGCCAGGGACCTGGATTCAGTTCTGGCCTTGGGTCACTGTTTGTGTGGAGTTTGCATATTCTCCCTGCATGGGCTTCTCAGGATTCCCCTGCTCTGGCTTCCTTCCACAGTCTGAAGCTGTGCATTGGCCACAACCAATTACTCCCATAGTGTCAGAGGACTAGGAGGATAAAATACTTGGGGTTAAGGGGATAAGGCTTAGATGGGATTGTTGTTGGTGCAGGTTTGATGTGCTGAATGGCCTCCTTCTGCACTATAGGGATTCTATTATTCTATTCTATGATTCTAAGATAATGAGTGAGGCTCCAAAGGTACACACTCAGTTATCTTTGAGTCAACCTATGCAGCCATGTTTGACATTTACTTGTGAAACTTTAATCATCCAGATTCTAAGACGAAATCCAACACTGAATATGTCTCTATTATTTGGCAAAATTAATAGTTTAACTACCAGCAAGCAATGTTTGAACAAGATATTTTTAATTAGTAATCCAATGACTGTCCTACCAACTATCCAGCTAAACAAAATAGCAATAAGAAGTAAGGAAATAAAGACATGCATCTATATAGTAACTTCCACAATCATCAAATATTAGGGCGCTTTGTAGCCAATGAAGTGGTTGGAAAGTGCAGTCACTGCTGTAGGGCGTGTAGCAGCTAAATGTGTGCGCATCAAACACCCACTTACTGTTTTGTGACAATGATCAGATAATCTGTTGATTAAGGGATAAATAATGGCCAGGACACCAGGGATGATGCTTCTGTTTCACTCAAACTAGTAAAATGGGAACTTTTACGACCTGAAGGGGAAAATGGACCTGTAACTTAATATCACATCCATAAGGTGGTGCCCCTAACAGTGCAGAGCTCCGTCAGTACTGCACTGGAGTGTGCCAGACTTCACTTTTGATGCTCAAACCTGGAGTGAGACTTAAATCATGATCCTTTGACTCAGAGCTTAGAGTGATATCAACTGAGACACAGATGGCATGGCTTTGGAGAACAAAATAAAATTGCCATTTTTGTATTAGCAGTTGCATTCTTACAGAAACAAAATGGGCCTCATGGTACAGTCATTAAAGAAATATTTCTCAGGCACGGAGTCCAATACATTGCAAACATTTTTCTTTAGCTGCAAGCCAACTCTGCATTCCATGTGCTTCTATATACAATGTCTGCATACCATTAATGAGTGCAGATATGGAACTGATATGGGAATATAAATTGCTGCTTGTATAACTAACACTGAGTAGAAAAGGATTGTGCAAGGAAGATAGTCTCCACAATAAATCAAGTGCAATGCAGTGATTCTTAAGAAATTGTGCCTTGTGTTAAGAATACAAATGTTGCCCTTAGTTGACATCAGACTGTCTGGTTACAAAAATTACTGTGAATTTTTATGGAAGCACTATCTGGCACTTGACATTTGAGAATAATTTTATTGGTTTCTTTAATTCTGTTTGGAAACATATTTCAGCCATGTAACACAGCCAATATTGCTTTTAGAATGAAGTGAAATGTATCTCATATAGACAAAATATACTGCATAGATCTTAACTCCAAACAAACGTAAAATGGGCAGTAGCATTATTGTTCATTTCGCATCTCTTATCGATTGATTTTAATTAAAGTAAACATTGGGAGAGAGTTATAAATGCTGCCAATTCTCCATAATCCATTTTAGATAACTGAGTAAAGTCAGAATCTAGCTGATTATCCTTTACAGCACAGCAAATAGAAATGAAAAATTAACTCGAAAGCAATCAACTTAATATAATCTCCAAAACATTTGATTGACATGTACATTGGTAATGCCCAGCTGAGAAGGATCTTGGGTTGACACACAACTTATCTTATTCATAAAAAATGTGCTCTTTGTGGTGAGTCTTAATTTATTCCAGGGTTTATTGACCTTAAAAATATTTTACAATTCATCATTATATCCAAAGTTCACATCCCAGTATCTCAATTGACATTTAAACTCCTCATTCACACAACATCCCTGATGATGCATTTTGAACACTTGTGCTGTTTAGGCAATGGGAGGGAATGACTAATTGGTTAGAGTGTAAATTATTTCAAACCACCGCTTCCCATAATATTAAAAAGCGTATTTTAATAACTTTATAGTCAATGGGCTGAGAGTTCCCATTTCACTGTTCTTTTCATCTCTTGGACCTGAATTGGGGTCTGATCAAATTAAAACCGAAAAGTCCGAATTTATTAGCTGTGAAAGGGGAAAAAGGATTTGTAGTTCTAAAGCAGCTTTGATGAATTCAAGATGTCCAAAAGTGCTTTGGAACCAATTAAACACTTTTGAACAGGAACCTGAGGACATCAAACACACTATATAGAATTTTGTACTCTGTGTGGAGCATACTGGCACAGGCAAGACAATCAATGCGTGGCTCTCTAACAGCATAGCCCAGTTTTCTCTCCAGATTTTCTAGCACTCTGTGTACAGAAAATATGCGTGTGTGATTTTTGCATCCCCATCCCACAGGCACCGGGATTTTGTGCCCATGGATAGGCAGATCCCTCCCTTACAAGCATCGGGTACTCCTCTGACCCCACACACAGATACAGGGAATCCATCCCATCCCCAAAAGTAGTGCTCCTTGAGCAGCATCAGCCTGGCACTGCTCACAATGCACTATGGCACTGTCCACAGGGCAACAGACAGCGTCAAGGGCATGAAGCCTGAAAAAGCAGGGCCTAAGGAGAGGGGGCCATGATGTGGGCAGAGCCTAAGGGGAAGTGGGGGGAGCTACGTACTTTCCAATCAGTGATCAGCTGGGCTGCAGGGTTCGGGCTGTGATTAATCAGGCTGGTTGTAGGGTTTCTAACTGATAGGAAGGGGTGCCTGACAGATCTGCACATAGGTAATTGCACCTTCTAGTATGAGCAGCTGATTTTCTGGCAAGCTTAGGCCCTGCCCCTTCCTCCTGCTGGCAGGAGGCAGATTGTGTATTATTTGTTGCACAAAGTAATGTACGATTGCATTTCCAAACTCGGCCAAAAAACATATCTGAAACTTTCTGGTTTTCCCCCTTTTTCAGCACTCTTGGTAAGATCGCCCCTACCCCCCGTACTTTTTCTGACCTGGAACCTAACCAGAAACAATTGTGGATTTTTCCTATAACAATCATTCGGTGGCAAAATGTGCAAATTATTTTGAAATATGATTGGCATGATTTTGAGGAAGAGGGGAGAGTTCTTCCCAAAGGTTCTGGCTATTAGTTATGTCTCAACCACACCCACTAGAGCTGATGCTCCAGTTAGTAACAAATTAGGGGAAATTTCCAGGCCTGTCAGCAAGATCTTCTGGTCCCACCGATAGCGACTTCCCCTGATGTGGCTGATTTATGTTTTGTGAGATCAATTATAAACTTTGCTGATCAGGGGAATTCTTTATGTGGGGGAACATATGGCAGGGAAGCATTTTAAGCATGTTTAAATTTATTGAAACGTGTTTAATTGAGATTCCCACCCAAACCTATTACATTATAATAAGTAGGCAGTGGGGAAAATCTGAGAACAACAACTTGCTGTCAAGATTCTAAATTCAACGGCCTCACAGGATTTTCCACAGTGTGGCCATTTTCATCCATGGAAAATGTCAAAAGAAAATCCTGGCCACAGTGTCAATACAACTTATTTCATCCTTCCTTTAAAAAAAGCTTTGAATTTACATGATCTCAGGACACGGCAAAGTGCTTGACAGCCAGCACATCTAAAGAATAGCCACAGTTGAGGTAGAAAACATGGATCAAATATGTACACAGCAGAATTCTACAAACAACAAAGGGGGCTGCCCATTCATATTTCAAATTCACTTTCAAACGGACTGTTAGTGGAAAAAATCCACAAGTGAAATTGTTTGTGGTTAGTTTCCAAGTCAGAAGAAGTATGAGTACATTATCAGCAACTTGAGATACGTGCAGGATAACTGAAATGCAGTAATTACTTAAACACGAGATTCCTTAGAACACATTGAATGGGATTTTACAACCTTGCTCATCCCGAAACTGTAAAATCCCACCTGAGGTCAACAGACCTTTCCATGGTGCACTCTCACCCACTCAGATTCCCGTGGCAGATGGGGCGGTAAAATTCCAGCATTATTCAGCCCAGAAAGACAATGACAGAACTGTGCAGCTCTTCTGGAGTTAAAATGAATTCAATTGCTGGATATTGTAACGGAATCTATCTTGCAGCTAAAATAAAACAATTCCTGACTCGGTATAACTCTATTTCCCAAGTAAGCAGAAAAATAGAGTGGAGCAGGAAAAAGAGATTAGTTCCAAAGGTGTGGAGGTTTGGTGGGATTGGTCACAATAAATTGCCCCTTAGAGTCCAAAGGTGTGGAGTTAGGTCAATTGGCCGTGTAAAATGCATGGGGTCCAACATGGTTGGAGCAGAAGGAAGGGCTGGGTGGGATGCTCTACTAGAGAGTTAGTATAGACTCAGTAGGCCCAATGGCCTCTTTCTGCACTGTGGGGCCCCTATGATTCTTAATTTTGAGACAGTCTGCAAGGTTAGTTTGATCACTTTATATTTTGTAGAAATTTGCATTAACAATACAACAGAAATATCTGCAATCTGATTCATCCTCAAGCACACACTGATCTCTTTTGACAGCATTAACATATGGATGTGAATCATTCAGAATGACTGTAGTGTAAGTTATTCCTTTATTAATGTTGGTCACTGTAACTGACAAGCTAGATAACTGGAATTTATCCACTGAACTTTATAGAACATAGAACATTACAGCACAGAACAGGCCCTTCGGCCTTCGGTGTTGTGCCGACCAAAATAAAAAGCAATGCCCCTCCAAACTAAACCATTCCCTTCTCTTCCATATACTTATCAATTAACCTCTTAAACGCCACCAAACTTGGCGCATCTACAACAGCTGCAGGCAGGGCATTCCACTCCCTAATCACTCTTTGAGTAAAGAACCTACCTCTGATATCCGTCCTATAACTCATACCCCTTAATTTAAAGCTGTGTCCCCTCGTGCTAGCTTTCTCCATCCTAGGAAAAAGGCTATCACTGTCCACCCTATCTAAACCTCTAATCATCTTATATGTTTCAATAAGATCCCCTCTTAGCCGCCTCCTTTCTAACGAAAACAACCTCAAATCCTTCAACCTCTCTTCATAGGACCTGCCCTCCATACCAGGCAACATCCTGGTAAACCTCCTCTGTACCCTCTCCAATGCCTCCACATCTTTCTTATAATGTGGGGACCAGAACTGCACACAATACTCCAAGTGCGGCCGCACTAGAGTTTTGTACAGTTGCAACATGATGCTGCGGCTCCTAAATTCAATCCCCCTACCAATAAAAGCTAAGACTCCATATGCCTTCTTAACAACTTTATCCACTTGACTGCCTACTTTCAGGGATCTATTGACACATACACCAAGATCCTTCTGTTCCTCAACACTATTAAGAGCCCTACCATTAGCCCTATATTCTACACATTTATTGTTCCTGCCAAAGTGCTTTGCTGACAAATGATCATGTTTGGAAGCTTTTCACAACTGAGTTGGCATTAACAAGTTACAGTAAGAAAAGGATACCAAGTTAAAACTATCACAGTCAATTCGGAACAAAGTGAATGAGCTGATAGCACAAATTGGTGCAAATGGATATGATCTAGTGGCCGTTACGGAAAAGTGGTTGTGGGGGAACAGGGACTGAGAACTGAATGTCCATGGCTATCAGGTGCTTAGGAAGGATAGGCAGGAGGAAAAAGGAGGTGGGATGACTCTGTTGATTAAAGATAGTATCAGGGCGGTAGTAAAAGAGTATATAGGCCCCAAAGAGCAAAATGTTGAATCAGTGTGGTTGGAGATAAAGAATAGTAGGGGAGGAAGACGCTGGTGTGGTCTATAGGCCCCCAAATAACAACTTTGAGGTGGGGTGGGCTATAAACAAACAAATAAGAAATGCATGCAGAAACGGAATGATGTTAGTAATGGGAGATTTCAATCTGCATATTGACTGGCGACACAAGTCGGACATGGGGGGCTGGAGGAAGAGTTCTTGGAATTCTGTCGGGATGGATTCTTTGAACAATATGTTACAGAACTGACGAGAGAGCGTGCTATCTTGAATCTGGCACTATGTAATGAGGCAGGTAGAATTAGGGATATCCATGTGAGGAATCCTCTAGGGACGAGTGATCATACTATGGTAGAATTTATGATGCAGATGGAGGATGAGGTAGTAGCATCCCGGACCTGTGTACTATGTTTGAACAGAGGGGACTATAATAGGATGAGAGGGGAATTGGCGACTGTGGATTGGAGGATGGTTGGCAGGATGGCTGAGGAACAGTGGAGGATTTTTAAAGAGATCTTTTTTGGTTTTCAGCAAAAATATATTCTGATGGTGAAGAAGGACTGTAGGAGAAGGGAAAATCAGCCGTGGTTCTCGAGGGAAATTAAGGAGAGTATTAAATCAAAAGCTGAGGCATTCAGAGTGGCTAAAAATAGTGGGTGATCGGAGGATTGGGAAAGTTTTAAACAACAGCAAAGCATGACTAAAAATGTGATTAAAAAAGGAAAGATAGAATATGTGGCTAAACTAGCTCAAAATATCAAAAAGGACAGTAAAAGTTTTTATAAATATATAAAGAATAGGAGGATGGCCAGAGATAATATTGGACCCTTGGAGGATGGGAAGGGTGGTTTAATGGTGGATGATAAGGATATGGCGGAGACCTTGAATAAGTTTTTTTGCGTCGGTCTTTACAGAGGAGAACGTAAATAGCTTGCCTGAAATTAAGGATAGAAGGGTGGTAGGTGATGGGGTCCTTGATGAAATTACAGTCACTAGAGAGGTGGTGCTTGATAGGCTAAGGGACTGAGGGCAAATAAGTCCCTGAGACCGGATGGAATGCATCCCAGGGTTCTCAAGGAAATGGCAAAGGTGATAGCGGATGTCCTAGTAATTATCTTTCAAAATTCGCTGGACTCCGGGAAAGTGCCACAAGATTGGAAAGCGGCTAATTCCCAGAAGGCAGGGAATTATGGGCCAGTTAGTTTAACGTCTGTAGTCAGAAAAATGCTTGAAACTGTCAAAGCAGAAATAACGGGGCACCTGGATACAAATGGTTTGATCAGGCAGACACAGCACGGATTCGTTAAGGGAAATCATGCTTGACAAATTTATTGGAGTTCTATGAGGAAGTGACTAGTGCGGTAGATAGAGGGGAACCAGTGGATGTGGTGTTTTTGGATTTCCAAAAGGCGTTTGATAAGGTGCCTCACAAAAGATTGTTGCAGAAGGTTAGGGTGCAGGACATTGGGGGTAGGGTGTTAGACCGGATAGAGGATTGGTTGTCTAATAGGAAGCAGAGGGTAGGTATTAATGGGTGCTATTCTGATTGACAGCTGATGACTAATGGAGTGCCCCAAGATTCTGTGCTGGGGCCTCAACTATTTACCATTTACACAGATGATCTGGAGGAAGGGGCTGAGTGCAGGGTGACGAAATTTGCTGATGACACGAAGATGAGTGGAAAAGCAAATTGCATGGAGGATGTGGAAAGCTTGCAGAGGGATCTGGATAGGTTGAGTGAGTGGGTGAGGACCTGGCAGATGGAATATAATGTTAACAAGTATGAGGTTATTCACTTTGGTAGGAATACTATTTAAATGACGAAAAGCTGCAGCATGTGACGGTGCAGAGGGACCTGGGGGTCCTTGTGCATGAATCGCAATAACACAGTCTGCATGTGCAGCAGGTGATCAAGAAGGCGAATGCAATGTTGGCCTTTATAGCTAGGGGAATAGAGTATAAAAGTAGGAGGTACTTTTGCAGCTGTATAGGGTACTGGTGAGGCCGCAGCTGGAGTACTGTGTGCAGTTTTGGTAGCCGCATTCGAGGAAGGATATATTGGTCTTGGAGGGGGTGCAGAGAAAATTCACTAGGCTGATACCCGGGATGTGGGCATTGGATTATGAGGAGAGACTGAATAGGCTAGGTTTGTACTCTTTGGAGTTTAGAAGGCTGAGAGGGGATCTAATAGGGACATACAAGATAATGAAGGGGATGGATAGGGTAGAGGTTGAGACACTCTTCCCGCTTAACAAAGAGAGCAGGAATAGAGGGCACAACCTCAAGATTAGGGGGGCACGGTTCAGATCAGAGTTTTGGAGGATTTTCTTTACGCAAAGGGTGGTGAATCTTTGGAATTCTCTGCCTGATGAAGTGGTGGAGGCTTCCTCGCTGAATATATTCAAGTCAAGAGTGGATAGGTTTTTAATTGACAAGGGAATTAAGGGTTACAGGGAGAAAGGGGGAAAGTGGTACTGAACCACTACAGATCAGCCATGATCTCATTGAATGGCAGGGCAGGCTCGAGGGGTTGGATGGCCTACTCCTGCTCCTATTTCTTATGTTCTTAAAGTTGCATGACAAGTTAAGGAGTGAAAGGATTCTAGGTTGTTTACATATTGAAGTAAAGACTTGTAATTAACTCAATTTTTATTTAGAGTACTTGGCAAGGGTTGCTATCGCCATTTGGGACTTTGCTGTGCACCTACAAGCTTTTGGAAGAATGTTTCGATTTTATTTATTAATGTCACAAGTAGGCCTACATTAACACCTCAATGAAGATACTGTGAAAAGCCCCTAATCACCTCATTCCAGTGTTTGGATACACTGAATTTAGCATGGTCAATGCATCTAACCAACACGTTTTTCAGATTATGGAAGGAAACTGGAACACGCAAAGGAAACCCATGCAGACATGGGGAAAATGTGCAGAATCCACACAGATAATGACACAAGCCGGGAATCGAACATGAATCCCTGGCACTGTGAGGCAGCAGTACAAACCACTGTGCCACCGTACTGCCCTAGTTTTTGTGAATTATATTATTAATATTGCAGATGGGATTTACTGAGTGTATGGTTTGACATTGTTGGTCAAAGAGTTCTGATTAAAAACATACCTGTTTACTCTCTGTGTATTCAGACTGATCATCTGGCTTGCTAATTCTGAACATTAATAGTTGGGAAATTTTTAGATAGGCATAGACAAACTGCAAATTATCACCACAAATCTGCAGCAATTTTATTACCAGCATTGGTCACGCAGTATGGGGGTCATTGCAAATCAACTAAAAAAAAGGAGCTTTGTGGTTTATGTCTATCATGGCAACACGCATCAGTAGACAAAGAGGGAAGAAAATGAACATAACCTGCCCTTGCCAGCTGCACACTATAAAAAATATTGGATATGAATGTGATTTCCTGGCAGTGATTTCATCCCAGGATTCAGAAAATTATCTAAGCTTCCTTCTGGTGCTTTTGTATAACATCTGAATCTTTCAAAGAATAGGCTGCCCACTAATCACTTTCAGATATCAATTACTGTCTCCATTTATTTCCATTTATTTTTCCAGAGCCAATCATCAGAAATGGCAATCATTCTTTCGCTGATATATTATCACAACATTGAAGTAACATCATGAAGTCTGGAAGAACTTGCTTAGCATTGTTGGTCATGTATTTATTGTGTATTATTGAAACTGGTTTAAACATGTCCTCAATATAACAGATCAATACTTCTCACTTTGTTCCTTTTGAAAATTATGTTCCATGTGTTAGTCTTCTAGAATGGCCTACTTCATTCTGAAAATGACTTGCGAAGCCAATAAAAACATTTTCATGTTAGATTCCACTGAAGTATTTTAGCCCTCATATTGCCACCTTGCATCTTATAGATTTCTTTATTCCATCAAAGGAAACTGAAGGAAAGGGGGAAGGAGCCACACAAAGATTAATAGCCATGTCCATGAACAATCATAGGCCTCTTTTCATGCTGTGTCTCTGTTCAATAAGAAGTCATTTCACTGCAGGTTTACTATGTATCGATCTATTTATTGGGAGAGTTCATGTGCAGTTAACTTTTGCATTGGATCACCCCCCTACAACAATAAAGTAGAAAAGATTCAGCAATTTCTTTTCCCCAAGTAGTTAATTTAACTGGGCTGATAGGTTTTTTTTTTACAGCCTGCTTCAAGCAATATTCGACCTGTCAATAATTCGTGGATTATGCTATTAATATTAGGGATCTATTGCTTATGTACTGAGTGTAGCTCAAAAGATCTTGAACAAAAAGTGTACTTTCATACTTCAAAACAACATCTCTACATATGCAGACTGTTCATCTGACTTGTTTCTTAAAGGAAATAATAGTTGGTAAATGTTTAGGTATTTGTAAATTAACTTAATTACTAACAAATCCCAATGGTTAGTTTGGTGCAGCCTTAAGCTTCTATTCAGGGGATTTGGATTTAAATTCCAATCTTGGTCTATCTAATATTTCGCAGAACATTTTCCAGTTTGTGCTGCTAGTTTAGAACCTTGCCCACCTCCAGCACTAAGTGGACATTTAGATTTGCTCTTCTCAGTTTTCTAACCATTCATACTAATCACCAGCAGTGTATACCTAATGGGAGCAAGTCTGTTCCTCCTTTCAATTACATTATAGCTAACGTGGATCTCAATTCCATTTACTTGCCTTGGTTTCATATCCCTCGTTAACTGGCCTCACAAAGGTTTCTAATATCCAATTCCAAGAGTAACATGGACTCATTGTCATCCATCAACTCAGTTTCACTCAATGACTGGGTTTCAGCACAATGATAAGAAAATGAAACTATTAGTGCTACTATTTATACTGTACACTATGCTAAAGAACTATAAAGATCTAGCCATGCGTTACAAGGCATTAATTCAATTGAACCATTCTGATGACATTCCCAAATTGCTCAAGCTTCATTGTCAATGTGCTTGTTTAAATGACTGCCTTGAGCACAATGAGGTAATGCATTGCTGACTGTATTGACAAGATTCTGTATTGATAACTGTGGAGTGTTTCTTTGATCTACAGTATATTATTTCTGTGCAACTCCGTTTTGTTTATTTTTCACATATCTTATGTGAACTATACCCTTAGTAGCATGCATATTCTATTATGGACCTTTTTAAAACAGGCTTGTGATGGGCAAGTTGTTCTGAAGCATGCCCAACCATGTAACTTTAAAACTAAGAATCTGTTTTTTTTTATTTAAGTTCCAATATGTGTGGCTACTTTTTACATTAAAGCTTTAAAAATGGAAAAAAAGTGTGGAAAGCAGTGACCTTTTCATACATCCACTACATTTCTTAATTCACCTCTCACAAATAGTACTTAATGAGCAAAGACTTGACAGTGAATTAGTTCAAAGTTGTGCTTTAAATTCTCTGGGAAGCCACACACTCCTAGAATGAGCAGAGCATCACAAAGGGATGGTGAGCTTGAGATACTGGACACTGGTTTGAAAGATTACTATCACTAATGAATTGAAGGCCATCTCACTCTCCAGAATCAATATTCTCCAGCTAGTACCTTAACACAGCCACCGAACTTTTAAAGATGGACTAATCTGGAGTGGACTTGCACTAGATTTCTCCCAAGTTACCATCAGTGCTGGCTTAATGAAATTCTGATTGAAGGTACACCGCTGTGAAGCAGGGTAGTAGTAGCCTGTCAGTTTTCCTAAGTGTTACAAACATGTAATTATGATAGTGCAGATTTTAATGACAACTAGTTTAAAAGTACATTTCTGATTGCAAACCTTCATATTGACTTTAAAAATCTTTCTCCAAATGGAAAAATGAACAAACAACATAGCGCTGTGTTTGTTCATGTCTTGTCAGACTTGCATCTCCACAGCTGAGTATGAAGAGCCATTAAAATGCAAAGACTGTCCTATGGATGCCCACTAAAATTTGAAAAGGCGTGACAAACATTTTTACTTTTCAATGAAGAGGAGGCAGGATGGGACTTTACTCTTTTTTGTCTGGTGAAACAACAATTCCTTGAAAATTAACATATAGCTATTTTTGTGTTTTTGGAATTCTATAAATGAGGCTGTAATAATCCATCTTGAGTAGCAGAGTGCAGAACCTCCAGGAAGAACTCTGAGTGACAACATCAGAAAGGATACTTGGTCAACAAACAAAGAGGAAGGTACCAAGTACTAAGAAATCAAATGCGGTTCTGGCAAAAGGGTGAAGTAAGCAATCTGGAAGTGCTGTAACCACAAGATTAGTGAGGAATAGAAAACCTTTCTTTCAAAAATCTGCTGATCTTCGGGGACCACCTGAAAAGAGAAACCCCTGCCCCAAGTATCTAACTACAGAAGCTATCACAACCGAGGAACAAAACTTTTAACTTTAACCCATCACTCCAGACAACAGTTTATCTGCGAGTTATGGGTTACTAAAGAACTAAACTGAATTTAATTTTTACTCGTATCTTTTATTCTTATCTGCATGTAACTTTTGTATATATTTAGTTCATAACTTATCACTTTCACTTTCAGCAGCGATTTCATAATAAACTAAACTTCATTGTGTTTAAGAACAAAACCTTTAATATTGGGTTATTTTTAAGTTGAATTATTCAGAAATTTTAAAGAGGGATTTTACACACACATCAGTGGCCATTTGTTCATGGGCCATTTTGAGGAAATGACCTTTTTAATGTGATCATGATATAAGTTCAACCTTAGACTAATATTTAACATCAGAGCTATGAACCAGCTAATCACATGCAGAAGGGTCATTAATCGATATACAGTTGAAAACAAAAGCTGAGATTCAAATTTTGGGCTTTTTAGTTGAAAAATTAATGCACTATCATAACGGCTAAAAACAAACACTATTCCTTTAAATAGAATTTCCAAGTCTTTTTAAAAAAATCACATGAAATCCTTCTTTTCTACAGCTCTAATTGTTTTGATCATCAATTTATGATATTTTTGTTCCTATTTCCATATTGGGTTTAAGTATTAACCTCAATACTGTTAATAAGCAAATATTCAATAATTAGGGCAGAAAAGATAATTGCAATAGGCAAAGAACAAAAAACAGTACAGCACAGGAACAGGCTCTTTGGCCCTCCAAGCCTGTGCTGATCATGACGTCTGCCTAAAGTAAAAGCACATGCGCTTACAGAGCCGATATACTTTCATTCTCATCCTATTCATATATTCACCTAGCTGCTTGTAAATGCCTGCCCCCACCACCACCCCAAGCAGCACATTCCAGACATTCACCACATTCTGTGTAAAAAACTTGCCTTGCACATCTCCTCTAAACTTTTCCCCGTGCACCTTAAATCTATGCCTCATAGTGCTTGACTTTTCTACCCTAAGAAAGAGCATCTGACTATCACTCTGTCCATGCTACTCATAATCATGTAAAACTTAGTCAAACTAATTAAAGCCATGATGAAATTAATCATTCTAAGTTTACTCCAGCTTAGTTTTCATTTGAACACATTCTTTCACTGCTCTTCTTAATCAATTATACTTATTTAAGTTCAACGAAACAGCTAAATAGCTTGTTTGATCTTGAGCTGTGCTTCAAATTCTGTACCTACCCATTATGAAAGTACAGTGTTCACTTCCTTAATAACTGGTTCCAGTCCATGCCACTGGAAATCCTATCAATGTATATCATTCTCTATTTCTCCCATACACTACTTTCTGCATCTCAAGTTCCACAGTATGTTTTCTCTACCTTGTCCAAAGTATTGAAATCCACAGATACCCCACACCAAGCACCTCTTTACTCAAGTAAATCTTTGCCCCCAGTTGTTTTGATTTTGAGGTGTTCATAAACAAGTGCCCTCAACTCATTCTGCTTCTTGAACATCTTTCAGTTTGGCATACTAGCTCATATCCTATTCTTCCAACTATAGTCTACTGAGTATTTTTACCTCTCTTCACCGAACTATTTATTCAAAGACTTCAATGTTCATTGCTCTGCACTCTGGACTTCTCATCTTAAGTTCAGCAGCATGCAACATTTCTCAACACGTTCAAATCTATCCTCACAGTTCTCTACCACTATGCAGCACCATGACACAGGTTAGGGACCAGGGATTGATTCCCAGCTGGGATCATTTAAGTGCAGAGTCTGTACGTTCTCCCCATGTCTGTGCGGGTTTCGTTTGGGTGCTGCAGTTTCCTTCCACAGTCCAAAAGATGTGCATTGGCCGTGCTAAATTTACTCTCAGTATACCCAAGCAGGTGCCGGAGTGTGGCGACTAGGGGACTTTCACAATAACTTCATTGCAATGTTAATATAAGCTGACTTGTGACATTAATAAATGAACTTAAAAAACTAAATTAAATGCCTAATTACCATTTGAAATCTCTTAACACATGCCAAAAGTCTAAATTTCCATGCCACCTCAGATCTTGAAATATTTTGCAATATTGAGACCATTGTCTAAATTCAAGGTGTTACTGCCTTGCAAAACTTTAAGAAAATGTACATGAACGAAAGAATGATTAGCAAACAAATGATTAGCAAACACATTGTTTGTTAGTACAAACTATTAATATAGTATGTTTTTAAAACTTTAATATCATTTCTCAAAGCCATAAAGTTGCAGGTCGAACATACCTTGGACAAGGTGGTAATCCTTCTCCTCCAATATTACAAGTTTCTTTTTCCTCAAGATTAGGACAATCTTTGCCTCCACCTATAGCTACACGCTTTATAAATCGAACTCTGCTTCTGTAGCCTGGAGAATAGTCAGATGATTGACAGGTTTTGGTGCACGGACTCCATCCAGACCATTCAGAAAATTCGCAGTCACTGGGCATAATGCATGATTGAAAGATTGCTGGGGTATCACCATGAAGACATAGGCTAGAGACAAGAAACAATTAAAGCATGGGTCAGTATTAGAAAACATTGAAAAGACTGCAATTATATTCATAAAGCAGCAATCCTCAGTAAACAAATGAAAAGCTGCTTATTATTGTGAATGTATCAGATCATTGTGCACACTATTCTGGAAGGCTTAATGAGCCCTACTAATACAAAGGGCCCTATTTTATCATTTTGATTCGAAGTGCTGGGCAGACTTGAAACTGGGAGTGTTTCAGATTTGACTTTTAGACCCATTCTGAGGCACCCCCCGTACGTACTCTGTCTGCAAAAATATTGGCAAGTCTGATATTTGCTGCAAAAGCCTCTGGACAAGGCTTAACACACCCAAAATCCTGCAGCTCCGATTGGCACCTCCAACTGCGCATGTGCAGAAAAAGAAGATAGAATGCTACTTCCCTGCCTTATCCCTCCCCTGGCTTCCACAGACATTGCTCCACCCCCATAACATAACTGACTCCTTTATCCTCCCAATCCCCACCACCCAGAACAATTGTGGGCCCCTCACCCCCTCCCCCCTTCCACTGATCTCAGGCAGAGTGGCAGTGAATCTCCTACCCCTCCCTCCACTGATCTCAGATAGAGTGGCAGCGAAACCCACCCCCTCCCCCCCATCTACCCCTATTGTTTTCAGGCAGAATGGCAGCGGACTCCCCTTCCTCCCCACCGATCTCAGATAGAGTGTCATCTCCACTTTTCTCAGGCAGAGCAGTGGCTGACCCACCCACCCCCCCCCCACCCCTTTCACCCTCACTGATCTTAGGTAGAGTGGCAGTGGCAGCAGATCCCACTTTCCCTCCACTAATCTCAGTCAGAGTGACAATGGCAGAGGACCTCACTTTCCGTCCACTGATCTCATCGGGTCCCCTACCCCCACAACAATGTGAGGCAACGGACCCAACTTCCCTGCTCCGTGCCTCTACCCCACTAATGATCTCAAACAGAGAGCCATCAGATGCTTGGCACTTATCACCTCACTAACCGGAACGTCCAAATTGGACTTCTGTGGAGCATGTCTGTTTTGTACGGATTCTGGATGGGCAAACGTGGTGGTAAAGGGGGAAGTGCCGGTAAGGTTGGATGCGCAAAACGTTAAGTTAATTGATGCATCAAATGCATTTAAATGGCCGTCATGCCTGTTTTGGGCACAGTCCCAATCGTAGCCATTTTCGGGCCTTGATGAAGTGGGAACCAGAGTAGAGACAGGTACAGATCATGCTACTCGCCTCAGGCCCGACTTTACCAAGTTTTCGCACCCAAAAATAGATGCAACACGATGGTAGAATTGGCCCCAATGCTTTTACTTCAGTCATCCCACTTTTTAATTGCAAATTTGATTGACATCATGATTTCTTGGGTGATCTTTCTTGAATAAAGTGTTCCTGATTTGCGAATGGAAAAAGTTGAATCTGATGATTGGCAAATACATGAAAAAGAACATTGAAGATCTCACTGTAAAATAAACGCTGGCTACACTCAGGAACTACACCAACTATTGTATAGATTTTACCAAAACAGTTTGCTTGTGATGTAAGTTAACTCCACAGTCATTAGCTCCATGTTCCTGTCATTTCATTAAGGTACATTTAGAAGTTGCATTATTACATTAATAACCTTAATAGCCTAAACGAATTATGGCAATGAATTACGTAATTGAAAATCAATAGACCACTACCTCCACGATTTTAGTGTGCCGCTGATGAGAGAAAACAGAAACATAAAAGATAGGAGCCGAAGGAGGCTATTCGGCTTTTCGAGCCTGCCCCACCATTCATTACGATCATGGCTGATCATTCAACTCAAGAGTCTAATCCTGCTTTCTCTCCATAATCTTTGATCCCATTCACCCCAAGTGCTATATCTAGCTACCTCTTGAATACATTCAATGTTTTGGCATCAACTACTTCCTGTGATAATGAATTCCACAGGCTCACCACTCTTCAGGTGAAGAAATGTCTCCTCAACTCCATTCTAAATGGTCTATCTGAATCCTCAGACTGTGACCCCTAGTTCTGGACTCCCCTAACATTGGAAACATCTGCCTTGCATCTACCCCATTTAGTTCTGTTAGAATTTTATAAGTCTCTATAAAAACTTGGCAAGAAGAAAGAAGAATACCCATTGTCGGAATGACATGTTTTAAAATAGGCAAACAACTGAATAAAACTGTTAATTATTGCTGAGTAGCAGTCCGAAACTTGAAATCCTAATTCACAAACCAAAGTACAATAAAAATGGCAGGCCAAATGACGTGTTGCAGTTGTGGCATATGGATGCTGGTAGACACCGGTGCGAGTCATAGCAACCAGATCTGCAGTAAGTGTCCGTAACTCGAGGAATTTCATTTCAGAGTTGATGAGCTGAGGTCCAAGTTTCAGACGATGATGCATCAGGGAGGAATATTTTATTCTATGTTGTAGGAGGCAGACACACCCCATAGACTGGGTAAATCAGATTTACGCTGTGATCAGGAGGCAGAGGATATGACTGTGACTGACAGGGATCCAGTAAGTAGCAAAGGAAGAATATCAACATCTGCGCTTATCAAATAGGTTCAAAATTCTTGCAACTTGTTGGATGAGAGTAGGGACTGCAGGGAGAATAAGCAAGCTGACCAAAGTATAATGGTTAGGGATCATTCTAATGGGAAATTAAAAGAAATATAGTATTAGTTAGGGACAGTATAGTTGGACACTGTTCTGTACAATCAAGAGCATGAGTCCCAAAGGCTATGTTGGCTGCACAGTGCTAAGATTAAGGCCATTCCTTTAGTGCTGAAGGGAAATTGGAGTGGAAGAAGAGGAATCCTGTTGTGGTGATCCATATGGGTATCAACAGAGATAGAACTAAGGAAACTGTATTGCTAACATAGTAAGAACAGTTAGGGATAAATAAAAAAAAATCAGAGCCACAAAAGGTAAAAATCTTTGGATTAGTCCCTTAGCAATGAACAAAAGAGCACAGGGTGAATAAGATCAGAGAGTTGAGAAATTATTGTGGGACAAATGTGTTTCAATTCATGGGACACTGTCACCAGTACAACGAGAAGAGGGAGCTGTACCATTGGGACAGTCTTCACACAGGATCATAGGATCCTGCGAACCTAAGACTGTGGAGAGGACTTTAAACTAAACGGGGACAGGATTCACGTGAGTAGAGATTTAGAAAGTTAATGAGAAATGACAGGGTAGCAGTACAGAGCAGCAATATGTCTAACGACAACCAGAATGTGACAGGAAGGAACAAAGCAGACAAACATTAACAGGGCCAGAGTAGAGAGAAATGGTTAAAAAATCAGAGTTATAGACTCTTTATCTGAATGGATTTGTAACATAGAGGAATAAGGGCCAAATGCATGCAACTGGAATTAGCTTAGAGGTTTAAAAAATATGGTGGCTTGGACAAGTTGGGCCAAAAGGCTTGTTTCAATGCTGAGAACCTCTATGACTTTATGACTCTACATCACAATGAACTGATAACACAAATTGAAATTACCAAGCTCTTTTAGAAATTCTGTTACAAGCTGCAGGCATTGCTGGCAAGGCCATCATTTATTGTCCATTCATAATTGCCCTGAAATAGCTTACTAAAAGGAGTTGAGCAAGGTCGTTTCTCAACCAACAATCTGAGCATTGTCGATTGCTCAGATCCAATAGAGGTGGCAGATATTACTTCTCTACAATCAAAGATAATTTCAGGACATCATTACTGACACTAGTTTTTGACTTTGATTTGTTTTCATTATCAACATCTATTAATTAATTGAACTCCATTATTTCAAATTCCACCAGTTGTCATGTTGGGTTTCAAATCTGCGTCCCCAAAGTATTAGCGCGGACTTCCAGATGACTAGTCCAGTTACATTACCATTGCACCATCATCCCCCCATAAATACGATAGCCAATCAAAGATGTGGTGGCAAGTGACAAGGCTTGGAAGGATACAAAGAAAGCAAAAGGAGTAGATCTGCTGATAAAATATTAGATTAGTAAATTAGTGGAAATGATAGACTTGGCAATTAGTTAATGTGGAAATAACAAAGGGAAGAATTCACTGATGTAAGTATTTTGTAGGCCCCCTAACAATAGCTAAGTAAAAGATTGAATAGACATCAAGAAATAATGGAGGTTTGTCAGAAAGGAACTACAATAATCCTATGCAACTTTAATCTTCACATAGATTAGAAGAATCAAATTGACAAAGGTGGCCTTGAAGATCAGTTCATAGAGTATTTTCAGGGCAGTTTTACAGAAAAATATACTCTGGAACTAACCAGAGGACAGGTTATTTTAGACCTAGTAACTTGTAACAAAACAAGATTAATTAATTATAGTAAAGGATCCTTTCAGCATGAAAGACCATAATAGAATTTCACATTCAGTTTGTAAGTGGGAAATTTAGGTCTGAAAGAAGTGTCTCAAATTAAATAAAGGTAATTACAAAGGTATAAAGATGCACTTGGTTACACTTAACTGGAAAAACAAGTTTAAAAATAGAATGGTAGAAAACCAGCAAATATTTAAGGATTTTTCATACCTCTCAAACATATATTTCTTTGAGGAAAAAAGACTCTACAAGAGGGATGTACTATCCTTGGCTAACTTAGGAAGTTAAGGGTGATTTCAAATTGAAAGAAAAGGTGTACAATGTTGTGAAGATTGGTCACGGACCACAGTTCGGAACATTTCGAAAACAAGCAAAAAATGCATGGAGAGAAATTAGATTGAGAGTGTAAACTAGCAAGTGTAAAATTAAACACTAAGAACACTTTTGAGCATATAAAAGGAAAAGAATAGCTAAAGTTAATGTGTGTCCCTTAGAGAATGAGGCAGTGGAATTAATATTGGAAAACGTGAAAATGGCAGAGACTTTGAGCAAGGATTTTAGATCTGGTTTCAGAATAGAAGGCTCAATATCAAGAGTAATAGAAAATCAAAGAAAAATGATAGGAAGGAATTTAAAACAACCTTGATAACTAGAGAAAAAGCACACGGAAAACTAATGGGAAGAAAGGCTAACAAATCCCCTGAACCTGATGGTCAACATCCTCGTATCTCAAAAGAAGTGGCTGCAGGAATATTTAAATCCAATGTGAGCTCTCTTTCAGAATTTGGATTCCAAAGAAGAGTTATACCGGACTCATATTAACGCTGTTTCTCTCTCCATAGATGTTGTCAGAGCTGCTGAGGTTTTCCAACATTTTCTGTTTTTATTGCAGTAGATGCAGCGTACTTGGATTTCCAAAAGCCATTTGATAAGGTACACATAAAAGTTATGATTTAAAATGACATAAAATGTTAGGGATAATATTACATGGGTAGAGAATTAGGTAACACAGGAATCATGACAACAAATTGTAATGAATGGATATCACAGGTATCAGTATTGGGACTTCAACAACTTGCAATCTATACCCATGGTTTCAATGGGGAACCAAGTGTACTGCAGTCAAATTTGCAGATGATATAAAATTAAATAGAAAAGAAAGTTGTGAGAAGGACACATAGATTAGACAACAGAGCAAAAAAAATTATCAGATGGAACATTATGTTGAAAAAGTGAAGCTGTCCATTTTGGTAGGAAAAATAAAAAAGCAGAATATTATTTAAATGTACAGAGACTGCAGGATGCTGTGGTGTAGTGCGATCTGGTATCCTACTACATGATTCACAAAAGATCAGTATGCGGGCAGCACAGTGGTTATCACTGCTGCCTCACAGCTCCAGGGACATGGGTTCAATTCCCAGCTTGGGTTACAGTGGAATAAATTCAAGGCTGTGTTGGACGGATTGTTGATTGACAAGGGAGTCAAATGTTATCAACAGAGGTTGGGTGGCAAGCAGAAAAGTGGAGTTAAGGCTACAATCAGTTCAATCATGACCATACTGAATGGCAAAGCAAGCTCAAGGAGTCAATGGATTTGCTCCTTATGATTAAGCTCTATTTCTTTTCTGATGAGAGGTCATCAACCTGCAGGATTAACTATCTTCCTGTCCACTGATGCTGATGAGTACCTCCAGCACTTTTTGTTTATTTATGCTTTTGTTGGTGGCTGCAGACATCAGCCAATGTGATATAAATAAGAAGTTAACTGTAGCTCATTAGATAACACTCCCACTTTTAAATCAGAAGATTAAAGATCAGCTTCTCCTCCAGGGACATCAGCATAAAATCTAGGTTGACACTTCAGTGCAGCATTCACAAGTGCTGCATTGTTGGAAGTGCTTTCTTTTAGCAAAGATGTTAAACCCAGCTCCCATGGTACTATGTTGATAAATAGCCAAAATGTCAATTTCCCTTGGTATCCTAGCCAATACAGCTCCTGAAATCAAAAGCCCTTCCTGAGCTGTTAGGTTCTTTAGAACATCCTGAGGTTATGTCAGGTAATATATAAATGCAAGTCTTTTTCTCTTTATGATCACATAGCCAGTCAGACACAAATCATCTGTTTAATCTCAATTAATGGCCACAACTAACAAGTAAAAATGAAATAAAACTACTGTGGAGACACTTGACCCAATGTAGCAGATAGTCCAAATAAAGTATAAATCATTTCAAGGGCTAATGGACTGTTGCTTCTCAATGGAGAACCATGCCTTTCATTCTCAACAGGTTATGTGGCCATCCACTCTACCCTGATGTCAAAATGTCATTGACAACTGGAATGTTTGCAAAAGTACTTGGCATGTGACTGATAGGTTACAGAGTTGTCAATTTAGCGCAATATAGAATGGCCATGTTGGACAGTATTGGAAGTAGGGTTGATACTAACAACACGTTTCTGAATAGCTTGTAAGGTTTTTCTGAATTATTTTGGAGCTATTGCTGAAGCATATCAACAACACAAGGGCAGGAGCAAGTTTTCCAAATGCTGAAGAGGTAGCTCAGCAAAATTGTAAGCTTGCATTCTCTCCTTTGAGGCGCAGTTAATTAACTCCTGAAAAAGCTTACAATTATTCGCAATCACTGCCATACTCAGCATCCTGGAATTACAGGATATACATATACCCTTATAACCAGTTTCAGGCCTTCATGACTTATATTATTCTAATCCTTTGGGATTATTCAGAACTCCCAGGATTAATGTTCAAAGTTTGTGATGTCCTGAGCTTGGAAAATATTTGCAGGAAAATTAGCAAAGACACGGGAGACAAATATGATAAATGATGCATCGATAAGCATCTTGGCTTCCAGCTGAACTAAATTATCTAAAACAATCACATTTAAGTAGGTTTGTTGCAAATGATATTTCATGGGAGAGAGATTTAGATGCATCCATGCTTCTTGCTACTGAGGGGTATCTTTACTACTGACTCTCTATACTTCAAGATATCTTTATATTTCATTTAAGGGGTGTCCATTCACACAAATGAAATTAACCAGATCATTTGGATGCTATTTTACCATCATGTAAATATATCCATTATAGATTGTAAACTAATTAGCTTTCATTGTTTTGTGCAACAGATGGTGGCACAGTGGTTAGCCTCACAGCACCAGGGATGTAAGTTTAATTCCAGCCTTGTTGACTATACGGAATTTGTAATTCTCCCTGTGTCTCTGTGGGTTTCTTCTGGGTGCTCCTGTTTCCTCCCTGGTTAGGTGGATTGGTCATACTAAATTAGTGAGGTAAATATGCGGAGGGTTATGGGGATAGGCTCTAGATGAGATGTTCTGAAGAAAGTTGATGCAGCCGTGATGGGCCGAATGGCCTCCGTCTATAATTACATCTGGATCAGATGTGCATGCCGAGAGAATTAGCGCTTAAGCAGGAATGTGTATTTTCTGTGATAAATGCTCAGTTTAACAGCATTTTAGTAGGATCATAAAAATGTCATATAGCATTTCTCCACTTCTTGTGCAGACATTTCAATTATGTTGCTAGTGATATGTGAAATTTTTCGAAGTCAATTACATTTGTATGAGAGAATGGCCAGGTAATGGCGACCCTGCAAAGGGAATCAATCGCAATCTGGGGAACAACAGTGCCAGGATTCAGAAGGGTTATGTAGCTTCAGAGGGTACCAATAGATTCTGAAAAGCCAATAATATTCTTAGAGAGGATAACTGCAACAAGTTTACAAAGGGCAGGTTACAAGAGCACGGTAATGATATTCCAAGTAAAGGGAATATACCGAGTGCTGCGGCAGCCTGACTAAATTAGGATTAATTTTCAATTTCAGTGCAAATATATGTAAAGAATTTTGCACAACATATAAAATGTTAAAATGCCAATGGTAAACTGACTAGCTTCACTCAGTTGGGCTACAATGTCACAACGAACGGATGTTTTTAAAAAAATGTTGTGATAGTCACTGAAATTAAGAGTTGAAATTCTAAACAACAATAGTTTTCTTGAGAAAAGAAAAATACTGCAGTTCCTGGAAGCTGAAACAAGAAAATGCTGGAAAATCTAAGCCCATCTGACAGCATCTTTGGAGAGAGAATAGATGTGGAGATGCCAACATTGGACTGGGTTAATTACAGTAAGAAGTCTCACAACACCAGGTTAAAGTCCAACAGGTTTATTTGTAGCAAATGCCACTATCTTTCGGAACTGACTGTTCCTTCATCAAATAGATGGAAGTTCTGGAAGCCCAGTTCCAAAAGCTTGAGGCGTATGCTACAAATAAACCTGTTGGACTTTAACTTGGTGTTGTGACACTTCTTACTGAGAAAGAATAGAGTTAATGTTTTGAATCTAGATGACCTTTCATCAGAGCTGTCTTCGGACAAAATACAATTCAGCTTTGACGAGGAATCACTCATTCAGACTTGAAAAGTTGCCTCTATTCTCCCCCCACAGATGCTGTCAGACCTGCTGAGATTTTCCAGCATTTCTGTTATGGAATGGTTTTCTTGAACTTATTGCAGTATATGGGATATAATCTTCGTGCACTCCATGATACCCAAGATAGGCTACCTCAGTGGCTTGAAAAGTATATTTCTTCTTGAGGTGAACTCCAGCCTCTTGAAATCTCTTCCTCGAAGTTAGCTAGTGCTTGATTTCTGTTCATGCAGTTACCAAAACATCATCATGGCAGTCAATGCAATAGGCTTTCCTTCGTTCTATTGGAAATAGCACATGCTGACTACATAGCGAAGAACAGGCACGCATACTGAAACAAATCTTTGTGTGTGTTTATTATATAATTTCAGGAAGCATTGTCTAATTCAAGTTGCTGGCACGCGTGACTCATATCCATTGTTGTATAAGATTAACTTCCCACCATCTTTGCATACAGATCCCCAATCTTCAGAATTGTATATTTATTTGACTTGGAATCAGATTAACTGTTAATTTGTAGTCTCCACAGATATGGATAGACTTGTCAGGCTTGATCATGGGGATTATTATTACTGCCTACTCTGCGAATTGAATTAACTGGATGAAATCCAGTTTTTCCAAACTTTTCAATTCCGTGTCCACTTTTCTGACAAGGCATATAAAAACCTATGGGTTGTCTCTGAATCTACATCAATCTTCATTTAGAGACTCCTTATTTTATCTAACTTATCACAAAAGATGTTCTCACCCTACTTTGTTAATTCAGACAGTTCCCCCTTCCATAATGGGAATATTGCCATCAAGTTTAACTTGATTATCTTGAACCAATCATGGCCAAAACACTTGGCACTAGCCCTGACGCTATTATTACTGGGAACTGAGTGGACTGCTGCCAATAGTTTCATATTAATGTCTTCTCCTGTGTAAGTTGATAGCTTGGCTGTGCTACCTCTCAAAATCAATGGTTGGACTCCTTTTAAATATTAAAATGTATATTTTATCACTATGGCAGAGGATCCCGCATCAATTTCCATTTTTAAGGATCTGCCATTTGCCAGAAGCATTCCACAGTGATGGAGGCTCCCTCGCCCGCTTTCGCATCAAACAATGAGTGAATAATTAAATCCTTAGCACTGGACTCTTCCATATTATGCACCTTTGATGTATTACTAACTCTGTTATTGGGTCTTGAGTGACTTTTCCTGTTGTAGGAAAAACATTCAGACTCTTTTATAAAGAGGCTTCAGGTGAGTGATTATTTCTGCACCAGTAACACACTACTTTAATCCCAGATTATTGATTTGCTCTTTTACATATTCTCTCTCCAAGGATGTATTTACTTTCAGTTTTAAAATTATTTTCATTTTTGGGACTACTGCTGGATTGTAGCTTCCTGCCCTAATTAGTGAACTGTGCCATTTTGCTATTTCTGAAGCTCCAGTGCACCCTTCTCAGCACTATCCATCACCAGCATCATCTTAAGCGCTTTCTTAAAATCTATATTTGCCTCTGCTAATAGTTTCCGTTGATTAGCCTCATTATTAACCCCGCAGACTAAACAGTCCTACAGCATATCATTGAATGTCACAGTGCTCTGAAGTCTGTCCTAACTTGGTAACATAAGGTGCAATAGTTTCTCTCTTGATTGAGTTAAACTTGAATTGCTGCAATATTACCGATAGCTTTGGGTGACAGTGTATTTTCATCAATTCAACTATCTTAGTGAATGACTTGAGTTGGACATGCTTGGGGATGTGAGGCTGCAAATTAAATTGTAGGCCTGGGTCTCACACGTTCTCAGAAAGATTGCTTTTCTTCACTCCTCCTCTTCTATTTCATTGGCCTGAAAAATGTAAGCCAGACATGGTGTACAATCCTCCATAGAGTCCGAATAGGCATATATCTGCAAACACTCTTTTCATTCTTAATTTAAACTGAACTTCAGTGTGATTTACAGAACTAGAGGGCACAGCCTCAAAATAAGGGGAGGGCAGTTTAGAATGGATTTGAGGAAAAACTTCTTCACTCAAAAGGTGGTGAATCTCTGGAATTCTTTGCCCATTGAATTGGTGGAGGCTACCTCGTTGAATATATTTAAGTCACGGGTAGATAGATTTCTGATAGACAAGGGAATTAAGGGTTATTGGGAGAAAGCGGGAAAGTGGAACTGATCTTATTGAATGGCGGGCCAGGCTTGAAGGACTAGTTGGCCTACTCTTGCTCCTATTTCTTAAGTTCTTATGTTGTTACGTTTTATACTCATGATTTTGGGAGCACTTTTTTTTTCTTTTATCCTTGTCGCTAATGTAATAATTCCAGTTCACCTGTTAGGTAAATACAAACTGCAATATTACTATGATACAGAGGCTTGCAACCACTTGGCTGCCAGTCAGCTCCAAAGAAGGTTCTGGAACAGAAACTTGTTTCCCCCCATAGAGTGATCCCCTATCCTGCTCCTCAATTAGTTCCCCAAGTCATGTAAGCTTTACTCTGCATATTCATCCTCAAAGAGACAAACACCACAACAGTCATATAAACAGTTAAAGAGATAGTTTCATATTGTTGTTAAAAAGTTAGTGCACTTCGGGGAGGCGTAGTATAAAGAACTAACAAAATAGATAAGCTAATCTATGACACACATGATGATTTAGAACGGGCATCATGTAGTTTTGTGCCAGGAACTCTAGCAACAGACAGGGAGCCCAGAGGGGCAATGTACAATCCAATAATTCACTGGGTGGGATTTTCCATTCAGCCCACCACATGTTTCATGTCAGTGGAGGTAGCCTGTCATTGACTGGCAGTAAGCTATTCCCACCCTTGTCAATGGGGTTTTCCATTGAATGTACCCCTTTGCCAGTGGGAAACCCAGGGCAAGGGTGTGCCATCAGCAGGACTGGAAGATCCCAGCAGCTAGAAGATTCCAGCCACTATTTACATACTGTAAATAGCGTAAATAGCTTTTGTGCTTTTTTTTTGCTAGAATCCTGGACCGGCACATTGTACAACACTTCTTATTCAATAGTAAGTGTTATTCTTTTTCATGATGTCCACTCCAACTTACCTATTTATACAGTTCTGAGCACGCTGTCACTCAACAAATAAGAATTAACTTATAATTGACTTGAGGCTGTTCCACAGAAGAATATCGCCAATTGAGTTATTTACAGCAATTAGACCTTGTAACTTTAAGGATCATTGCTTTATTTTTGAGCAGAATTTTACATAGTATAATGCTCTTGTCAGCGTATACTCCGATTTAGCCTAAGCAATGACATGGGAGATACAGAATATTTATTCTAGGTGTCAAGTTTGTAGGGCTTGAGAGAGAACTTGTTAATTCAATCACAAATATGTGGCTGAAATAATTAGCGACAAAATGATTTAATTGCGTTAAATTTTCCAAGAAATTAAATTATGTGATATTCTTGCATTAGACAAGTAGCTGTGCAAGTTATTTTTTTATTCATTCTTTCACAGAATGTGGGCATCGCTGGCTATGCCAGCATTTATTACCCATTCCTAATTGCCCTTGAAAAGGTAATGGTGAGCCCCCTTCTTGAACTGCTATCATCATTTTGGCTTAGATACAACCACAATGCTGATAGAGAATGAGTTCCAGAATTTTAACCCAGTCACAGTGAGGGAATAGTGATGTATTTCCAAGTCAGGAATGGTGTGTGGCTTGGAGGGAATTTGCAAGTCATGATGTTCCCATCCAAACACTGTTATTAACTTTCTAGTTGGTAGAGGTCACAGATTCAGAAGGTACTGTTGAAAGAGCCGTGTTGAGTTTTTACAGTACGTCTTGTAGATGGTACACACTGCTATTACTATGGGCAGAACGTTACTGCTCAGAATTGGGTTGGATGAGGTTCGCAGAACAGAAATCTTCATTGGCTCAGGCAGGATTTCACAATCTCATCTGAGCCAGTTTGTAATATCCCACTTTTTCTGACAGTTTTGGAGGGCATCAATGTTGAAGCTTGTGATTGGAGTGCCAATCAAGTGGGTTGTCTCATACTGGACAGTGTTGACCTTTTTGAATATTTTTAGAGCTGTATTCATCCAAAAAAAGGGAGAGTATTTCATCACACTTCTGACTTCTGTCTTGTAGAATGTGAATGGGCTTTAAGGATCCAGAAGATGAGTTAGTCTCAGCAGAATTTCCCAGCCCCTGACCTGTTCTTGTAGTCAAGGCATTTACCTAGTCCAGATAGTTTCTTAGCAATTGTAACCCCAAGGATATTGACAGTAGGATATACACAGCATAGAGTCTCAAGGAGAAATTGTTAATATTCTCATTTGTTGGAGGTGGTCATTGTCTGGCACTACCCTGTCCTGGAATTAAGATGATTGATCTCCATCAACCACAACCATCTTTCTTTGTGCTAGATATGACTCTTTGGCAGCATAACCAGTCAAAATGCTGCCCTGATGTCAAGGCATCACTTTCACATCACCCCTTGAGTTCAGTTCTTTTGTCCGTGTTCAGACCATGGCTATAGTGAGGTCAGAAATTGAGTGGTCCTGGCAGAACACAAACTGAGCACTTTGATGACACCTTCTATCACTTTGTTGATGGGGTGATAACAGGTTGTGTTCAATCTGTCCTTTTTGTAAACAGGGCAAACCTAGGCATTTTCTCACATTGCTGGGTAGGTACCAGTGTTATAGCTGTACTAGTGTGTATGGTTGTCAGCACCCATAACCTTTGCAGTATTTAGTGCCTTTAGTCATTTCTTCATATCACTTGAGGTGAACTGAATTGGCAGAAGTTATTAAACCAAGTATCTAAGTGTATGAACACCATAAGAGTCTTAGTGTGGATTGAATTTTGTTGAGTAATGTTGAAGTCCCAACGCAGAAGGCAAAAGCAGGGAGCAATCCCTCCATGGCCGGTGGTGGGACCTGATGCCAGTGATGGCCAGTTAAGAGAATGCGCTCAGGGCACTGTTCAATTAAGGACAATGGCCCTCACAATTAGAAAGCCAGAGACTCAGCAACTCAGTAGCATCACATCTAACAGTAGCCATAGATGAAACTGCAACTCCAGAGAAAGAATTCTTTAGTAGTGTGACATCCTTGAAGATGGGTAAGCTCAGTTGAGGGACTAGGCAGGCGAAGAGATTGGAAGTGAGAGTGGGAAGACAGAGGGCATTGGTCATTAAATATCAAAAATGTATTGCTGTGAGGTTGAGTACTGTTGTGGAAACATAGAAGCTAGAAGCAGGAGTAGGCCATCCAGCCTTTTGAGCCTGCTCATTTTAATTATGGCTGATCATCC
Source organism: Sphyrna mokarran (assembly GCA_024679065.1). Lineage (NCBI taxonomy): Eukaryota > Metazoa > Chordata > Chondrichthyes > Carcharhiniformes > Carcharhinidae > Sphyrna > Sphyrna mokarran. Next base: position 66,154,456 of record JAGIQG010000011.1, on the reverse strand, counting down.
AACTCAATATTCTGATCCCCCTTTCCTTCCATATCCCTTGATTCCTTTAGCCCAAAGGGATCTAATCTAATTTCTTCTTGAAATCAGACAAGGTTTTGATCTGAACTACTTTCTGTGCTAATCCTCCCACCAGCTAACCCAATCTCAAGGAAACCTGATGATGCAGCACTGCATTCCCTGTGCACAAATAGAAAATTCAGCACATCTTTTAAAACAAATTATAATATCCAGGCTTCTGCTTTTGATTTTCAAAATAATGAAACTTTTCCTCTCTACTTTTATGATTGCTTTTATATAACCCCATTAAAGTCAAGTTAGTTTTTCAACTTTTATTCTTGTGCAGAGCTTAAAATTCCATACATTTAGCACATTACTTCAGAATTTTCAATGTTTGTGAAGAGACAAATACACAAAACAATGACATTACCTTAGCATGGCATTCTTTCCATCACTTCTCGTGCAATGGACATGTCTTGTTTGATATCCAATCTCTACTTCCCAGGGCTTGAAATGCTGGTGGGTTGGATGTTTCATGTGATTCTTTTCTGATGATTGCAAACTAAAGTTCAGCACTGCTTTGCCATTTTGCCAGGTTTGTCTTTGGTGCGGCAGTCTGCATTCACTCCATGGACCCACTTTTAAACTGTATTGAAAATCATCCTCCCCAACTAAACAGGAGACCTGGATATCACAGCCCCTGGTTTCTGTGAGAGATGGGCAGGTCTTACCCCCATACAAGGGTGGTGACAATACTGAACGAATACGATGTTGTAATCCTTTCCCACATCCCTTGCTGCAAGCTGACCAGGCTGAGAACTCTGACACCACACAGTCCTGTGGGCAGGGGATGAGGCAGGCCTGGTCCGAGGCAGGCTTAGGCGTAAAGAATTCGCAAATCTCGTCTAACACCAGTGATCTGTTGGATTTTCGTACGCAGTGTACTCTCCTGTGCTGCAGTCCCTGCTGCGCAGTGACACAATTGGAGGTCCTTGGTTTGACTATCTTTGAAGTAACGCGAAGGGCACAATCTCCCCATCTAGAGAACTCCCACTCAAAAAGTTCCTGGTGCCAGTCACATACCTTGAAACAGTCCCTCTGAATTTCTGGTTTCTCCTCATATTTACAGTGGGAATGATGTGTTGTCCAGCCTTCAATGTGAACACACCACACTGTTCTACTCTGCACTCCATTTGGACCACAATCTTCTCCAATACATCGACCCCACTGACCTAAAAGCAGAAAACAAGCTGAATAATTCTTCATCTTAAATGAAAGCGCACATTCAGTATGAACAGAAAAGGTAAGTATAAACGTAATGTATAGCAAGCATAATTCACCTGCTTGAAAGCTGCATTCAAGTATCATGAATATTAAAATAGCCAAGTAGATTATAGACTAAGGACAGCCTGTAACAAACATTAAGAGCTGAGGTTTGTTAGCATTTGGAAAAAGAACACTTGATTATCAATCTTGAAAAGACTAGAAAGATAAACACGTTCTAAATTATATTTTTACATTGCTTTAATCATTGAAATATAGAAACCACATTAGTAAAATGATTCTATTATTCTTTCTCCCTGTTCACAGGAAAACACAACTCTCAGATGTAAAGTTAAAGAAAAGATGAAGATGGTGATGTTAAAGCTCCAGATTGTTCCCATTATCAAAAAGATTCAAACCTGCAATATCTGACACACAATCTGGACATTGAGGGAATGGAAGCCCTTTCTATTAATGTACATATCCAACACCCCTGCTGGCACCTTTCTGGCTACCTGAGTGCAGTCAATGGCTCTCTGGATATGGAGGAACCTGCAACTGTAGCAAAGTTTCTGGCCCACTCAGCCTGGCTGGGTTCATCAGTTTGATAGTGAATGAAGGACTGATCTTCCAGAATAGAAAGTCAGTGACCAGCTGGATGTAACTGTGGCCACATGGATCTCCGACTGGTTCTTGGAAAGAACTGAAGATATCAAAACTCAGAGCAATTGTAATCTTGACAGCCAGTGGCCGCTTACACAAGTGATTGCTGAACCAACAGTCTCAACCATTAGAAACCAGTAGTCTCCCTGAAGCAATGTAGACTTTTTCAGCACTAAACCTCAGATATGGGCAGCTAACATGAACATTACCAGTAAACTCTGCCTGCTGGATAAAGGTGCCTTCCTCAGACCCTTCTGCCTTGCACTTCCTGCTGTCCCTGCAACCTTTCTGCTGGCACCTCTCATTCCACAAGTTCCACTTTGGAACGCTGCCCATGGGCAACTGGCCTCTCTCCTCTTTTGAGAAGATCTGTCCAGCAAAGTACACAGTCCCCACTTTTGTGCTGATATTTTCACAGGTTTCTGCATTGAAGGAGCCTCTGCAAGTGCTAAGACATTTACGAATTCTCCAGAACAGCAGAAAACTGCTTGAAACTCTCTGAAAGCTCCAAACTGCTCAGAGCCAAACACATAATTTCTCAGGTCTATTACTGTTCTGTGGGCCTTTTATCCTGTCCTAGACACAGGATGCATTGAAAACACAAAGGCTGCCTCGACAAATGCTCTGTGAGTGAATGAAAAAAATGCTTGGACCACTTAAAATCAGAATCAATTGCCCTTTGAATTACTTTAACTGTCAGCGGTTGTGCTTTTGACCTTCACATGTGCCTGTTGACTGAAATATCGGTGATGGCATTACGACCCTCCCAATATCTTCACGTCCTTTTTTTGTGATGGATTATGTCAACCGCATACCTGAACAGCGAGTTCAAAATTCTGACCAGTGAGTTGCAGAAAATGTGAAAGTTACAGAGTGAAGACAGGTGAAATTTAATGCAAATACATGTTGCAGGCCGGAAAATGGATAATTATCCTCACTCCTATAATATCCAAGGATGATGCTGTAAAACAGTCAGGAGTCTCAATCATAAACAAATGCAACCGATGCAGTGCATCGATCAATAAATACTTAGGGCTACAAAAGCAAAGTACAAGAGGGGTTCATTATCATATATTAAAGGGTATATTTGCTTGAAAAGCTGATTATATATCATTAGGATCTTGCCACAGGCTGATGTTTTACTGTCAGTTTGTATTCTGGGCAGTGCAGAGAACGTCTCTTTCAATAAAACCTGTTGTGTATTAATTTGAATCTACATGTGCAAACCATGTTCCCTTCTTTCTGTTAAAATCCACAACCCCTAACATAGTTAGGACTTTATAATAGTGATCACCAGTTTTTAATGATCTGCTCTGTGCCCAGTTCTAGTTATCAATGGATCAGGTGGAATCCAATTCTAAATCTTAAGCATTTCCCCATATGATTTTTCTTTTTATGATGAGCCCTTTCCCCACTTCTCCATCCTGCCACTCCCAGCACCTGAAAGCAGTATGCTCTATGTTCCATGCTATAAGTATATATCAGGTGAACAATTGCTCTGATCATTGGAGACTGCATCACAAATGCATGAACAATAGTACAATGGTTAAAATACAATTCCATCCAATCTCACTGAATATTCTGAACATTAATCAAATAAAGCTGGGAATTTGTAGAATTGGAACATGCAGAGTTGTTCTGGAAATCCAACCTTGTCACTAGTGTTCTTCAGGGAAGGGAACTTCCTACTGAGACCATACTTCACACATAATTCCTCCAAGACATGGCTAAATCGTAATTCTGCGTGAAGCATTCTGCCTCATCACTTCTAACAGGGCAACAGAAGATTGACTTGCCATTGTCAGCCACACCCCAAGAGGGAGTAAGACCAGCGTCTATAGTTCTGTCACACATGGAGAAATTATTCCCCTACTGCCTTCATGTGTTCATTTCAAAGCAATCCAGTGATTTCAATTCCTTCAGTGGCAGAGCCCGTGTATCATTTGATTTCTTTTTGAATTCTGAGGGCAATTCAAAACAAAAGCAGAATTGATTTACATTTCTAAGTCACTTTTTCAAATGTAATGATCAATTATTCTTCCCTTCAAATATTTTTGAAAGGCCACAATTCAGGATGGACAATAAAAATCAATTTTTAATTACAAAGACACGGAATACACATTTGTCTGTTAGTTCATGTTTATTTTATATTGCTTCTGATTCCTGTTAAATTAAAGTTATTGAAGATGAAATCATGTTGGTAATTTCTTCTCTTAGGGCTCATTCAGTAAGTTTGATCATTTTGCTTTTACAGTTTCCCCAGGCAGGATTGGAACATGACGGGTGGCAATCTGAATATGTATCGTGATTCCGAAAAGGAAGCAGATCAGAGGAGAAAATGAAAAGTTAATTTATTAATCACAAGTAAGGCTTACATTAACACTGCAATGAAGTTACTGTGAAATTTCTCTAGTCACCACATTCCAACGCTTGTTCAGGTTAATGCACCTAACCAGCCCATCATTTAGACTGTGGGAGAAAACCAGAGCACCCGGAGGAAACCCAGGCAATCACGGGGAGAACTGCGCACAGACAATGACTTAAGTTGGGAATCAAACTGGATCCCTGGTACTATGAAGCAGCAGTGCTAACCACTTGCCATTGTACCATCCTTTAATCAACTTTAATCAATGAGGAGAACATATTGTAATCTAATTAGAGTCAATCATTTTTCTAGTTAACTCCTCAAATTATAGTTATAATTTATTAGTGCATTTTTCAATTGAATAGTTATTGAGAAAAAAAGACTTCTTGGATTTTAACTGATTCCTCTTTTTTCTATTTATATGAAGTGTCCTTGAACAGATGGCAGTTGAATGAAGCCAATTTGCAAACAGAAAATTGCCAGGAGTGGCACTGCCTCTGACTTTGTCACATGAAGTGCCAACTCTGTGCCTCCCCAACTACACAGCCAAGATCAAGAAGTCATATCATCATCATAGAATCATAGAATTCCTAAGGTGCAGAAGAGAATCATTCAGCCTATTGGGCGTGCACCGACAATAATACCCTGCTAATAATGCTGACACATAGGGTGGAACTTCTAATCGCACTCACCCTGAAAATTCTATCCAAAGGTCAATGGAACTTTGCAAGGTCCATCTCCTGCCAGCTATGATCCCCATGATGGGTGGGACAGGAAAATTTCACCCTAAGGGTCAATTAATACGATCAATCCATCTAACCTGCACATCTTTGGAGTATGAGAGGAAACCAGACCACCCAGAGGGGACGCACACAGACATGGGGTGAGCATGTAAACTCTACATATTCACACAAGGCAGGAATTGAACCCATGTTCCTAGTGCTTTGAGGCAGCAATGCTAACCACTGTGCCGCCCAAATCCTGGCAGGGAAAGTTTAGTAATCACAAGTAAAATAGATTCTCCACAATCAAGATTGTTAGAAGTTTCATCTCCATATTGTTGTATCAAAAGAAAGCAATTGAACCCAGCACAGGAAAGTAAACTTTAGCCACACAACCAGGGGACATTTCCTTCATTTCACCAGCTCTTCATTATAATGCAAGTCTGATCCTGGAACTGGGAAGCATTTGCCACCTGTCAGTTTGAACAATGCAATCCTACCTTCAGAATCACAGCTTTATAAGTCACCAGATATCAATCTTACAGAAAAAACAACAGCTTTATGATGATATCACTTCACAGCCATCTGCAGGTTATGAAAAATTTACTAATTCTTTTTATGTATTGAAGTCAAGTTCTATTCCCCACTTGTCAACAGTCCCTCCTTTTCTAAAGAATGCCATCATTGTAGAATTTATCCTGTATTGATTCAAATGTAAGAGACATCCACTGATGTACTTCAGTGGTAAGCTCTTTTTCACTGTCATCTTTATTGTTTGAAAACGTGGTCATAGCAAATTATATCTGTCAGTATAAACTAAATGACAACATATTCTCCTGTACACAATCACTGCTGAGCTGGAGGGGAGAGAAAAGAATGCCCTTGGAGGGCAGTAGCCCATGAATGAATTTGAGATGTGGAGATAGATAAATACTCTGTATTCTTGCTCAGTAAGTTGGGGGCATAGAATGAATTTTATCAAGGGACATTAAATATTATTAACACAATAGATAGACTGTGCATGGCATGTCTCAGAAACACGTATTATTAGCAGCTGAATAGTCTATGTATGTTAGACTTTTGTATTTTTGTTTTCAATAGCAATACTAACTTGTAATTATATGACATCTAACTTTGTAAATGTCTCCAATTGTTTTACAAAGCTGTAGTCAGGCAAAAATGGGTGACCCGGTGGCACAGTGGTTAGCACTGCTGCCTCACAGCACCAGGGATCCAAGTTCAATTCCCAGCTTGGGCCACTGTCTGTGTGGAGTTTGCAAGGTCTCCCTGTGTCTGTGTGGGTTCCCTTTGGGTGCTCTGGTTTCCTCCCACGGTCCAAAAGACATGCTGGTTAGGTACATTGACCTAAATTGGCACTAGGGTTTGATGACTTGGGTAGTTTCATTGCAGTGTTAATGTAAGCCTTACTTGTGATTAATAAATAAACTTTAAATGAATCCCAGACCAAGAAAGATGAGCATGGATGGCTAAATCTTTGTGCAAAGAGATGGATATTAAGAAAAGTTTTAAAGTAGGAGAGAGAGGCAGCAGGGCAGAAGGTTTTCAAAAAGGAACTTGTAGGCTTAAAGCATTTAACTAAAGAGGTTGAAGATGATATTTGATTAAAAGCTTTTAAAAAGAATCATAAGGCTGAGGACTGGGAGGATTTTTAAAAATGTGTAACAGTTCACTTAGAAATTAATAGAGGGTGAAAGTGAAATATAAAGTAAGCAAACAAGGAATGTATAAACAGGTTGTAAGAACTTTTAGAAGCACGTAAAAAGGAATAGCTTAACAAAATTACATGTGACTCATTTAACAATGGAAGTAGGAGAAATTATAATGGGAAATAAGGAATTGGCAGAGACATGGAGGGATAATGAGGAGGATGGTAGGGGTGGGGTTCTCTGGCACCCCCCCGGCTGCATGATTCTCACAATGGGAGGTGGTGCACCATTCGTTAGCAATTGGATCTTGTGGTCCTGCTGCTGTCAATGGGATTTCCCCTTGACGGCACTCCATACCACTCAGTAACCCCCAGTGACGGTGCGCCATTGTGAACAGCTGGAAAATTCTGGCCACTAAATAACTCTTTCATTCCTGTCTTCAGAGTGGAAGATGAAGAATATACAAAAAATAATTGGAAACCCAAGCCTCCAAAGAGAGGGTAATGTAAAGTACTTAAATGGACAGGAGAAATAAATGGGTCTAAAATCCACCCCCCCCCCCCATCTGATGACCTGTATCTTAGGATTCTAAAAGAAAAGCCTGCAGAGATAGTGGCCAACATTTTCCAGCCTTTCCTGCCAAAGGGATCATCCAAACCTGCCAAAGACAAGCGCCTGATGTGGATTCCCAGGCAGCAGAGGATGTGGACAATGGGAAAAACACAGAGGCCAATCTGGCACCACATTGGCATAGCTTACAATAGGTAGTTAAAGCCAGGATTCAATCAAGGGGATCTTACTGGTGATGCCAAGGTAAGGAAAACCCCTGAGGGGGAGTGGGACATGTCTGAGTAATGCCTTGATACTGCTCCTTGGCTCAGGTTGACACTGACCTCTGACACAGAATAGCAATGATCAGATTTTTGAATGGTCCTAACCTATCATAAGCTGATCTTTCTCTTCACCCTACCTGGAGTTGCAATACTATATTCTGCACCCTATCCTTTCCTTTTGCCCCTATGTACTTTATGAGTGATATGTTTTGCCTATATGGCATGCACGAAATAATATTTTCCACTGTATCCCAGTACATGATAACAAAGCAAAGCAAATCAAATCAAAGCCACCAACCTGGCAGTGCTAATCTGTGCCATTGTATAGTACCAGCAAGCGTCCTCTGGGAGCTCCAGGGAGAAGGATTCTTTTGTTTGATAGAGTGGGGGAGGGTCTGCGAAGGAAGTTTGGAGGGGGGGGGCAGGTAACTTATGCACGAAAGAGGGGGGATGATGCCTGTGAAAAGGGGAGAGGGGCTTGCCTATGAAAAGGGGAATTAACTTGGTGCGAAGCAGGGAACAACTTGTCTTTGTAGGGGGCAGGGACTGCCTGTGAAGGAGGAAGGAAGAAAGCTTGGCTGCGGAGGAGAGAGTGGAGGAATGAGGAAAGGCCTTGCCACTCAGAGGGGAGGTCCATCATATCTGTGAGGGCCGTGTCGGGGTGAATTTATTTCAGTGCTGATTGGGGCACCCTTTAAAGAGACAGCCCCAAGTCTCTGTTGAGCCAGCTATGCCAGCTCCATTGGGCCCTGCCCCCCAAAGTGAACAATGCCTCAGATTTTGCTAGCTCAGAGTGGCCTGAAAACTCAGCTGTGCACCTGGAGAGATACACATTAGCGTTCAGTCAGACCCTGACACTCTGGGCAGAATTTTCCAATACGTTTTCAAAGTGTCAGTCACGGCAAAGAAACCAAGAGAATCCTGCCATTACAATGGTGGAAAAACTTACCAAATGTTGAGCCCATTTAACTACTTTTTTCCTCCACACAATACATGCTGCGTGTCTCTGATTCAATCGCCCTGGGAAAACTAAATCTCTGCAATCACTGGGGTATTCCTTTTAAACGCTTCTCCAGCACTTGTTCCAAGGCCAGGAAGGGGGAATGGCTGCCAGAAAGGCAGCACCGCATTTCATGGAGGGAGCCCTCAAACTCCAAAATGGTGCGAGCGGAGGCGTGACATCCTGTACCTGCAATTGGCCAGCCACCTACCCAGCAAGCAAGGTCACGGACCCTATCTGGGAGGTTGTGGCCAGGATAGTGAGTGCCAGCTCACTTATAAGAGGAGAGGACTAGAAGAAGATAAATGACCTTCCCCATGCAGCCTGAGTAAGTCTGTCTCCACCTGACTCCCACTGCACCCACCCCTTTTCACACGCCCGTCACACCTCCATGCTGACTTCACTCACAGCCACCTCATGGGATCCCAATACTTGTCATGCCACCCACACCCCCATCTAAATCCCCCTCTACCCACACTCCCCCACCCCACACCAGTAAATAATTTGCTCTTTACATCCCCGCTTCCTCTCACCTTCCACACATTGCCAGAATTCCTCACCATCTCACCTGACAGAACTCTCTTCCATCTGTCTCCCCAACTACCTCTTGAGTCACACCCAAGCTAAGAATTCTAACGCTTTTTTAGGAGGGAGACCTGGAACTGGCTAGTGAACAGGAGTGCACTTGTGCAGAGTGTGAGGTGAGGGCAAGAGACTAAAGTGAGAATCCTCAAGGCATAAAGTCATGCTGCAAGCCTCACGTGAGTCAATTTTCTCCCATCAATCTGCCCCTGTGATGCACTAATGGCATCCCTCTTCCCTTGCAATCAGCCAAGCTGTCCAGACCATCCACACTTCTACTGGGGACCACAGACCCAAGCAGCTCTGAAGGAGACATCTCAGAAACAAACATTGAAGAGGCTTCACAGCTGGCACACACACTCTCTACTACCGCAAATATTCACCCCTCAGTGATACTGTAGGCAGGCTTCTGGGTCATTCACTGGGTGGCACCTGGAGGAAAGCCATGCTGACACAGGGAGAACGTGTAAGAACCACATAGTCACCCAAGGTGGGAATCGGATCCGGGTCCCCCATGCTGTGCTGACCACTGTTATCCTGGATGCAAGATTGCAATGCTCTCACTCTGAAGCCAATGTTTACTTAAATTTGATTATTTATCTCTGATAACAGATATTGAATCATACCACGGTAATTTACTCAGCAGTTCCCTCAGCCGTACCCCATATTTCCTCATGGAGCTGGTCCTTCTCCACTATCAGAAGCAAACCCAAGGCTTAAGTGTTAATGTTAGTTATCTTTACATTTTTCAACACACTTCCAGTGGGACTCCCATCTTCCTCCATCTATTAACCTAAGTTCATTCAAACCTCTGCTACCCGTATTCTCTCTCTTTTCTCTAAGATATTAAATTCTACTGGAGAAATTAGCCCGTCTCGCCTGCCACAGGAATCACAGTCATAGAGATTTATAGCATGGAAATAGGCCCTTGGGCTCAATTTGTCCATACCGCCTTTTTTTAAAAACCCTCTAAGCTAATCCCAATTGCCCTCATTTGGCCCACTCATTTGGTGAGGGGTGAACCATGCAATAGTCCATTGACATCCAATGGGATTTTCCAGTTTTGGGGCAAGCATGGTTGGAAAATCCCACCCTTTGATTTGATTTATTATTGCCACATGTATTAACATTCAGCAAAAAGTGTTGTTTCTTGTATGCTATACAGACAAAGCATACGTTCATAGCGAGAGTAGCGAGAAAGATCAACTTAATACGAGGTAAGTCCATTCAAAAGTCTGACAGTAGCAGGGAAGAAGCTGTTCTTCAGTAGGTTGGTATGTGACCTCAGATTTTTGTATCTATTTCCCAACGGAAGAAGGTGGAAGAGAGAATGCTGGGGTCTTTAATTATGCTAGCTGCTTTGCCGAGGCAGTGGGAAGCATAGACAGATAGGTGGGAGGCTGGTCTGAGTGATGGACTGGGCTACATTCAAGACCTTTTGTAGTTCCTTGCTGTCTTGGGCAGAGTAGGAGCCATACCAAGCTGTGATACAATCAGAAAGAATGCTTTTTATCACACATCTGTAAAAGTCAGTGAAAGTCATAGCTGACGTGACAAATTTCCTCAGTCCTCTAAGAAAGTAGAGACATTGGTGGGTTTTCTTAACTATAATGATGATATACAGGGACCAGGACAGGTTGTTGGTGATTTGGACACTTAAAAACTTAAAGCTCTCAACCCTTTCTACTTTGTCTCCTTTGATGTAGATAGGGACCTGTTTTCCTTTACGCTTCCTGAAATCGATGACAATCTCATTCGTTTTGTTGACGTTGAGGGAGAGATTATTGTCGCTCAAACCAGTTCACCAGATTCTCTAACTCATTCCTTGATCTTTGACCAAGCTTTTGGGTAACCATCTAACATTGCATTCTGAGACTCAAGCTGGAATTTTACCACCCCACCGTTACAGAAATTGGAGTAGGCGGGGGGAACGGGTGGATCATAGAAAGCTCTGTTGACCTTGGGTGGGATTTTACAGTTTCGGGAAGAACAAAGCTGTAAAATCCCACCCGAGGTGTCAACACTTGTTGGTAATGCTGTGCGAAGTGCCTTAGGATATTTCTCCACCTTTAAGATGTTTATATAAATGAAAGTTGTAGTTGTACACATAACATATCTACAGTTGATTTGTCACAAATTATTTTTTTTCCTTGAAACAATTTGGTCTTAGTTCCTGAAGTAACTGCCAGGTGGCACCACATTCAATGATGCTAAAGATATGAATATTGTTTATGATCTTCAAATTTCTGGATTCATGCAAAGAATCACCTTTGTCTTTATTTTTAGCTATGAGACAACTGTCGAAGCCTGACAGAAAATATTTTGTTAATTGCTAGATAAATATAACTATACATTAATTTAAAAATTCATTACTTAATTAGGCAGTCGTATGAAGTTTGTTATTTACTATTTTATGCCCTTCAGTTGGATGTTGAGAGGAATTACAGAAAATGCCATATTTTAATAGATCAGAAACTCTCAATACAAATCCAAAGAAGAAAACAAGCCAGGAGTTCCTCCCTTATGGTAACAGCATTTAGAGTTTGATTAGTAGAAAATCAAATTACATTTATCAAATTGCACTAAAACTCATTTATAAAATATAATTTATTTATAATTACTATTCCTCACACGAGCAAACGCATTTGTATTCGGTCAACAAATGAACTTGTGCATAATGTAATTAAAATAAGGTTGTTTTCTGTACTGAACATCTGATTGCCAGCCAAATAACACACTGGGATGACAAATGGATTCCTTGAAAATGAATAGCTTGTTTTTTTCCCCATTCTGTAGACTATAGTCTGAAAGAAACCAGTACAAAGGAAAACCCACTTCACAAATGTGATTTAGACTCATTTTTTTTTTTCCTGATGACTTAGAATCTAATAAAACTATCCCATTAAATAGCAAGGATGCATTTCCTGTGTTTGGTGTTAAGTAGCAAAATTGGAAAACTTCTTCTGAGTTGTTAAGGTCAAACAAAATACCCTGAGCATCAGTTGAATGCACATTGCTTTAATAATATATTATTTTTCATATTAAGGTAAATCAAATTGCTTTTGTTACCTTTAAAAAAGACTTCTCTTGCAACACGCTAAGTTATATCACACATTCATTTGTGATCTGCTTACATGTATGCAAGGCATCAATAAAGGTGGATTAGGAGTAGAAATAGGTCATTTGGTCCTTTGAGCCTCGCTCCACCATTCAATACAATCATGTCTGATCAAACAGAATCATAGAATCTTGTCAATACAGAAGGAGACCACTCTGCCCATCGAGGCTGCAGCGACAACAACCTCACCCAGGCCTAACCAATAACCCTACATATTTTCCCTGTTAATTCTACTGACACTGAGGGAGAATATTGTACGGTCAATCCACCTAACCTGCATATCTTTGGAGTGTGGGAGATAACAAAGGATCTGAAGAAAACTCACGCAGACACAGGGAGAATGTGCAGACTCCACACAGACAATCACCCAAGGCTGGAATCAAACCCAGGTCCCTGACAATGTCAGAAAGCCAAACCAGCTGGCCAGCAATCAGAAGGCCAGCAGACAGGGGCCACAGTGCATGTGCCAATCTTGGCATTGACAGGTCAGCACGTTCTAAGTAGCCTACTCAGCACTATGTTGCCTATTTCCCAGGCAGGAAAAGGCCCACCCACTGAATTTCAACATGATTCATGCTGAGGTACTTTGCAGTGCACAGAATGTCGGAAATTCTTTTTGAAAAACTTGATTTACTCAAGTTTTCATGCAAATTCAACCCTTAGAATATTTTTGGGACAATCCCGGACAGCATCTTTTATATTTAATCTCTCTCAGCTTTCTTAACTACCTGCTGTACGAGCAGAGTAATTTTTTGTGACTCATGCAACAGAACATCTAGTTCGTTCTGCACCTCGGAATTCTGCAACCATTGTCCATATAAATAACACAGTGCCACCTTCTTCAGTCAGAAAAAAGATATAAAAGTCCGAGATGATGTACCAATGGACTCAAGAACAGTTTGTTGCCTGCTGCCATCTGACTTCTGAATGCAATTAATCAAGTTCTCTTTCTTAACACCTTAGCTATGACTATAACATTGCATTCCACACCGTCTCCTTTCCTTATGAACGATATGCTTTGTCTGTATACCGTGCAACAAGCAATATTTTTCACTATATCCTAATACATGGGACAATAATAAATCAGATAAAGAAAATTACTTGGATATCATGGTGAAGCTAATCACCATTTTGCACATATATTTATGTAGGCAGTCCACATTTTTCACACAGGACACTATATTTCACAAGGTTCATTTGGTGATTAATGTGAATGCATGCATGCATGGCTGAGAAAAGTGAGAATCGATATCCAGAACTATAAGGGAGAACAGGGGCAGAAGCAGTGAGGATCTGGACAATGTTACATCTATGCGGGTTTATTTACATTGTGGAAGAAACAAATGTCAGTAATTACCGAAGCATGTGCATCATAGCCTGGATCTCAGGCCGTGGTAAAAACATCACAAAAGGTATCAATCACTTTACATTACACCATGAGGTAAACTGTTATTTTATTTGTCTGTGGGATGCGAGCACAACTGGCAAAATGATTACCCGTCCCTAACTGCCATGAGAGGAGAATCATGAACATTTTTCCTTACAATTGAATGTCTTGCTCAGCCAATACCAAGGCAATTAATATTCAGCTACTTTGGTATATAAGTCACATATAGGACAGACCAAATAAAATCAGTAGATTTCTCTCCATAAAAGATATTAGTGAACCAAGTGGGTTTTTACATCAAACTGTTCACCATTACTGATGCACTGTAATCTTTCCAGTGCAGGAATCTGAAAAGAGGAAACACCAACTGTCTGGAATTTCTTTTGAGCAGGCCCACTGGAATCAGAGACTTGCCAGTCGCAGACTGCAGCAAATGGCAAAATATTCCATGCGATGGCATTTGTGGTTATTCTCATGGTCCTGCTCCTACTGAAGATAAGAGGAACAGTCTTTGGCACTTTCAGTGGGGAGAGAGCAGGAGAGAGGATCGATGACAGAGGAAGAAAGGCCAGTTAACCAAAGCTAGGGGAATCTGAAACTAGAGGGCATAGGTGAGAAAGGAGAGACACAAAAGTGTCCAGAGAGGCAATTTTTTGAGACAGAAAGTGGTGAGAGGCTGGAACAAGCTGCCAGAAGTAGTAGTAGAGGTGCGTATAATTTTGTTGTTTAAAAAGCATTTAGACAGTGACATGAGTAAATTAGGTATAGAGGGATATGGAACAAATGCAGGCAATTGGGACTAACTTAGAAGTTTAAAAAAGGAGGTGGCACTGACAAGTTGGGCTGAAGGACCTGTTTTCATGTTTTAAATCTTTATGACTCTGTAGCTAGATTGGAATTAAAATTAAAAATTAAAGTTTTTCACACTGGTGGTACTTTATTCCCTTTTTTTAAATTTTGAATATTTGGCAAATACTTTTCCCAGCCTGGGATGTTGGAAGTGCTCATTCTAGGTCATCTGGAATTACCTATTCTCTCAATGCTATCTGCAGTTTTTAATACGTCATGTTAGAAAAGTAGAAGATGCAGCTGTCCAATAAATAAAACAATCTTTGTGTTTCATAATGTCCTGTCACTGTTTTACATCTCAATTAAGTATTTATATCTGGTTCACACACGTATGGTCAAGCACACTAACATTATCCTACGATCCCGGAAGTTCTGAAAACCAGAAATGCTTTATTCCAAATGCTCTAGAGAGTGTATTGACTTTTTAAATGATAGGTTTATTTCATTATTTGAATTTAAATTTCTCAACTGTCATGGTCATGTTTCATTAATTCAGGTCTTTGGATTACTTGTTCAGTAACATAACCCTTGTATACCGGTATATGAAGTTATATGCCATGACTTCCACTCCAGCAAAGCCAAAGCAGTAAAACTATATTCTGAAGATTTCTACATTCTGGACAGTTTCTAGAATTGTTGAGAGGAGAGAAATGTTTGAACGCAATGGGTGGGATTTTCCATCTGCGCTTGCCCCAAAAGAATCTCTGCCCTCTATAATTCCTGTGGTGTGCAGGAAGGAAAAGTTCCGCCCAATGAATTGCTCTGATCGGAAAAGCTAACATAGGCAGATTTGGTAATCGTTTTGAATGGGAAAGTGTATGTATTCAAAAAGAAAACCAATGCTGGGCTATGGGGAAAGATAAAGGGAGTGGGACAAATTGAGAGACTCTTCCAAAGAGCTAGCACAGGAGCTATGGGCTGAATGGCCTTCTTCACAGCTGTATCATTTCACAGTACGCCAGATAGGTACATTGCTTGCATCCCAGCAAGCAAAGATAAAAGGGCATAGATGAATAAAGCCAAGAGTCTTTTTCCACAATCATACTACCCAAGAGCATATCAATGTAAGATCAGAGGAACAAGTCCAACACAATTTATATTTCTAAGTCTTACTCTTACTTATGGTAAAGCATATCCATGCAATGTGACATAGTTGTGCAGCGTGTAGTTGTGCAGCATGATGGGTTTACTTTATGCAAAGTGGAAATGCTTTGGTCTACCAACACTTTGAAGCCATTGTCCTCTCAGTGCGCAAGAACAAGGTAAAAAAAAGTCTATAAAAGACCTTTATTCTCACATTAAATGTCAGCACTACTGGTATTTATGATTCTTTTTGATGAAAATTTTATTTTGCCTTTAAGATAACTAGTCAGAAAATAGTTTGGTGGACTGATAGTGAAACTGTCAGCATTAATTATCATTACAGGCAGCGATTTCAAGAATATGCACGTGCTTAGAAAAATATGGAAACCCAGAGGTCAGTAGTTCCACGTTTGTCTGTGGGGTACACTGTCAAAGTGTCCCAAATTGACAGTGAGTATAAGTTGCTAAGTTAATGACCATTTGAGTCTTTACTGCATTGACCTCGCTATAAAATTCTTCTAATTGCTGCACCTCTTGAATGAGGTGGAACTGGAAGTTGATTCTCTGTCACCCCTTCCCCATTTGCCCAGAGAAGTCGTCAGAGTTGAGCCCACATCTGATGGGCTTCCTTACAGGAAGTCACACCTCTGAGAGCTATCAGTTTTCTGTTCCTAACAGTGCCATCGAGAACGTAGTGCTGGAACTGCATCTATTCCCCAGTAGTGAAGAGTTGGAATCAAAGACAAGTGCATTAGTTCCAGCCGGACCAGGATTGAAGACGTCAGTATGGGGGCCTGTGTAGACAGGCCTGAAAAGGTGGTGGGGTGGCAGGGAAGTGAACAGAAGACTTATGGGAGAACTAACGATACTCCAATGGGCCATTAAGAAGGCAGCCACCCATGCCCATCACCATCCTATACAGTGAAATCTGCCAGACTAGAGATCTTAGCATGGATTTCTCACACTATTGATTAAATCCCAGTGATGGGAGGAATGGGTATCTTAAGAGCTATTCTCTGCCACCGATAAAATAATGGGAGTGGCGGGGTGGATGATGATAACTCAGCTTCATTCATAGTTTCAAATCACTCACTGTGAAGTTTTTAATTAAATTTTATCTCCTGGTCGGCTGCTTGTGGGAATGCTTCAGTGTGATTGGCTACTTACTGTATCACAGCGACTGGATGCCTGAAGATCCCTTGACTTGGTGTCAGATTCAAACCGACACATGGAAATGTGACCTATGTGCCACAGAAAGAATGGTAGATTTTTACAGACAGCTTTCTCTGACTTTAGTGACAAGTGATGCTAACCATCAAATCCAAGTCAATCAGCTGAAAATAGCAGGAGTGTGAGGCTAATTGATCTTGGAAAGCCTTGTTACTTTATACCATGACCAGATTTTTTGATGCACTAGTTGTTTATTAATACATGCTGGAGTGTTAGCTTGACCGGGAATAGAGGTGCAATAGAGAATTATTTTAAATTGGCTATTGTCTTTGAAAGTAATGGACTTTGATGAGATAAACATTTATGTCCATTTTAAGATAGTTAGTTACATATTAGTTACTATAGAATTTAAATGAAATATGTAAAATTGTGCCCATACAATTATAATCAGCTCCTGTACTTTACAGCAGTGATGGCAGGTGCACCATCTAAAATTAAATCGAAAGTGACACTTGAATGGTGACACTATCAGTGAAGTACTTGCTCGGCTTCTGTCACTGACTCATTGCAAATTAAATCTGCAAGAGCAGAAAAGACATTCATAAATCCATTATATTGCAAAGATGAGTCTCAAATGTTTTTCCTGCAATGCAAAACTCTTTATTCCCTCCTCCCCCTCAAAAATTGTCCTCCTGCTATCATCAATCAAGAGGGCATGAAGAACAAGACAAAGATGTGAATCTTAGCTCTTGAGTTCAGAGGACACGAAATCAAGCCCCAACTAACCATTTGAGAAGATAATGAAGCTGCAGTGTAGTTTTGAGGCAGTGCTGCGCTGCTGGAGGTATCATCTCAGATGGGCATAAAAGATCGTTTTGTTCCTTTCAAAGAAGACCATGGGATTGCACCACTGGACTAACTAACATTTATCACTCAACCAAACGTAATAAAGCAAGTTCTAGTTATTTATCTCATTGTTACTTGTGAGATCTTGCTGCATGTAAATTGGCTACTTCATTTCCAGCCCATTACAATAAGGTTTAACTAATTGGCTGAGTAGCAATTTGAGACAACTTGAGTTTATTAAAGACACCATTATGACATTTGTTTCTTATAATGAGTTCTGAATTCCCCATGCCCAAATGCATGTTTGCGTGTTTAGCAATTTCAATTAACTCCTGAACATGACATGTACAATGAATATCAATAGAGTTTTACATGGTGTTATCTTTCATATTTTAATCAAATACTTTCAGAACAATGAGTGAGTGAGATCCTTCTTATTTATTAGGTAATGTACCTGACAATCATGCTTAAGGACATAACTCTATCATTAATGTAGAAGGTATCAACTTATTATTCCACTAACCAGAATATCATCACAAGACATGCCAGTGCATATCAATCAAGGATGACTATTGCAAGATTTACAGTCAGTGCCTTAACTTATAGAAAGAAAATCACAGGTCATAAAAAGTAAAGCAAGCTTAAGTTCAATAAGTCTGGATAAAATGGGCTGAATTATTTATGAACACCTAACATTTGTCGCCATTGGCATTAAAAACAGGACTTAACCACACACCAATGGGAGGAAGGGCACAGGCAGTATTTTGCTAGCAGAAGCCAATTAAAAATTTGTGTCAAAATCACCAGTCAGATGAAGACAGTGCCCACCGTCCCTCACCATGCCTCCACTTCCAACAAAAACTAAACAGGTTGGCTGCTCAGCAACTTGGAAGAATCACCATTAGAGGTGGTCACTGCTGAGGCTGAAGGACAAAAGAGAGAGCACCTCTCAAAGCAAAAGATGGATTTTGTCTCTAAGTCTGCCTGCGCCAGACAGCTGGGCACAGCGATCAGTCAGGGATGCCTTTCACCAAGTGTGCCCTGGCAGCAGGAGTAGCCATGGATTCAGGGAGATACCCTTCCTGCACCATGGAGCAGCCATAGGAGGAATCACAAGTTATCCTCTTCCCCCTCTCACCCAACCCACAAAAACTGCTGTGAGGCCACCAGGGTTTATCCAGCTATCTCCATGGCAGCAGTCCCGGCCAGTGTTGGTAAAATGGAAGCTGTAGTTTCTTTTTATTCATTCGTGGGACATGGGTGTCGCTAACTGGTCAGCGTTGTTGTCCTTGAGAAAATGGTGGTGTGCTACCTTCTTGACAACTCAGTGGCTTGATAGGCCATTTCTGAGGGTGGTTTAGGGTCAATCACGTTGCTGTGGTTCCAGAATCACATGTAGGCCAGATCAACTAAGGACAACCAAAGGAAAGGACATCTGTGAACCAGATGGGTTTTTTTTTGACAATCAACAATGGTTTCATGGTCATCAGTAGATTCCGAATTCCAGGTTTTTTTTCATTGAATTCAAATTCCACCATCTGCCATGGCAAAATTCGAACTCTGGTCCCCAGATGGTGTTTAATTGGGTATTTCATTGTTGCAATGAGATACAGTTTCTCTGCCCACTATATCAGGAAAACACATCATATGACCCTGTGGAACAACAGATCTTTTATAAAAGTATAAGTTTCTTTTAACTTTTGTAGTTCTCTTCTTCAAGTGCCAAATAACAGAGAGTCCAGGAAAAATTTAATAACACAGAGATGAAAGTGGGGATGATTTAACAGCTGTTGGGGAAATTTAGCTGGAATAATTGGAGAGACAGCAAAACCACAAATAGTGGATGTATTCTGACCAGCTATACACTTGTATTTCGTATTTCTAGAGAGTGGAGACAAATGCCAGAAATTAAATCAAGAGTTCAGGATACTCAATAAAGCCTCATTCTCGAACAATATTCATTGTTGCAGATTTTGTCTGGCTTCCAACTATCGCATTATAATGGTTTGCTTTATGCATAGAAAGTCTATTTGATAGCCATCGAATAGTGCAGTGGATGAGAAAAGGCTGAGCTGTGCCCTTGAATTTAGCCTAAACTGATACAATGACACCTTTGCCTTTCTACTTTCTGCAAGGTTTCTGTACTAATTTTGCTTGCAACACACAATCCAGCGCACAAAAAGGCTCCAAAATCACAACCAGTATGCACTGAATTGGTAGCTTTAGAAAACTATGAAAAATTTCAAAATTCATTATATTTGATGCAGATTGTTACAAAGTCCACTGCTGACAGCAACAAGGCTGAACACCCCACAAACTCTGCATTCCACAGAAACTAAAAGGTAGAAACTTCACTTGGCTGTGGTTCGTTATGAGCAGAAAATCACAGATAGACAACTGCAAAAGTTAAAAGGAGAAATTCTTGGTCCCTCAACCTCAACATTAAAAAAGTAAGTGTCCACGATCACAAGAAACTATGAAAAGGTTGTGAATTTAGCCCAATCCATTGCACAAACCAGCCTCCCATCCATTGATTCTATCTACACTTCCTGATGCCTCGGAAAAGCAACCAGCATAATTAAGGACCCCATGCACCCAAGACATTCTCTCTTCCGCCTTCTTCCATCAGGAAAAAGATACAAAAGTCTGAGGTCTTATACAAACCGACTCAAGAACAGCTTCTTCCCTGGAGCTGTCTGACTTCAGAATGGACCTACCTTGCACTAAGTTGATCTTTCTTTAAACCCTAGCTATAAATGTAACACTACATTCTGCAGTGTCTCATTTCCTTCTCTATGAATGGCATGCTTTGTCTGTATAGCTTACAAGAAGCAATACTTTTCACTGTATGCTAATACATGTGACAATAATAAATCAGATCAAATCAAATAGGCCTGCAAAAACTATTGTTATGTTCAATGAACAATAAACCATCAATGGTAACTCTACACAAGACATGAAAAGTAAAAAAAGCCAGGAGAAAAACAAAAGACTAAGCCAAGTTTACCCTTAAAGACATTCATAGCATAGAAATACAGATACAGATCAGCGAACTTTGTTGATATATGTAGCATTTCATCTTTTGATTGCATACTATTATGATAGCTTCATCAACTTCATTATACAACTAACATGGCAGGACACAGGGACATTTCAAATTGTACTATCAAAATTACTTAGTGTTCAGTTGCAAAACTTCTGTGCAAAGCTTGGAAGTCATTGTCAGGGTTTTAATGAGAGTTTTTCTTTCCAGTCTATTAGATTATGTCTGACTTTTTTACATTTGGCAAAAAACTATTGATAATATTTTCAGCAGAATATAAACTGACTTTAAGACAGAACTTCAGCAAATATGCCAAAGTGAGACTTTTTAATAAGAAACCTTGAAGCTGGAAGTCATTAAAATTAAGGGCATCATTATCTGCTCTATTTTTCAATTCATTATCAGCATTGGCAGATTCTTTTTCCCATATTTTTGTAACATTACATGAGACCATTTTATCGCAGTAATGAGAGTATTATGTTGTGTGGACAACAAGATCCCCATTTATTCTACATTTAGCATTCCTGTCTAATTTGGCTCCAAAACATCTGGGCATCACTCTACTTGGGCACCACAATCCATGTCAAAGTGCATTTACCTCTGAACAGTATAAAAGAAACACTACTAATGAAAATAATGTGTGCTGTTATTAATTGCTTTTGTTGTTAGACTCTTGCAGAAAAAATGCATAAAGACACATACACACACACCACAAACAACCCACACAGAGCTAACTGATCATTGCAACACACTTCATACACTTGATGTATCACGCAAACAAACATAGAAATGTATAAAATTCCAACAGGATTAGACAAGGGTGAATTCAGAAAGAATGTTCCAGATGGTGGAGTAGTCCAGAAATAGGGGTCATGGTTTGAGGATAATCATTGAATACCATAGTGCAGAAGGCGGCCATTTTGCCATCAAATTGGCACTGACCATAATCCCACCCAGACCCTCTCCCTATACCTTAGCCCATCCCCTGACACCAAGGGGCAATTTAGCATGGCCAATCCACCTAACTGCACATTTATGGACTGTGGAAGGAAACAGGAGCACATGGAGGAAACCCACAGGTAGAGACACAGGGAGATTGTGCAAACTCTACACAGATAGTGACCCACGCCGCGAATCAAATGGGGGTTCCCAGCACTGTGAGGCAGCAGTGCCACCACGCTGTCCCTGTAAGGGGTAAACCTTTTAGGACTGAGGTGAGGAGAAATTTCTTCACCCAGAGAGTGGTGAATCTGTGGAATTCACTACCTCAGAAAGTAGTTGAGGCCAAAACACTGTGATTTAAAGAAGAAATTACGTATAGTTTTGGGGAATAAAGGGATCAAGAGATTTGGGGGGGGGGGGGGGGGGGGGGGGGGTGAGATCAGGATATTGAATTTGATGATCAACCATGATCAAAATGAATTGTGGAACAGATGCTCAGGGTCTAATGATGTCTATCTCTTTGTTTCTATGAACGGATTGTCAATTATCATAAAATGCAAAATACATGCAGTAAAGGATGAAAGTTGCAGCTTTTCCATTGCACACTCAGATAATCCAAATTAAATTTTTATACATTGGTGAATTGTACCATTTCTCTGAAACGTGTCAAAAATATAATTTAAGCTAACCAAACTTTTAACGAAGCTGAATATTATTCTGCAGTATATAAATACCTTAAATTATTAAAGAAAACATATTCGCAATGTGAAAAGCACTTTCAACCAGATTAGCCATATTTTGCCAATTCTACCCATAGCTTCCTCTCATTCTTATGACATGTAATTAATTCCACCATTCATCTACCAGATTGCCATTCTACTGACCACATGTTATTTAGTGACAGGAAAAGGCTAAATTTTTTCTGAGCCATGGATAGGGGGACCAGGATTCATCTGTCTGTGCCAATTATATTGGAAAAGGAATGACTCAAATTTAGTGTTATCACCTTATTTCCATGATTGTAACAATAGGACTACATATCCGCTGCACTGCTGGCTGCCTCTGCATTCAGCAAGAGTTGAACAGTGTTCTGCTGATAGGGAATGCTGCAGACAACTTTCTGTTCTTAAAAGCAGCCTATCCCACATGAAGAGAAACTGTAATAAATGGTATGAGACTGGTGCTGAATATTATTAATGTAATTCTACAATAGGAAAATGGAACACCGGCGCAGAGAGGAGATCTGTGGTCACTTATGCAGCTGGAGGCCTTAGTTATAAAGATACTGAAGGAGAGACTTGGGAAGAACCCACAGAAATCGTTGGGAGCATGTGCACAGGGAGGTCAATTTCCAATGTCTCAACCTAACGTGATAGCAGCAGGGCACAAGAAGCCTACTGACCTCACATTGGTGGTCAAGGTAAATGAATGCATCTACATGCAACACGTCCTACCAAGCAGCATATCAACTTCTCATGCTGTTCAAGTCACCATATCTCCAATAACTCATCCATGAGCAGTCCCTCACAGTCATGCATCATACATAACATTATGAATGGCAACATCACCCTTACAAAGTTACCCAATGCTGCCAAATTAACACTCACTACTCACTGCCATTATGTCTCCCCAGTTATTTAGGGATGGTAGGCAAATTACCCATATGATGGTACTATGCCTTTAAGAAATATACGTTAATCGTGTTTCCCTACAGGACTTTGTTGGCATTATGTTGTCTACAGCCGGTGTCCTTAAATTGTTATCAAAACAATATAATGGACATCATACAGATTTTAATCTGAACTAATGCAGCGCTGTGAGGTGTTAATGGTCCTTTGGGGTTTGGTGAGTGGAGCGTGATTTGGGGAGAATTGACAGGTCAGGTGATAATCATGGGGAAAGTTATTTTAGAGCATTCTAATTTTTAGTTTCATTTCTCAATTGCTATAAGAAGCTGGTGGAAGAAGGCAGTGTCTCTGCCTCTGTCTCACTCTCCACAATTTTCTGAAAGTTTTAATACTGAGGAGCTTCAGAAATTTGATCCAATATTCAAAATTCACTGCATGTATTAAAAATCTGAAGATCTGGCATCATGTAATTTGTTTTTTGTGCCAAGAGGATGTATGTCTGTGGAATGGTGTTTGACTTGGAACAATAGAGGTAGTTAACTATTAGGAGTTATACAGTTCATGTTTAAATTGTGTAATTGGTAAAAGTCCTACTAATTCTGTTGTTAAATTTTACCATGTTCTTAAATTACCCTTTGTTTGATAAAAGCTTCCTAGTGGGTTACTTGAATCATACCTGGAATGAAACATCTAATGCTCACCCATGATAAAATCAAATGCAAAACTTAGGGCCTTGGCTAACTTCAGAAAACACCTTGGATCTTCTGGCTTGGCTCTTAACATCCAACACCCAAATCTGGCACCCTTCCCTCCTTCTTGAAGGACAATGGAAGGAAATGGAGCAGACCCAGTGAGGAACAAGGACATCTGCCCCTCCTAAACACTACAGAGGAGATACTTTTCCACATCATGGTGCAACAAAACCAATGTCTAATGTCACTAAAAATATGGGTATGTTTCTGCCTCATACCCCTTTAACAATAAGAGGGCCAATGAACTAGTGAAACTGGGGACAATAGAGAGTAACCCAGGGGACCCATTTCAGTCAGTGATGATCCAAGAAAGGGGGCCAGCAGAAGGCATTCACTTGTCCCACGATCCAAAGGAGGTACAGGTCAAGGACACACAGTGTAACAGTGCATTTGAAAGGCCAAACAGGAAGCGACTTTAATTGTTGAGTACGCCACCCCAGACCAAAAAATGGGTTTGTTTTAATCCCAATTGGGAAAGTTTTATATGATAGGGTGCACTATGAAGTAGTCACAGTCATTCTGGACTTCACTGATATAGGACTGCTGGATTAGTGCCCTACAAACTTAAAAGAAAATGAACCATACCCTACTCAAAGAACAGGAATGGATCAAACAAGAGGATCCAAAATTGCAGAAGGTTATGAGAACTGAATAAGAAATGAATGAACTAAATCAATTAAAAGGGTGGGATGATGGAAGTAAAATTCAATTACTGATAGATTGTGAATTATTAATACTAATACATCAGCAGTTAATCTATGTCTATGTACTTGCAATTTGCTAGTATCTACTTACACTGTTCATCAAATTAGATCAGGTTCAGCAAAAAGTTAAGGATATCCTGCAGGGAACAAATGAAAAAGAGTTGGGCTGAAGAGAACAGGGAAGTGAGCATTCTCTTGCAAGATATTGTTACTCCAGTAAAACAGGATAAATACCATTACTAAGACAATTAAGGAAGACCATAATGTCTTGGACGAAGCAGCACAACATTGTGTACATGTAATGTATATGTCATGGTTATCTGAACAAACCAAGGATGAATTGCAAACATTTACAAAGGGGAAGGATCCTGTAAGATGGTCAGAGTACCATGCGATTTAGCATTTGTTGTAACAAAAGGTTTGTTTATTTCACTGGCATCAAAGCAGTATCTACCCTCATAGAACATAACAGCGCAGAACAGGCCCTTCGGCCTTTGATGTTGCGCCGACCAATTAAGAAAAAGCAATGACCCTCTAACCTAAACCATTCCCTTTTCATCCATAAACTTATCTACTAACCTCTTAAACGCCACCAAACTTGGCGCATCTACAACTGCAGCAGGCAGGGCATTCCATACCCTTACCACCCTCTGGGTAAAGAACCTACCTCTGACATCCGTCCTATAACTACCACCCCTTAATTTAAAGCTATTTCCCCTCGTGCTAGCTTTCTCCATCCTAGGAAAAAGGCTATCACTGTCCACCCTATCTAAACCTCTAATCATCTTATATGTTTCAATAAGGTCTCCTCTTAGCCGCCTTCTTTCTAACGAAAACAACCTCAAATCCCTCAGCCTCTCTTCATAAGACCTGCCCTCCATACCAGGCAACATCCTGGTAAACCTCCTCTGTACCCTCTCCAATGCCTCCACATCTTTCTTATAATGTGGGGACCAGAACTGTACACAATACTCCAAGTGCGAACGCACTAGAGTTTTGTACAGTTGCAACATGACGTTGCGGCTCCGAAATTCAATCCCCCACCAATAAAATCCAAGACTCCATATGCCTTCTTAACAACCTTACCAACTTTCAGGGATCTATGCACATATACACCAAGATCCCTCATAGAGAAAGGTAACTCCAAGAAACAAACTATTTACAGAGAATGTTCACTGCTGATGCTCCAGATTTCAGGGCCTCGGTTGCTCAAAGCAGTCACTCACTAGACATGTTCAAGTTTGTTCTACTGTCCAGCTCCTGACTGCAGTCCTGTTCTCTCAGTATCTCTCTCATAGAACAGTACAGCACAAGAACAGGTCTTTCGGCCCACGATGTTGTGCCAAGCACTACACCAAATTAAACTAGTCCCTTCTGCCCGCCCTTGTTCCATACCTTGCATATTCATGTGCTTGTCTAAAAGCCTTTTAAATGCCCCTATCCTGAGGCTTTTCAGTCTCAAGGGTGATGCCATTTTGTTTGACTAGGTTTCCAATTCCTTCGGCTCCTTAGCCCTCCCACCGCCACCCCCACTCCTCTCAGGGGGTTTTAAGCTGCCCTCAGCTCCCGCCATACTGTCACTCATAATTCCTGGCTTTTACCTGGCTGATTTCTCCTTGTCCCATGACATCTGGCCCCACCCCTCAAATTGCCAAAAACACTGCTCCCTGCTGGAAGGGGAGAAGAGTTCCCCTGCTTAGTTCTCTCCCTAACACATCAACCTGCTGCCAGAAGCTCCTCTCCATTAGGTTGTTGACAAAAAAAAACTAATGATTAAAATCTAACTTTCATATAAGAAACCTTAATCTATAAAGGATGTTATCCAATAAAGTGGAAAAACCTCAGAGTTGGTATAAAAAAGTCAGGGGATTCTGGGAGTTTATGTCAAGTTGAATTGCTTACTATAGCAAAAAGCTGAGACCTTGAGACTGTGTGAAAATGCTTGTATGAGAATGGAATGTCAATATCTCTACAAGAAAAGAAACTAGGGGGTATAAAAGCACTAAGATACAGAAGCACCTACAAAGCACTATACTTACATAAATATGTAAGGTTAGCAACAAACATGTCACCTATTCCTAGTACATTAAGGAAAATGGCTGAAGATGACAAGGGCGAGGGAGGGGTTAATTGGGTAACAACCAGGACAAAAGATGCCCTCACTCAGTCTTTGTGAAGCAGAGAAAATTCTCCAGGGATAGAATAGAGAGAGAGAACAAGGGCCTTGAAAGCTAAAAGACCTAAGCTGCAAGAGAAACCTTTTATACCCTCTACCGTCCGGATCTTGACATGGATAGTACAATCCATGTTAAACAGTGAATCACCATTTATTAACATAGTTTACTCAAGAATTTAATAAGCTTGACATGATTTTAATCTCAATGAAGTTGACTTGCAATAAAGTTTTGCCGCCAAGTCTTTTTCCACCTTAAAGGAGTGTAAGGCTCTTTAATCCTTCCATCCCCTCATAGTTAATGTATGAACATTTGGAGTCTTAGTTTCAAATAAGAGCAATCTGACTGCTTGTCAGTTGCAAAGGTTATTTGGTGTTCACCCAGCTGATCTAACTATACTCTCTAATCTGATCCTCTTGGCCTTATTTGCGCAAGTCTGTCAGGAAAACCCACTTTACATCAAAACATGAATTTTAAATTTATTTGATGGAAACCTCGAATTAACTTTTTTTTTAAAAAAAGAGACTAAAGCAACATTCCATTGAGCTTGCAGGCAAAGATGGCTACACAGTTTGCATCACTGCATGCTCCACGTTCCAACATCGTTGAAATGGAGTCAATCTCCCTGCAAATACCACTAAAGATAATGATCTCAGGTGAATGTGAATAAACAGCCTCTGGTGATTGTGTGGATTTGCACATTCTCCCTGTGTCTGCATTGGTTTCCTTCGGTGCTCTGCTTTCATCCCACTGTCCAAAGATGTGCAGGTTATGTGGATTGGCCATGGTAAATTGCCCAATAGTGTCCCAAGATGTTAGTTTAAACAGATTAACCATGTTAAATGTGTTGGGAGGGGGAGAGGGAGAGGGCCTGCATAAAATAATCTGTCAGAGAGTCCATTCAACATTCAGACTTGATGGGCTGAATGGCCTCCTTCTGCATTAGACTGATCGATTCTATGAACCATATCTCCTATCCTCCTTAGCGTGCTCATCTGCATATTCAACTGGCTGGAGACAAACCATTCAACATAACTACTTGGAGAATGGGATGTTGGTGGAGAAGGAGATTCCCAAACATGAACAAATCAAACGACAATTGGTATACACTAACCATACACTGAGGACATGTATCAACCAACTCAAGGACAGCTCCTTCCCTGCTGCCATTAGACTTTTGAATGAATTTATCTTGCACTAACTTCATCTTCCTCTACACCCTAGCTTTGACTACATGAGTACATTCTGTACACTCTCCTTTCCTTCTGTATGAATAGTGTGCCTTGTCTGTATAGCACATAAAAAGCAATGCTTTTCACTGTATCCCACTGCATGTGATGCTAATAAATCAAATCAAATCAAATGCCCATCTTTATATGCCTAAGCAGTTGGAGAGGAAAGGCATTATCCGGGCATGTCCCTTTCCCCCTAGGAGAGGGCCATTGGTGCGATCCTTTCAACTTTATGTTGTTCCTTGTCTTCATAAAGGTGTTGTGAATTCATGTCAGCAATGTTTGCATATTCAGTGAGCTTGGGAATATTTTAACCAAGCAACAGCCCATTGTACACCCAACAAACCACCTCTCCCTATGCCCAGTCAATCCAGAAAAGGATTGTGAATAAGTTCTTTCAAAAACTGTGACTTTGACAAAGGGTCATCTGGACTCAAAACATTAGCTCTTTCCTCTCCTTACAGATGCTGCCAGACCTGCTGAGATTTTCCAGCATTTTCTGTTTTGCTTTCAAAAGCTGTATTCTATAAGTAAACCCCCGAAAAAGTACAGGAGTACTCAAGAAGGGAGACAGAAATTTTGTGTGGTCATGTGGCCTCTTTAAGAGTTTCCTGAGGATCATGCGATTGGGCCAGACCCTATGGAGTGTCGAAGCAGGAAGCTGAGCCAATGGAAAGAAAGGGTGCATATCACAGGTAGGGGAGGATACTCAGTGGAACCAGGGAGGAGTGTCACAGTCACATAGCTTTTTTAATCTGATCTTTTTATCGTAAAGTACTTGCTTATCGTTGGCAATAAATCCTTTCTTACTTTGACTCATATCGAGTTGCCTTGAATTTATTACAACGTATCTCAGTAGGCAGTACTCCAGAAAGGCAGCAGAAGATAGATGCTCAGGCAAAGAGTTTCAGTGAATCAAGCAGGAAGATCTGTCAGAGATCAATCCTAAGTGATCTATGGACATCTTTGATTGATCATTTGAGGGTTCACCATAAGATTTACTTGAATCTGTTTCGTTTAAAATTCTCAATAAAGGTTTTGTATTTAGTCGATCAAGTCAATTGTAATTCCAAACTTAAAAAGAAAAATCTACATCAGGTGACAGATTTCCATTCCTAAAGGGCAAAAGAAAACCAGTTGGTGTTTTACAACAGTCCAGTAGATTCACTGGTCGCCATTACTGCACTTGCTCACCTTTTTATTCCAGATTTATTGAATTTAAATTCCCCACGAGCTGTGGTGGTCAAATTGAACTCTGGTTTCCAAATCTTTAACTCAAATCATCCTACCACAACCCTAGTTGCATGGAATATGCTCACCATTGACTTAAGCACACACACCTTGCTGCAGGCAATTGTGTTTATTTCCAAGTGCAGTACTTGTTTGATTACATGGTGAGACTAACCAAATGATTATCAGGATTCAGCCCTGCTAAGAACCAGTAATGTAAATTGCTAGTTCCATTTTGTCTGCCCTCCCCCGCGCAAGTGATATGTCTGTGTTACAGCACCAGAATTCAATAAAGAGAACTAAAACTGGAGCATTATCTTTCCCCTTACCTTTGAGTACTAACCTTTGGAAATGTTATGCATTCCGTCTCCCTTGTTTTATCTATTCAATGTTAATCATTAATTAATTCTCTCAACTCACTGATGAGATGAACAGACCACGTGGCAACAGCTAAAATAATTGTGCATGGCTAATTTTAGTTTTATGAAAGAAGAAGAATCCTATATATATATAAAACATACAACAAGTTAATCCAACAAGATCCAATTATATAGTATCCAGGGACTGGAATGCACGGTTTGAAATGCAAACTAAATTTAACCAGTTAATCCCATATTATTGTAATATTTGATTTTGTAAACCAGTACAAGCGAGCAAAATAAAATCCCCAATTATTTAAATTTTAAAACCTTGATTTCCTAAACCTTCTCAGTTTCTGAATGCTCAGTGCATTCTCATTTCTTGCTAGACATTTTATTTAAGTATGATATTGATTTCCAAACCATGCCACCACATTCAGCTCAGTCTCTGTATCAGTGAGTGATGGATCTGAAAAGGAACAGCCATGGTAATGGACCTGAAGGTGAGCTGATCACATCCTTCAGCATTTTGTTTGCTGTCCTGAGGAAATGATTTGAGATGAGCAAGCACTTATACACGGAGTGAGCTCAGCACCGACACTGTGAGAAACAACAACAGCGCCAAAATATAACAAAATTGGCTCACAGTTCGATAAAGGCAAAACATCATTTTTAAAAAGTTACATATTTTTATCTGAAAGGTCATGGGAAATATAATGTTTGTAAATACATCTCCAGTCAATGTCAGAGTAAGGAATACAGCTCATTTCAATCAAACCTTTCATTTCAGGGCGAGATTCACAACTGCATAACAATATCCAGCACCGTAACTTGAAAGAATGGTCATTACAGATTTTATTTGTAATCACTGCATTGTCCACCAGCAGTTCAAACAATAAAATAGGCATCAGTCTAGGATCAGTGGTGTTATTCATGCCTCAGTTAGAAAGTCATATGCCCAATGAAATCTTAAGTAAAAGCAGGAATTGAAAAAGCTCAGCAGATCAAGCAGTATCTGTGGAGAGAGAACAAAGTTAGCTGTCCTAGTCTATATGCTCTTCTTTTCAGAATCATATGTTCAAGCATCACTTCAGGGACTTAGGAATGTGATAGGCTGATACTTTACTATTGAGGCAGTGCTGTTACTCTCTAATATACTTGTCTCACAAAAGACTTTAAAACTTAGACCTGCAAGTTCTCTTCAGTGGCAATATTTGGAAAACAGCAGAGGAGTTCTTCTGCTGCCCTATGCAGCATTTATCCTTCAAGTGATACCACTAGAAGTAGGCTATCTGGTCACTACTGTTTTTTGTGGGACTCAGTAAGTTGATCACTCACAGTATAACGGACTAAACTTCAAAAATATTTCATGGATTGCAGCCAACTACAGGACAAACAATTACTGTCAGGAAAGATCTGCTGGTCTGCCCATAATTATGTATCACACTATTCACACTCACGTTCTCACCCAAAAAACAATGTAACTTCCTGAATGAAGCAATGAAAATAAAACACATGAAAACTTAAGCTAATTTTACATTGTATTTACAACATAGAAACAAGCCATTCAGCTCAAGCAACAGCTAATCATACTCTAGTTTGAGCCAAACTTCGAAAGAAAATCTAGAAACTCTATGGTGTCATGGAGTGGTTAGCACTGCTGCCCCAAAGTGTCAAGGACTCAGGTTCAATTCCAGTCTTGGGTCTGTGTAGAGTTTACACATTCTCCCTGCGTCAATGTGGGTTTCCTCTAGGGATCTGTGTAGAGGTTACACATTCTCCCTGCGTCAATGTGGGTTTCCTCTAGACGCTCTGGTTTCCTCCCACACACCAAAGATGTGTGGTTAGGTTGATAGGTCATATTAAATTACCTTTTTGTGTCAGGGGAACCAGCAGGTAAATACGTGGGGTCACAGGAATAGGGCCTGGGTGGGATTGTTCTCAGTGCATGTTTGATGGACCAAGTGACCTCCTTCTTTACTGTAGAGTTTTTATCATTCTAAGTTACTTTACAATTCCCAGCACAATCGGAGCTAGCTCAGTGAATCATTTTGGCCTTGATAATTCCTTTTATTACCTGCCTTTTCTAAGATGTGACTCTGCTCCCACCAAACATACCCAATTCTCACTTGAAAGAATTCAGCGAATGAATGGTAGCTACACAAGTTGGCAGTCTGTAGCGGAGGTCAACTATTCTCTGGGTAAGAATCACCTCTATAGCGATTATATAGGCCAATATTTTATGACTTTGTTCAGGTGAGGCTCGTAAAATCCCGTCCAAGGCGAATGGAGAATTCTGTTGTGCAAGCAAGTCTTGAAAGGGTGGGGGAGGTGATGGTGTGGCAGTAAAATTCTCTCCAGAAATGACACCTGTCCTTGTACAACTTAAAATTGGGACTCTCAAACTTACTTAATTGAAACCAGGCTCAAAAGCAATCCATTTCTTTCATCATTTCTCAAACCTCGATCAGATCACCTCAAAGACTATGGCCATAATGTTATGGCTGTTCAAGTTAGCGAGATTTTCGCATTCCACTGCAGTGAACAGAGATTTGACTGGATGCCGAATTCTCCAGCCTCGCTGCAACTTAAGGGTGGCATGAACGGCCAGTAAGATCACACCCTATGCTTCTGTAACATGTAGCGTCTCTGCATTGTAGCCTCTTGTGAAAATAAGATGTTTTAAACTATCTCATGGATCTTCTCTGCACGCTTGGTCTAAATTTTCCTCAGAATGTCACTATCCTTTCATCAAGCTTGCTGAATATCTCCAGCAATTTCTATTTTTATTTTGAATTTCCAGCAAGTATTGCTATTGAATGGAGAGGCTTCATACTGCTTTCCTACTAAAAACAGTTAGCATTCAAATTCTAGTTAAACCAAAGCCTTACTTGCATTTGAACTTCTGCAGTCCTTTGGACAAGAGCAACATTTCACAGAATAGTAGAATCCTCCATTGCAAAAAGAGACCATTTGGCCCATCGATTCTGCATCAACCACAATTCCACCAAGGCCCCATCTCCACAACGCCATGCATTTACCCTAGCTGGTCCCCATGACACTAAGGGGCAATTTAGCATGGCCAATACACCTAACCCACACATCTTCGGAGTGTGGAAGGAAACCGGAGCACTGAAGGAAACCCAAGCAGGCATGGAGTGAACGTGCAAACTCCACACAAAGTCATCCAAGCCGGGAATTGAACCTGTGAGGTAGCAGTACTACCGACTATGGCACCAGGCCACCCCCGGAAGAAATGGGAGGAAAAGCTGTCAGTTATATCATCCTTTCAATCAGCAAACAGCATCCAATGAATTTTTAAATGTGTTCTCTGGTAATAATATGGGGATATTGTGGGATTGAGCATGGTACGGCCCAGACAATGATATAAGAGAATATATGCCCAGTAATTAGGAGTCAGTATGAGATTGGGCACATAGCCACACATGGAGACAGTCCTATTTTGTACCCTGTACTGTTGGAAATAGTCCTGGTAATTAACACAGTCTTACAGTTAACCTGCTTAAAATTATACAGACTTCAAACTTACTGAGATGTATCCAAATAATCCACAACAAGTTCCATAGTGGAAGTGGGAGGGTTTCCTGATCCTACCAAAAATGTTTGTATTCTGACAAAGGTAAGCAGTTATTTCAAAAATCCGTCATGAACATAAATTATGTAATCTTCAGACCTGCAAATTGCCGTGGTCAGCTAAATGTCAGTACGGAGTGCTACTTAAAGATTATTTATGTTGTGGGGGATTTCAAAGCTAAATTTCCAAAAAACAGTAGTCACCTACAAAGGATGGGTGGTAACTACAAATGTTAGAGGGTATTTTTAGTCCTCTCAAAACTGGTGGATATGATTTGAGTTGGATGTTAAATGGTTACAATTCTGAAACAGGAACCCATTTCTAGTTTTAATGTGGGCAGGACAAATTTTCATGCAATCACTCTACTTCTAAAAGACATTTCAACATCTTACTGACACTGCACACTTTCATTTTGACTGGATGGATTTTCCTGGCCTGAGGAAACCCAGCAGGTAAAAAGGAGGCAATAAGGCTTTAACAGCATACTTCTGGGCTCAGGCGGGAATTATTCTGCTAGGTCCAACTAGCTTACCAGTAAATAGCATCCTTTGACTGAACCCCCATGATCGCATCCCAGGACCATTTGCTTGTCAGTGAGGCTGGCTGTAGATGGTAAATCTTCCTAATTTTCTTTTAGCTGCCACATATATTCTTGTGTTTTCCATTCCTAACTCCATTTCCTGAAGTTAAGATTGGGACTCATGTTGACTTTGGCTCCGGCAATAATTAAATAATGCACCTTTTTGTTTTCACAGGTGTAATCATTTTAGAATTGTGAAATCATAGAATTCTACAGAGCAGGAGGTGGCCATTCAGTCCACTGAGCCTGCACCGATCACAATCTCACCCAGACTCCATCCCCATAACTCGAGGCATTTACCCTAGCTAATCTCTCTGTCACTAAGAGGCAATTTAGCACGGCCACTCCCCCAAACTCATACATCTTTGGATTGTGGGAGGAAACCAAAGCAGCCAGAGGAAACTGATGCAGATACAGAGTGAACATACAGACTCACACAGACAGTGACCCCCGAGGCTGGGAATCAAACCCAGGTCCCTGGCAACGTGAGACAACAGTGCTAACCACTGTTTTGATTGGAGATGATCTGTGAGCCAGCTTATGTTTTTAAAATGATTGTCCGTTTGTTTTCTCCGTCATCACAGCCAACGGATGCCGTTTGAGTGGATATGCAACATTCCGATTGGTGTCCCAACATTCCATACAGGAGCAACAACAAAGCTGGATCATAACATTCCTCCAAACGCTCTGTCTCAGTCGTATAACATCACTGCAATCTAATGCCATATGGAATAGTTCGAAAAAAATCGAACAAAATGCGCTATTATATCTCAAGGGCATCCATGTATTATGAACAGAATCTCAATGAAGCTTTTCAAAAAGACTTTTGTAGCTTTAACAATTCTGTGCTTACAAGATGAAAGCCTGTAGCACAATGCTGTCAATAGCTCTGATAAAGAATTGCCAAGACAAAGAACAAAGCATTATCATTTTGAAAACCTCACTAGTTGCCGCCAATTATAGTGCACAAGCAAACTACAAAGGAAACTACAGCACAATTTATTTTTCCCTTTTGTATCAAAATATGAAGTTATGGAATGGCTCCTGATAGTTTTTCATTTCCACTCCAGTCTCCCTGGTAGGTAATGATTGAAAACAGTGGGGAAAAAAAAATGTATACAATGTAACAAGATAATTTTGGGCAGTCCATATACTCAGTAGGCAATCAGCATTTCCTATCAAATCTATTTCAGTTTGTGGTAGCTGAAACATAAGGCAAATATTCAAAACATGTGCAGATTAACACCACGAGCTGATCCCTGGTATAAAAAGATTGAACTATGAAAGAAAAGCCTAAGTTCACTAGTCTTTAAAGGAAGATCTGAAAAGAGTAGAAAACATATTGAAAGACATTGATCAATCTGGAATACAACTCCAAGAAATACAATGGAGCCAAATAAAAAGGAATTGGGTAAAACTGACGAAAGATCAGCAAAATGTACTTAATGCAAAGAGTGATTAACACTTAGAATTTTGTGGAGGAATCTCAGATTAATTGATGATGCAGTAATATAATTACACCTTACACAATATTATACTTGGTGATAATAATTGAGAGGCAATATTTACCAGCCACCTTTACTGTTGCATACAATACCTTGCATGAATTATCACCCTATAGTGAACTGGATAAATCAACAGATATTTGCTACTGAGCAATTCTAAACATATTGCACCATATAATTGATATCAGCCATGGGATCACCTTCCACATGATCAAAGTAAAGGAGAAACTGGTTATCAAATGTGTCAGACTGCCAGAATTTGTTTACTAACTAACTCTGCTGGATTTAGAAATGAAAGGCCAATTATTCTGTTTTGTCAGGTTTTAAAAACCGAAACAAAGACAGACGGGGTTGCTGCAAATCAAGCAATGACAACTAGCATCAATCTGAGAGCAATCTAAACAGCATTAGAACATGTGAAACATTGGCAAGGCAGCTGGACTGCATGAAATACCAGCAGATGAATCGAGTTGCCTCGATGAATATGGGGGCCAGGTCCTAAGTAGGCTATTCAGTTATGTTATGATAAGAGAGTAAATCCCAAGGGCAATGAGGCAAAGTGTTTTGGTACCAATATTAAAGGAAAGGAAAACATTCAACCTCATACCTTCAAGTTATGATAGGGAGTTAGGGATCAGAGACTGAGAAAAACAGTGGAAATCCATGACAGCCAGTTCAGATTCATCACTCACGAGGAGACCATTGATGCCACTTCTGTTTTGAGACAAAAGAGGGAGGAATAACTGGAAGGCCAATGTAATGTGACAATAGTTCACATTGATTGGAAAAGGTTTAAAACCAGGTGTCTCAGTAGGAATCTGGAGATGTGCAAGAATTCATTGAATCTATGAGAAGTGATTATTACAGCACATGTACAAAGAGTGCCAAATAAGGGTAGGGAGCAGTGAAGAATGGAGAAACATGGACAACATCAAAATGGGAGGAACAAAGACTGCGTATTCGTGAAGTGTGCATGCTAAGATGGGTATGTAGAGTCATAAGAAAAGATAACACCAGGAACTAACACATCAGGGGGTCATTGAAAATTGTGTGTTAGGGAAAAAAATAGCTGAGAAGAGATTGAACTGTTATGGTCATCTGCTGGGAAGAGAGAGGGTTAATGATGTGAGGCAAGTGATGGACCCATGATTACCTTGGAGGAAAAGAGAAAAGTCTAAGGCTAGACGAAAGACGTGGTGGCAAGATTTTTAAACGCAATAAGATTTGAAGAGGGTTGGGTGATGAGAAGATTCATTTATAGAATATGGATGCCACTGTCTGGTCAGTATTTATTGTCCATCCCTAGCTGCCCTTGGAGGGCAGTTGAGAGTCAACCACATTGCTGTGGCATCAAGAGTCACATGTAGGCCAGACAAAGTAAGAGTGGCAGATTTCCTTCCCTAAAGGACATTAGTGAACCAGATGTATTTTTCTGACCATCGACAATGGTTTCATGGTCATCAACAGATTCTTAATTCCAGATACTTTGTAATTGAATTCAAATTCCACCATCTGCTGTGGCAGGATTTGAACCTGGCACCCCACAATGTTAGTTGAGTTTCTAGATGAAGAATCTAGTAATAACACCATTAGGCTATCCCCTTCCAATAAGATGAAGGAGAAGGGTGATCAAAAAACCAACGTGGCAGGTTTAGGTAAAACCTGAAGACTCCAAAAAAAGAAGCCACAATTGATAAACCAATCTGCAGTAACGCACCTTGATATATCATAACACATGCCGCAAAACACTTTGGATAAAAGGAACTGCATTGAAATTCAGGCACTGTTGTTACTTTGGCATAGTCGCCAACCCTCTAGGATTGCCCTGACTCCAGAAATTAATTTTTTTTTTTTTAAGAACACAGCTTCTAGAATCCTAAGAGAAAAATTCTAAGAAACACTAAAACATAAGTGCTTTACCTTTAAACAATTTTGTTTATTAGTTATAAAAATATTAGAAATGGAGATTTAAAATGTTGGCAATCAATAAGTATCTAATTGAGTAATGAGTCATCCCAGAGAATGATCTGGCCTCACTCACCATTCCCCGACCCCGACAACGATCTACTTCACCCCCCACGCCCAGAGAATGGTCTGTCCTCACTCACCCCCCTCCTCCCCCAAGGTAATGATCTAAACTCACTCTCCCCCCACCTCTAGAGAGTGATCTGGCCTCACTCACAACCCCTTCCCAGCCAACAATCTGGCCTCACTCCCCTCCCCACTCCCAAGCACGGAATGATATGACCCACCTCCCTCCTGCCCCCCAGACCAGATATCGATCTGGCCTCACTCCCTTCCCACCCAACGAGAGAACGATCTGACCCACCTTCCTCCTCTCCCTCATTGATCTGAGTCAGAGAGCCGTTGGAGTCACTAAATGTGCCCCCTCAGCAGCTGGAGCACCTGATTCAGATTTTTATTTAGCAGGTTCATTACGACGCGTTTCCGGATTGACAAACATGGTGATAAAGGGAAAAATGCTAATAGAATTGGCAGGCAGTTCATTAATTCAATTTAAATGCATACAAAGCAGATAGCTGCCATTCTCGGGTTTCAATAAAGTGGCGATCTGCTCAGATGCGGATGCGGATTGTGATAATGGCCTCTCAGCTGATTTTACCACGTTTTCATGCCCCAGAAATGATGCATTGGTAAAATAGGGCCCATCAAATAAACAGCTCCCAGTATTCAAGTTACAAGCCTACCTTGTGGTTCTTTATGCATCCTTAGTCCACAGGGGCATACATAACATTTGCATTGCATTTCTGGTGACAATGTAACCGTTCTGACAGTTTCCAAGGATCTGTTCCGATACATGCTTCTCAAAATCAGGCTAGTGGCTAGTCCATGTTCTGATGATCATTTAGTTTTGGGCATTTTCTTCAGGATGGATTCCTCCTTCTTCCATTCACGCTCTAACTTTTCACTAACACAGCACAGCTCCCTCACGCAGCACATTTTTTTGACGAGTTAGCAAATGTTACAACTTTTTGCCTCAAACCAGCTTCATACATCATTTGTTCTGTTGGAAGACTCATTTTTCTTTGTCGCTCTCACAGACCACACAGGGTCTGCTCTCCATGGGCATACCCTTAATCACTCCCACATTTCCCCAACACGTATTGCCTGCTTGATCTCTTGCACCTAGCTATAAGACACCAGTAAGTAATCTGAGGTGAAAGATTGAGGGGGCAATTCTCCTAAAAAAAATTTCTAAGTGTAGAATTCACGTGAAAACTGGAGCAAATCGCACTGGGTTTTTTTTTCCCCAGTGGGAGTTTAGAGAAGAATCTCCCACATTCTGTGCACTGCTGAGTGCACCAGATTAAATCACATATACAAAAAATATCAAGGGGTATTCCCACTGGAGAGGCCCACAGCATAATACTGAGTGGGCCACTGTTCATGCACTGCTCTGTTGGTGCTAAGATCGGCGAATGCGTAGTGGCCCCTGTCTGCAGGCCTCCTGATCATTGGCCAGCCTTGTGGTCCCTGCATTGCCGACCCTCACACCCTCCCACTGCGAAGCCCAATTACTCACCTCCTGAACACCCCCAGGTCCAGCATCGAATCCCCCGCCACAGCCTGAATCTCCCGCCCCCATCTCCCAATTCCACCCAACCCCCCCCCACCATCACAAGCAATCCCAACCCCCACCCCAGCCCCAGTATCCCGCCCCCCAAGCAGGCTACACCCTCCCATCCCAATGGCAGCCCGATAGAGTCATAAGGTTTACAGCGTGGAAATAGGCCCTTCAGCCCAACTTGTCCATGCCACCCTTTTTTTTAAAAGAAACCCTAAACTACTCCCAATTGCCCATATTTGGCCCATATCCCTCCATATTTTCATACCCATGTCTATCTAAATGCTTTTTAAAAGATAGAATTATGCTTGCGTCTACTACTACCTCTGGCAGCTTGTTCCATACACTCACCACCCTGTGTGTGAAAAAAATTGCTCCTCTGGACACTTTTGTATCTCTTCCCTCTCACCTTAAACCTATGCCCTCTAATTTTAGGCTCCCTTACCTTTGGAAAAAGATATTGACTATCTACCTTGTCTATGAACTTCATTATTTTATAGACTTCTATAAGATCACCCCTCTGCCTCCTACACTCCAGAGAAAAAAGTCTCAGTCTATTCAGCCTTTTGTTATAACTCAAAACATCAAATCCCAGTAGCATCTTGTAAATCTTTTCTGCACTCTTTCTAATTTAATAATATCCTTTTATAATAAGTGACTAGAATTGTACACAGTATTACAAATGTCGGCCTCCCTCCCTCTATCACAGGTCTCAGTGCAGAGTAGCAGCAGGACCCACCCACTCCAACTGATTGTCCCCAGGGCACCTCATTAGAGAGGGACAGAGAGAGCGAGAGATGCTTGCACACCCAGCAACTTCAGTCCCGGGCTTCCTTATCATATTTAAATTATACTTAAATAATTCCTTGAATACCAAAAGCAGCTCTGTGGCTACTTCTGGTGCTGGGAGAAGTGCTCTGAGCCTGATGCCCAGCTCAGATCATGCTAATCTGGCACTGCTGAAATCTCACGGCCTGCTGCGCTATAAAAAAGCACAGCGAGATGGGAGAATCACCCCCTGAGACTGACAACTAATGTGAGCATGGCTGAAAAGGGAGATTTAAGTTATACATCAAGTGTATGCAAAAACATGATGACTGAAATTATCCCATCTTCTTGCCATGGGAATGAATCTTGACAGGCAGGAGGCATGGGGACAGAACATGCAAAGATCCATTGATCTCGGGTGGAATTTTCCAGTTTTGGGGCAAGCACGGCTGCTAAATCCCACCCTATATTTGGGGCTAGAAAAATGGATGCATCTTATACTCTGGGGTGACTTATTTGCAGCAATCTATGGTAAAACAATAAGCTAGCTGACAATTTGCAGGCTTGTGATTGTGTTGGCTGCAAGTAGAATGGCAAAGACATTCAAAAGAAAGATAAATGAGGCTCACTAACTATGATCAACTCCTACTGATTTGGGAACCTGAACTTCCAGTCCATGTAAGTTCCCAGACCCATAAATATGCATCTATAGAACCGCTAGAAGATCTTATGATTGATGCGATGTTAACCATCCGGCGCACGCTGAGGTTTCATGCTTCCAAGCACTGTATCCCATTCCATTCTGGTGTAAGGTCAATATTTACCGAGAACTAAAGAAACTGCAAGAAAGATACATAGGCCAAAAGAAAAGATCACGCAAGTTAAAAGCACAGAATGTGACTATTGAGTGGGCCAAGTCTTTCCAAGGTCCTTCTTCAAATGATCCAAAACCAATTCCATTCCCCTGCTATACCATCATAACCCTATACCTCTTACTTCAACCTTCCTTAAACTGATGCAATGACCCCTTCTTCAAAAAAAGCCACAAGTATTTTTGAAAATTAGTTCAATCAATCAAATTATTAAATGCAAGCATTATAGCCTTTCTACCTCTATGCTTAGGGGCTTGTCAGTGATAAAAGAATGTCTCGGGTTTCATCATGCAGTATAGTGAAACCAAAATCATTACAGTTTCCATCTCAAGTGAAATATCTGCATAACTTTTATTTAAATCAGAGCCAAGATGGTTTAGTTTTAATGCAAATCCAAAGAATACAAGTTTCTATCTCGCATTTTAAAATATCACGTTCATGCAATGCAAAAGTGATTGCGGAGTACCGTGTGAGTGGAGTGCCATTGTTTGTGGTAACTAGGTACCGAGATCCATGCAAACAAGTTAAAAACCATAGAAATTAAGCATTCGCACAAATGATATTTTTGCACAAAGCAAAGTGTGAGTGTACCAATGAAAATGGTACTATTAACAACTCAATACAGCCCAGAAAATGCAGGACAGCAACATGCAATACATATTTAGACTAGAGATACAAGAAATGTGTTTCATTATCCCAAAGCAGCCCACATGTCTCATGATCATTTTCCAAAAATCCTCAAATACTTCAAATTCAAAAAGTTGGCTTACAGAATCCATTTGTAATATAACAAGGTGTCTCATATCACCATGGTTACAATGAAGCATAGAAGCTCTTAATCCCAACATTTTAGAACAGCAAAGTAAAAATATCCCTAGTTTAGTATTTCACAGCTTCAGACAGTCTGTCTCCTGTTTGGGTGGTTCTCCTGGAATCTATATAGGTCACTGATTTCCTCTTTGAATTGCTGATTTTAACTCTGTCCTGTCAGGAGAAGAATATTTGAAAATTCAAATGCTGGAATTTTCAATTTTTAAATGGGGAATGTGGCTCCCAAAAGAAAACAGTAGCTGTATGTACAAATGTATTGTGCTTTTTTTCAGAAAGGGGGGTGGTGAGAGAGTGGGGTAGGGTGTAATGTTAGGCAAGGCCACTAGGAGTCGGAAGACTGTTGGCGGACAGTCGGCAGACTGCTAATGGGTTTCCATTGAGAACCATATTCTGCCTGCTGCACTCGCAGCAGCAAACAGACAGAGCTGCCAAACATGTGCAGGTAATGGAGGATCTGTCCACAGCATGACCACAGACATGTTCTACTTCGGAGACCGCATCATTTGTTAGCTGGAGACAGTGATGATTGCCATGGAGAGCTAGTCCTGAGAGAACACGCAATGGATGCCTGCTATCAGCATGCAATCATCAACATTGGCACCGTGAGCTCATTGCAGCAGTGATTCAGTGACGGGTTGTCAGTGCCCCCCGGAAACTCCCCAGGCACACCTCAAATCACCAGAAAGCACGTTACACCAAGAGGCTGGGGGAGATGAAGCCTGACGCACTTTGGAGTTCTTCCCAAGGCACTCAGTGCTGAGAGGAGTTCCTCAGCCCCTCTGCCAGTGAGCCAAATTCCTCCCGGAGACACAGCTGGCCCTCCAACATCAAGAGCTGCCAGATCACACTTTGCACAGTCATTAAAGGCGACAAGGCAGATGTACAAGTGCATCTTGTTGCCGAGAGTCATACGCACAGAAATAGGCCTTTCAACCCACCATGTCTATGCCAACTATCAAACAGCAATCTATACTAATCCCATTTACTAACACTTGGTCCAAAGCCTACTACGCCTTAGTGATTTAAGTGATTGTCCAGATGTTTCTTACATGTTGTGAGTATACCTGCCTCCACCATCCTCTCAGGCAGTGGGTTCCACATTTTCATCACTCTCTGGGTGAAAACAAATTTCCTGAGATTCCCTTTGAACCACTTACTTCTCACCTTAAGCCGATGCCCTCTGGTCTTAGACACCTCTGCCATGGGGAAAAGATTCTTATGACCCTCCCTATTGATGCCTCTTATAATATTGTATATCTCTGTCAGATCTCTCTTCAGCCTCCTCTGCTTTAGGGAAAGCAAACCCAGTTTATCCAGTCTCCCATCAAAGCTGAAACTTTCTATCCCAAACAGCATCCTGGTGAACATCCCCTGCAACCTCTCCAATGCAATCACATCCTTCCAATTATGCAAGGCAAATCATCTATCTGTGGCCTAACTAAAGTTTTAACAAGATCTCCATGCTCCTATATTCTATCGCCTGGCTAATGGTTGCAATCTTTTTTCACCATACTATCTATGCTGTGACCTTCAGGAATCTATGGACTTGTACATCAAGATCCCTTTATTCCTCAACACTCCCCAGGAACCTCCATTCATTGTGTATATTCTACACTTATTAGACATCTCAAAATGTTTCACTTCACACGTATCAGTATTAAATTCCATCTGCCATGACTCTACCCAATTTATCAGCTGATCAGTATCAGTCTGTAATCCAAGACTATCCTCCTCACCATCAACAACACCACTAATTTTCGTGTCATCTGCAAACTCATTAATTATACTTTCACATCCAAGTTGTTAATGTATGTTACAAACAGCAAAGGTCCCACTACTGATCACTTAGAAATGCTCAAGTTCACTTTCTCACAGTA
Organism: Sphyrna mokarran; assembly: GCA_024679065.1. Lineage (NCBI taxonomy): Eukaryota > Metazoa > Chordata > Chondrichthyes > Carcharhiniformes > Carcharhinidae > Sphyrna > Sphyrna mokarran. The sequence goes on along the minus strand of JAGIQG010000011.1, from coordinate 66,111,233 downwards.
TCTAAACACAAATGTTACCTTAATAGTGTTAAGAAAGGATTGTTATTGAGACATAAAAATGTTATGTTTTATTTTGCTGGTGTTATTTCATATGAGGGCCTCATGATATTTCCCACCAAAAATGTATTTAAATGTTCCACATCATTGTATTTAAATGTGTATAAATATGTTGTATTGCTCATAGATTAAGATGTGTCCTCTGTGTGATGACAGGGAAGAACAATGTGTTTTATTGTAACAAAATGTACCACGCATGGAAAAGGTCTTCTGTATGTCACTTAATGGTGACCAGGTAGTTGGATTAGGTGGTCTCTTACTCCCACATTCAACTTCCATGAGTTCAGACATCAACAGAAGGCCATTTCTGCGAATCCCGCTCCATTTAATTCTCTCCTTCCCCATCCACCTCATCAGATGAGGCTTTTGCCTCCTCTTCTGGATCTTGTCACCCTTCTGTATGGTGATGTTACACATCGCACAGCACCCAAGAACTATCTGTTATACTGTGACTGAGTCAAACTGGAAAGCACTTCCAGAACAATTGAGGCAGTGGAAGCTCATCTTCAGCTGACAGATGGTTTGTTTTATGATGTTTCATGTAGTGCTGTGACTGGCATTAAAGCTTTCTTCTGCTTTGCTGATTGTGATGACTGGGGGATTTTTGCATTAACTTTATTGTAGTGTTAATGTAAGCCCACTTGTGACACTAATAAATAAACTTTAAACTTAAATTCACATCCGTCAAATCAGCGACTATGATGGAGTCAAATTAATTGATTCTGAATTAATCTAACCATTTAATTTTACTGGTCTTCCTTGTCTTGTTCCATGAACATGCAATGGTAGGCCATGAACGGTATTTTAGTCAATTCTGTTCTAGCAAGATATCTATACCATAGCTGTTTTCTTTCTTGATTCTCCTGCATAACTATTGTTTCTTGACGAAGGCAGTTTCTTCTTATGTCATTCTTAATTATTTGCATCCTTGATGCTCCCAACATTCTTTTCAACGAACTCACTCTGTTGTTCGTATCTTTTACCTACCAACGTTTCTCGTATTCCAGCACTCAGATTGGTATTATGATACAAGGATAACGATCGCTCCGTAAACTCCTGCCTTCATTTTTAAGCATTACACCTCTAGTTTTCCATATCCTGCTTAATCTTATAAAAGCCAATTTTAAACAATCATACTTTTGCTGATACAACTGACCTTATATCAACATCTGAAAAAGATCTGCACTGATAAGGTGTGCATGGACAGTAGAACATTTGGAAAGAAATCTCAAGTCATGTCATTTCAGAAGACAGTAGCAAGATTTCCGTATTGCAGTTGGGGTGGAAGTAATTGAACATAAGAAATAGGGATAGGAGTAGGCTATACAGCCTCTTGAACCTGTTCTGCTGGTCAATAAGGTCATGGCTGATATTCCACACTTTCCTGCACTTTTTCCATACTCATTTATGCTTTTAATACCCCCAAACACTGAGCAACTGAACACGACTAAAAACTTCACAGCCCTCTAAGTGAACAAATATCTGCTCATCTCACTTTTAAGTATCCAATCCCTTATCTTAAGCTTAAACTATGATCCCTCTATTCTTAGACTTTCCAGTCAATCAGCGTCTACCTTGTCAAGCATTCTGAGAATTTTATATATTTTAAACAATCACCTCTCACTTTACTAAATTCCAGAGAATATAGACCAATTCTACTCAATCTGTCTCATAAGATAACCATTTCCTTCCAAGAATCAATCTAATGAATTCATTACATGTCAGCTCTCCCTCTGTGGTTTTACAGAGGTGACCAATTGCTTCTCAAGTGAAGGACAGTCTGTGCAGCTCCTTGGAATTAGTTTCCTGTACACTCTTGCGCGGAAGTGGAGAGTGTGTGTGTAGGGGATGGGTGAGGGAAAAGGAGAGTTGCAGTGAATTTGATTGCATCCCTGACCATGTACTCATGCACTGTGACCCCTGTGGCCTCTCCTCTTCATCCACAATTAAAAGATCATTCTGATTCTGTGACACTGACAGGCCTCTGGATAACAAAACTGAAAATTTCAGTTACAGAATGAAAGAGAAGAGATCAATTCTGGACTGCAGGATGAAGCTCCATGACTTTTGTAGTCCTTTAATAATACTGGCAATCATGAAACGGCCACAAATCATATCAATCCCAAGTGACAATGGGTCCACCTGTTTGATTATTCAACAGTCTCAGTGGCTGTGGTGAAGAAACCGGAGTAAGAATCCAGAAAGGATCTATTTTAAACAATACTCTCTAATGGTGAAACTGACATTGCAAACTTATTGTTTTCAATAATGCCAAAAGTGATGTTGAAATTTATAATGGTAAGAATATTAGATAATATAGTGTTATAAGGTTTATTTTTCATAGGCTACGTATTGTCATGGTGCTGTACCTTTAAGAAATATATTCTAATCATAGAACACTACAACACAAACAGGCCCTTCGGCCCACAAGTAGTGCCGATCATATCAGTACCTACCAGACAATAGAACTATCTGTAATTCCCAATCCCATTAAATCCCACGTACTCATCCAGAAGTCTCTTAAAAGACTCCAGTGAGTTCATCTCTATCACCACTGACGGCAACCGATTCCATTCACTCACCACCCTCAGTGAAAGACTGACTTCTAACATCTCCTCTGTACTTGTCCCCCAGCACCTTAAACCTGTGTCCTCTTGTAGCGTCCATTTCAGCCCTGGGAAATAGCCTCCGAGAATCCACTCTATCGATTCCTATCTATTATATTTTAATCATATTTCTCAGCACAAGGTTTTTTTCCCCCCAAGTAGACCTGGCTTTTTCTTTTGACATTGGACTGTATGGTATTTTTTATGGCTGCTGTAGCAGGATAATTGAAGCAATGTTTATTTTTAATTTGACCTAATGAAGTGTCCTGGAGTTTTATGACCTTTTCTGGATTGTTGAAGGAAGAGTGATTGACAGGTCAGGTGGTACCTTGGGACTGTTTTCTTTTTTCAATAAAAATTCAAGGGTTAGTTTCAGTTTGACAGAAGCAGTTTGGACTGCAGGTTGGATGCAATGTATTTGTCTCTCTCCCTGGTATTGGAAATTCTGATGTCTGCTAGCTAACTTGAAGTTAGGGGCAAGTCTGTCTCTTGAGGTGTGCTGAAAGTTCCTGAATGGGAAAGCCTCAGTGTTTCAGCTCCATATCCAAAGTACTAAATTTGCAGCAGGTATTGCAAAGCTGCAAGATCCAGAATCATGTGAGCATACTCACTTTCTGTGCTAAGCCTAGAATGGGGTTTATGTTCATAGTGATGCTTTGTTGGAACGGTATGTTTAGCTGTTAATGTTTATACAATATCATGGTTGGGTTTTTGTTTGTAATTGGTAAGAAGCATTACTAATTGTCTTATTATATATTAACAATTTCTTAAATAAGTTTCGTTTGACAAAAGCTCCCTAATGGGTTACTTGAAATCATACCTAGAGTGAAATATCTTATGCTTACCCATGTCAAATTCAAAGGTAAAATTTATGATCTGGGCTGACTTCTTAAAAATCTTGGAGTTTCTGACCTGGATTATAACAACTTGCTGCAATCTGCTTTAATTGCTTGGCACAATAAGAGGAGTTAATTTGTGTCATGTATATGCAGCGCAGAGGTCAAGCTTTACTGTTCTCCTTGCAATACAGTGAGGACAGTTATTGAATGGACATCATCAATGATCTGTTCTAATGTAGTTATTCATAGATGCTCCAGTGCATTCTTGGGTGGTCTCCCAGTCCAGTAGAGCACCCGTACCACTGGAGCAGAAGCTCTGGGTTAGAGTCCAATGCTAGGACTTATAGGCCATGAAAAGAGTGTTCAATGTGGTTCACTGGGCTTATGGTCGGCTTGGGAATTGTTCCCACCACTACCCCTCAAAGGGTAAAAAAACAGCGCAGTGTGAAAATATGTTCTTAAAAAAATGCACTGTGCCATGCTACAGCTTAAAGGTTTTGTTATTATCCACTGATGATTTTAGTTAGCTTCTTAGTAACCTCTTCTTTTGATATTGGGAAGGCAAGTAGTCTAGTTTTCCCATCAGTTGTTGAATGTTTTTAGAAGCCCTGTCATTTTGGTTTCAGTAAGTACAGTGATTTCAATGCAGTTTGAAAGCTATCAGGAAGGGTGATGGGCTATAGGCTGACTGGCATTTCAGAAAGGATGACTTCTATTTTCATCTCTCATTTTAAAATTCATCTGATCATTTAAGTTTTTTTATTGTGCATGGCATGATCTTTTTGTAGGTGGTTTAATGCCATCCTATTAGGAATAGGGGAATATTGCAAAATGACATACAATAAACATTTACATCAAGTAACTGCAGTAGTCAGAAAACTGCACTAAAAAAGAATCAAGAATCAAAGTTTTCTCAGCAATCCAGGGAAATTACAAGTAATCAAAGCTGACTTAATCTTTCCAAATTTCTAAATCCAAAACTGCACAAATTGCACCATCCCCTAACACCATACACCTGCCTCATCAATACAACTAATAAACAATGAGGATTCACTGCAGCTAACATAGCAACAATCTCATGACCCACTGTAATATTTCTTTCCAAATGTCACAAATATTTCAGGAAGAAATGGGGAGAATATGCAAACTCCATGCAGTTATCCAAACTCTTTGGAGTTTAGAAGGCTGAGAGGGGATCTTATAGAGACGTATAAGATAATGAAGGGGATGGATAAGGTAGAAGTTGAGATACTCTTCCCTCTTAGCCAAGATAGCAAGACTAGAGGGCACAGCCTCAAGATTAGGGGGGGTGTGCAGTTCAGATTAGAGTTGAGGAGGAATTTCTTCACGCAAAGGGTGGTGAATCTTTGGAATTCTTTGCCTGATGAAGTGGTGGAGGCTTCCTTGCTAAATATGTTCAAGTCAAGAGTGAATAGGTGTTTGATTGACAAGGGAATTAAGGGTTATGGGGAGAAAGCGAGAAAGTGGTACTGAACCACTACAGATCAGCCATGATCTTATTGAATGGCAGGACAGGCTTGAGGGACTGGATGGCTTACTTCTGCTCCTATTTCTTATGTTATGTTCATTGAAATACCTAGCTTTCTGTACCGGTAATGAGTGGGATGCCAGGGTGATCATTCACTTCACTGAGATTCAGATACCTGTTACTCTTCTTTGAGGATTGCCAAGTGAAGCATAGGTATCTCAGCATAAGAAAGAGTCACCCACCAATTATTAGCAACTAGTTCCTCACTCTGCAACTGCTCCCTTCATACTGCTAGCTTTGGTTTTCCAAAGAGATTATATAAGAAATAAAAAAAACCCATCAGGTCAAAAATCAAGTGCTTTGCAAATTTTTTTAATGAAAATATTCATAAAAAATGCATCACAAAAGTTTGTAGCCATGGTTGATTTTATACACTAATCAAATGTTCCCTCGCACTAACTGACAACTTTGAAGTGACACTTCTGGAGCAGTACAACTCTCCTAAGTATGACAACACTGCTTTAATATACCTCACCAATATTTTGGCATGTTCCACTAACTCTGCTATGTATTCTTCAAAATAAGAACTTTAAAATGAAAACATCAGTGAGATTTGCAGGATTGTGAAATACTCTATCGAATTGTCTGGAGACAAGCATTGTGTTTGTTGTATCTGGGGAAATTTATCAACATTAAGTCAAGGGAGTAATTTGCTGGAATGTGCTTGAGAGTTATCACTAGAATTTCAACATATAACGATGAGCGTTACAGCCTAAGTGGAACTATTAGCAACCTGCAACTATGGAGTGTTCTTAACACAGAAGAAATCCCCATGGTATTACAGAGGCAAAATCAGAGTGGGAAAATTTGCCTAACACAATCAGTAGAATGTCATAAAAGTAATCAGTGATTATGATCAACATGGATTGATTTTACCTTTCCCAAATTGCATTGTCAATTAATGCACATGATCATCATTTGTACCCTCCTTCATGTCAGTGTTGAGTTTACTGTCAATGTACAGTTAATCACAATTACCTTTTTAAGGGAATTGCTGGTTAAATATGTGACAATGATTGTTCTACTGACTGTCCCGAACTCATTTAAAACCTTAACATCTTCATTCTAACTCGTATCAAGTTCTGTGCAGTCATCTCTCCGTATTTATTGGTGTACACTGCTTCCGGACTGGCAATACCTCAATCTTAAAATTCTTATCCTTGTTTGCAAATCCTTCAATGGTTATCTCTCTAACTGTCCAGCCCCAAACTCTAGAGCTCTCCTTCCTAAACCTCAGCACCATTTTTCACCTCTCTGCACTTTTAGAATGTTCCTTAACTTTCTCCTTGACCAGGCTTTTGAACCTCTGTGATGACAAGGTCCCGTGATACTCATGTCAAATTTTGTTTGATAACGTTTTTCTGAATCTGCTTGGGCTATTTATTAATTAAGGATACTATATGTGTGCTTGTTGTTTTACAGGGAACCTAACATCTAGCATTTTATATATTGTATATGTTTAAAACAGAATATCTTATTTTAGACATTTTATATTTAGTTTATGATAATATCAAGCATTATTCACACTGACTATCTTTTTTATTTGCTTTGTTTATCTGATAATGGTTTCAGACAGGCAGAGAGCTCAGGTGCTGGGTTCCTCACCTCCCATTCAGAATGATACAGGGTAGAGCATCAGTGTTCCTGTCACTCCAATTCAACATGTCTCATCGATTGTGGAACTGGATTGACACTAAATGTGGGGAGGTCCATGACCCTGAAAATCTCTTGTCTGCCAGGCACAGAAAAATAACATTGTGCTAAACAGCAACATAAGAAGAAATAAAAAGGCAACAAGCAGGGAGAGAGAGAGAGAGAATGACACTTCTTTTCAGTTTGATGCCCCTTCTAAAAATTATTCCTCAAACCTGCAGCTCCAAACTGAAAATGAAATCGCTCCTGTCATCTGACCTGTAATCATTCTTCCTCCCGACAATACAGAGTCAAAAACATCCCAGTAAAAATAAACAAACCCCCACTTAAGCAGCAATGAAAGGATCTCTCCAAAGAAGCCAACAAGTGACATCAGCTAAGGCTGTGAGAGCATGATTTTAAAAAATCTCTCTCACAGTACACTAACCTCAATCAAGATATCTGATTAGTTCTGTATTCAACTTGAAATGTTAATGTGTTTCCTGATGCTATAAAGAAACAAATAGAGGAAGCTATTTTGAGATCAGGTTGCAGGCTTCTCCAGAAATATCACAGAGAGAAGGATTTGCAGTTTTGATCTTGGGTGATCTGCAGCCAACTGTAAGAAGGCAGCAAAAGCTACATCTTGGTGAGACCAGCAGCTTAAATAAAGAAAATGTTAACTTTATCTTTGAACACATGGAGTGAAACCTTGCCAAAAAATTGCAGAATGTTGGTTTTGCAAGAAAAAGTGTGATTCTCTCCAAAGAAACGTGTTGTTCCTCTCACCAGATCTTACCACATTCTGTCACAAAAAAAAACAGGGCATATTTCATGCTGTCAAGCAAAACCTGGCTACACTGAGATTGAGCACCATGTTTAAAAAGCACCCTGATCAGAGCAGTCAATGACCTCCTTCCCTTCACCCACCACCGATATCTCTGAGGTTTTAGAGGCCCCCCCCCCACCAAACTGCCCCTTTCCTGTTTGGAACCAGCACTCACCCTTCCCCTATTGAAGCCACCCAACCTTCTCTTCCCCCAAATATCTCCAGTATCAGACCTCCCCTCCAGCAGGCAGTCAATGCCAGCTAATCCCCCTTTGCCCCAAACATTAGACCACTTCACCCAACCCCAAACCCACACAGTCAGTTCCAGCAAGCCTTCTCTCCACCAAACATCAGACTCCATCCCCCTTACTCCCCAGCAACACAATCAATGCCTGCACCTATCTATTCTCTTCAAACAGCCATCGCTGGAATTTCCAGCTCCGACATCCACTCCTACTCACTACCACAAGTAAATTAATCCTCCTTCCCCACTAGAGTCCGCCTTTGGCGCTGCCTGCAACAGGCTGATGCTGCCATATGTACACTGCCAATGACATGGTGTCAATCAGCAGTGCCAAGCTGTACTAAATGGCACTAGGTCACTGTCTGGCCAATTTACTGGTACCCAAAAGCATAATGATCCTCTGGGGGGATCCCCCCAACAAGTTCACATCTGTGTGGACATGTTGTGGATTGCATATGGCAGAGGATCACCATCTGGTAGGGGAGGTCTTTAATAATGTTTAAATCTATTAAAATGAATGTGAATCAGGTCTATATCTGTAATGGGCATAAACCTAATTAAGTCATTTCTGCTATTTTGCAAGAAGTCAATGTGTATGAAATGCTAATTATTAACTGATTCAGTTACCAAGCATTAATAATGTATCACATGCAAGAAACCAGAGTGAAGTAATAACTTCCATTTATGGTTGCTATTTTTAAGAGAGGGGTGATGAAAATCAGAAGTCGCAATCTCACCGGTGAGATACATGACTTTTGGGGTTTTCCCGAATCCTGTGTTCCCATCACCTTTCCTGCAAAGGACCAGAGTGAGATCAAGCTCGCCCATGTGAACTAAGGATGAGAGCTTACAATTCAACAACCAAGCTCACGAGCAGCTAAAACAAGCATTTGAGGGTTTGCTTAACTGAAGCTGCAAGGGGGAATCTTCAGGAAAACTCTCTCTGTTGAAGACTGTATGGGAAAAGAAAATAGCAGAAGTCAAACCCTTGGGAACTGCAAAATAAGCTGCATTGATTCCAAGAGAAATCAGTTTCCATTTAAGAGAACAAGCAGCATAACAAAATTGGGTGTTTAATTGCCAATAAAGTAGAAAGAGATGAATTTTGTTAGGTTGTTTGAAATTTGTTGCTTGTGAAAATAAAATGGTTAATTGTGTTTGGTCTTTGTCAGTGATACAGTGAAAGTCCTTTAAAAACATAAAATATTGACATGTCATTCTTTCAGCTAATGACTAGCAGTTCAAATTTCTCTTTAATCTTATATTAGCCTCTTTGGAGATCATAATGTTGTGTTAAAAATGTGAATTATTTTCCCTAAATGCACCTTTCAGTGTTTACTATATATGAGTTTGCTACTCCTTTCGATAATGACCAACTGTTACTGTAATGCAAATTTATATCTATCCCAATTATTTTGCATGAAGTTGACGATTTAAACTCACAATTCTGTTGACATTTCTAATCTATGCAAGTGAATATAAATAGTTTAAGAATATGAGTGGAGTAATGTTCCAAGCCAACAAAGAAATCAACTATTGGTCATCAGTAGATTAAAATGTTATCCTTTATAATCAGTCAAATTTTGCAAAAATTCAATGCGTATGAAACTCTAATTAAAAGATCGATTCAGTTATCAAGCATTAATAATGTATCACATGCAACAAACCCGACTGAAATAATAATTTCCATTTGCAAAAGGGAAATCAATATTTTTCCTTATTGCCTGTTTTACCTACTGATTTCCTTTAAATTATTTGCATATTTTCCAAGACCGGTTGCTATTTTTAAGTATTAATACTTCTGTCATTCCTTTCACAGCCTTTCTTACATTTGTCATTTGTTTAATTAAATCCTTCCTTCTTTTGTCAACATCTAGTCGGATTCGTTTAAATCTCAGCAATTAATACCCATCATCCACAGCCCACTTGCATGCTGTTCATTGGTGACATACACACCTCTGATCAGAATGCTGTGGATTCAAATCACATTCCAGCTTTTCAACGCATAAGATCTGGGCTTCAATGTAATACTAAAAGCATGTAATACTGCTGGAGGTGCCATCTTGTAGATGAGTTTTTATACCAAGATCATGTTTGTTTTCTCAGTTTAGTGTAAAATATCACATAGTTTAAGTTTATTTATTATTATCACATATAGGCATACATTAACACTGCAATGAAGTTACTGTGAAAAATCACAAGTCACCACATTCTGGTGCCGATTCGGATACAATGAGAAATGGCTAATGCGCCTAACCAGGAAATCTTTCAGACTGAGGGGGGAAACCAGAGCATCTGGAGGAAACCCACAGAGACACAGGGAGAATGTGTAAACTCCACAAAGAGAGTAATCCAAGCCAAGAATTGAACCAGAGTCCATGGCGCTGTGAGGCGGCAATGATGCTGCAATAATTTATTCTGGATATTTTAACTAGCCAATGAGCCACCATGCTATTCAGAGCACTCTTATCAAGAAGAACAAAGGAGCAATCCTATTTCTTGCCCAATATTTATCCCTCAATCAACATTAGAAAAACAGTTTAACTTGTCACTATCACATTGGTATCGTGGGAGCTTGCCCCACACAGCTTGGCTGCCTCATTACAACAGGGACTGCACTTCAAAAAACCTTTGTTGGCTGTAACATGCTTTAGGGAATCCAAAGATCTTAAATGCAGGCCTTTTCAGCTTCAGTTTCATTGTTGAATTATCCATCTTCAATGGAGTTCCCACTGAGGTTGCCAGCTGTGATTAAATGTATCCATAAGTTTACCCATGCTCCAGCTATTAGTCGGCCAACACATTCATCCTTGTGTCGTACTACCTTCCCAAAAAGGAAAAAGGCTCATCAGCCAAATGGACGATGCGTGTCTGTCAGACACGCTCCCCCTCTCGCACTCCGTCTCCAATTTCCAATCATTTTTATTCTAGTGAAGAGAATTGTTTAAGGAAAATGACAAAAATACAAGTTGTAATGCTTTTTTTTCATGATTGGTCTCAATTCCTGGAGACACCAGGCCAATCCTGGAGGTTTGATAACGCTAAGTATATTGAAGTAATTTGACATTCATCATTCCAAAAGAAAATTATCTTTCTCTTATTGCTGTAAATCTTTGCATATCTTAACATTTAGCCATGAGGAATTGGATAAGCAATACATTCAGTCTGTTCCTTTGGCATGAACATGCATTACTCGCAAAATATAAATCATGAACATATAATTGTAAAGAGTCATAAATCATGACGAGTTGTAAACAAAACTATTACAACAGATCACAGAGCCAAGGCTAAACTAACTGTTTATTATACTTAATGCAATTGCTGGAGACTGTTTCATACTTAACATTTGAATTACTACAACTATGCTGCAATAATTTACTTTAGATATTTTAACTACAGAATAGCCTAATCAGGTAGTCAGCTTTCCAAATGTTTGATCTTTTCTTTTGTTCCATGGAAAGGATTTTGAAGAAAGATACTTGAATCATAGAATCCCAACAGTGCAGAAGGAGGCTATTCGTCCCAGGGAGTCTGCACCCAATCTTCGGCAGAGCATCCTACCCAAGCACACATAGCTACCCCACTAACCCCCTCCCTCCCAACACATAAATCCTGCAACACTAAGGGGCAATTCAGCATGGCCAACCACCTAATATGCATGGGTGAGATTTTACAGCCTCACACGCCCTGAAACCATAAAATTCCGTCCGAGGTCAAAGGGCCTTTCCATCGTCCACCCCTTGCCTATTCCAATTCCTGTAGTAAGCAGGGTGGTAAAATTCTGGCCCACATCTTTGGACAATGGGAGGAAAGTGGAGAACCCAGAGGAAGCTGGAGTAGTAATTTGCAGATATAGCGAGAATGTGCAAACTCCAACAGGCAGCTATGCTTTAAAAATTGCATTTAAATTTAAGTAAATTCACAAAAGAATTTTAAAAGAAAAAAATACGAAAATGGATAAGCAAAGCTTTAAAATGGTTTCCCAAGGACTGTAAATACCAATTTGTTTGCCTGTCTTTGGTCATCCACAAATACAATGCATCAATTGTACTGGGGAGGTCCTGATCCCAGATCAACACACCAGCTTTGAACATTGAGATAAAAGTAGACACTCATTGAAAGGTACCAAAATGGAATTTGTAAAGTGAATATCTTTGCTCAGTAAGCTGGAATGCTGGAGGAGTATTTGGTGAAAAGAAAGACAATCCACTGAAATGCAGAAGCAGAGTATGTTTCATTATTTTCTGTTATTATATGAACGCAAGACATATTGATTGAACTGAGTGAGTCCTGTTATAACAGTTGTTCTGTATGTTTATTTGCTATGAAATTAGGCAAAGTAATGATTTGCATCAGAACCATTTTACCCAATGTTTTCTCATCTTTGGAAAGATTACAGGAGCTATACAAGAAACACACATGTTTCCAGTTCAGAGCACAAGAAGACTTGAAAATCATATTGGATATTATGCTTCTGGATTATGTTACCATATCATTAGATACTGGGCAGTACATGCAAATCCATAAATATACAGATAATATACAAGAGTTGCACTACAGTACTACTGTATCCAAGACAATGTCTAATTAAAGTTTAAATTTTTTGTTTATTTATTAGTGTCACAAGTAGGCTTATATTAACGCTGCAATGAAATTATTGCAAAATTCCCACACTCTGATGCCTGTTCAAGTACACGGAGAAATTTAACACGGCCAATGCACCTAATCGGCACATCTTTCAAACTGTGGGAGGAAACCAGAGCACCCAAAGGAAACCCATGCAGACATGAGAAGAATGTGCAGACTTTACACACATGTAAAAGGATTGTGTTTCCGAAAGCTTGTGGGATTACTATCAAATAAACTGGTTGGACTTTAACTGGTGTTGTGAGACTTTTTACAGACTCTGCACAAAATTAAAGCCAAAAATTCTAATATACTTGCGCAAATGTGTCCATTTGCACATGAGGAGAATTAAATTTGACCAGACAGTGAATGAATCTGTCAATTTCCATGTCTGTACTCGCTCTTTCCATGACCCAGAATTTGTTGCAATGGATCTCTCACAATGTGCCCGATTTGTTTGGTATATACTTAAACTTCAGGTCAGATTTGTTTGTTGGAGTTGCATATTGGTAACAATAAGGTCAACGAGACATCTGGGATTAGCAAATGATGGGATCAACAGTCAATCACTTTAACCAGTGAGATTTAATGACAGGTAAAGAAATGGAGGAAAGGATAAAATATGGTGAATTAGAATCAAATTAGAGACATGAGAATGAAAGTTTGGAACAAGAGAGGGAACAAAACAGAAAGCAAGAAAACAATTCCAACGAATGTCTAAAATCTTCAAAACCTCCCAAAAAAAACTTTATTACCTGTAAGAATGAGATTCCACAGTTTCAATTCTCTCTTTGACTACAGTGGAAGAACAGAAATCTCATAATCAGAAGACTCCTTGCAATATTAAGAGCCAGCTCTACAGTAAGTGCAATTCATTTTAACAGCACAAATGCAAGAAATCCCTAATTTTCTAGGGAAGTTGATGGTAAGTTCATTTTTTAAGAATGAAATCAATTTATGACTATTTCCTAAGTTGTACATCATTATAGGCAAATAAAAACAAAATGGATCAAAAAAACTACACACCTAAATGGAATGAAATAAACAGATGAAAGTCAAAAAGGTAGAAGATGGCTAAGCAAAAAAAATGTTATGATTGAAGAAAAACTACTGGAGGAACAGAAACTGTTTTTAAAGAACAGATGCCTGTCTGTTAAGAAGGCTTTATTGGCAAGATACTGTAAAAGGGCAGAATTAATGTGGTTTGCACATCTGTTTGTGTAATAATTTTGAATTAAAGGCTGATGATTAATAACTCTGTCCCACAAAATGTGGTGACAGCCAAAGTTGCTACACTCACAGATGACCATCAATTCAAATGGAAAAGCTGACTAGTGGTGATTTAACTGAGAATCATCCACATCAGGTGAGGGGCAAGATTAAACAGATACAGGAGCTCAACACAAACTGGAGGAACAACATCTCATCTTCTGGCCAGGCACTTAACAACTTTCTGGCCTCGACACGAATTCAACAACTTCAGATTATTGGCTCTACCCCATCTCAACACCTTGGTGTTCTTTTTTTTTTCTGCTGTCCTTCACCTTTTGTTTCTTCATTGTCTTTCTTCATTTTTCTTTCCCCCCCACAAACTCTTTCCTCCTACCTTATCCCTCTTTTCTTAGCTTTTCTCCCCCTTTGCTTCCCCCTTTTCTAAATTTTGCCTCTCTCCCACGTATTCCTCCTTTCCCTCTTCCCAAAAAACATCTTCATCTATCACAGCTTACCCTTTGATTTTAACTTCTCTGCCGTTTGGCCATTCACATCCTTTATTCTCTCTATGGATTGCCATTAGTAGTCTTTTCTCCTTGTTTCTATAGCTATGAATCATCTTTCATTCCCTCACGCTTCAGTATAAATGTCTCCCACTTTCTATACCTTTTAGCTTTGACAAAGAGTCATTAGGACTTTGAAATGTAAGCTTTTTTCTCTCCTTACAGATGGTGCCAAATCTGCTGGCATTTTCCAGCATTTTCTCTTTTGGTTTCAGATTCCAGTATCCACAGTAATTTGCTTTAATATAGACATTGATCCTGTGCTCTTGGAATTGTTCTGGATCATAAACCATCTGGCCAGTTGAAAGAAGCCCAATCCATCACTCAAGCCAGCCTCTCATTCATTGACTCAGTCTACACTTCCCACTGCTTCGGAAAAGCAGCCAGCATAATTAAAGACCCCATACGCTCTGGGGCATTCTCTTTTCCACCTTCATCCATTGGAAAAAGATACAAAAGTCTGAGGTCACGTACTAACAGACTCAAGAGCAGCTTCTTTCCTGCTGCCATTAGATTTTCAAATGGACCCACCTCACATTAAGTTGATCTTCTCTACACCCTAGCTATAATTTTAACATTACATTCTGTACTGTCTCCTTTCCTTTTCTATGCACAGTATGCTTTGAATGTATAGCAAGCGAGAAACAATACTTTTCACTGTACAGTGATACCTGTGCCAATAATAAATCAAATCAAATCAGCCAAGTAAGCTAAACTGACTGCCAGATGCTTGGTGAATATATGTAAACAAAATTGTGCTCAAACACCTAACTTTAAAAAACTGTATTCATTAAACCCTGATGCTACTCAGTCAAACTATAGTTGCCTCACAATATACTCCCACAAAAATGGTGCTTGAGTTGTTAATCTTCCTGTAGTTCAAAATTATTACAGACAGAGGCTTGCAAACAGCATTAATCCTGCCTCTTAGTGTATATCCTGCCAATTCAGAGGTCTTACAGGCTTTATTCTTTAAGAACAGTGTCTATTCTTCTAGTAGCTTTTCTTCAATCATTTTATTTTATTGCTGAGGTAGCGAGGTGGGTAACTCGAGTCAGAAAATGTTCTGACTTGCTTGGTGGAAGGCCCCTTCACGATCTTTACTTTAGAGGAATTCACCAACCATGGAAGCAAAGTGTGATTAGAAGACCAATCTCTGTTCTTTCAGAATTTGTCCCAGTTATACTTTAAGGTTGTTAGGTCATCTAGTTCTCATCCTTCAAATGCCACCACCTTCTAAAAACTCCCCACACCTTCTCCATGCCTTCCATATCAATATATACCCTCATGTACACTCCCCAGACACCTCCTGCCCTCTATGCCAACTCATGCTCATTCACCCAACATTTATCACGTGCAGAAACAAGTGAACCAGATGATAACAATAATGTGTGATACTGCTCAGAAATTTTTTTTAAAAATCCATTCACAAGTATTTCTTTGAAAAAAAATCTGCTATTCTTAAGAGATTTCAAACACCTCCCACCTCTTACTCTTTAGCAAATAAACATTAAGACATTGACAAAAGAGATCATAGAAAAAAAAACTACTTGTAACCACTTAAATACGTCAATCAAGTAAAGTCAATAGCTGCAAAACAAAAAGCTCCTAATGACACAATTATGTTACAAATCTGGGTTCTCAGCTCAGCATATATAACAAACACAACTTCTTCCAGTTTAACTGCGAATATAAGTTGGTTTTCAATTCATTGTGTTTTTTTTTGAAATAGCTGCGTTATTGAACATATTCAAGACTGATTTAGACTGATTTTGCTTGATAAGGAAATCAAGCATTATTGGGGACAGAAAATAAAGTGGTGATAATGCCAGAGCAGATCAGCCCTGATTTTACTGAATGATGGAGCAAGCTCGATGAGCTGAAAAACTTCTTCCTATTTTTTATGATTTTATAAACCCAAGCATCAGCTTCAAAAATGTATGATTATAGTTCAAAACTTTTCAGAACACTTGTAAAAGGCCATTTAGAATCATGATAGGTATGGCGTTTTCAAAAGCACACATTTAATCCACAGGCCCATTTTACAAAATAGTGGGGTTCCTAAGGTCACTGGAGAAATTTGATGTACACGTTCCAATCTTCAGAATGTGTTGTATAAAAATTAAAACCTTAACTGATGCAAGTGATTTTACAAAAGTATGAAGAAGGTCACATAAAGGTTGCCAAGAAGTGTTAGAATTATCAAGCTTCCTCCTAATGTGTTATGGAACCAGTTACACTGTATGTGATAAACAATCACAGTATGGCACTGGGCTTCCTGCGTTGGGTCACTGAAAGGACATTTGTTAAATTGCATGTATGTCAGAAGACAGTTCTCACCTCAGCACTTAGCTATGTGGTTTGTCTTAACAAATAGCTACATCTTGAATTTTAGTATAAATTAATCTATAAAAAATATTTTATGCAACTATTAAGTCTTTGCATCAGTTAAGATTTTAATTTTTTACAACACATTGTGAAGATAAAGTTTACAGTGTATTTATTATTGTCTTAAGTAGGTTACATTAATACTGTTATGAAGTTACTATGAAAATCCCCAAGTTGCTACACTCCGGCGCATGTTTGGATATCCTGAAGTACTTAACTTGGCCATTGCACCTAACCAGCATGTCTTTTGCACTGAGAGAGGAAACTGGAGCACCCGGAGGAAACCCATGCAGACATGGGGAGGACGTGCAGACTCCGCATCAACAGTGACCAAAGCCAGCAATTGAACACAGGCCCCTTCTGCTGTGAGGCAGCAGCACTAATCACTCTGTCATCGTGCTGCCCTGTGGGTTTGTCATGTCATAGAGTGCTGTAAGGTTGGTACATGGGGCTTTCGAATGAATTAGAGGCACCGCTCTCTCTCACTTGACATTAAACACACTATTGCCATGGCCTGTGTCTGTTGATTCATCAAGAGGGGTCCTGCTTATTTTGCAGCAATCCTCGATATTTAGAAGCTATTCCAGGTATCCATCAATTTGGTAATTTCACTCCATCTTTAAAGAATAACTAACTGTACAGTTAACCACATCAATTTACTCATATAGACATCTACAAAGACAGACTTAGCAGGTAAACTCCTAATTAGAAGTAAGAACCACACACAAAATCAACACGTTTGATTGCTCAAGTATTTTCTAAGTGTACCATCTGGTAGCAGCACTTGCCACACAACAAGACAATGTGTTACTTCAAACTAGTTTCTGTTAGAAGTGCTGAGGAGAAAACAATCCATCTCAGCATTCCTGAGATGCCCATCCTCATTGGTGCCAGTTTTCAGCAAATTTGGTTCACTTCACATCATTTCAGGAGCAGTTAAAGGCATTAGATATCACAAAGTCTATTGGTGGGATGTTTCAACTGTTCCTGACAGTGGGATCTTCTGATATCACCGATGGTGGCTCCCACGTGTAGGTTCCCTGGCAGCGGAGGATTTAAACAATGGGAAACTCTGTTGACAGTAGCGTAACTGGAAGGTGGCAGGTCACGTCCTCTGCCACGAAATATGCTTCAGGAGAAGGGGAGTGATGGGGAGGGGGCGGTTGCATGTTATAGGTCCCTTCATCATCCCAGCTGCAGTACTAAAAGTCTATGCTCAAGAACTAGCAACGCCCTTAGCCAAGCTGTTCCAGCACAACTATAACATTGGCATCTTACGGCAGTGATTGGCAACCTAGGCTAGTAAATGGGCCTCCTTCATCTCAGTGGGTTGCAAGACTGAAATTGGGAATGCTCAGTAACCATGATCCATGAATAAGATTAAATATATTTAATACACACCGAATATTCCATAGTAAATTATAGAAATGTTTAATCACTCATATTAGTAGAACTGTCATCAATTTCAAACAGAAAAAAACAGAAGAAATATCTAGACTTTGATGAGACACAGAGGGCTCTCACAGGCAATGTTGTGTGCAATCAGCATGCATCTCACTTCACTTATCCTTGTATTACATTTAAATCACTTCACTCATACCAGTAGGAAAAAAAACAAAGTGGACAGAAATCAGGCAGTCCTGCATGTGCGAAATGGTCAACAAAATGTCAAATGCGCTGCATTCAGACCCCTGCTGGGCCACATGAGCCCAGCATTAATCTATAGCATGTCCTGTCTACAAATCCAA
This sequence comes from Sphyrna mokarran, assembly GCA_024679065.1. Lineage (NCBI taxonomy): Eukaryota > Metazoa > Chordata > Chondrichthyes > Carcharhiniformes > Carcharhinidae > Sphyrna > Sphyrna mokarran. Next base: position 66,092,940 of record JAGIQG010000011.1, on the reverse strand, counting down.
TCCGGCCAATTACTGCTCCATCAGTCTGCTCTCAATGGAAGGTGTCATCAACAATACAATAATGCAGCACTTATTCAGCAATGACCAGCTCACCCGAAACTCAGTTAACGTCAGAGCTACTCAGCTCCAGCCTCATTACAGCCTAGGTTTAAACAAAAAAGAATGAAGCTAGAGGTAAGGTGAGATTTATTGTGTCTGACATCAAAGCAGCAATTGTTTGAATGTGACATTGAGGCAACATTGAAATAAATGGGAATCATGTGCAAAACTGTTTGAAGTCATACCTGGCACAAAGGAAGACAGTTGTGATTGTTAGAGGCTGGTTTTTTCAGCTGGGACATTCCTCAAGATCATGTTCTAGTCCCAACTTTATCACTGACTTTCCCTTCCACTTACTGTCAAAAGTGTGTTTGACTGCAAAGTGTTTACTACCATTTGCAACTCATCATTACTGAAGCATCATTACTGCCCACAGCGAGAAGTTCAGGCTTGGGTTGGCAAGTGTCATGTGAAATTCACAGCATCCAAATGCCACGCAATGATCATCTCCAACCAGAAAGAATCCAACCATCTCTTCTTGATATTGATCAGCATTAATATTCATGAATTACCGCTGGCCAAGAACTTAAAAGGGCCAGCCATATAAATACAGTACCTATAAGAGGGGGTCAAAGGCTGGGAATTCCGTGCTAAGTAACTCACTTCCTAACTCCCCAGTCTGTCCACTGAAAGTCAGGAGTCAGATGAATACTTGTCATGTTCCTGAATAGCACAGCTCAAACAATATGCAAGGAGAACAATATTATCCGTAGCAAAATAGCCTCATCCACCAACTGGCACGTTGATCCCCCTATCAACAGTATACAGTGATACACAGTATGTGTCCCGCCTTCAAGATCAACTGTTGCAACTTGCCAAGGCTTATTCAACAGCACCTTCTAAACGCATGGCCTCTATCATCAGAAAGATGTTACAAATAACTGATTAATTTGAAATCCTTTTTTATCTTTTTCTCCTGCCTGATGTACTTGGACATTTTAGTTCCAACATTCGACGTGAAGCGTTAATAAATATCACAGGAACTTACTTTGAAGTAGTGTGACAGCTATGATAATGGCCTTCTCTCACAAGTGAGGATGATTATCTTCCATAAGTCTGAATTGAAGATGGCTAATGAGGCCAATTCAAGATCTGCAAACTGTAAGGCACATAGGGCATTTGCTGTCATGTGGGATGTCTGGACATGTGTGAGAAGCTCATGTCATGGCATGTTCTTTTCACACTTTTCATTTTTCCTCTTCATTTTGTCATCATTGTGTCTCAAAATGCTGGGATCCTTTCCACAGACTCTGCTGCTGCCATTTGATTTGATCCGAGGTGATGATCTCCAATGAGTTGATGTCAACCTGGCATTTCTTCATGTCAGCTTTCAGTATATCCTTGAATTCTTTTCTGTCCTTCTGTGGTGCATCTGCCCTGACTGAGCTGGGAGAAGACCTGCTTTGGAGATTTGCTATTTGACAACGGAACTATATAACAGCTAGCAATGTCATGGTCTACCGAATTCACAGTACAATTTTCATACTTTCCCTTCCTAACAACATTCCAGGTGCACCTATAGGAGCACATGGGCTGCAGTTGTTCAAAGTGGAAGTTCATTTCCACCTTCTCAAGAGCAATTAGGGATGGGTAATAAATGTTGGGTTAGCCAATGATGCCAATATTTTATGAATGAATAAAACCAAATTAGACTAACATACGAGGGACATTAGAAGTAAAAGAAGGAGCTTACAGATTAAGAACTCAAAATGCTGCATTTTGGAAAGAGAAGGGTTAGCTCTTTTGCATTTGGTAGATTGAACGAGGGCAGGACTTACTCAGTTGATGGTATGGAGAGTTATAGAACAAAGAGATCTAGGAATATATGTTTCTAACTCCTTGAAAGTGGAGTCACAGGTGGAAAGAGTGGTGAAGTAGGCATTCAGCATGCTTGGTTTCATTGGTCAGAACATTGAGTTGCAGGAGTTGGGATGTTTTGTTGAAGTTGTACAAAACATTGGTAAGGCCACACGTGGAATACTGCTCACAGTTCTGATCACCCTATTATAGAAAGGATATTATTAAACTAGAAAGAGTGCAGCAAAGATTTACTAGAATGCTACTGGGACTTGAGTTATAAGGAGAGGTTAAATCAACTGAGACTTTTTTCTCTTGGGTATAGAAGGCTGAAGGTTGATCTTATAGAGATCGATAAAATAACGAGTGGCACAGATTAGCTAGATAGTCAATATTTTTACCCAAAGGTAGGAGTGTCTAAAACTAGAGGGAATAGATTTAAGGTGAGAAGGGAGAGATACAAAAGTGTCCAAAGGGGCAGTTTTTTTTCACACAGAGGGCAGTGTCTGGAACAAGCTGCCAGAGATAGTAGTAAAGGTGGGTATAATTTTGTCTTTTGAAAAATATTTAGACAGTTACATGGATAAGATTGGTACAGAAGGATATGGGCCAAATGCAGGCAATTAGGATTAGCTTAGGGGTTTTAAAAAAAGGTGGCATGGATAAATTGGGCAAAAGGACCTGTTTCCATGCTGTAATCTTTTATGATTCTGTGTAGGGGGCCTGAATCTGGGACATCAGATGTAACAAAGTTCAACCTGCTCAAAAACACAAGTTAGATTGCTGTGAATGAGGCCGTCCTGAAAATAGGGAATGTGTGCAAATGACTGCAGAAGAAGAGGAAAATATATTGCCTAGAAATTGCATCAAAATTTTATCTGATTGTGGCCAGAAGGTTTAGGCAGCAGAAAAAAGAAGCAAGCTCCCTGCATGAGTTGTTGAACCAAGAAATTTGTTTGAAATATTACCTTTAACTGAACCATTACATAAGAACAAGGAAATAAAAATATAGAAGCAGGAGAAGATCATGTAGCCTGTCAAGACTGCTCAACTATGCTTATGAATGATATTAGGCTTCCATTCTATTTTCTCACCCATTCCTTATTTCCCTTGATTCCCAACAGACCAGCTTTCTGTCTCTTCAACCTTAAATATATTCAGTGATAGAGTATTCTACATCCCTCTGGAGTGGAGAATACCAAAGATTCATAGCATTAACTGAAGATATTTCTCCTCATCTCAGTTCTAAATGATCATTCCCTTAACCTGAGACAGCACACCTCATCCCCTTGTTCTGGATTCCCCAGCAAAGAGAATCCGTTAAGCCCCTTCCCAATCTTGCCTCTCATTCTTTTGAGCTCGAGAACATAAACTCAATTTACTCAGCTTCTCTTCATAAGACAACCCTTTCATCCCAGGGATGAATCTACTGAATTGTGGCTGTACTGCTTACAATGCCAGCATAGCTTCCTTAAATATGGAAATCTTTTGTTAAGACTAAAGCAGTCTTAACAAGACCCCATACATTCATAGTATACCTTCTTTATTCTGGTATTTCAATCTTCTTACAATAAAGACCAAACATGTCAAATGATCTCTTTACTGCTTACAGTACCTGCAAGCAAACATTTCATATTCCTTACACAATATCACCCAAGTTTCTCTGAACATCAATATTTAGAATTTTCAAACCTTTTGTTAAATTCTGCTTTTCCATTCTTATGATCAAGTGAATAACCAGACAGTTCTCACATTGTAGTCCACTTGTCAATCTGTTGCCCACTCATCTAACCTTTCCGTACCTCTTTGCAGGTTCTAGGTATTGTTCTCACAGATTGCATTCCCGCCTAACTTTGTATCATCAATAAACTCGGATACATTGCTCTCTGCCTCTTTGTAAATAGCTGAGGCTCCAGCACTGATCCTTGTGGCATTCCACTAGTCATAACCTGCCCATTTATTCTTCCTCTCTGCTTCTTGTGCTTTAACCAATTCTTGATCGCTGCTAAAATATCACCCCCAACTCCATTTTTGTGTATTAATATTTTGCATTGTTCTTTATCAAATGCCATTTGGAAATCCAAGTATATTACATTTACTGATATCCTTTAGTTTACCCTATAGTTACATCCTGACCACCACCTTCTCACGGGCAATTAGGAATGGACAATAGATGCTGGCTTAACCAGCAATGCCCACATCAGGTAAAGAATAAGTTAATAAAATATTATGATATAGTTGTAAAACAAGATTTCTTTTTCATAAAATTGTTGTCTTGTTCTAGTTGCACCAAGCTTTTCTCAGTCCATTGTTAATAAGAGAATCCAGTATTTTCCAGATGACTGGTACCAGGCTAACTAACCTGTAGTTCCCTGCTTTTTTTTCTTTTCCCTCTTTTTCTGAATAGCAATGTGACATTTACTGACTTCCAATCTTCTGTGACCATTCAAGGATCATGTGAAATTTGGAAAATTATAGTCAGTGCATCCATTATTTCTGCAACTCTCCCTTTTAGAAGCCTTTGTATGTTGGCTATCAAATAGAATCATAGAATCCTTCACTGCAGAAAGAAGCTCTTCAGCCTATTGAGTGTGCACCAACTGTTACCCAGGCTTACCTTGTAACCCTGTTAACCTAAGGGGCAATCTAGCATAGCCAATCAATATAACTTGCACATCTTTGGACAGTAGGAGAAAACAGGAGCACCCAGAAGAATCCCTTGCAGACATGGGAAGAATGTGCAAACTCCACCCAGACAATCACCCCCAAGTCCAGAATTGAACTCGGTTCTCTGGTGCTATGAGGCATCCTGGAGATCTGTTGGATTTTTGCACCTCAGGTTTATCAGTTCTCTTCCTTTGATATTACTTTCCCTAATTTCCTCTCTTACTGCAGTCTCTATTTCTGATTCGCAACTTATATCTTCTACATTTATTTTTTTCTCTACTGTTCTGCTAAGGGAAGATTCTGCAAACTGCCTTTCAGCAGTTTCAAGCAAGGAGATATTTTACTCCCATGTTTCTCCCCTTACAATGCAGTTCACGTTAGAGTGACCATATCCGCCCATACAATGGAGTTGGAAATGATAAGATTTGTGATAAATTTATACAGCTTGCACATTTATGATAATGTTACTCGTTTGAATCAACAATTTCCATCCAGGTCAGATGCATTCCACCTCACTCCCAATGACACAGCTTCACCATCAGAATTTTGGCCTTTGGCCAGAACTTTTGTTGGTTTACACTTTTCAACATGTTTGAACTTTACAGTAAAAACAATTGCCAGCATATAACCCTACATTAATTTAGAATGTCTAAAGCCGATTACTCAGAATCCTTTATCTCTTTTATCAACGCCTACAGACAGTTTAATGTCAGCAACTATCAGTGAAGCTAAGCTGACAATACTGAAAATGTCAGTTTCATGTTTTTCCTTAAGTTCAAAGTGGCTCATATACATTGACCACTTCTGTAAGCAAACAGTATCAAAGTGCTTCATATATTTTTTTCCTTTTCTCTTTATTGGGATTTAGGCATCGCTTTAAACTCACAATTTGTTGCAGATTCCTAACTGTCCTCGAACTGAGTAGCATTTTAGGAGTTAGCCGCATTGCTGTGGCTCTGGAGTCATGTATAGGCCAGAGCAGTTAAAGACATTAGCGAACCTGATGGAATTTAAAACAATAGTTTTACTGTCATCATTAGATGTTTAATTTCAGATTTTTATTGATTTCAAATTCCACCATCTGCCATGGTGGAATTCGAACTTGGGTCTCCAGAAGAGTGTCCTAGATTTCTGGGTCCTGTGACAATACCACACACCACCATTGGAATATATATTATCTGTTATATTAAGATATTTTGATAATAATCTTAATATTTAAAAATATTTCATTAACTTGGTCATTTTTAAGTACAAATTCATAGCTGATCTTTTTTCTTTTTTTTCCACAGGAAGGACGTGGGTGCTAATGGTTAGGCCCGCATTTATTGATAATTGCCCTTAAGAAGGGAATGCTGAGCTGCCTTCATGAACTGCTATAGGTACAGCCATTGTGCTGTTAGGGAGGGAATTCCATGATCTTGACCCAGTGATAGTAAAAGAATCGCAATATGGCTCCAAGTCAGAGTAGTGTGTGTCTTGAAGGGAGATTGCAAATGGTGTTGTTCTCATGCTTGTGCTGCTTGCCATAGAGATAGTTAGAAGAGATCTATATGGAGACAGTTAGATCTCTTCACAGTCGTTTATTGTGAATTAGCTTCATCAGTAAGAATTGATTAGCTGTTTAATAAGAGGACAAATATAATTACTATTGGTGGAAAACACATGAACCATCTGACACTTTTGGCATCAATTTGTGGGAGAATGGATTCCATGTAAAATTATCAATAATTTAATTAGGTATAGGTTTGTCAATAATTATCAATAATTTAATTAGATGTATAATTATCAATAATTGAGTTAGTTATAATCACCAGTAATCATCAATAATTGAATTAGGTGTAGATATTTCCAAACTAACATTACATGCTGGATTTTTGCAAATTCAGAAACTCCAGCTCACAAAATCAGGTGCAGAAGTCCCAACCCCAGTCTGACAGTCCAATCTTTGTTGGTAGGGGATACAGGTTAGACATGATTCACATGACAAGTCTTTTGAACTTGGTACTAAGTTCACAAAGACCCCTTTATGGATGTACAATGGCCTTAACCAACAACATAGAAGTAATGAACAATGCTGAAATTTGGATAAGGCTCATTTAACTGTCATAATCTGAAGCTTTTTCAATCTCCTGCTTCTTAAATGTAAAATAGTGCAGCTGTAACTGAAAGTCGTATAATTCAGGTTGCTTTTTAAACATGGCAAATTCAGCAAGTTGGGAATTTCATGAACCGAGCTAGCAGCAAAAATCAGGAGCTATATGATTGAAATACATTCACCCATATTTTGGGTAACAAGGTGGGAGAACACTAACAATTCATTAAAGTCTTATATTTGCAAGTAATCAATATACTTTACGTTAAATTTATTTTTACAATGCCACTGCTGAGTGTCTTCTGACTCGATGGCAGTGCTGTAATACAAAGGAAGCAGCTCCAGCACCTCAAGTTGCCCATTTTAAATAGCTTATTTCTTGTTGCATTACTGGGGCCAAAATGCTGCCAATACAAACACAAATGAGTACCTTCAATGGTGTTAAATATAAACACTATGAAGTAGCTGTTAGATATTACTGTCACAAGTAAAATAAACAGTGTGGAGGACACAGAATTGTGTGTTGGAACTGAGATGGGAACCTGGAGTTAGCTTTATATTGTAAGGCTGTCAACACAGAAATGACTTGACTGATGTGCCCTGTAACAGCCTGGATGGAATCACTGCCAAAGAAGTTAAGCCCTCTACTGAGTTTGACTGCTACAGGTCTTTATTAGAGAACTTGACCCAACTCTTTGACAATGGCCCTAGAGAACTGAACTTGTTCAAATTGTTCTAGATCTGTTACATCTGAATGTCATTAAGACAGAATGTATGCAGAGAGTACACTGGAAGAAAATTCTAACGTGCCCATTGATTGGATTCAAAATTTAGTTAATCACACTTTCTAATAATTTTTTTTCTAAAAATCATTTTTTTTAAATTCATTTTTATGGGATTCAGGCATCACAGGCTAAGTGAGCATTTATCGCCCACCCTAAACCGTCCTTCAGCAGAGTGGCTTGCTGGGCTATTTTAAGAGGACATTTCATAGTCAACACATTAGAACATAGAACATTACAGCACAGAACAGGCCCTTCGGCCTTCGATGTTGTGCCGACCAAAATAAAAAGCAATGCCCCTCCAAACTAAACCATTCCCTTCTCTTCCATATACTTATCAATTAACCTCTTAAACGCCACCAAACTTGGCGCATCTACAACAGCTGCAGGCAGGGCATTCCACTCCCTAATCACTCTTTGAGTAAAGAACCTACCTCTGATATCCGTCCTATAACTCATACCCCTTAATTTAAAGCTGTGTCCCCTCGTGCTAGCTTTCTCCATCCTAGGAAAAAGGCTATCACTGTCCACCCTATCTAAACCTCTAATCATCTTATATGCTTCAATAAGATCCCCTCTTAGCCGCCTCCTTTCTAACGAAAACAACCTCAAATCCTTCAACCTCTCTTCATAGGACCTGCCCTCCATACCAGGCAACATCCTGGTAAACCTCCTCTGTACCCTCTCCAATGCCTCCACATCTTTCTTATAATGTGGGGACCAGAACTGCACACAATACTCCAAGTGCGGCCGCACTAGAGTTTTGTACAGTTGCAACATGATGCTGCGGCTCCTAAATTCAATCCCCCTACCAATAAAAGCTAAGACTCCATATGCCTTCTTAACAACTTTATCCACTTGACTGCCTACTTTCAGGGATCTATTGACACATACACCAAGATCCTTCTGTTCCTCAACACTATTAAGAGCCCTACCATTAGCCCTATACTCTACACATTTATTGTTCCTGCCAAAGTGCATTACCTCACACTTTTCCACATTAAACTCCATTTGCCACCTCTCGGCCCAGCTCTGCAACTTGTCCAAGTCACTCTGTAAACTATAACACCCCTCTTCACTATCTACCACTCCACCGACTTTAGTGTCATCTGCAAATTTACTGATCCATCCCTCAATACCCTCATCCAGATCATTTATAAAAATTACAAACAGCAGGGGCCCCAAAACAGACCCCTGAGGCACACCACTTGTCACCGAACTCCACGATGAATATCTCCCATCAACCACCACCCTCTGTCTTCTATCTGCCAGCCAACTGTGGGCACATTACTGTGGGTCCGGAGCCACATGTAGGCCAGATTGAGTAAGGGCGGCAGATTTCCTTCCCTAAAGGACATCACTGAGCCCAATGGGCTTTTATTACAATCAACAATGATTTCATGGTCATCATTAGACTTCTAATTCCAAAATTTTAATGAATTCAAACCAAACAACAGCATAAAAAATGAAAATCAGCTAACAGGTTACATCAAGAAATTCAATACCTTAAGACATTTCAGTGAAATATACATATTTAAAAGGATGTGATAAAAGTAAATATTGGTAAGATGCCTAATAGGATTAACAAATATTGGATACTCTTTGCATAATGAGTACCCATTACTTGTTTTTGGGTCCTGTATTTTACAGTATATTGGTATAGAAACCAATCATATTTACTGCAATCAAGTTTGCCATACAATCCAATACCACATTCAGTTATGTAAAATACATCAAATATTTTAGACTTATCATGTGGCGTGCTTCTTTCAAGTAACCATCTCAGTCTGTTTACATTGATCCAAAATGATAGACTAAATGCATTCTCAACTCCAGTCTAAGCAACCATCATCAGAAAATATAATTTTCAGATATATTTAAATGGATCCTGCATTGCTGTTAGGTAAAATACTGGATTTTTTGGAAGACGCTTTGCATGGATAACTTGGTGTTTTTCTGTCTTTTTTTTAAGGAAGTGCTTTCAGCCTGTCCTGAACTTGCAAGGAACTGATGGCAGGAAGGATGAGCCACACAGGATTGCACAAAGCAAACACAAGGAGTGGGAAAGTGAAGGAAATTGTTCATTCAATCATCTTCAAAGTAAACCAATTCTGGTTTCTTTTTGTTAATGATGTGCTACAATGCTGGCAAAGGCCATTGTTTATTGCTGTGAAACCCAAAAGTTCACTTTCCTGTTTAAAAAATGTTTTTTCTTTCCAAAAATGTGTCCAATTTACTTGAAACTCCTGTCCTAAATGGCTGCCTAATTATCCATTCTTTTTTGCCTTCTGCCCATATTATTTTGCAAGGTCAGACTTGCTTGTCTGCAGATAGCCATTATGTGGTGTACCAAAGTGAACTGGTTGGCTCACTCTGCAATTTTTGTCCCCCTTTTCCTCTGTTGAGTAAAGCTTCAATATAAGGCACAAAGTCTATTCTCAGGCTATATTGATGCTACAACTTCACCAGTGGCGCAAAATAAACCATGATGTGTTGCAGTATCTATGAAATAAGTAATTACAACATTATGCTCAATCATCAATTCTTTTTCAATTCCTCTTCTGAAATACCAAAAATACATGTGCTGTAACTTCTTAAAGAAAAACACATTTTTAAAAAAGTGTCTTCCACAGCCTGATCATTCTCCAAACTGCAAGATTTTCAAATCTGGCCACAGCTCAGAACTAACCTGAAAGCATTTATATCTGATTTGCGTTAGTTGTTTAGATAAAAATTAAGCCATTTATAATGTGCTTTAAAAGAATGACAGGAAGTGGTGGTACCAGGAGATAAGAGGGAAATAAGAGATTTTATAAAATACACTAGATAGAGAAAATAAATTAGGACCCTGGAAAGACTGAATGCTGAATTCAAACCCATGATTAAAAAGCTTCTCTCCCTTTCACCCTGTCTCTGAGAGCTAAACATAATAATTGTCATAACATAAAATGGCCAATTTGTTAGCTTGTAAAATAGCAATAATAGTGAACGTAAGGTGGGTGCCATATTACCTACAAACTACTTATACACATACGTACGCGCGCGCGCGCATACACCACACACACAATGTTCAAGCACACATACCCTTTTCCCATGAGAAGGTAAACTTGAAAGACTTTGTGTTGACTTTTTTTGTGGCACCCATCAAGGGAATTGTAATGGATGGGACACAGACCATGCAAAGATCCATTGATCTCAGACAGGATTTTCAGGCCTTGGGACAGGCATGTTGGGAAAATCCCATCCTTTATTTTAGCAAAGTTTGCGGGTTTTTACATCCAATATAGTTTGATTTTAGCTTATATGTTTTTTGATGATTCTGAACAAAGTTGTTAATTCACATCATGTTTTTTCAAACATAATTAATAATTTTAAAAGTATGGCATTTACAATGGAAATATCACAGAATACTTCTGAAAAGATGCAGTTCCACATTAGAATTAAGGAATCTCCCAGTTAACATCCCACTCTTTGCGTTTTTCTAACATGTTTATAAACTTTTTAGCATATCATAGACTCTCTATAATGCAGATGGAGGCCATTCAGCCCACTGAGTCTGCATTAATCACAATCCCACCCAGGCCCTATTCACATAGCACCACATATTTACCCTGCTAATCCCTCTGACACTAGGGTCAATTTATCATGGCCAATCAACCTCACCTACACATCTTTGGATTGTGGGAGGAAATTGGAGCACCCAGAAGAAATCCACAGAAATGTGTAAACTCCACACAACGATCAAGCAGCAATCACCAATATCTCAATTATGATTTTTTTTAGAAAACAAACAATCATACCTTCCTTAAACAAAGCAACTCAAACATATTGCAGCAATGGATTTGTGTATTATTTGTGAAACAGTGTGAAAATCTCTGTCAAGCCTCCCAGTCTCCTGATCTAATTGTAAAAAACAGTTCTTCGTGACATTGACTTTTCACCAATGATACTGTTATCTCGCCTGCCTCGGGCCCATTTTCTGCAAGCACAGTAACATTAGAAAGTCTGTTTCATAATCACAGGCATGGGTTCAACATTCTATCACTCTGCAGTATAATGTCTTGAGTCTCCAGTGCAACAATCAGAAAGTTTACCGTAGAAAATAGTTCTAAATGATATACCAGTAGAGTGTCAGCTTTTATACTGATTTTAAATGGATGTCACATCAAATTGTTCCATCTTAGGCTTTCCTAATCTCCCTGCCTGTCAGAATAAATGTTTTTTTAAATTGTATGTGTTGCTTTATAGCATTTAACACTTTCCGTGCAAATTTCCAATGCACTTTTCAAAAACCAAGCACAGTCTAAAAATCAATGGAAGTATTATAACTTCATTGCTATTTTACAAAATAACAAATATTGGCTAATTATACAGTTATTCTATATTGATGAAAGACAGCAAATGATCCACAATCCATTTCTACTAAACTTTAGCAACAACTAAGAAGGGTTTAGGACAACCCGGGATTAAAAAATAAATAAATCAGAATAAGTTAATTTAAAGAAAATATAGTATAGTAAAAGTACAAAGGACTGTTTGCTTAGAAGCACGTATAATCAATGTTAGAGCGTTTAAACATGTATTTCGAAAACACACTATATCATAACAACATATACCTTAGCCAAATACACACTGTTATAAGCATGATGGGATACAGCTCGGTGAGAAGAGCCACATTTCTTGAAAACAATACAGTTACTGAGCAAAGCAAAGGAACGCTCAGTGTAAGTCCTAGACAGTATAAAATATTCCAAATAGGAGGACAAATAGAGCAATATAACTTCCTGATAAGGAGTTGATAGGAGACGGGGGAAGAATTTTAAAATTAAAATTGAAGTTAGAATTTATTTATTGGTCACAAGCAAGGCTTATATTAACACTGCAATGAAGTTACTGTGAAATTCCCCTAGTTGCTACACTCCGGCGCCTTTTTGAGTCAATGCATCTAATCAGCATTTATCTGTCTAGGTCCCAGACAGTACAGACTATTCCAGACAGGAGAATGAATATAACTTCTCAATAGGAGTCGCTAGGAAATAGGGAAAGAATTTTATTGATGTATTCCCATGTCATCAGAAAGTGGAGTGTTATTGGTCAAGTTAAATGATTGATACTAATAATGATTGGCTCCTGTCCAGCCAGATGAGCAGAGGAAATGAGTATGAAAATTGTACAATTCTAATACTGATCACAGTGCAATTTAGAATAGCTTGGGCTATCTCAAATTACTCTCCTGTATGCATGGACCAGGCCTGGACATTAAAGTACATGTTCAACTAGAATTACTGTCTCTGTGAGGCCTTTGTACTTGGTCTCCCAAGAAGCTCCTATGTGAAATAAAGAAAGGCTCTTGTACCCTTGACTAGCCAACTTAATGTAACATTTTCTAATATCCACATGTAGTGGAATTGTTTTAATGTTAACCAAGTTGCTCAGGATTATATCAACACTTGGTTGGAATTTTCAGTTTACAAAGCATGACTGAAGAAAAACAGGAGTTTGCAATCTTATAATGATTTTCACAGTCCCAAGACAATTTCTTGTCTGATCCAAAAGACGACTGTTATTTTAACCTTTGACTATTAGATTAAATACTCAATAAAATGAAAGTGATACAGAAAGAAAGGGAATCGTGGGAAATGTGACTGTCCTCCAAACGTTTCACACATCTGGGTTTGGGTTGGGGGGTCTGTAAAATTGAAATCTAACTCCAATTCAAAAGGCTAGTTTGTAAACTTCACAAGACAAGTGATCCCCATACTATAATGCTAAAGAATAAAGTACACAGTTAGGCCAGAATTTTACTGGACTGCCCACCATAGGAATGGGAGCAGCTGAGGGGGCAAAACACGGAAAGGTCTGTTGACCTTGGGCAGGATTTTATGGGTTTCAGGCCAAGTGAGACTGTAAAATCCCATCCTTAAAGTCTGACTAGGTGAATTCAGATCAAGTCACTGTAGCATAACTATAAACTGGAAACAGACCATCAAATCCTCCAAACATTTTATTCATCTCAATGTGATTATCTCCCATTCTTCTAAAGCTGTATTGAATATTGGCTCACTTCAGTCAAATTCATGGGAAGAAATTAAAATCGGCTAGAATGGACAATTGGCCTTACCATCTGATTTTCCTATTGTTTCTCGACCATATACCACCTGAGTTGAATCTGTTTAGAAGAGAAAAATCCAGTTCTTGTACTCCAAAAGTTTTGGAGTTTTGAGCCACACAGGGGATAAAACATCATGCCCAGCTATTACAGCACTGTTACAGATATTAGTATTTGCACTCTGAAGTAGATGAATTCGTAGTACTAACAGCTGAAGCACTTTCAGAAATGGTCTCAGTGTAAGCAGTTTGCAATAAAGGTGCGAAATTAACTGGTGCTTATCTAGCAACAGATGGCCAGTCCAACTTCACCGTGGGCGATGCTATATTTCCATGTATGCTGACTATCAAAGAAGAGGAAAAAAAAACCCCAGCAAGTAAAGGATTTAAAAACTAGGTCAGATATGAAGTGGAAAATTTGAGCGAAACCCAGGTATTTGCAAATCAATGAAAATGTTCCAATTCCTTTCACTTTGCGCTCGTTGGCCTCAACTCTCCACTGAGGTACTAACAACATCTAGAAGCTCTTGCATGCATCGTGTTTGGAAACCCTTCTAAGATGTGCTGAAAACCACCTGTCAAATGTCACAAACAGCTTTTTTTTTGCATTTAGTCTCATCGCAGTTTGACAGTTTTTTTCTACAGCAGAAACATTATTCAGCCCAAATGGTTGATATTGCTCTTCATCCTTCTCAGGAGCCTCCTCTCTCTTGAATTATAATCTTTCCAGCCTACCCTGCTATTCCTGCATGGTCCTCTCCCTTTTAGCAAACATTTCCTTTATTGAGTCAAATGTTTTTACTTAAACCACAGCACAAACTCCATAGTTTTATAAATCTCTGTCAGGTATCCTCCTTGTCTTTCCTCTCCGAAAGAGACCTAGTCAACTCAATCTTTCCTGATAGATGCATTCCTCAATTTCAGAGACATTCCTAACAGATTTTTTTTCTGTACATTCCCCAGTGGTTTTATAGACTGGAACTGTACACGTTATTCCATAAGCAGAATGTTAAAATTCCCCCATTTGTTTACAATCAAGGAAGCCTGTAAAATTCTGAGGATGGCCTTCCCATTGCCTTCTTATCCAACATCTGTCTACAATGTTACATGGGACAGGCAAGGCTTAGAGACAGTCACACTCGTTCCTAACAAAGGACATGAAGTTGCTAATAATTGGACACACAAGGGCTGTTTCCCAATGGGTCTCAGTTCTGAGGTGCTGGTGAGGTGAGTTCAAGGACAGGAAAGGGGAAGTTGTTGGGGGGGTGGGGTGGTGGAGGATGGGATAAAGAGATGGGAGTTGGTAGGGGAAGTGAGTGTCAGGGAAACCTGTTAGTTCATCCTGCTTGTGTCTCAGGTGGGAAAGGTGCCTCTTTCAAAGCTGATCTTTTCACAGGACACCTCACCTCCCCAAGCTCTAGTGCTTGCTTCTTCTCTGGCCTCTACGTTAAGACTCCATACCTCTCTGTCCATTTAGTCCTTCAGATCTAACTTCCCTAATCGCTGTGACACACCCCAGCCTTACCTATTTTTGGATTCTGAGACATTGTACCCATGGACACATTGATAATCCTTACCGTTGATTCCACTGCTGCTGCTAGGCCAATTAGGTTACCTGCAGTTCTCTGAGGCAAGAATTCTGCCCTCACTCAAATAGAACTCACAGAAAGTGACTGGCTTGGATGAGGTACCCAGATGATCCTTACGGACCAGCCAATGGGGATATTCGCAGACATCTTTAACTTCTTTTTACATCAATCTTGGGTTCCTATCTGTTTCAAGAAGATGACCATTATCCCTGTACCAAAGAAATGCCAAACAGCATGCCTTAATGATTATCACCCGGTGGCTCTGACATCAATTATTATGAATTATTTTGAAAGGTTAGTCATAACACAAATCAATTCAGGCCTCCCAGATTGCCTGAATCCACTACAGTTTGCCTATTGTTGCAGCAGTTCCATAGCAGACGCCATCTCCCTGGCCTTACACTCAACCCTGGAATATCTGGAAGACAAAGACATTTACGTCAGACTCCTATTCATAGACTACAGCTCAGTCTTCACCACCATTATTTCTACAAAACGCATCTTCAAGCTCTGTGACCTAGGGCTCCACTCCTCCCCATCTAACTGGATCCTCGACTTCCTAACCCATAAATCAGTAAGGATAAGCAACAACACATCATTCATAATCATCCTCAACTCCAGTGCCCCACAGGTTGTGTTCTCAGTCCCTTACTATACTACTTATACATCTATTCCTCTCCAATCTGATTTTGAAGTTTCCTGATGACACCACCACAGGGGTTCAGATCTCAAACTTGGAGCTGGAGTAGAGGAAAAGAGTCGAGAATCTGGTGAACTGGTCCGACAACAATAATCTCCCTCTCAATGTCGACAAAATGAAGGAGATAGTCATTGACTTCAGAAAGCATAGTGGAGAATATGCCCCTATCTACATCAATGGAGATGAAGTGGAAATGGTTGTTAACTTCACATTTCTAGATTTTCAGATCATGTGCGATCTGCCTTGGTGCCTCCATGCCACCACTGGAGTTAAGAAAGTTCACTAACAGCTCTACTTTCTCAGAAGACTAAGGAAATTTGGCACATCCATTACAACGCCCACCAACGTTTACAAATATACCACAGAAAACATTCTTTTTGGTTGTGTCACAGCTTGGCATGGCTCCTGCTCTGTCCAGTCCAAGGCTGCAAGAAACTACAAAGGGTGCAAATGAAGCGCAGTTCATCATGCAAACCACCTTCCCACCCATTGACTCTGCCTATCCTTCCCATTGCTTCAGAAAAGCAGCCAACAAAATCAAGAACCTCAAACATCCTGGACATACTTTCTTCTGTCGGGAAAAAAGTAGATATCTAAGGTCACGTACCAACCAACTCAAGGGCAGCTTCTTCCCTGCTGCCATCAGATTTTTGAATAATCTTACCTTGCATTAAGTTGATCTTTCTCTACAACCTATGGACGTAGCACTATATTCTGAACACTTTCCTTTCCATCTCCCCATGTATTCTATGAACAGTATGTTTTGTTTGTATAGTGCGCAAAAACAATATTTTTCACTGCATGCTAACATATGACAATAATGAGTCAAATCAAAACAAATTCTGCTGTGACATTTCTTCCTGCAACTCTTGGGATAGCAATGCACTTGTATGACCTAAACAATGTGCTGCATATTAAATTTAACATTACCATCTTGCTTTTGTATTTAATAAAAAAGTTGTTTGGAATTTATTCCTCAAAGATTTAAATTTTTAATAGCATAATCACTTCCTAAATTCAAGGGGGGAGCAGGAAACCCTGAGATTGCAGTGCAGTTGCCTCTATCCACAACTAGAGAAGGCAGATTTCTTACTCATTTTACTTGTGTAGCTACGTCTGTGGTACACGGATGTGCAAATTTACAAGCCACGCCTTTGTTCATTCTTGTGAAAATGGTAGATGCCTGGTTTGGGAGTACCCTTCCAGAATCAGGGCTCTGGTGCCACATTAAACAAGGTCCACACGTTCCTGCAAAAAGTTGAGCCAATGCTTATGATTTTGTCAATCAGTTTTTGCAGCAACATGACCTTTAGCCCTGGACAAATAATTCCTTGCACAATGTTGGAAACAATTCCCAATTGTGACCAAAGCAAAAACTCTACCCCGAGACCTGTATTTTTCCTAAGAATTGATTGAAATTGCTGCAAAAGGCCAGGTTTGCCCAATGGAAGTATTCACCATTGTTAGACTGCCAGATTAGCACATTTAATTGTCAATGCTGGGAGCATCATTATTTTCTGTCATTTTTCTCTGAAAAGGATTTCAGATGTTAGAACAAAGAGTGTAAAACATTTCAGTACAGGAGCAGGCCCTTCAGCCCACAATGTTGTGCCAAGCATGATGCCAAATTTAACAAATCCCTTCTGCTTGCCTATGGTCCATATCCCTCTATTCCTTGCATGTTCATGTGCTTATCTTAAAGCCCTTTAAATGTCTCTATCATATCTGACTGCATCATACCTCAGCAGTACGTTCCAGCCATCTGCCACTCTATGTAAAAACCTTACTCTTCACGTCTCCTTCAACTTTTTCCTCTTAAGTGCAAGTTGCTTTATTTCAGATAACCTTTGTCCAGGGATTTTATATTTTGAGAGTTCTAAATAACCTAGATGGACATATATTCAACATCCATCAATTGAAGTATTAGAAACCTTGAGCACCAGGGTCCCATGTAACTAATATAATTTAGGACACTTGTCTGGTGCAAGCACCAATACAACTGGAAGCATATATAAATTAAACTTTCATCTCAATCTCGACAATTTTTATGAATGACTTGTAATATGCACAAAAGGAAGTTTTTCTTTTGCTTTGGTGGCCATGTTAGTGGCAAGAAGTAAATACACAAATATTTGTTTTGAAAAGCAAAAACAGCTTGGAAAACTGTGAAGAGTGAGGGAACACAATGATTTGGCAGATGATTGATCTGGAAGATGATCCATTGCACATCAAACTTCTGTCAGTTCATTCATCAGCAACAAAGACAACAAACAAAACTATCAATCAGGTGATTCTTGAGTCAATGGCTCACTTAATTTATTTTTATGACTCCCGATATTTTATCACATCATATCATACATCAACATCACACCTCCTCATATTCCTATGTTCCACAATTATCTAGACTTTTCTGTTTGAGTTAAACCCTGAGCGAAGGTGAGCTGATGTGTATGCTATGCTCTTGCAATCCATTTTCTGGGATTAGGTTCATTTAAATAATTGGAGTGGCCTTCAGTTATTAAGATGCGGCTGACTCAGAGAAACAGCAGAATCGTTTGTGCACAATGGCAGCACAAGCAGCAACATTTGCAGCAACCTTTCCAATGCTTAAATGTGTGGCAAGACTGGGTCACTTTAGTCTTCCAGTGAAGCAAAGGAAGCCTTTCACCTGCAAAAAGCAAAAAACCTAGGTTTAAGAGTTCACACTTCACACACTTACATCAAGTATGACAGCCTTAGCTCAGTGCTTGTGCTCTTATCACGGAGTCAGAACATTGTGGGTTCAAGGTTCGCTCCACAGTCTTGAGTACATAAACCAGACTGACACATCAATGTGCAATTCAGTGAGTGCAAGGGAGTTCCTTGGCAAATCTTTATATCATCAATAAACATCACTAAAACTGACTGTCCAATCACTTTTCTCACGGTTTTTTTATGGGAGTTTGTCATATAGAATAATGTTTTATCATGTTTTCCTATAAAACAATTATGACTACACTTCAGAATTTTTTTGGAACATGAAGCCCTTTAAGTAGCACCAAGGTGCTTTGCAGATGCAATGCTTTTTTTTTGCAGAAGTTTGATATGGCTTTTCATTGAAATCTCCAAGCTCTGTGCATACACACTGATGTTGTTCTGAGAAATAGATTCTAGGGGATGGTGAGAAAGGAAACTATGTGAATTGGCACATACATAGAGGTGTCTGTCAACCTAACAGGCAGGATGATGGTCGATCGGTGTGGTGAGTTGATAAGATGGAGAAGAGGTGAAAAATCGGTTTTGCACCTGGTTTCTCACCTCTTGTGAACTTGCTGGCCCCGTTTTGCTGGTGAAATCACCCTTGCACCTAGGGTGGGAGTGATGCTGATTTCAGTATTAATGACACTGGGTGGCGCGGTGACACAGTGGTTAGCACCGCTGCCTCACAGTGCGAGGAATTCAAGTTCAATTCTCAGCTTGGGTCAGTGTCTCTATGAAGTCTGCACATTCTCCCCATGTCTGCATGGGTTTCCTCTGGGTGTTCTAGTTTCCTCCCACAGTCCAAAAGATATGCAGGTTAGGTGAATTCACCATGCTAAAATTGTCCCTTAGTGTCAGGAGGACTGACTATGGTGTGTGCATGGGGTTACGAGGTAGAACCTGGTGTGCGATTGTAGTCGGTGCAGACTCGATGCGCTGAATGGTCTCTTCTGCACAGTAAGATTGTATGATTCTATCACTTGTTTTACATTCACTAACAAGCCCTAGACGAAAACGTGCAGGATTGCTTAGCTTAGCCCCCTCACAAGTGAAGGTCCTCACTAGCAAGGATCACTGATGATCCCCAGCAATGGGAATTAGTCATATTAGCCTTCCTGGAAGGACTATTGAAGTCCCCCTAGGTGGTTGGGCAGGGCCTGGTAATGTCCAAGGAGCAGTATCAGCCTGGCACCACTCACTAAGCATCCTGGGAGGGGGCCTGAGGGGGCAGAGATTGAAGGGCAGAGCCTGGGGACGGAATGAATGTAGTAAGAGGTCTGACAACACCAATTTTAAATCCAACCGATTTATTTGATAGTAAACTTGCTAGCTTTCGGCGTTTGTGCCTTCGTCAGGCGAATGAGGTGTTCTGGTCTCCAAAAGCACACACATCAGCATAGACAGTTTACAGATTGCTGATTAGAATGTGAATCCTTACACCTAACCTGCTATTCAATTCTTAAAGTGGCTAACAATGTGGGTAGAAGGAACACGGAGCACAGGTTAGAGAGATGTGTATTGTCTCCAGACAGCACAGTAAGTGAGGTTTTTTGCTAACCCAGGCAAGTCATGGGGTTACAGATAGTGTGACATGAAGCCAAGATCCCTGTTAAGACCGTCCTCATGTGTGCGGAACTTGGCTATCAGTCTCTGCTCAGCGGCTCTGCGCTGTCATGTGTCGTGAAGGCCCCCTTGAAGAACGTTTACCCGAAGGTCGGAGGCCAAATGCCCGTGACTGCTGAAGTGTTCGCCCACAGGAAGGGAACTGTTTTGCCTGGTGATTGTTGAGCGATGTTCATTCATCCACTGTCGTAGTGTCTGCATGGTTTCCCCAATGTACCATGCTTTGGGATATCCTTTCTTGTAACGTATTAGATGGACAACGTTGGCCGAGTTGCACGAGTATGTACCGTGTACCTGGCGAATGGTATCCTCACGTGTGATGATGTCATCCATGTCGATGATCCGGCATGTCTTGCAGAGGTTGCTGTGGCAGGGCTGTGAGATATTGTGGTCACTGTTCACCTGAAGGTTGGGTAGTTTGCTGTGAACAATGATCTGTTTGAGGTTGCACTGAGCAGAGACTGATAGCCAAGTTCTGCACACATGAGGACAATCTTAACAGGGATCTTGGCTTCATATCACACTGTAACCCCCATGACTTGCCTGGGTTAGCAAAAAACCTCACTTACTGTGCTGTCTGGAGACAATACACATCTCTCTAACCTGTGCTCAGTGTTCCTTCCACCCACATTGTTAGCCACTTTAAGACTTGAATAGCAGGTTAGGTGTAAGGATTCGCATTCTAATCAGCAATCTGTAAACTGTCTGTGTTGAAGTGTGTGCTTTTGGAGACCAGAACACCTCATTCGCCTGACAAAGGCACAAACGCCGAAAGCTAGCAAGTTTACTACCAAATAAATCGGTTGGATTTAAAATTGGTGGTGTCAGACCTCTTACTGAGCTTACCCCAGTCCAACGCCGGCATCTCTACATCATGACAGAATGAATGACAGATCTCTCTGTACACTATATACTGAGAGATTGGGGCACCCACACAATGGCGCCCCCTCAAGCTCAGCAGCCAGATTCACAGACAAGCTGCACATGTCCCTTCTATGAGGCAGATTAGTCAAGCATGCGATGAATCATACTACCTTTAAGACCTTAGAATATATTTCTAAACATTTCTAAAATAATCAAGGCCCTGATTCACAATTTAAAACATCAATATTGTCCACAATGGTGGATGAATTGACTTAGTTATAGTGATGGTCACCTACGATACTGAGAATGGTGCATGTCTCAGTATCAACTGAAACAGTTCTAATTACACAGAGATTTGTATCCAACAAGAATGGCAGAGTGGAGTTCCTCAAAATGAAGATTATCTTGCAACTTGTAGGGAAGTGAACATTTACTCATATTGCAGCACGTGGCCAATTTCAGCTGGACTTTATATGAGAAGATGAAACCTTTTTAGGATCTTCTATATGTCAATACATTCACCTCTCACTAATGGATACAGGCCCAACCTGTCCAACCTTTACTCATAAGATAACCCCTTCACCCCAACAAACCATTTAGCTAACTTTCTCTGAACTTCTTTGAATGTAATTATATCCTTTCTTAAATATTGAGAGCAAACTCTATACAATACTCTACATATGGTCTCACTAATGCCTTGCACAACTGTAGAAAATCTTCTCTACTTTCATATTCCATTCCCCTTGCAATAAACAATATTTGCCTTCCTATTTTGATTGTACGTTGTTGAGGCACAAGCTCTGATCCTTGTAGCACTCCATGAGTTGCATCTCGCCAACCCAAAAATGACACATGTTGTCATATTCTGTTTACTATTAGCTCTTACAGTCCTGATATTTTGAAAGATGAACAAGCCCCAACAGCATGAGTTACCTGGAGGATGTCCCAGCATCAGAATGTGCTGCCTGTTCACAGTGTCCCAGTCACAATAACACCCTACAGGCTGTAGGAAAACCTACACGATCTTCAGTGGGTTAGTGATTTTAAATCTCCAATGTGGCAACCTCCTCAAAAGAGGCCCAGCAGTACTAATGCAGCTATGCACAATTTGTATCAGCAATGGTGAAACAGAAATATACACTTGGGACAAGGCATTAGATGATAAAACATTGCTGTGAGTGCAGTCAGAAATGACTTGTTCCCTATTGTACACTCCCCAAAATGGCACTGACAGTTTTAAGTTAAAGATCCTGAGCTGCGTTTATCCCAACCTTAATATGGAGGCGAAGACCTGAGCATGGTGGGCCAAGTACTTGACTGCCTGATATCAAAATGTCTCCTCTTATACACA
The DNA here is from genome assembly GCA_024679065.1 of Sphyrna mokarran. Lineage (NCBI taxonomy): Eukaryota > Metazoa > Chordata > Chondrichthyes > Carcharhiniformes > Carcharhinidae > Sphyrna > Sphyrna mokarran. Next base: position 66,070,529 of record JAGIQG010000011.1, on the reverse strand, counting down.
ACCAGTGCACCATCAAGCCCAAACCTGGCCTTTACAATGTCCAACATGATCTGATAACATGAAGCCTTCAGGGATACATATCATTGCTTGTAAGGAGTACTGTTCTGCTTCATCACATATTCGCTGCTATCTCATTGCTCTCATTCAATTCTATGAGTTGGCAAGGGGTTTCCATGTTTTGCTGAGCTTGGTAATTTGACACAGGGAATGTCAGAAATCTGTTTGCCTGAGTGCAGTGTGCATTCACTGAGTATAGGCAAATATTTGATTTAATTTGATTTATTATTGTCACATGTATTAACATACAATGAAAAGTATTGTTTCTTGTGTGCTATACAGATAAAACATACCCTTCATAGAGAAAGAAATGAGAGAGTGCAAAACGTGTGTTACAGTCATAGCTAGAGTTAGAGAAAGATCAATTTAATGCAAGGCAAGTCCATTCAAAAGTCTGACAGCAGCAGGGAAGAAGCTGTTCTAGAGTCAGTTGACATCAGACATTTGTATCTATTACCTGAAGGAAGAAGGTAGAAGAAAGAATGGCTGGGTGTGTGGGGTCTTTAATTACACTGGCTGCTTTGCTAAGGCAGCAGGAAGTGTAGACAGAGTCAACATGGGAGGCTGGTTTGCATGATGGATTGGACTATGTTCACAATTCCTTGTAGTTCCTTGTGGTCTTGGGCAAAGCAGGAGCTGTACCAAACTGTGATACAACCTGAAAGAATGGTTTCCATGGTGCATCTGTAAAAGTTGGTGAGAGACGTAGCTGACATGCCAAATTTCCTCAGCCTTCTGAGAAACTAGAGGCATAACCCTGCTAAGAGACATCAGATGAATAGGGTTGGACAGTATATAAGTCACGAGGCACAAGCACATCTCTCCTTAAACACCATGCTTTCACCTTTCAAGAATAAAGATGAAATCATACAAGACAGAAGAATGCACAAGATGGGACCCTACCAGACATGGGGGTTCATTCCACAAGTATACTTAGCAAATGCCACAACTGGATGCAAGAATCAAACAATCCACATTTAGTGCTCGTAACACAGCCACAAAAAGAAACAGGTATAGCAAAGAGGAGTGTGCTTCCTGGAAAATCCCAGTCGAAAGTTTATGAATTAGATACACTATTATAACTTTGTAATCATTGCAGGTTTACCAACACTGTAAAACATGAACAACTGAATGGGCTTGTTGTCAAACCATTATTCCTGTAGCATTCAGGATTTAACAATTGTTTTGAGAACTGCACAAAATGCGAGGAAAGAAGAAATGAAAACATCCCATACTGTATTTGCAACACTAATGCCATTGATAGCAGTAATTTTGTAGAGGAGTTACTAGTAGCACAGAGTACCATCCTGAGAGGTGCTTATCTTTATTTTAAGCAACCCGTCAGAGTTGAGGGTGATTTGCTTCCAGACTGAAAATAAGGTCTCAGGTGACAAGAGAGTCTACAGTATATGTCACAGGTGGGAAAGATGGTGGAAGGAAGAGCAGATGGCTGGCTTCAACATGTTCTCAACGGTGAAAATTAAGGCATTGAGTTCCCCCTGAGATGCTTTTCCTCCACTTGAAGCAGTCTTGGGCCAGGGATTCCTAGAAGTTGGTGGAGATGCTGTCCTTTTCAAGAAGGCTTTGAGGCATTTTCGCGGCTATTCTGGTGCTCACTCGCTGTGTCGAAGCTCTGAGTAGAGCACTGGTTTCGGGAGTCACACATCAGACGTGTAGGCGATGTGGCCTGCCCAGCAGAGCTGATGGAAAGTGGTCAACACTTGATGTTGGTGTGCCTATCCTGCCAATAGATTTGCAGCATCTTGCAGAGGCAGCACTAGTGATACTTGTCCTGGTTTTGAAGTGCCTGCTAGACATAGTCCATGATTCTGAGCCATGTAGGAAGGTGGGTATCACTACTATTATGTAGACCATTAGTGTGATGCTGGGTCTGAGATCTTGATCTTCAAACACTCTCTTTCTCGGGTGACCGAAGGCTGTGTTGGCACACGGAAGTCAGTGTTGACAATCGGCTCCCAAGATACAGAAAGTGGTCCATGTTGTCCAAGGCCTCGTAGTAGATTTTGCTAACTGGAGGTAGAGACAGGGTGAGGTGGGAGGATGGAAAATGCTCTGTGTTGAGGCAGGTTGATAGAGGGAGAGGGGTTAAACCATATAATTGGCAGCATTTATAGCTGAATAGCTACACCAATTGTTTGACAGCAGATGAGTTGAAAAATCAGCTTCCCCATTCAAGCTAACTGCATGTCCCCTGCACCAAATGTCTGCAATAACCTGCATAGCCAGACAGCAAAGGTTTTTGATCACAACATTTTCCATGAAGACATTATCATTCAGTTTCCTTGTTACTCAATGATCTGACCAACGAGCCACAATAGACATAAGGTAACAATGGAATCTTGTAGCAATATCCTGCATCTGTACCTCGCCTCAAAAGGAACGCTAAAATGTCATGTTTTGTTACAAAATCAGTACAAAATACTCCTAATGACTGCTTGCAGTCTGGTGAAGATTGAGTACGCTTAATAAATGCTTAGGTGGAATAGCTGATCTGAAAACTGCAGAGATAATTTTTCATACAGCTCATGATCACATAAAATGATGCATTGCTTTTCATGTATTTTGAACATATTATGATATTATAGTGAATATGAGGCTACAGCAAAATCGAAGTATGGGAACAGTGTGAATAAATCATTAGAGAAATCTAAATGATTGATATGGCAACCAACTCCCAACGGAGTGTTGTACCCCTAAACGTATTATCAGCTATCATTTACTTTAGATTTAGATTATGTTGGTGAATGTTGAATACATCGGCATGAGAAATGCCAGGGCAGAGAATGAAACTATTCCAGTGACAGTATTCCTTAACCATTTTAGAAAGAGAATGCCGCAGAATTCCTCCATGCTGAGGCTGATATCCAAATATACACATTTTGATCTAAAACAACATACTTTATTGCTGTTTGTCATGCATCACAAGTAACAGAAGAAGAAATTTAACCCCTTTTGTGCCCACCTGGACATTACAGTGTAGAATTTGGCAGGCAAATGCACTGAAACGTGTGGGCCAGAGGCACATCCGATATTGGACTGTGGGCGTCCTTTACATGAGGCCAGAAGCATCAGATACTTGGTGGGCACTACTAGGCACTTCACAGTGAAGCTGATCTCAATTTTTAGGCTGTTGCAATGGTAGAGGTTATCCTCAAACTAGTTACTGGCAGGGATTGGAAGCAAGCTGGAGAGAAGTTTCAACCAAGAGGGTAGAGAAAACAGTTGAACAGAAGACAGCAGTGAAATCAAGGGGAGCAGAGTAAAAAAGGTGAGGGAAAAATTTGGGTTGCATCAGGGAAACTGCCAGCAACAGTCTTCAGCAACAGCAATGGACCTGGTGGGAGCAACCTGGCTCCTTCCATAGCTTTTTGATGATGGCCTCCAGTGGTCTCCCTTTAAAGGCCACTAGTTAAGATGCATTACAGGCCAGGTTGGCCTAAGGGACAACTTAGCATGGCCAATACACTTAACCTGCACATCTTTGGACTGTGGGAGGAAACCAGAGCGCTGGAGGCAACCAAAGCAAATATGGGAAGAAAGTGCAAACTCCACATTTACAGCTACCCAAGGCTAGAATAGGATCCGGGTCCCTGGCACTGTGAGGTAGCACTGCTAATCCACTGTGCCACTGGTCATACTCACCCTAGAAAATAGGCTGGGGGGAGGGAGGTGGTGCTCCATAGGAATTGCCCAGGACGTTCAAACTTCCAATGGGCAATCACCATCCCACAATCCAATTTAAATAAATGGGAGATTTAAATTGGAGAGTTCCAAGTCTCTTACCAGAATAGTAACACAGGAAAAATAGAAGAATTGAAACCACTTTTAACTCCAAAGTACCCCTCACTACTCTGCCACCTCATGATACCCCACTGGCCACCTGACTACCCTCCCAACTACCAATCCCAAAATACTTCTCACCACCCATGCACATCCAATCCCAACATGCCTCCAATACCCCAACCATTTTCTGAAGCTCCCAACTACATTCCATGCCCCAAATACCTTCTCACCCCCAGTTATCCTCCCAACAGGCTGACTACTGCTCCACCTCCATCCCACATGTATGGTCCCACCATTTCCGACTACATCCTGGACCCTCACACCCATGACTTTCCCTTACACCCCTGATTATCATGCCCCCCACCCCCTCCCTCCCAGCATCCCGACATGCTTATGCCCATCAGACTCAGCGCCCTGATCCCCCAAATGATACCTGACCCATCCTACCACCCCTTCTGACCATTTGACACCCTCCCCACAGACCACCTATCACTCCCTATTGACCATTCAAGCTTCCCTGGGCAACCAACACTCCATCCACTGACCACCCAAACCAGTCGAACTGAGCATGTGGTCCCTTCAATGATTACCCTTCCCCTTACTACTAAGGCTCCATTGCAGATCATTTGACCCTCCCCCCACTGATCATCCCACCACAACCCCCCATCCTAACCTGGAGTGTAGACAAGTAGGAGTGGAGTTGTAATCTAATGACTGTGTCTGTCAAAGGTCTGGCCTATTAGCTCCTGGAATAAGAGGGACAGCAGCATAATGGAATTGGCTGAGTGACAGGAAACGGAGAGTAATGGTTAATGGATGACTTTTGGGCTGGAGGAAGATTTGTGGTGGCACTCTCCAGCAGCCTGTGCTGGGACCCTTGCTTATCTTGAGATATGTTAATGACCTACACCTTCATATACAGGGGAGAATTACAAAATCTGCAGCTGATATGAAATTTTTAATCATTGTAAATTGTAAGGGGAATAATGTAGACTTTCAAAGGACATAGACAAATCGGTGGAATGGGCAGGCAGGAGGCAGATGAAGTGCAATGCAGAGAAATGTGGAATGATTCATTTTGGTAGAAAGAACATGGAGAGACAATGAATGGAATCTTCCCAAAAAAATAACTGAGGTTGGAATTTTTTGGCCTCGCTCATCCCTAAACCGTAAAATCCTACCTGAGGTCAACAGACTTTTCCATGCTCACCCACTCTGATTCCCATGATGGGCAGGGCAGTAAAATTCTGGCTTAAGTGTCATAATAGGGGGAAACCAGAGCGATCCATTAGTGGGGACCAGTAATGATTCTCACTGGGCTTGTGCCCCGCCTGAGGGTTGGAAGATCCCGGGAGTTGGGAAAATACAGCATCAAACTGGCTAAGCACATTTAAATGCAACTTTAAGTATGCTTAATGGCCTCAAGCTCTTTGTGGGTGAGGTCTGGTTTGCACTAGTAGAAAGGAACAGGAACGATTGCAAATCATTCGGCGCCAGGCATGAAACTTTTAGGCCTGCACACAATTTTCCTGGATTGGTGCGATCCACACAGCAAGACCAGAAAATCACCCCCAATATAAATAAAGGGTACAACCCTAAAGAAGATGGAGGAGCAGAAGAATCTGGGCATATATGTGTGGAAGGTATTAAAGGTAGCAGATATGTTGAGAACTGGATAAAAAAGCAAAGTGTATCCTGAGATTTATCAGTTAGGGCATAGATACCAGGAGCAAGGAGGTAATGTTAAACATGAAGTGAACAGTAGTTCTGGGGAACGCCCTGTAATATAAACAGGGCCTGATTTTAAGGCTGATAAAATTGGATATCCTAAATTAAAGAATTGGGCATATTAAAATCAAATACAGTCAAACCTCAGACAGGCCAATTGCACAATATACAAACATGTCTGGACTTGATTCATCTATCAAAGGTTGTTGTACTTAACTGATACTTAGCAGGAGATCATTGTACCCCATTGAAATGCACTGGTCTATTGTTAGAAGTCCAGCTTAGGCCAGACTTTATGTCACCGAGAATTCTTGCAGTTGGCTTAATCTGATAACAGATCATACGTAAGCAACAGCATGGAGATGTTCACCTGGGGATGAATCCTGATGACATGTTAGGCAAACATCAAGAAACCCACTGGATATTGGAACCTTCTCCTGGGACTGGAAGCCAGAGAAGTTTCCAGAAAGGCAAGCAACCAGGGGATAAAGAGACACATTTTCAGACACCAGCAGCGAAGACTTGATGAAGGAGGTGAACCTTGACCATTCGGAAGACTGACTAGAGAAGGAAGAAGCTGCCATCAAGACTCATCTTCGTGATGACGGGTCAGAGGGACTCAGTGAATCAAGCCTATAGTTTTAACCAAACCATCTTTGCAGCTAGTATACTTGAATCTGGGGTATCCTCTTGTTTTATGTGGATAATTTAAGGGTTAATAGCATTATTATTAATAAACTTTTTGAATCTTTATTTGTGTTTGTCCTTTGTCCATCTTGCAAATAAGGGCATCGGGGTAAAACCTTGGAGTAAGCAAACTGGTCGAAAGTATCAGGTACAGCAGCTCTTTAGGAAGGATAGGAAGGCACTGGAAAGACTGCAGCAAAGATTCACAAGAATGATTCCTGGAATGAGGAACTTGCAACTGAAACCCAAGACCTTGTTAAAATTCATTGACAATCATTTAGATTTATTCCTAAAATAAGTCAGCAGTGAATTTTTGATAATAGTTTGTAGCATTGGTGATGGGTGAGCGCTCTGATGCCACATTAATGCAGCCTGAGTAACGTTGCGTGATCTACAAGCTCATAAATTGTGATTCTGATGCCACAGAAAAGTAGCAGAATATGTCTTCTGTGCAAAATTACTGTATCATTTTGCTTAGTGAATTATAGAAGGTGAGACCATCAACTGCACATAATGTGATAAGTGAAATCCACCATACACAACTGAGCATGTCTTACATTTTACAGCTAACATACAGATTATTAAATCTGATATAAATACTGTGGCACACTACATCAAACAGCATGCCTTGTGTGGAATAACATGTTACTAAGCAATAGAACATTTTATGCAGGCGAGAGGTAAAAACATCAGGACAAATCAGAAGCTGTTGCTCTGAATGCAGGCTTTTCTTGTGGATTTTGTTCCATTTTACTTGATTTTCCTCTTCCAATTCTATTCAACCTCTCTCATCCCCACACCCTCCAGCATTTCACCCAGTTGCCACGTTCAATGTTTCTTTCGAGTCTCTTTCATTAACAACGTGAGGTGGCAAGAAGGACATCACTTAAGCCGCTTAATCATCTCCTGTTTCCTTCTAAGCATAATATGGGCTATTCTGCTTCCTATTATGCGTGTTTCCTCCCATTAATTCCCTTTGATTTGTAGTCTTTCATAGAATCAGGGTGTGGAATTTTGACAGAAGTAATCCACATGCAGCTGGGAGGCCAGCCAGTCATTATTGATTATTGGAGCAGGCTTTGCCTGGGCTTTTAACTTAGCTGCAGCATTTCTATGAGATGCCCCTACCCACCCATTCTTCTAAACTCCAGTGAATATAACCTTCAATCTCTCTGCATACAACAGTCCCGCCACCCCAGGAATCAGTCTGGCCCATCCCAGCAATCCATCTAATACCTGCTATGCTGTTGATATGAATAGGTTGTCGGATGAAAGAGAAGTTTTTGAAAAATAGACATTATTTTATTAAGTGCTGTCACTGTGGCGGTAAGGCTTACATTAACACTGTAATAAAGTCACTGTGAAATTCCCTATTCGTCACAGTCCGGTGTCTGTTCAGGTAATTCACCTAACCAGCATGTCTTTCAGATTATGGGAGAAAACCAAAGTACCCAGAGGAAACCCACGCAGACATGGAGAGAATGCGCAAATTCCACACAGTGACCCAAGCCGGGGTCCTGACGCTGTAAGACAGCAGTGCCGACTGCCGACCACTGTGCCACCTTGCCACCCTGCCACCCTAACTTTATCATGTTTAAAATTTATTTATCATTGTCATAAATAGGCTTACATTAACGCTGCACAGTTACATTACTGTGAAAATCCCTTAGTCACCACATTCTGGCACCTGTTCAGGTACTTTGGGAGAGGATTTAACATGGTCAATGGACCTAATCAACATGTCTTTTGGACTATGGAAAGAAACTAGAGCATCTGGAAAAACAACACGCAGACACAGGGAGAACGTGCAAACTCCACAAAGACAATGACCCAAGCGCAGAATCAAACCGAGGCCCTGGCACTGTGAGGCAGCAATACTAACCCACTGCGTCACCATCCTAACACTGGATCCAACTATAATCTTACCCACCATTTCCCTCACTCTCCACTTCGCTGTCTCCCCAACCACCTCCCCCCACCACAACAATCTCTCCCCACTTAGACCTCATTTTGCCACCATCCAATGTCGATTACAGGATGGCGGTTACAATGACACTTCAATCCCACAGCTAATTGTATGAAGGCTTTTTTTTACAATGCATCCTTTAAACAACAGAAGAGGTTGGGGATGAAGTGCTGGATGAACCATTTCCAGAACCATTACAAAACAGTTGGCACAAATAAAATAAACTTTGCGGTCAGTATAAAGATGATAATTCAGTTTTGCAGCTACAGTTTTGAGCTGGCAAATCTCTCAAGTTGAAAATGACAGGGCACAAAACAAGAGCCTGACAACTGCCATTGGAAAATTGTGTGTTTTCCATGGAAGATTAAACTCTGAGTGGTCTCAATTCTGTGTGAGGCAAACAATATCTTTATTGGAGAAACATTTATTCAAAAAGACAAAGGTTGTGTTTTGTGAGTCAATCTGACGTCCCAAAGAATCAAAATATTGTTTTAGCATTCCACTGAGGGAGAAAGTTATTTCTATTTACAAATTATTACTGTTCAGCCATGAAATATGATTATCGCATTTTCATTTCTATTAAAGGTCTTCTGTATTTTAAAAATGTGAAAAATGAAATTAGGCAGCATGTACATTTATCTAATTACATTAGTCGGAGCTCCCTGCACGGAAGTTATTTATATCCTGTTTTTAAAAATGTAATACTGAAACTGATTAGAAATTGGCATGGTGATAATTAAAGAAAGAGCTCTGCAGCAAGATTATTCACTAATCCAAACCTTATTTAACTCTCAATGTAATGAGCTCAGGATAGCATTAACCCCAATATTTCCATTCAACTGCTGATTTTATTGCTTTGTGTTTCACTAAGTAACGTGGCAAGTAACATTCGCTCCACACAAGTGTCAGGCAATGACCATCTCCAAAAAGAGAGAATCTAACTATCTCCCCTTTACATTCACTGGTATTACCATTGCTGAATTCCCCACTGTCAACATCCTGGGGGTTTCAATTGACAAGAAAATGAACTGGACCACCCATAGAAATACTATAGTTACAAGAGCAGATCAGAGACTAGGAATTGTGCAGACAATAACGCAGATTCTGACTCCCCAAAGCTTGTCCATCATTGACAAGACACAAGTCTGGAGTGCGGTGGAATAATTTCCCTTTGTATGGGCAAGTGCAGTTCAATCAGAAAGTAACACTCAAGAAGCTTGGCACCACCCAGGACAAAGCAGTATACATTTACTCTCTCCACCACCAAAGCCTAGTGACAACAATATGCACTATCTACAAGGTGCGGTGTAGGAACTCACCAGTGGTCCTTTGACAGCACTTTCCAAATTCACAACCTCTACAACAAGGGCAAGATAAACAGATGCATGGGAACACCACAACTTGCAAGTTCCCCTCCAAGCTAAATGCCATCCTGACTTGAAAGTATAACGCTGTTCCTTCACTTCACTGAGTCAAAATCGTGCAACTCCCTTCCTAACAACACTATGGATGCTCCTTCACCACATGGACTGCAGCAGCTATAGAAGGCAGCTCACCCATCACCAGCTTCTCCAGGATAGTTATGGTGGGCAATAAATATTGGTCTAGCCAGCGACACTCACATCTCATGGTAAATGCATTAAAAAAAAATTAATCACAATAATAAAATATCAAACTATTGAATAAGAGCACCAAGCTGCATTACATATGCAAATTGTAATTTGCATGTATATTAAATACATTAGTAGAATTTCCATTGAGTGAAGTGAAGACAATGAAGGCCCCCCCCCCAGAAGGTCAGGCACCGGGGGAAGTGGTGCCACCTGGGCATTGCCACCTTGACATTGTCAGCCTGAGCTCCCCAGTACTGCCCAAGGGGCAAAGTACCAACGTCCAAGGGAAATATTAGCACTGCCCACCAAGCATACGGCAATTGCCAAGAGACAAGGCCTAATTACGGGGTGATGGGTAAAAGGTGGAGATCGCGCAGTCACTCTGCATTTGGGCTGCATGGGAGGGAGGAGGCCAGTGATTGGGGCTATCCATTGGGGTGGGAAGGGATGGTGGTCAGCTGCTGGGGGGAAATCGAGCCTGCCGAGGGTGGGAGGGGGGTGGTAATGGGACTGTAGGGATAGGGTCGTAGCTGCCAGTGCAGGAGAGTAGAATTGGTAATGGATTGGGAAAACAAAGTGGCAGGAAGTGAACCCTCAAGGCAGGCTGGGAGCGTGGGGAAGTGAGGCTGGACAGGGCATGTTTGGGGAGGCCAGCAATCGGGCAGTGGGGGATGGAAGAGCTGGCAATGCAGGAATTGAGGGACCAGCGAGCAATTGAGCTGACCAACCATCGGGAAGCCAGCAAACAGGGGCCACTGCACATCTGCCAATCTGTACATGCGCAGGGGCCCACTCAGCGCTATACTGCCGGCCTCTTCAACAGGAATAGGCCCCACACACTGAATTATGCCAGTGCACTGTGCAGTGCACAGAGCGTGGGTGATTCATTTTGAAATTCTTGCTGAAAGAACCAGCTTGATTTACTTCAGTTTTTACGCAAGTTCGACACATTCACCCCCACGTTTTAACTTTTACAGAGTTATTTCTTTCCAATAATCTATGTATATTTCTCACCTTCAGTTTGCTTTTTTGTACATTGCCTAAATCGAACCCATAATTCTTGTTCCTCACTTCCTGGATTGGGTTCTATGGTCAGAATTTTGCCCCCTCGCCTGTCCCAGAATCAGGGCAGGGTGGGCTTGCAGTACACCGTTCTCTGTTGGCCTCGAGGCGGCAAAATTCTGACATTCGTCCCTCAGTCAAGGTTCTGCAATCAGATTGCAGAAAGAGCCTCATTTTTCCTTCCTCTGCTGTGATAGATATCCTTTATAGAGGGCACCACACTGGAATAGGTGCCCAGTGACAGGAATTCTCTGCTCCAAAGCTCAGGTGGGTATCTGTCAGCAAGATGAACAGCAAATGCCATTCCTGTGCAAAATCCAGGCTCATGGATTAATGAAATGTTCGAAACAAACCAATCCAAAGGTATAATCTACGTTTTGTGCCCAGAACGTAGTCTACATCAAGAATAATTTCTTTCAGAGCAAGTATCAAGGTGTCATGTCATCCACGAAGATCTGGCCACTAGCACCAGCTGGGCCTGAACAGCACCAGAACAAATTTATTCAGCGTGCTCCATACCTGCAGCTACCATGGTGCAGATTGTGATGTTGGCCACTCTACTTAGCGGCAGAGTTGAAAGTGCAAATACAAACACACTGACCCACCATGCATCAACATCCCGGACGTAAAAAATGATGCCAATTGCTGGCAGTTTTCACACTGGCGCTCAAGCAATCGCTGCCTGAAATGTCAACGTTCATATTGATAGAGTTTAGAAGTCACTGAGTTCAATCATTTGTGTCACAGCAGCAGCAGCAACACTTGGTAGAGGTGGAACCCACAATAAAGACTGGATTGAGATCCAGTCAGCAGAGGTGACATCTGTCATTGAAGTAAAAAGCAAAGCCAGCCTCTTGTGCCACATAAATCCAACAGCTGGAGCACTGCATAACTTGAAAATAGCCAAGGCACTATGAAAAGGACAGGAAGACGTTGTTCTAATAAACGCAGGATAAATCCGTGAACTAGGTCCAAACTGCCTGTGCTGGTGGAAATCTATGTGCCATATGTACATTGAGATCAAGAGGACCTGGGTTTTCACACTCAGTTCAGCAGATGGTAAAATACTCATCAACAGAAACAAAGACATAGCTCGCTGAGTTGAACATTACTGTAAATTGTTATCCTATGAGATGCACAGCTCCCAGTTTGTGTTTGATATTCTCCCACAAATTTCTGTAGTGATTGAGTTAGATGCAGGATACTCATGACCCGAGCTAAAACCAGCCATTGATTACTTAACAAGAGAAATGCACCCAGTAAGGATGGATTTCCAGCCAAATTGCTAAGAAATAGAAAACACATCTATTGCTACATCTTCCTGACCACCTCCTTGTCCATTAGAAGGCAGGATCCATTCTACAGATTTTGGGGAAAATTGGCTATTCACCAAAACTTCTGAGTCTCATCTGCTCCTTTCATGGCAACATGCATCGCATATAGGGTGTCACAGTGACACTGTGGTTAGCACTGCTACCTCAATTGCCAGCAACATGGCGGCGAATCAGGCCTTGGGGGACTGTCTGTGTGGAGTTCGCATATTCTCATGTCTGCGTGGTTTTGGTCTGAATGTTTTGGTTTTGTCCCACAGTCCAAAAGGTGTGCAGGCTTGGTGGATTGGCCATGCTAAATTGTCCCTTAGTTCCCAGAGATATGTAGGTTAGGTAAATTAGCTATGGTAAATGCACAGGGAAATGGGGATAGGTTGGGGGTGGGGGTGGCCTGGGTAAGATGCTATTTCTGAGAGTGAGTGCAGACCCAATGGGCTACATGGCCTCCTTTTGCACTGTATACATTCCATGATTCTATGTACTGTACAGTTCTACAGCTCCACTTCTGATAGTTACAGGGTGAAGAATGCAGTGAAACAGCACTGCCCTAGTCCCCTTTCATTTAGGCATTTTCTTCCATGTTTGCAGCAAACACGAAGGAAGGTTACCTGCAGAGGAGGTTAGACAACAACTCTGTAATGTGTCCAGATTAAACGTGGGGACAAGAATACAAGATGTCTTGATCAGAGAACATCTAATGCTGATGATTGAATCAAGTCATTTATAGCACAAAAGGCAATTCAGCCAATCGAGTTTATACTGGCTTCCCAAGCAGCATTCCAGACAATCCCATTCCTTCACTTGATCCCTGTAGCCTTGTTTTTTCCAAATGCTCCTCCAATTTCTTTCAAAATCATTGATTATTTCTGCTTCAGCAGCCTGGTATGGCAGATCACACTGCATAAAAAAAACTTTTCTTCATGTTCTCCCAGTATTTCCTGCCTAAAATCTGACATCTGTATCTATTGGATACCATGCCACTTGTCCACAGAGAAGCAAAGGAAGCTCCACTGGCTAAAGCACATTCTATGGATGGAAGACCATTGCGATCCCAAGGTTATTCTGTATGGGGAGGTAGCTGGACACAGAAGACCAGCAGAATACCAAAAATTTCAAGGATGCTTGCACGTGTGACATGTAGGCCTGACACGTTTATTTTCACAGATGGAAGACCACACTGACAGCAGAGGGAAATGGCGACAATATAGGGGCCAGCACGCACCACTATTTGGTGGCACGACAACACAGTGATTAGCACTGCTGCCTCACACAGGACGCCAAGTTTGATTCCTGACTTGTGTGACTGTCTGTGCAGAGTCTGCACGTTGGCTGTGTGGATTTCCTCTGGGTCTTCAGTTTCCTCCCACAGTCTGAAAGTCATGCTGGTTAGGTACATTGGACGTGCTAAAATCTCCCTCAGTGTTCTTGAGCAGACACTGGAGTGCGGCAACCAGGGGATTTTCACAGTAACTGCATTACAATGTTAATGTGAGCCTAATTGTGACACTAATAAATAAACTTTAATAGCTACAGTAGTTTGATAGTAGCCCCAGTGCTGAAAATTGGCTCATCAGGAGGATGATGACGAATCCAATTACCACATACTGCATTAATTGAGTTCGGGTGTGACATACAGGATAAAGGAAAGCAAATTAATCCAGAGATTCACACTTTGCATTACCAACATGTAGGTGCCCATGCAAAGAAGATACGAAAAAAAGGAAAATTCATTCAATCTAAGAGATAGAGAAAGAAGAGATCGCTGTAAGTATCCAAACAAACACAACTAATAGTATGTAGGGAAAATATCTGGATGTGTGAATTGAACACACTTAAAAAACACCAATAACTATAGAATGCAGTAACATGATTGAGAGAGGGAGAAAAAGAGCTTCATCTTTCCTTTTGTCATTCTGCTTGACAACATTAAAATAAGGCCTTGTCTGCCTTCTAATGTGGATGTAAAGATCCCAAAAACTCTGCTTCAAGGATACTGGCAAGTGTGACCTGTAGGCCTGACACATTCACTTTCACAGATGGGAGACCCTCATTAACAGCAGAGGGAAATGGTGACATTACATAAGGGCCAGCATACACCACCATTTGGCAGCATGGTGGCAGTATTGTGAAGAAGAGCATGGATGTTCTCCCCCAGGTCCTGGTCAATATTTATTCCTCATGCTGGTCATTATTATGTTTTTGTTTATGGGACCTTGCCTGTTGTATCCCCCACATTACAACTAGAATACACATCAAATGTGCTTCATTAATTGTACAGCGCTTTAAGAACTCTAAGGTTATCAAAGGTGATCCATAAAATGAAAGTCTTTTTCCTAATTAATGAAATGTGGAAATAACCTTCCAGAGGGTGGTAAAGGTATGGAATGCCCTGCCTGCTGCAGTTGTAGATGTGCCAAGTTTGGGGGCGTTTAAGAGGTTAGTAGATAAGTTTATGGATGAAAAGCGAATAGTTTAGGTTAGAGGGTCATTGCTTTTTCTTAATTGGTCGGCGCAACATCGAAAGCTGAAGGGCCTGTTCTGCGCTGTAATGTTCTCTGTTCTAAAGGAAAGTACTTAGAAAGAATTTATAGAAAAAAATATTTAGAAACGCTATCTGGCGAAGAACACTTGAATTCCAGCCATTGGTCTGTAACAATTTGATAAATTAAATTAAACAATTTAATTTATACAAATTAATGCAGTTTCATATAATTTATCAATTGTGAAAAGTAATTCTTTGTATTGGTTTGGTTTTTCAATTTTCCCATTTTTCAACCACCTTAAGTAAGGTCTTTTAAATTAAATTCATTGGGTTCCCATATCCTTAGCTCAGAACAAACTAATCAGAATTATCCAAAATGTAATTGCATTTTATCCTTCAGTACATTGCAGTTTGTTTACCTTTGCTGAATTGACATCCATAATCAAGGCTCATGATTATAACCATAACCTTCAGCTCAGTTGACTGGACAGCTGGTTAGCGCATTGGCACTTGAATACATCAATAGGCTTGGGTTTAATTCCCATACCAGCAGAGGTAATTCGTAAAGACCCACCTTCTCAACCTTGCCCCTCACCTGAGATGTGGTGATCCTCACACTGCCAGTCAGCTATCTCCCTCAAAGGGGAAAGTAGCCTTTGGTCATTAAGGCAACTTTAATCTTTGCCAACCATCACCAAAGTCAGGAGTTCCCAAAGTGGAGTCTTCCGTAGCAGGGCAGGCATATGGGTAAAATTTGAAAAATGGTGCAAAGTTGATTGGATAAGCGGGACAGAGAAGTGACAGGAAGAGTGGACCTTGGAACAAAATGCAAAATGAACGCTGGATTTTAAATTATCCACTCCTAAAGTGGATGCTACTTTCATGAGTTAATATTAAGGGGCCATGGGAGGGTGGCTTAGCCTACGTGATGTAAGGAGGTCACGTAGCTGGTGAATTAACTTGTGACTGTACTTCTTCCTAACATATGCATAGATATAGCAAGAAAAGACTTGTTTATATTTGGTTTCTATGTCCGCATCTATTTCACAACAAAAAAGGACATCAACATTGAGAGTGCTCAGGATTCCCCGATGCATTTGGAAGTAGTCATGATGTAGAGATGCCGGCGTTGGACTGGGGTAGTAAGAACTCAGTAAGAATCTAGCAACACCAATTTTAAATCCAACCGATTTATTTGATAGTAAATTTGTGAGCTTTCAACACTCTGTGTCTCATCTCTGGTAGCATTCTGGTTAATCTTTTCTAAGCCCCAGCCTGAATTTGTGCTTCTAATTTATTTGTTTGATTTCTTATGCTCATGAGCAAATGGAACTGCATTCAGAACTGCGTGGAGGACATGCTCCTGTCAACATCAAAGGTGATAAAGTGGAGATGGTCAAGAGCTTTGAGTTTCTCGATGTTCAGGGCATTTGCCTGTCGAAGACACAGAGTGTCGAAAGCTCGCAAATTTACTATCAAATAAATTGGTTGGATTTAAAATCGGTGTTGCTAGATTCTTACTGAGCACTTGGGAGATCAGTGGGGGTTCCACAGCTTGAAATATTTGTGAACACCTGACCTAAGTCATTATCCTACACATTGATAGCGGTGCTGAGCAAATGTCTTCCCATTCTAGAATGGGTTCCCTTTATTTACGTCCCATTATTAACAATGAAACAACAAATAAATTATACATTTTCAGTAATTACAACACTAATTCAACCAATACATTTGTAATTACATGATATTTTATTTTATTCAGCCTAATTTATATGTAATCATATGCAAATAGCTGAGGCCTTTAGTTTTTAATTACAGTGCATGTTATTTGTCATGAAATGTGTTAATAACATTATGAATTAAGTTGTGAGAAATGACAGACAAAAAGAAATAAGAACAAACTTGTAACTTGCTGATTCAACTTAATTGGCATACAAGGGTGATATTTAATCCCATTTGTTAGATACAGGATGACAGAAACCTAGGAGCAACTTACATTGAGCGATTCAATTGAATGATTTAGGGTATTGCCAAAGCGAGAAAAAGCAGTGTTCTTTCTGTATCCTAGCCAATATTTATCCCATAAGCAACAGCAAAAACAGATGATCTCGTCATTAATTGCTTCGCCTTTTGTGGAATTAAATCGGATAGGTTTTTCCTCTTGGCTTATTTTCAGGTTCCTTGTACCAGTGGTATTTTGTCCCTCGTATTTTCCCCTAAACTCTAACTTATTTTTACCCTTTTGAAGGACATGACAATTCCCTTTTGAAAGTGATTACTGAATCCATTCTGTCAGCCTTTTGGGCAATGCATTCCAAATCATATCACCTCACTGCATAAAAATACAAGTTCTCATCTTCCCTCTAGTTCTTTTGACAATTATCTTAAATCCGTTCCCTTTGAATACCAATCCCCCTACCAGTTTCTCCTCATAATTTTTAATAATCTCATTAAATTTCACCTTCACATTCTCTGCGCCAAAGAGAACACTCCGAGGTTTTCAATATCTTCCAAATAAAATGCATCATCTCTGGTAGCATTCTGGTTAATCTTTTCTAAGCCCCAACCCGAATTTGTGCTTCTAATTTATTTGTTTGATTTCTTATGCTCATGAGCAAATGGAACTGCATTCAGAACTACATGAAGGACATGCTCCTGTCGACATCAAAGGTGATAAAGTGGAGATGGTCAAGAGCTTTGAGTTTCTCGTTGTTCAGATCACCAACAATCTTTCTGGCCCCTCCACACCAATACTATAGTTAAGAAAGCCCACAGATGCCTCTTTCTCGGAAAGCTAAGGAAATACAGCATGTCCACAACGGCTCTCACCAATTTTCACAGATGCACCACAGAAAGCATCCTTTCTGGATGCATTCAGCTTGGAATGGCTCAAACTCTGTCCAAGATTACAAGAAATTGCAAAGAGTTGTGAACATAGCCCAGTCCATCACGCAAACCAACTTCCCATCCATTTATTCCATCTACACTTCCCACTGCCTTGGAAAAGAAGCCAACATAATCAAGGATCCCACGCACCCCAGACATATTCTCTTCCACTTTCTTCCATCAGGTAAAAGATAAAAAGTCTGAGAACGTGTACCAACCGACTCAAGAACAACTTTTTCCCTGCCACCATCAGGCTTTTGAATGAACCTACCTTACATTGAGGAGAGAGGTCAGCTTACTCTATTGATAACTGCAACATTACATTCTGCATCCCATCTTTTCCTTCTTCCCCTATGTACTGGGTGAATGGTATGTTTTGTCTGTATAGCAGGCAAGAAACAATACTTTTCACTGAATTCCAATACATGTGACAATAATAAATAAATTCAATTAAAAAAAATTTGCAATCCATTCTCACTATGCTTCTGCCTCAAGTTGTTTGCCGCCCAATCATTTAGACATCAACTTTACATGACTGGGTTATGGGTTTAACTATATCAATCTTCAGGTGAATCAACAGCGAAGATTAGGTTCATACTTGCATCACCTCACCCCGCAAAAAAAGTAATTCAATTATTCCAATTTGACATATAGCTGCCATATGACATAATTGCGTTTAGCAAAAGGAAATATATTACCCAGGTCAAAATGCGCAACATTGTCAGTTAAAAGCCAATTGATCAGTAGCTTTATCACAGGTTTAGCATGGACTGGGTCAAGACAACTTGATTTTTTAGTGTGTGTGACTGGTCACCGTCCTGGCTCACTGATTAAAACAACTTCAGAGAACATTCTAATGGGTAATAAAGCAGAAAAATCCAGAGACTATATGCAGATACAATGGGACCAATTTGTAACTCACAACTAAAGGAGATGATAATGCAACTCTGGGATTTCAATCAGCACATTGTAACCCCAAGCCTTATCTGAATGTCAGTCAGCTACTTGGGTGGTTCTGACAGAAAATAAGAATCACTAGCAGTTGAGGGCAAGAAGAAATCGAAGCTCCAGAATATTGCTAGCACCAAAGTCCCAATATTATCATGGGACGTAAGTTATTTTTAAGATCGAGAAGGCTCAACTGTAGCAAAACCAACACCATTAAAATGGCAGAAAAGTAAGCTGCCCAGTTATAACTGCTCTCCTGTTTCACTGTTTAAAAAGAGCTTAAACCTCAACAACGAAATATTATAATGATAGAGTTACAATCCAATCTAGAGGGCTGAATAAATTCATTTGCCCAGTCCTGAGGTCAGCTATAATAGAGTTGAATCTTTTGATTAAATGTGTTTTTGTTTCAGTTAAATATGTGCCTGACTGTATGTAAGGCTATATGAAGAAATAAGCCTGCCAGATCTGGAGAGGGCAAGAATGAAGTTCCTTTTTACTGTTAAAAACTCACTCAGATAAAAGTATAAGACTTACTAAAAAGATAGAACCACATCTCAAATTTCACCATATGCACACAATTATGCAAAACAGAACAAGTTTAAGGATGAAGGGGATGGAATTGATAAAAATTAAAGTCCATAAATAAATTTTTAAAATATGCATTCCAAATATTGCTTTGGTGGTCTTGACATCTGTCTGGTCAATGTAAGTTGATTACTTTTTCTGGAAAAGTCTTTTTTAAACTGTAATTCAGCTTTTCCTAAAGTTGATGTTATGTCACTTGAAGTACTCCTTGATTGAAATTTTCTATTTATGTGATATATTCTAAATGTAAGAGAGATAAGGTTCTAAATATGAGAATAACAGGGAGTGAGACAATGTCACTGGGCCTCTCTGCAGATCTCTTCAACGGAGGGTGATCCATAATGACGAAGGAGCTTTGTTCAAGGCACCTTTGAAACAGATCCTTAGCATTTGACTAGTCTTGCATAATGAGTTTCATAAGTCCTTCTTTTGTTCCTGGTAGCTTTTGGGATTAGAATCTAGTGGCCGATTGTCCTCATATTTTGTAGAGTTCAAACATTTGAAGCCCGTCATCAGGGGAATTTCCTAGACATGTCTCCTGGCAAATCCATGTCCAGAAGTTTCCAGATTGGCCAATTTGTAGAGCAAGTGTAATCTGAAGCCATTTTAAAACATAGGTGGGTAAAATGTCTGATCCCATCTGCCACAAGAACCGTATGACGATCCGTTGACCTTGGGCATGAATCGAGTCTCGTGACTGAAAAAATCCCAGCCCATGTCTTTGCAATTCTGCCTGAACTTTTTTCCCTTTTTAAAAACAATCCAAGGCATTATATCAGCCAATGAAACAAATAATTAACAGTCACATTGCACATGGTACATCATCATTATATATAATTCAATGCTTCCAAATTCCAATTCAATCCCTATATTGCCTTTTGGCTAAGACGGCCAACAATCCAGTACTTAAACCAGATAGTTATCAACTCAATTATAAAGATGTTAACTGATTTAATTATTAAAATGCACGAACTGTCATGAATATTATTTCAGTTCAGCAGTGAAAGTCACTCCCATGGTGATCTGAGCATTTTGTTTTCTTTATGGTTCATTTACACCATCTTATTATCTACATGCAGGATAGCATGACCCAAGGAGTAGAACAAAAGCACCCTGCATGATTTGTATTTGATATTCATATCTTTTGTAACCATACTTCTTTGATAACTTTGAAGGCGAACTGATGAAGCATTCTTTGAAAGGAAACCTGATAGAAATTGATAAGCTGCTTTATTTCACAGTAGGGTGAACATACAGAAATGAGTATTAAAATTTGGATTACTTAATTCTCCTTGAATTTGCTGTCCAACTCCTCCACAAGACCAATTCAAAACCTTGCTAAGTGCCCTCAAGCAACTTTGGAAGGGTTTCCCAGCTCCACCGAAATCTTCCAGTCCCATCGCTATCAATGGAAATTTGGCTGGCTTGCTGCATCCACCACCGTGGGGCCAACAGTGTTAGGGAAAGAAAATCCCAACCTTTGTTCCTCAGCTCTATCCAATACTGTGTTCAGTCAGAAAGAGGAAAGCAAGTCATACCTCTAAGTCGATTGATTAGTGTCAGAAGTGGGTTTACATTAACATTGCAAAGAAGTTACTGTGAAAACCCCCTAGTTGCCGCACTCCAGCGCCTGTTCGCGTAGACAGAGAGAGAATTTAGCATGGCCAATGCATCTAACCAGCACGTCTTTCCGACAGTGGAAGGAAACCCGAACAGCCCGTGAAAACCCATGCAGACTCCGCACAAATGGTCACCCAAGCTGGGAATTGAACCCGGGTCTCAGCCAATGTGAGCAGTGCTAACCACTGTGCTGAACTTGCAACATTCCCAGGACAGAGACTGTTCAAGGCGATGAGTGAGAAGAATTTGTTACTGAGACAAGCAATCAAATTGCATATTATTTATGAGCTTAAGAGGAAATAATTTCAAAAATAGCTGATTAACATCTTTACTTAACATAATATACACTACAATTAAAATCCATGGTAAAGTGTCAGAAACCACAGCTGTCAATGGAAAGCTTACTAATTTATATATACACATATACATACATAATATACATATATACACATATATATAGATAGAAAGATGCTACAAATTCTTTGTGGAAGATTTCATATAAATATTTAAGTGGGATATTTTTAGTGTAGAATTAATATGCGATACTTGCCAAAAAGATTCATAATTCAAGCCACAGATCCAGATGACATATTTAGTTTAAATAGGATTCTTTGTTAGGATTACAGAAGTTAAATGAATGACTCAAAGCAGCGCAGCTTTTCTTCAAGAGATAGGTAGCTGGGTTCAAAGGGTGAATGTTTGTCCCCTATACTTGACTAGTATTTTCCAAGATACCTCTGAAGTAATTTTGATCACGGGCAGCACAGTGATTAGCACAGCTGCCTCACAGCTCTAGGAACCTGGGTTCAATTCCTGCCTTGGGTCACTGTCTGTGCAGAGTTTGCACGCTCTCCCCCATGTCTCTGTGTGTTTCCTCCTGATTTTCTAGTGTTCTCCCCCACAGTCCAAAGATGTGCAGGTCAGGCGCGTTGGCCATGCTAAAATGCCCCTTAGACTGCTGGGATGTGTAGGTTAGAGGGATTAACAGGGTAAATGTGTGGGATTATGGGGATAGGGCCTGGGTGGGATTGTTGACAATGCAGACTCGAATGGCCTCCTTCTGCACAGTAAGGTTTCTGTGATCAAAGGACCAAATCAAACATTGCATACATCGCTGGAGAAGGTTGCAGTGTAAGGTAGAAAAGGCAAAGCTGTGACAGGGGAGATTGAGTGACTTCCAACTTCAACTCCACAAAGTCACCTTTCTTCCTTTGCATTCCTCCTTCAATTGCTTCACCATTGCCAGGCCTGTTTTCAGCCAACTTAGCTACTATGCTCTGTATCTGTATGCAGTTCTGATTGCCACATTATGGGAAGGACGTGATTGCACTGGAGGTGTGCACAGAAGATTCACCAGGTTGCTGCCTGGGATGGAACATTTAAGTTATGAAGAGAGGTTGAGTAGGCTTGGATTGTTTTCGTTCAAGCAAGAAGACTAAGAGGGTGGACTGATTGAGACTAACAAGATTATGAGAGAGTAAACAAAGAGCAATTATCTCTCTTTGTTGAAGGGTCAGTCATGAGGGACATAGATTAAAATTAAGTGGAAGGAGGTTTAGGGGGGATGTGAGCAAAAACATTTTTACCCAGAGGATGGTGATGGTCTGGAATGTGATGCCTGGGAGTGTGGCATAGGCAGGGTTGCCTCACATCCTTTAAGAAGTATCCGGATGAGCATTTGGCACATCATAACATTCAGGGCAATGGGCCAAGTGCTGGCAGATGGAATTAGGTGGGTATTCAGGTATTTCTAAGTACTGGTGTGGATTCGATGGGTCAAAGGGCCTCTTGTGTGTGTTTGTTCTATGATTCAACGATCTACCTCTCTAACTCTGTTTCTCCACACCTTCTGTTCCTCTTTTTTCTAATACATTCAGCAAGTAGTTGTAGTATTAATAATATTCAAGAGTTCACTACATTAGAGCATAGTTATCTGTGAAGTGTCAAGATCTTAATCTAGGTATGTAGTCATTCATCCCTTCACACAAGAGTGGAGTGCATCCGTATGCCTAACGCCCAAATACCCAAAACATCAGTTTGTTAAGCAGAAAGCTGCCCATAGCCATCAAGGTGGAATATGCGTTGATGGTGTCAGCAAAATGGTGCCATCTTAGCCATCTCAAAATTACCTAAAATATTGTAGAGGCTGAAGTCCTGGAGGGCATTAGCAAAGAGGAGTTTGGTGAATACATGCCCCCCCCTCCCAGGTAAATGTTTGATTTAATCACTACTTGAACTATAAATTCAGTCAGGAACAGCAGCTAACTATACTCGGCAGGAAAATGGGGCTTTGGGTTTTATTGTGCACAGAACTTCTTGTGTAGTTATCCTGTGGCAAACTCCTCTTTGTTCAGGAGCCTCCCAAGACAATTTCACTCTTAAAATAAACAAGCTGGAACTTTTAAATCGGCAGCGGGCAAACCACTGTGGACATTGGTATCAGCTACGTGAATTCGCTTTGTGAAATCTGAAAGAGAGGATCAGAGGAACTCAGCTTGTATGGCAACCAGTACAAGTGTACAGGAGCAAGTGGCAGCACACAAGCAACTAGACATAGGGAGGTCTGAGATCAGCTACATATTTTCTGTAGGATGTACAGAAATGTTGCCGGTGGGAGCTGCATGCAAAATTAGAACGTAGAACATAGAACATTACAGCATAGAACAGGCCCTTCGGCCTTCGATGTTGCGCCGACCAATATAAAAAGCAATGCCCCTCCAAACTAAACCATTCCCTTCTCTTCCATATACTTATCAACTAACCTCTTAAACGCCACCAAACTTGGCGCATCTACAACTGCTGCAGGCAGGGCATTCCACTCCCGAACCACCCTTTGGGTAAAGAACCTGCCTCTGATATCCGTCCTATAACTATCACCCCTTAATTTAAAGCTGTGTCCCCTCGTGCTAGCTTTCTCCATCCTAGGAAAAAGGCTATCACTGTCCACCCTATCTAAACCTCTAATCATCTTATATGTTTCGATAAGGTCCCCTCTTAGCCGCCTCCTTTCTAACGAAAACAACCTCAAATCCCTCAGCCTCTCCTCATAAGACCTGCCCTCCATACCAGGCAACATCCTGGTAAACCTCCTCTGTACCCTCTCCAATGCCTCCACATCTTTCTTATAATGTGGGGACCAGAACTGCACACAATACTCCAAGTGCGGCCGCACTAGAGTTTTGTACAGTTGCAACATGACGTTGCGGCTCCGAAATTCAATCCCTCTACCAATAAAAGCCAAGACTCCATATGCCTTCCTAACAACCTTCTCGACCTGACTGCCTACTTTCAGGGATCTATGCACATACACACCAAGATCCCTCTGTTCATCTAGACTACTAAGAATCCTACCATTTGCCCTATACTCTACACATTTATTATTTCTGCCATAGTGCATTACCTCACACTTTTCCACATTAAACTCCATTTGCCACCTCTCGGCCCAGCTCTGCAACTTGTCCAAGTCCCTCTGCAAACTATAACACCCCTCTTCACTATCTACCACTCCACCGACTTTAGTGTCATCTGCAAATTTACTAATCCATCCTTCAATACCCTCATCCAGATCATTTATAAAAATTACAAACAGCAGGGGCCCCAAAACAGACCCCTGAGGTACACCACTTGTCACCGAACTCCACGATGAATATCTCCCATCAACCACCACCCTCTGTCTTCTATCTGCTAGCCAATTCCTAACCCAATTAGCTAAATCACCCTCTATCCCATACATCTGCATTTTCTGCAGAAGTCTTCCATGGGCCACCTTATCAAACGCCTTACTAAAGTCCATATATACCACATCAACCGCCTTACCCCCATCCACCTCCTTAGTCACTTTTTCAAAAAAAAAAATTGAAATTACTAAAGAACAGATTCTAGGATGATTAAGGCAACAGGACATATCAACATTCTTCCATCACTCCCTGCATGCCAATGGGTGAAAGGCCTTTACAACCAGCACCATCAAGATCAGTTTCAGCTCTTGGCCTTGCATTTTCAACCCTCGTGATTCAGTAGGCCCTATTCATTGGAAAGATCAGCAGTAAACACTCCATTGGTGCTCTCTGGGCAGCAATATTCATCACAGCAGCCTTGAAGCAGTGGTCACCACCATTTTTTTTTAGGAGCTATATTCAGATGCACGATTGGGAGAGCAGCAGGGATGCAGGACTTGCACTTTGACATTACTAGTGACGGCAGCCTTCTCATTTGGAGACACAATTGCTGCTACCCTTCCCAGTTTAATTCTATGCCATCTTGTAAGGTTTACGGTTGCTAGCGCATTTTGCAGACACTTCAGTGAAGAGTTTCAAACATTTCTTAGATGTGACACAATGATGGAATAAGTATCATGAGTGAACTACTCATCAAATGAACGTGATGCTCATGAAGAGTGGAAATACTGAGTGAGAGCATGGCTCATCTGGCTATAGAATGGCAAATGCTGCTTGTGCACAATGCTTTTAAATAACTACATAATTCTCAAATATATTTACAAAGGTGCATTATAGTTACAGGACCCTGAATTTCTGGTTGCTTGCCAATCCTGCTCCCATGCCCAGCTGTCTGTCCTTGGCCTACACAATGGCCCAGTGAAGCTCAACGCAAATTGGAAGAACAGCATCTCATCTTCCAGCTAGGCATGTTACAGCCTTCCTGTCTCAACATCGAATTCAACAACTTCAGATGATTAGCTCTATCCACCACCTCAACCACTTTGTTTTCATTCTTTTTTTTTTAAACTATTCTCTATTTTTTTATTATTATCTTTCTTTGTTTTTCTTGCCCCCTCCATTTCTTTCCCACTTTTCTTTCCTTTTCTGCCCTTTTGTTTCCCTTTTCCTCCTTTTTCTCAATTTTACCTCCCACTACAATTCTAACTGTCATAGCTTAGCATCTATTTCAGCTTCTCTGCCCTTTTTCCATTCACACCCAATATTCTCTCTTTGGACTGCCATTAGCAGCACTTTCCCCTTGTTTTGTGGCAATGACTCATCTTTCATTCCCTGACCCTACAGTATAAATATCTCCCACTTTCTATGTCATTTAAATTTGACATACTGGACTTGAAACGTCAGCTCTTTTTTCTCCTTATAGATGTTGCGGGACCTGCTGCGATTTTTGGTGTTATATTTGCAGTGATTGATCACCTGTAATACAGATGTGATTGCAAAGTTTCTTAAGTTTTCTAATCCAAACTGATGCATCTAAATCAAAAACAGAAAATGCTGAAAAATATCAACGGGTTGGACAGCATCTGTGGACAGAGAATAAAGCCAACTTCTTGAGTATCGGTGCATAATTAATGAGCTTGTGAGTATAAAATTGGCTATGAATGCACGCCATGCCATCCAGGGTGAAATGTGCCATGAGAACCACCCATCTCCACACTGTGGGTGTGATCCTGAACACATTCCTGCTATCCGTGGAAATGCTGCTGGGGCTCAAGATCCAGAAGACGCAGGTCTCATTAGCTAGATTGTGTTCTTGAATCATCCCTGTCCCTCGCCAGCATGTGAACCTGATTTAGGTTGATTTAAATATATTTCCATATTGTGATCTACATTGATTTAAATGTATTTCCATTGTTACAAGCCCCTTCACCAGATATTGACCTTCACCCCCCCCCCACACCCTGTATTTTCAAACCACACCGACATGACATTGCATTGGTGAAACTTACAACAGGTTCACCTAGTTGTGAACTTGTTGTGGGAATCCCTTCAGCGCGTAACAGTGAGCATAGCCTCTGGGGGAGATAAAAATGGACAAGCAGTGGCCTGGCATTGCCCCTTCACATAGTTTGTTATTGACAGATTGGCATCATGCCCATGCCAACCCAGCAATGCCAACTTTTGCCAAGGGACAGGCCCCAGTGGGAACCTCATGGATTGGGGAGGGGATGGATTCACGTGTATGTAGTAATGGGCTGGAGCAGACAATGGGGAGCAAGCGGTGCCAGTAGTGGTTGTTTTGGGGGGTGGAGGTGAGTGCTGGCTCTGACTGTGATTTGGGGGATGGGGCCAATGATTGTGGGGTGGCAGGGGGGTTGGTGTCGAACGTATGGAGATTGAAGAAGTGGCTATTGATTCAGGGAGGGGTTGCAGTTAGAGTGAAAGCTGACTTTGATTGGGGTGGGGTGGGGTGGAGTGAGTGGGGGAGTACAGGATGTGGACGGGTGCTGCTGAGACCTCCATGACGAGATGAAGGGGGCTGGGGGGGGGATCATTGCTGTTCTGATCAGAGCACCCTTCAAGCATGGCACCCCAACCTCAAAGCAGCCAGCCCCATCTGCCTGTATGATGATGTTCAACGTACTTGCTTGTATTCTTTTGGACAGCATGTCACAAAATCTAGAGAGAAAATTGATTGGTTTCTCTGGAAAGGAACATGCCTGTTTCCTCATGGGAAACAACACTCTGCCCCTTTTGATCCCCAAAATGGAAAATTCCACCTATTAACTTGCAAAGTATCATGAAAAGTATTACAAACTGTTAAAATTTTCTGTTAAATGTAATAGGATACTGTTCCCAAAGGCTGAGAAAAATAGGTAGAGATGGACAAATAGATAATAAACAGTTACATTTAGAAAAGGCAACTAGTTTCATTTGTTTTGAAAAACTCAAACTTCAAAATTTGCTTTTGATTTTGGAACAAGATCTTAGTATTCTTCTCCACTAGAGCAATTTTCAATCTTTTATACTCTTGTCTCCATTCAAAAAATCAGGAGTAAAACTACCAGAGAGGAACATTAACTTCTGCCAACAACTAAATACAGGGCCATCCATAAGAGATTAAAAGCTCAAGCCTTTGCAAAAAGGAAGTATCTTGAAGATAGTAAATAGCGAAGCATGAAATGCAGGTCCTAACACTGCAGCCTGTTAATCAATGTAATCTGCCCAGAGACTTGGTCTTAAAAAAAGACAATTTCAGGAGACACTGATTGAAAAATGCAGTTTCATCCCACTTTCAAAAACAGAATACTTATTTTGGCATTTCTCTCTACCGTGCAAAATGAAATCCTTTTTAACAACTAAGCATGAAAGAGATAAACATCCAGATAGTAAGAGAGAGAGAGACGGACAGAGACAGGGAAGGGAACAGTGTGAGGAGGATGGAATTTTAAATAAAAATGACCCTCAGCCATTCCCAACCCACCCTCTAAGACAAAGGCAAAATACTACAGGTGCTTGTATCTGAAACAAAAACAGAAGGATAAGCCTGATTCAAAACTTTGGCTCCATTCTCTCTCTACACACGCTATCAGACTGGTTGGGTTTTTCCAACATTTTCTATTTTTGTTCCAATACATTCACTTTTGGTTTCAATAAAGATGGATCAGAAGAAGCTGATGACTAACCTACTCCACAGAGGTGGGTCAGTTAGAAAAATCTTTTAAGACAGGTTGCAAGCCTGCATTTTAACCTATGTTTAATGTTAATCCACAGAGAATTGCATCACATAAAAGGAGACGAGAAGGGCCCAATGCATCTGTGAAGTTCACACTGCAGGTGGAGCCCAGAAGGAGTTTTTCCTGCTATGTCCACCTTGCACAATCTCACATCAGCACTGATAAACTATAGGTAGGTTTGGTTTATTTGAAAGTACAGTACAAGATGGCTCAGCTGACAGATCTAATTTGTGGAAACATTAGTCAGCAAACATTACTCACATGCTGCTTTACATCTTAGTTACTTGCTCACTTCCATATTCCTTAAAGTGATACTACACCATTTCCCTTTGTCTCAACAAGAAAACCTCTTTATAAATTCTACAATCATAATATGCTATTCCTTCCAACCTCAGCCCCCATTCCATATTCTCAACCAGTTCCTGACAGCAATTCGCTGATTGGCCCCCCAATAATGCCTGCTCTTTTCATGGACCTGAATAAGCATCAGGACTGATTAAGTGGAGTAGAATGAGCAAATCCGTATTTCTAAATTTATTTATTGCTGACGCAAGTAAGCTTACATTAACACTGCAATGAACTTACTGTGAAAATCCCCTAGTTGTCACACTTTGGCAACTGTTCAGGTACACTGAGGGAGAATTTAGCATGGCCAATTTACATAACCAGCACATTTTTCAGGTTGTGGGAGGGAACCGGAGCACCTGGAGCCACAGGAAGAACATGCAAACTCTGCACTGACAGTGACCCGAGCCAGGAATTGAACCTGGGTCCCTGGCATCATAAGGCAGCACTGCTAACCACTGTGCCACCGTGCTGTCTGAACTCCCAATGTGGGAATGATTTCAACAATCCCTGCTGGGAAAGTGACTGAATTAGATCAGAGCTCCACTCCACTCCCTACCTGATTCTGCTTTCTGCACACTTCGATAGAAGGAATATTGGGTAGGGTATAAAACCATTTAATGATTTCCACTTTTAGCAAGATGAGGTAATTTAAAATTCCATGAGTGAATGAATGCAGTAGGGTGGGTGGAGAGAAAGAGAGAGGGGGTGGCATCGAAGGAAGGAGGGAAAGAATTTGAAGAATATTGTTTCAATTTCAAGAAAGTTATTCAAAATAAGAACTCAAACAGTAAAAAATATTTAAAAAATGCCAACCACTGCATCCAGTTCAGTACTCACCCAAATTGTCTTTGGAACCTGCACAAATCTATTTTCTATGCATTGAACCTAACTCATGGTAGCATGGTAACAAATTCAAACACAAACCTCTGCACTTCCTATTTGCTTTATTCATTGTGTAAAGTCACAACTACTTACAAAAATAAACATTTCTAAATGTGAAATCTTCCTGCAATGACATATATGATTAAAGTATTTGTTTCCAAGTGGGAACATCAATATTTCACTGAAATACTACTTTCCAAGTTGGGCTACAACACATCAGGTTAATGACCAGTGCTTAGATTATGACTGGTGAAAAAACAAGATTTTCTAATAACTCCCAATGTATTTCAGAAAAAAAAGTGATGAATGAATAATCTCTGTATTTTACCCTTCAATAATGAAAAGGGTATTCCTTGCATGCTGTTCTTTTGTAGAACCAGAACGTTTAAGATGTTTAAGTAAAACTGGCACGACTTACAAAAAATGCCTTTGTAGTTACTTTCACAAACTGAAGCTTTACATTTCTTTAAGGCTCATTTTGCCTTATGATGATGGAAACAGAAAAAAATGAATAGAAAATAATCCATTCCATCCTTTCATTTTTCAGTACCAAAATAGAATGCTCTTCTTTATTGGAAGTAGTATATAGATTATTGAATTATAGGATATCTTTATGCGTGGCTACTTATTTCAGAATCACAATGATTTGACCTGTTCAGAAGATGGTAGTAACTTAATGAGAATTGAGTTTGTTAAAGGATGTTTATTGTTCTATACTATCCATCTTTGTAGAAAACTGTTGCTGTGCATTAGTGCCAGTTCCATCCAATATAAAAACTGTTTCAGCTGGATGTATTTCAATGTATAAATGAGAAATGATATGAATTATTATATGCACAACACCCAAGAGTAACATCAAGCTTATTAATTGAAAATGTCAAAGAACTTTCATTACCTATGGCAAAGTGACTATTTGAATCCATTACTTATTTCTTGCAGTAAGATACAATTATAAACAAATTATTTTTGGTAATGCTTATTTCCAAATTCGAGGTGGGAGGTGGGAGGAGGTGGGGACCATAGAAAAGTCTGTCGACCTTGGGCAGGAATTTCTGGTTTCAGGCCAGAAAATCCCATCCACTGAGTTTAATTTAGCAATTGTCATGAACAATATCATTTGTAGGATGTTTATGTATTGAAGTATAGATTTAATTCAACTAAAATTGAAAATTCCAGATGAACAATTCTTCTTTGAGACATATCTGCTGCCATAAAACTTCTGAACGGACCAACCATATGTTAAGTTGATCTTTCTCTACATCCTAGCTATGACTGAAACATTATATTCTGCATCCTCTCCTTTTCTTGTCCTCTACGTACTCTGTGAACAGTATGTTTTATCTGTATAATAAAACATATATAAAAAATAATAATACTTTTCATTGTATCCCAATACTTGTGACAATAATAAATCAAATCAAATGTGATCAAGTTGTCATGGGTACAGAACATTGAATAGAAATCCACTAAGATGGGATGGCCATTCTAAAATCTTTTCACAGTATTTCATATAGAAGAGATAAATGCTGTCTGATGCATGGATAAAAAGAAGCTACTACTGTGGGAAAACATTTTTCCTTTAACAACTTACTGAGATTGTAACACAATTTATCTTTCAATTGATGTTTTTTTTTTGGTTGCTGGTGCAATGTTATAGGTGATGTATACCGTACGACTGCATGCAGGAGGAGCTGGGCATGGAAGGAGGAGGAGGAAAAGGTCAGTGAAGTGTCAGGAGATGTCATCACTTGGTAGAAGAGCTACATTTCCCAGGTTCTGCCTTTGAAAGATTGATGTATGTTCAGACACATGGAATGGTCTATCAGGAATGTGTATAATGAGCTGACTAGACAACAATGACCCATGATTCATTGTTTTCATAGATTTTCGTAGAATCACAGTGCAGAAGGAGGCCATCTGGCCCATCGAGTCTGCACCGAACCACAACCCCACCTAGGCCCTATACTATAATCTCTGCTAGTCCCCCTCAAACTAAGGGGCAATTTAGTGTGGCCAATCAATCTAATCCACACATCTTTGAACTGTGGGAGGAAACCAAAGAACCTAGAGGAAACCCATGCAGACACAAGGAGAACATGCAAACTCCACACAGTCACCCAAGGTTCCTGGCGCTGTGAGGCAGCTGTGCTAACCACTGTGCCACCGTGCCACCTACTTGTTTATTTTCCTACTAAGTACTCATTATGCAGATCCAATATTGTTATGCAGATATGTCAGGAATGCATTGAACTGCAAGTGTGTCCTCCGTCGCTCTCTCACATTCCTACATGTGTCAAAAAGGAAGCATGACCACACTGGTCAACCGATAGCATAAGATATTCAGACTGCAACAGGTCTGACTCAAGACTAAGCTGCCATGAGACAAAGTTCAAAGTTCATCTCTATGCACAGTGGTGAGCCACCTGACACACGCCTGTTAATTTTCTTGGCACCTTGCAGGAGTACAAAGTCAGATTTCAGAATTTGTTCATGTTGCACACTGGCATGCAGGCAGACAGCATTTTTATATTGATTTCAGTAAGGTTGTGAGGTGGCTTTCATGATGTGGGATAAATGGGAGCTGTTCAGTCAAAGGGCACAGCTAAGGGTTATTAGATAATGACATCTTTATGGCATTATGTAGGTAGTCATTTTACACAGTGGCTAGATGCCATAATCAAAAGAGGTCTCTGCTATCAAACTGGCATAAATGTGTCTTGCAGCTTGCAAAGGCTGCCACCTGCCATCATTTCAGACTCCTGCTGTTCGTCTAGCTGAGCCTTCTGCTAAACCAGGACATTCTACCTTTAGGACTCTGTAATGAGAGCTATTTGTAAGGCATTTTTTCACAACTTACAGCAAGCAACCATAATCCGAGAGATCCTGGCCAGTCAACATCATCAAGCACGCTCAGACACCCGACATGACTCTCATTAGAGTGATGCTCAGCTTCTGTCATTGCAGAATGTGCAGGTATCATTAACCATGACTGCAGAAGACAGCCTTGATCACCCAAGAGTAAAACAGAGATTTGCCTCTCTCGGTGATGGCTATGGCAGGGTTCTTCAAAAGTTAAATCAATGTGGCAACTGCCACAAAAACAAACAGCCAGCTGGAATATGCGATATAGTTGGGCACACACAAGCTGGACATGGATAATAGAATCTTTCCACACTGACATCAGCAATAACATTACTATAGGGGACATTTGTGGGGAGATTGTACAATACATGCATCTCACTTCATAATTGTATTCAATAATAACTTAGATGATGGCATATGAAGCCACATAATGATGCAAAGATAAATAGTATTGTAAGCCACAGTGGACAGAAGTTAGTAATTACAAAGTGATATTAATAGATTAAGGCAAGGTTGTGCAAGTGGGATTTCATTGTCCAACATCAGTTGGACTCAAAAACAAAATGACGAAATACCGGAAACAGAGAGGCTTTGGAAGTCCAGATACACAAATCATTCGGATCTCATGAAACAATATAGATAATAATCAGAAAAGAGTAATGGAATGTCGGTCTTACCGATTGGAGTACAGCAAGTCGTTCTGGGCACCAACTATTAGAAAGACATTAGTCTTGAAGGGAATGGACTGCATCCAGTCAGAAGTAGCAGCACGAATGCTGCCTTCAGAACATGGGAGCAGCAAGTTGTTGGTCAGTGCAGTGAAATTATTTCTGCAGAGGCAGCCATTGCAGACAGGGAGTGACTCAACGGACTATTAGGTGCCAATTAGTAGGACCCCCTCCTCCAAGCCAAGTGGTCTCCACATTCAACAGAGTCATCTGCCCATGTTAAAATGTCAGCAACAGCTGAAAGAGGCACACTAGTCAGGAGAATGATGGAATACTTTCCATTGCCTGGATGAGTGTAACTCCAATAATGAATATAAACTATTATCCCAGTTATCTTTGCGACATCCAAGTGTAATAATAATGCTTTCATGGATTGACATTCTGATGATCCTCTGCATCTCTCATGGTCATCTGCTCCATTTAACAATAATCCTACTTTCAGCTTCTTGCTTCAATAGTAAGTATTTGACATTTCGCTATTTTGAATTGCATCTGCTACCTTTCAGAAAAATTAACAAAAACTTACTCAATGTACAAAAGGTTTAACATCTTCTTTGCTATTACTTCTCATTCAACTTTAAGAGATACAAATTTAAAAATAGGAACATTTTATATATATATATTACAAAGAGTAACTGATACTTTGAGATTCATCAAGTAGAGATAAAGATATCAACATTGCACTGTTAAAGTCACTTACCATGTAAAAGATAGCATAATATTGCTAAAGTTTCAAATTCAGCTAGCTGCTTATTTACATATAAAGAATGTATTTCATCAATTTGCAAAGAAAATTATTTTTTTTGAAGTATGTTTGGTTTAGTTAACTGTAAAAATATCTTCAAGAACTAAAGCTCAACACCCCAACAGAAAATTCTAGAAACACTTAGCAGATCGGCAGCTTCTGTGGAGAAAGAAACGACTAATGTTTCGCCTTGATGGCATTTTATCAGAACTGTCGTTCCACATTTTGTTTTTATTTCAGATTTCCAGCATCCGTAGTAATTTGCTTTGTAAAACTTGGAAACTCTGGTTTACACAAATAACTGAGGTAAATTGTGGATCAGAGTATTTCTGCTTACTGCACTTGTATGGTCACGATTATTTGAAATATGCAAATTGATGATGTTCATATTTTGCATATTTTAAGCATTCAGCACAAGTTCCCCCGGCATGGCAAGCTGCCTAGTAGATCAGTTTTATGGTTTATGCTGATTTAAAGGATTGCAGACATTATTTAAACATCAGCATTCTTACACAGAGTGGAAAGCTTAAAGCTGCACAATTCTCAGAGAATGAAGTCTCTTCACTCATCTGCTGCGAGAGTTTAAATATTGCATAAATAATCAAGCTGGAAGAAGGGCTTGACATCACTATTATTAGCATATTTGGACAAACTTGAGGGTAGGGCTGAGAGGAGTGGCGGGGGTGAGCTGCTTGTCTATTTGAAGGCCTGCTGGGAAATTATGCCAAATAGGCCTTCGGCATTTATTGAAGTCCAGTGTCCTCCTGATTACAAATTACTGCCTGCCCACGTTTCTGGAAAAATGGTGGCCAACAAGTCAGAATCTGTCCCAATACCTCTTGGATCTTATGACTATATTGATGCTCTCGCATGTACTTCCTCTTTATCAGTGGTGCACCACCTCCTTCACTTTCATAGTTTAGCATCATTTGCAAACTAGTGTAGGATGTAACACGTAAACGACAATATTATTGACCTTTTGGTGCAAGATACCCACCCCCTCCCACCGATTTAGAGCCATTTAAACGGTGTAGGAAGATGCCAGTGGTGTGCTCAAGAATGATCCTGGTAGCCATTTGGCTTCATTGCACGCATATGCAGTCTGCTTGTTTTGCAGATCCTACAAAGATACAAGCAGCTCAAGCCAAATACGTAAACCTTGGTTGCCAAACTGCTTTCCTTCCACTCTACCTACAGCAGCAAGAGTGGCAAAAGTGATCATCTCAACACAAAAGCTTAGTGTTGGCTGTCTGAAAACAGGCATTGACTTGCTCCAAGTAAGCGTGTTGAGTAGATTGAGTAGATAATAGTTCTTTCTGCTCTTGTAGGCCATTGCATTGTGCCTGGAGGTCTAGATACTCACATAGGAAACATCAGTGGCCCCTGTACACTGAGAATTCCACCATGCAATGAAATTGCACAGTTTCAATCATGCACAGTAGTAAACCAAATGAAAGTGCTAAATCCTTTGAATGATGCATTTGCCATTTATTTAATGCATCTGAGGTAGCCAAGTGACTGAAAATACAGGTTCTAACCTGGAACAAAATGCAGCACAGAAATCAGGGTCTTATTTAACTTTCAACCATTGTAGTTAGTGAAATTCAGAGTCGCACTGCTCTGTTGAACCTGAGCACCGGGGACAATTCTCATTCATGGCTGCCAGGAAGCTATGTTTAGTCCCATGAATAGAGTAAATGGCAGGTTTGCAGATGCAGCTGTCCACCTCACATGTCATCTGACAGATTCAGTCTTTGATCCTCTGTATCTTACTCTATCGTAGAATCACAGAGTGCCAATGGTGCAGTAGGAGACCATTCAGCCCATCGAGTCTGCACTAACAACAATCCCATCCAACCCCTATCCCCATAACCCCACATATTTACTCTGCTAATCCCCCTGACAGTAAGAGATAATTTGGGTAGCGTGGCAGCACTCCTGCCTCACAGTGCCAAGAATGCAGGTTCAATTCCTACCACAGTTCACTGTCTGTGTGGAGTTTGTACTTTCTCCCTGTTCTTGCTTGAATTTCCTCTGGTTTCCTCCCACAGTCCCAAAAGTATATAAGTTTAGGTTGATTGGCCACGCGAAATTGACCGTAATGTCAGGGTGATTAGCAGGGTAAATGCATGGGGTTACGGGAATAGGATGGGATTGTGGTTGATACAGGTGCGATGAGCTGAATGGCCTCCTTCTGTACTGTAGGGATTCTATGAATTTATCATGGCCAATCAACCAATTGAATCAAGGAAGTATGTTAAAAAATTAACACAGCAGCAGAAATAAATGAAGAGTGCATTTTGGAGCCCATTTTAATGGTGTGTGAATAGACAAAGCAGCAACTGAATTCCCAACTTCACTTCATTAAAATTTTGGGCAGAAATAGGCCTCTGATTGAAACTACTGCTTTACACCTTAGCTAAATACAGGATGAACACAAAAATTGCAAAACGCCGATGAACATATCGGAAAAAAGCATCATTCAGAACACAAGCTAAATCATAGGGTTTTTTGGTTAGGTCGTAATGAAATGTCAAAAACAAATTTGACCTTGAATACTAACTTACCAAAATGAGTAATGCCATCACATTGGTCTCGTTACAAACCACATGGGAAACTAAGGTTTGTTTATTTCCTTGATTTGCATGCAAAGTGAGAAGGAACCAACTAGTTTGCTGAAAATAGCTTTAGATTACTCCTGCGCATTTGCTTTTTTTTAGTTCAATGGGATCTTAAGGAGCCTAAATGATGGAGTAATTATTAATGTTGGGCTCAAACAAAAACATCAGAAATTACAGTCTGACAAATCTGAAAATGTATTATAAATAATAACCATTATTTTTCTTTTGTTAGACAGCAGCCAAATATGTCATACTTTACAAATTGTATATAATGTACAACACTTTCACACATTGGCTTAGGAATCCCAGTTTTTCTCATCTTCTTTTCAAAACTCTACAGTCCTTCCCTACAAGTTGGATATCTGAAAAATGAAATACTGGGCGAGTTCCATAGAAAGGCCACATTCTGAAAGATGTGCTGGTTAGATGCATTGACCCGAACAGGTACTGGACTGTGGTGACTGTTACTGTGAAATTCCCAGTAACTTCAATGCAATATTAATCTAAGCTTATGACTAATAAATAATCTTTAACCTTAGCTTTAACTCTCATCATCAAGATCACACCTTATAGCTTATATGAAGCTTTTTCACTGAACACAGAACACTGAATTAGAAAGTTGGTGAAAGTATATTTTTTGTTAAAAATATCTCAGTGAAATCCAAAGTGGAGGAAAAATCAATCTATTAAATATTAATGGTTTGGGCATACATGCATTTTGTGTACATCTCAATTATTGCCAAACTTCAGTCATCACCTTTCAGTCTTAACACTCAAATTGTTTCAAAACAATATACCTTCTGATTCATGATGAGAAACAGAGACAATACTCAGTTAATAATAAAAATGTTTAAGATATCCTATTTTCTTAATCATATGACTGAATATTGTAAATTGTTCAAATGAATTTACAATTCTAAACTAACACTTCTGAGTGACAATAAAGTTACAAAGGTAAAGTTTATTTTTTAGTCACAAGTAAGGCTTACATTAGCACTGCAATAAAATTACTGTGAAATTCCCCTAGTTGCCACAGTCCAGCACCTGTTCAGGTCAATGCACCTAACCAGCAGGTCTTTCAGAATGTGGGAGGAAAACCATGCAGACACGGGGAGAACGTGCAAACTCCATACAGACAGTGACCCAAACCAGGAATTGAACCACGTCCCTCGCGCTGTGAAGCAACAGTGCTAACCATTGTGCTACCGTGTCGAATATTCCATTGTTTAACTCAATGAATAATTGACTGCACATTCAAAATTGACTGAAACTTTGGACATAAACTAATCAAATTGTTTCCTGCATGCAAAACAATTCTGTTATGTCCTCAAAGGGGTGCCACGGTGGCACAGTGGTTAGCATTGCTACCTCACAGCGCATGAATCTGGGTCAATTCCAACTTTGGGTGACTGTGTGGAGTTTATATTTCTTCCTGTGTCTGCGTGGATTTTCTCCAGGTGCTCCAGTTTCGTCCTACCGTCCAAAGGTGTGTAGGTCAGGTGGATTGGCCATTGTAAATTGCCCCTCAGTGTTGAGGGTTAGCAAGGTAAATACATTGGATTACAGAGATAGGACTCGGATGGGATTGCTATCAGTGCAGGCTTGATGGGCCTGATTATCTCCTTCTGCACCATATGGATTTTATGATTCTATGATCCAAATTCACCAACAGACAATACTTACTAATGAGGTAACTGCAGTTACGTGTTACTGTACCGTTCAGGGAGGTAAATTGAACGCTGAGCAATAGCCTTGAATTAAAGTTTTAGTGATTAAAAAGAAAGTAGAATATATTCAACCCTTTTTCAAAGTGTGCTGAACCTGAACAAGGTGATAGCTTGGCTCAGTTAGTTAGGTGGCTAATGTGCAGTTCAGAATAGCACATGTTGACACCCCTTTCTGTTCAAGTTGACTTGGCCTGTTCCTCAGTTAGAGTCAATGGAAACCACCAGTGCCAAAGCCAACTACCAAGAAAAACAGCTCAATATTAAGTATCGGCAGACGATGAGCCAAAGACCTGTCTTTGGATGCAGAATACATTACGGGCGTAATCTTACCGGCCACTTACACTACATTTCCACTGCAGCGAGATTGGAGAATCTGGTGCCCAGCCAAATCTCCATTCACCGTGCAGCAGGAGGTGAAATCCCACCAACATGAATAGCCATAACATTCCGGCCTATATCATGGAGGCTGGAAAATATCAGAAGAATGTTTTTGTCGACATTTTAAATAGACACAGGAAAGAAGTTGTTTCAAAATCAAGTAAATGACACTTTGAAAAGAATCAAGTTCAACTGCAGTCGACGCATAGCACTCAGACAATTTCAGAAAAAAAGTATAGCATGATACATTTTCAAAATTCCATGGCCAGAAGTGGATGCTATTGTCAGGGCAGCATCCCAAGTTTCCTTTAGACCAAGTGGATTGCTCGGTCACCTTAGAGAATTGGTGTGCAACTGAAGTTATATAAAGGCCACAAATGATAAGGATGGCCATATTCCTGCCTAAAAGAGCATTGGGATTAGAGGATTTTTGAATCAGTGTCAGAAATATTGCAATTTCAAGTTAAGTCAATTGCGTGTGATAACTGTACTTAGTTTCTTTTCATTTCAATAACATGACAGTGACACTCAATCATCTGACTCAAGATAGTGAAGTCCGGATGCAGTGAAGTGTTCATGTGAAAATCATATTCTTATAATACAATTGTTCCTTTCACTAGAAGTAATTCTAATGAAGGTGCTCAAAGAATTGCTGATTAATTATTTCTTATCTTTTACGTAATTAGCTTTGGGAATACTTCCGCAGTAACCTGATGCTATAGCCTCTGTATTAATCTTAGTGGGTTCCGAGCAGGGGGAATTACATGACATAAGCAGACCCTGGAAAGAGAGTCGGCTTTTTGGAGGGGGTGGGGGGGGCGGGGAAATGAGCTTACTAAAAGGTTCAAAGTGCTAAACAAGCATGAAACCAGAGCAAAATCATTTTTGAGGGCGAGTTAAGAATGGAATCTTACATCACTCAGTGAAAAAGCTCATGCAAAACAGGGGAAGGAGCAGTTCACCTGAAAGTTCATCTGAAAGCAGGCATATTGCAACAGAAGTTGCAGCTGTG
This sequence comes from Sphyrna mokarran, assembly GCA_024679065.1. Lineage (NCBI taxonomy): Eukaryota > Metazoa > Chordata > Chondrichthyes > Carcharhiniformes > Carcharhinidae > Sphyrna > Sphyrna mokarran. The sequence continues at coordinate 66,031,040 of JAGIQG010000011.1, read as the reverse complement.
CGTGCTCCAGTGCCTGCTTGTTCTTGCAGTTGTTACCAAGGGAGAGATCTACTCTCAGCCCCAATAGATAATCCATCAGTTCACTTGTCTTCAGTGTTTTATGCAGCAAGACAAAGAAACCCTCAATGCATCCTCTGTAATGACATGGGAGGAGCCAGAGGCAGTACTTACTTCTAGAACCACTGGTACTACATGGCTGTCAGGCCCATTTGATAGCACATCTGAAGCTACAGAGGTCTATCTGACCTGGTAGTCTGAGTAAGTGCTGCCCTTCCAAAAGTCAAGAAGCTGAGCATTTGTTAGTCTGCCCTGCTTTGTGATCACACCTCTTGTAAACTCTGTTGCTGTTCTCTCTCCTGTACAACTGCTGATCTCACCACAATAACTTACCATCGTCAGGGATGGTGGTCACTTTCCTCTTCTGATGTATTGTCAAAAATATTTCAGTTCCATCCTCTCCTGATGGAGCTTTCTTGATGGCCTGTGAACTTGTACATGGCAAGAATTCTGGGAGCTCTTTGCCTGGGGGAAACTGGCAAATCTGCTCTCAAAAAACAAACCTTTATTGAGTTTGGGCCTTTGAAAAGTGCATGGGAAACTATCACTGGTGAATATTCGGAACCCCAGAAAACCTAAGTTGCAGGTGTTAAATATGGAGGAAAGTGAATTCATGCCAACAGATTCTCATTTGCATACAACTAAATGTCTGCCCAAATGATTGCTGAATAGGTTGTAATCACACTCTACTATTCCCGAAATATAACTACATGCTTGACCACAATCCATCCACTTTTGTCTCTAATTCGCCCCCGTGAAAGGCAAAAGGAAGGCAAGGTCAGTCCTCATCAAGTAATAGTAGTGCATCATTGAAAAACTATCAGTAATACCATGGAAATATTTACTATATGCAATCAGCTGTTTGAACAATTTGTTTTTGCAATAAATGACAATCTCACCCTGCCTACTTTAATAAAAGAGAAAAATTCCAGAAATAAATGGTCATTACTGGAAACATTGGTGAGGGTGCTGCACTCGTCCAATTACCATCTGCAACAGAAAAAAATATAGTTATCTCCAGAGTTGTTTTGGTTCTAGTCAATGGAAGGGGGACAATGTGGTTATAGGTGTGAGTGACAATGTACACAGTTATCCTCACCACACTAAATAAGTCCTGTTCTGTGGTGATCACACTGAAGTAGCATGTCATTTTAAATGGGCTGCCACGAAACAGCTGGCATTGGGCCAAAGTTAAACATGGTCTGCAGAGTTAATCCTTCCTAAATCCATGCTTAATAGATGAATACTGCTGTTAAGGGATGCAACATTGAAAATTCAAAATTACTTTTCTGTCTTTATCTATTTTTCTACACCTTGCTAATTGAGCAATTATAGCAATTGTCTCTTTCATTGTGCATACAATATTTTGAAAACTGGAGAAAATGAAAATCAATAACCTAATATTTTGAAAAAACTTCTATTTCCAAGCATTTGTCATTAAAATGTTCCCTATTTCCAAGTAAAGTTGCTTTAGGTCACGGAAGATAGTTTTGCTCCTACCCAAATCCTACAATCTTCTCTCAACATTTGAAAGTGACAACAATAATGTTATATGCATAACCCAAAATTGTTACCAATATTAGCAGATGCACACTTAATACATTCATTCATGTGACCTACTTCTTCCCGTCATCTTAGTCGGAGTATCACTGCATTTAAAATAATAGGGATTAGCATCTACATTTAAATTGAATGCAGAAAATGGACATCTGAACATAGCTCTGCTAATAATTGATAATTTGCTGGTTACCATATTTCCTGCACAGTGTAGATTTTAAATGGTCGGGAACTGGCTTCACGTGAAAATAGGAGTGCTCTGTTGCTTTGAATTGAGAATTCTAATCTTGAACTTATCAGCAAATTCAGTTTAGACTGAATGAGCGACGGTTCTCTGGTTATCTCTTTCACCAGAGGGATTACAGCAGATCCCAGCTCAAAGCTGCAGTAGGTGATGCACGGCAGCCCACAGATATTGCTAGTCTATGAGCACTCCTGGGACTTGCTGCGATGATATTGTAGGTTTGTATCAAAGTCTGCTATTGTTGCTGAACCTTACCGGGCAACTATGCATGGAAATGTATCACTTAAGTAGATCGGTTTAGCTCAGAAAAATTCTGACAAGGTCAAGATAACCACAGCAGAGAACCTTTCTTTAAATCTTCTTGATCCAAAGCTTCATACTATTGTATCAACAGTCACCTCAGATAATGGATTCAGTGGCAATACATATTCAGATTCACATGAATGAATTTAAATATATGCTTCGTTTGCCTGCTCCACACAAAATGATGCAGAGAAGAAATATTCCAAAATCCAGAAGAAAAAGCACTTAGGAGATTTATGAGCCTCAAAATAGTAATTTAAATTGTATAAACTCTACTGAAAAGGCAGTGCATAACTGAACTAAAAGGCCAGAGGATCACCAACAATTGGTTTGTAGGCCTCAACTAGATAATCAGGCCTAGCTGACAACACATGCTACATCTTCATAGGCAATTTCCCGAAGAGAAAAATCAATTTCCAGCCCCATATCTCAGTAGCAGACGCCCTTAAGTAAGTTCATAGAGTTAGAGTTAGAATCAGAGGAAATATTGCCACTCTCAGTGCCACAGAACAGATTCTTTAAAAAAACAACAGGTGGAATTCTTCCATTTTGAGACTAAGTGCCATGGCAGGGGTGGGAACATGGAGTGCTTCTCATTGCAGTGCACTCCCAACACACTGCTGTGATGTTCCCAGGGTTTAGGGCAGCCTCCATCCCAAACTCATGAGGTAGCCTCAGGCATCATGCTGGTGAGAGCCAACATCTGCACGCACGTAGTTCCAGATGTGTTTCATCGCAGAGAATTACATGTGGCGGGTTTGAGTCCTCATCCATATCAGATCTACAAAGTGCACGTAATGTTCATGCTGGTGTCTAGTGAGTCCTTCAACACGCCATGGCGGGCACCAGCGAGAGTTCCACTGTAAATTCATACCAATGTGAAAACAATTTGTGGGTCTCCCATCATACTTTTCCCCCAGGCCCACCATTCAACCTGCTGATGGGGAAACACGCTGGTGAGAAATACATTTATAACTATGTGGCGTGCAAATGTCAGCTCTCACCGGCACAATGTCTGAGGCTGCCCTGGAACCTGGGAACATTATAGCAGTGGGCTGGGGGTGGGCATTGGGTGCGGAAAGCAGGTCCCAAGTATATTTCACCCAAAACAAGAATTGAACCTGCACTGTTGGCATTATCCAGAAACACACAATAGCTAAACTGCCAACTGCTAACTAGTGACCTACTTAAGAAAATTAAATGTCCAGTGCTAGAGAATGCATTTAAAAAAACATAAGTGTTGTAGACTGAACCCAGACCATTCCACTGCTAATATGGTTGTTTCATGTTTATTTCACATGTCTCTGAAAATGTTATGTTATACCAATTTCTACTTTGTATCTATGGATTGCCAAACATCGCACACTTTGTTAACAGGAAATGTGAAAAGTTCAATTAAATTAAATATTAAAATACTAGTTAATTCATCACCAGAGGTCCTTGCATTGTTTAGATTCAAACTTTGTGTGTTTTATATTTCTATTGAAAGTTAGGGCCATTTCTCAATGGGCCCTAAAATTCTGTAATTCTTTCCCTAAAGCTTTCCATTACTTTAGTCTTCATGAAGATGCTGCTTAAAATCTGCCTGTGTAGCCAATCCTTTGGTTACTTGTCCTCATATCTGCTGATGTCAAATTTGATTTGAAGGTGCTCCTGTGAAGCACAAATGTCAAAGTGCAGACTAGTTGCTGTTGCAATAGCACGACTTTGAGTTCAGAACTCAAACAGCATTATTAATTGAGACAAATTGCTATAGGGTCATTTGGAAACAAAGTTGGTCAATGGCTTAGTGCAACATATCTTGAAAATAACTCCAGATCCAAGGTGTATGGTGGTTGACAATCTACCAGGTGTAGAAACCTGATGTAGAAATTGGTATAATAATAACAACCCATTTTCAAGGACATGAAATAAACATAAAACAACCATATTAGAAGTTGAAAGGTCTGGGTCCAATCTGCTATATTATGTTTTTTATATACATTCTCTAGCATTGAGTATTTAATTTTCTGAGGTTGGTGACTAGTTAGCTCAGCTGACTGTTTAATTACTGTGTGTTTTCAGACACAGGTTGCAGTCCTGTTCTGGGTGAAATATACATTTTTGATATAAATTTTTACATCATGACCAATTTATTTTTGTACTATTTGCAGCTCATTGGATAGCACTGTCGCACCTGATGCGTAGGTTCAAATACCACTCAGGAGACTTGAGCACAAAACATAAGCTCCTGCTTCAGTGCAATATTAAACAATATTCAAACTTCTTTTTGCTGTGCACAGCTAGCTTGTTGTGCTGCACTGTCCCTTTAAGATTGACATTTACTCATACATGCAGACACATTAAAAGGGAACATAGTTTATACATGACTTATTTTTTTCCCTGTATGAAACATTCCTGGTTCTGTTAATACGCACATTGTGCGGCTTAAAAGAGAACATTGACACTAAGCAAGTGCTACATTGGAGGTCGTGCAGAGAAGGTTCCCTGAATGGTCCTAGGGATGAGGGGAGTTGTCCCATGATGAGACGCTGAGTAAACTGGTCCAATATTCTCTGGAGTTTAGAGGAATGAGAGACAATCTGATTCAAACACCCTTTCTTTTATGTTTCATAGAGTAGATACTGAGAGATTGGTTCCTCTGGTTGGGCTGATGTGTGTGCTATTGCAGACCAGAACACCTCATTCACCTGACGAAGGCCATAAAACCGAAAGCTTGCGAGTTTACTATCAAATAAATTCAGTTTGAATGTGGAGTAGAAGTGACAGGTCATATGATAAAATCCTGCTCCCAGTTGGAGTATTGTGCGCAGTTCTGGTCACCTCATTATAGGAAGGATGTAGAGGCTATTGAGAAGGTTCAGAGGAGATTTACAAGGATGCTGCCTGGATTGGGAGGCAGGCCTTATGAAGATAGGTTGAGGGAGCTAGAACTCTTCTCACTGGAGAAACGTAGGCTGAGAGGCAACCTGATAGAGGTTTATAAAATGTTGAGAGGAATAGATAGGGTGGACTCTCAGAGACTATTTCCCCGAGCTGAAATGGTCACTACGAGAGGACATAGATTTAAGGTGCAGGGAAGCAAATACAAAGGAGATGTCAGGGGTAGGTTTTTCACTCAGAGGGTAGTGAGTGAATGGAACCGACAGCCGTTGGAGGTTGTTGAGGCAAACTCACTGGGGTCTTTTAAAAGACTTCTGGATGACTATATGGAAAAGAATAGGATGGGGGTTATAGATAGGTCTGTGGATTGGTAGATGTGATTGGCGCAACTCGTGGGCCGAAGGGCCTGTTTGTGCTGTATTGTTTTATGTTCTATGATATCTTGTGTTCTTGTGCACTTCCTTTTGGGTGTGACATTAAACTAAGGCCCAATGCCCTCTCAGGTGGATGAAGAAAATCTCATGCCATCATTTTGAAGAACAGCAAAAGGTCATCTCCAGTACCTGGGCCAACATTCATTCCTTAACCAACAGAACAAGGAAAGGTCATCAAGTCATTATTATTGTGCTCCATGTAGATCATTTGTAAGAGACTAGCTGTCATGATTTTTTTAATGGTGACTACGCATAAAAATAAGACTTGTAATTATATTCTGTCTTTCATGATCGCAGGTCATCCCAAAGCACTTTATAGACAATTGAATGTGTTTTGTAATGCAGGAAAAATGCCAACCAATTTATGCACAGCAAGCTCCCACAAACAACATGATAATCACCAAATAATCAAGGGAAATTTTGGGAAAATCCCACTCAGCCTCCAGGTTATAGCCTGAAAGTTGCCTTCCCGCAGCTGTGGGTTGTGGTTTGGATCAACACTATAGACAAGCTTAGAGGCCTGGCCTGCCTAGGTACGGCATCAGCCGCAGGTGGACTCGATAAAGGAATCACCATTCCATCCATCCCAGTGCCCCAAACCTGCAACATACTAGTCTGGTTACACAGACCAGTTTTTAAATTTTAATATAGAATCCCTACACTACAGGAGGAGGCCATTTGGCCCATTGAGCTGTACCAGCCATAATTCCTATTCCCATAACCCTCATTTACCATGCCAACCGTCCTGACATTAGGGTCAATTTGGCATGACCAATCAACCTAACCTGCACAACTTTAGACTGTGGGAGAAACCAGAGTACCCAGAGGAAACCAATGCAGACATGGGGAGAAGGTGTAGACTCCACATAGATAGTGATCCAAGGCTGGAATTGAACCTGGGTCCCCCTAACTACTGTACCACCATGCCACGCCAACTTTTCACATTTGAAAAGTTTGGAGAGAAGAAACCTCCATTTTGAAATCTCTTCTTCCTCACTTAGCTGCTGCTGAAAGCTCTTATCAGTCCTCTTCCTTAATAGGATGGTGCGCACATTCTCTGGCCACTAATTGGCGAACTTGGAGAAAATCACAGGTTGGTGGCTCTTTTCCACACAGTGCAGGCTTCTGATCGCTATTTTAGTTTGTTGATAAGGTTCACGGGACCTCTTGCACAAGAGACGAGGGTGCTACCAAGTGAGACACAGCTGCCACCTTTAAAATATTTGATTGGCTTTGAAGCATTTTGGTCATGAAATATATCTTTCATTGGGAGTCATTTGAAAAGAAAAGCAGGTGCAGTGTGAAACAGGCTGCCAATTAGCCATCAGCCTGTTCAATGCCATTGACCAGAATCACCTTTTTTTATTTTGTGTCACTTTGTGCCAACAAGACTGAAGCCAGAAGGAAACTGCTTTGGGATCTCCAACTATCAAAATGCAATCCAATTTTGCAACAATTTTACATTTCAGATATGTTCAAGTAGGCTTTGATGAATCTCTGCATAATTATGACATCAGAATATTATGTCTTTTTCATGCCAATGAAAGAAGACGTTGACCAATCCAGGACAGGCATTTTCATAGAATCCCCTACAGTATAGAAGGAGGCCATTTGGCCCATTGAGTCTGTACTGCCTACAATCCCATCCAGGCCCTATTCCCGTAGCCCACATTTACCCTACTAATTCCTCCTGACATTAGGGTCAATTTAGTACTCCCAATCAACCTAATCCGCACATCTTTGAACTGTGGGAGGAAACCGGAGCAAACCCATGCAGACACAGGAAGAAAGTGCAAACTCTACACAAAGAGTTACCTGAGGCTGGAATTGAACCTGCATTTCTGGTGCTGTGAAGCAGCAGTGCTAACCACTGTGCCATTGTGCTGCCCCACTTTCATCTAAAATTCACATCTTGAATTCTCAGTGGGGAAATCTTTTGGCAACACAGTTTTTCCCACTGTTTTGTGCTTGAAATATAATTACTGCCTGCTCAGGAGAAAACGATATCCTTGATCAGATAACCCTGACTCAAGCATAAAACGTCTCAGGAAATTAGTTATGCATCTTCACTTTATGAGATGTGCAGTCAACTATAAACCCAACAGCGAAACCTGCAATGTCAACAATTGACATTTTAAATTTGTTTTCTTCCAACGTCCTCAGTAACTCTAATGGCTGGATTTCGGTGACTTCAGGGAGGCATAATGAAAACTGTCTGTCTGCTCTCTCCTATCCTCACATCTCAGCTCTTCCAATACAGCAATCGGATAACCTTTTCACAACTACCCGGCAGGAAGGCGGCCAATTAGTGGCACCAAGAGAGGTGGGGGGATTGAGTCTCTAACAGGCTCAATCAATTTTGAATTTTGCAAATTCAAAATGGTGGGTAGGCTTCACGGCCCCTTCCCGCCTTCTGTAATTTCGGAAAATGGTGTGTTGACTTTGTATTGCTGACCTAACTTAATCATGTCTTATTTTACATTCATGTAAGCAGGGTGAGGAGAGGCAGCCAGATTAGCTACCAATTAGTAAAATCCAGCCTTAAGTTATAGTTTATGCAATTGACCTTCTGACAGGTGGAGCTGCCCTCAGCCCTTTTGAAAGGTTTGAAATTTAAAAATATCAGCAGCTGCTGGATCAAGGAGGCCCGCAGCCACACCTGTGGCCAGGTAGGTATGCAGGGGGAGAGGCAGGGGAACCACCCAAACAATCCTGGAAATTGCACCCCCACGCCCTACTTTGAATTACCTCTTGATGTCTGCTGTGCTCCCTTCAATCAGTGGTGTCAATCGAGTTCCAAGGTCATTATCAGTTGCTGCATGCAAAAGTTCTCTCTCAAATCAATGCCAAATCTCTTGCCAAAAATTTTAATCTGTGATGCCTTGTCATTGTAACATTAGCTAATGAGAATTTTTTTTTTTTGCTTGTCTATCTTACTCAAGGGCATCTTGACAAATATATGAATAGAATGGAAATAGAAGAATATGGTTCCCGGAAGAGTAGGGGTTTTAGTTCAGTTGGGCAGCCTGGTCAGTGCAGGTTTGGAGAGCTGAAGAGCTTGTTCCTGTACCATAATTTTCTTTGTTCTTTGTTCAAATGTTTCATCCCATCTGGATCTTCTTTACTCCAAGGCAAACAATCATAACTTCTCCAGCCCTAACCTTATGGCTAAAATTCCTCATTCCTGGAAGAACTCTGATAATTCTCACCACACCCTTCTCAAGGATCTTCATATCCTTCTTAAGATGTGCAAACCAGAACTGGTTACAACACCCTAGCTGTTGCCTAAGCAGGGCTTTGTAAAGGTTCAATTGTCCCTGCAGTTGTAATGTGGAGATGCCAGCATTGTGGGTTTACTATCAAATAAACGTGTTTGACTTTGACCTGCAGTTGTATTCCGTGCTTCTATTGATTAAACAAAAGATCCAATATGCTTTGCTAACTGCCTGCTCCAACATGCCTTGCTGCTTTCAAAGATGTTTTAGCATACAACTCTCCTGATTAAAAAGTTTGTGTCAGCGTGGAACAAAATTTTAAAATGAAACACCATCATAGGATTTAAGAAAATAAGAACATTAGTCAAAGAAACAGTCGAACAAAATAGACAAAATTATTTAATTCACCATTGACAAAATGGCATCTGCACTGGTGGATATTTATCATATTCAACTATTCCTGCATTCATTTGCATTTTTCTAGTGGGTAAAAATCTGTGCCAGTGTATATTTTTCATCATCTCATTGCCTTTTAACCTCCTATTGTGATTCAAGTACACAAGGAGACAGATATTAGAATAGATAACAGGTCTAATTCAAGCAATAACCTATTCTGTGCGCAAAAAGAGAAAATAGAGGTACTCTTCAATCTTCAAATGAAGTTATCTTCCCCAATGCATAAATGAGATGATCAATCCAAGTAGCAAATGACCAAGATTGCAATCTATTTGAAGGTGAATTGCAGACAATGAGAAGCAAATGTTTAATATAACCCAGAATGCAATACCACTTAGGCAGTGTAATCTTTCTGGCAATTACAGGTAAAGGGCTAAATTAAAATTATGTTTCCAAGATACATTTGAGAAATTAGATTAACAGCAGTGGCCAAACACTACTTTGAGCTTTGATTTATTTCAAACACTTGTTGGCAGCTGCCTTGAATATTTCTTTAAGAAATCATTTATGCTAGAATCCAAAATTACCTCAGTTTCCCATTTCAGAAATGCACAAGCTTGCATTGCAATTGACACATCCTTTGCCAAACAAAAAGAAACTTGTGCATGTGTTTTTGGGCTATCGGGTGTGTGTCCTTGGCAGGAACAGAAGCGGGCGTGAAGCGAGTTCTAGGCCACGGTGGGCCCCTAGGTGCAATTTCACATTGGATGGCCAATTAATGGTTATCCAGAATAAAATGTGCTCTGTGAAAGGCTGAGTACTTTTGGGAAGAGAGCAGGGAAGAGGACAAGTGCCAAGAACCGGGAGGGTACCGGCTGGCATTTGTATTGTGCTCCCTCTGAGGGACAGCCGCTGCAGGACTGAAGACCTGTGGAAAATAATTGGCAATGGAGTGCCTATGGAAAAGGCAGCACATTCAGACACAGACCTCAGCCTCCAGACAACTTTTTAGATTTTGTTTTGGCCCTGACAGATCATTCCACCCTGGATCTAGGTTGAACGTAAAAGACAAAGGTTGCCTGGTCAATCAGTTGCCCGCCAATCATAAAAGCAGGCATGCCCCATAAAACTGCATTCCATTGGCTCTTTAATGGACTAAATTCCCTCCTTGATTTTCAGTGGGCACACTTCCATCTTTATGTGCACCCGCCTGCAGAAATATTCCTCGAGTGCGCAAAGAGATTGGAATGCATGCTCAATGTCTTCTTGCATGATTTTATGTGCTTCTAGGTTGGGCACACACCTCATCCAAACAACATAAAATTCTGGCCATTAGAATTAAAAATTGCATTTCGAGTCACTATTTTTTTTTCTCTTTCTTTACATTTGTTTACTTTCAAATTGTAAACTCTCAAATCACAATGCAGGCACAGTGTGAAGTGAAACCAAAACCTTCATACATGCAGCGACCTTAGTTTAACATGAATCTCACTGATGTTTTAACTTTTTTTTTAACGTAGAAACACACAATGAGAATCTATAGCTTGTTTCCAATATCCAAAAGTACAGATTACTTAAAACTACCTCTGTTTTTCTGATACCTGCAAGTACATAAGCCCAAGATTGAAATTAAGGTATTACAAAACACTACTTATAAACTACAATAAGGATGTATCATGGTTTGTAAGGTAAGTTGTCAAGTAGAGAGCTGAGAATTCATCTTGTAATTGCAACTTGAAATAAGGCTATCTAGACTTGTTATCAGATTGTCTTTAAATAGCTGTTGTTCTTTAATATTACTTATTGCATGGCTCTCGATATTAATAGGCAATAGGACAGGTGTCAGTAAGTGGTCTACGCCATCACAACAGGCCATGAAGAACATCCTTTTTGACAATCCAATGTTCATTTTAATTGCACTTTTAAAGGCACAAAATAAGTGGAAATGATTGCTATTGAGCAAATCAGAATGTGCAACCGAAGTGATTCTGTCTACTTAAGCCAATCATTAAATTTTGACAGACAGACTCAAGATGTGATATGTACTGGGGCAAGACGTTTAATTAAACAGATGATTGACCGGCCATAACATTGCTTCAGCGCAAAGTTGATAGGATGTTGTATTATTAAAACATACCCATCCTTCAAATCAAACGTTGAATTATAGTCTATCCTGCCCATTCCAGTGGCTCACGCGGACACTAAAAGATCCCCTGCCGCTATTTAAAGAAAATAGGGAACTCAGAAAACGCAAGTATAAGAAAGTTTTGATTGAGGAAACAATACTCCATATATTCGACATGTCCATCCAGCACAAGAGCATGATTTATCTTTCATAGTCACTCCCATTCAATTGATTCCTTACTTTAATGTATTTAATATTCCTTATTCAATCTCCACTGAAAAAAAAAATCAATCAGTTCTCTGAATATCTGTATAATCCTTACCTTTCAAGGCATAACCACAGGCCTTTCCACCTGACAACTAGCCTCTCAATCTCGCCTGCTGCTAGCTGAGAGAAAGAAAGAAAACTACAAATCAGAACCTGGCATTAAATTTGACAGGAACTCTGTGTTGTCACACTTCCCACTATGACTTCTCCCAAGGCTCTCTTCATCCCTAGAAGTAGAGGCCTGAAAATCAGCAACAAACACTCTGGCTAAATTCAAGGTAAATCTTTCACTACTAAGCACCATCAATACAGCTCTCAATCTTCCCACAACAACTTTTCGCTACCTCACACGTGACACTCTAAGATCTGTCAGAACAAGACAGCCAAATTTATGATGAATCTGGAGCCATTTCTAGAAATGCATTGCTTGTTTCGAACTAGGGCAGCATAGTGATACAATGGTGAATCCTTCTGCCTCACAGCGCCAGGAACCCAGGTTGAATTCCAGCCTTGGGTCACTGTCTGTATGGAGTCGGCATATTCTCCGTGTCTGTGTGGGTTTCCTCTGGATGCTCCAGTTTCTTCCCATATCCAAAGATGTGCGAGCTAGGTTGATTGGCTATGCTAAAGCCACCCTCATGTTCGGAGGCGAGCAGGCCAAACGAGGGTTACGAGAATAGGGCCTGACTGGGATTGCTGTTGGTACAGACTGGATGGGCCAAATGGCCTCCTTCTACATTGTATGGATTCTATTCTAGGGCTGCTCCAAACTCAATTTTCACTGGGATCTTACCCTTCTGGCCCTGAAAAAGTATTTCATACATGTGTTATTACATGTCTCTATTATGATTTTTAGACATTTTAAAATGATATTCTTTTAATATCATAACATCTTAGATCTTATCTTTACCACATAGGAATTACCCTAATTAACTCCAGTTTTTTTTTTAATTGAATTCAAATTCCACCAACTGCCATGGCAGGATTTGAACCAAGTCCTCAGAACATTAGTTGAGTTTCTGGACTAATAGCCTAATGGTACAGGCAGAAAAGGCAAAAGATACTTGTCTAGTGATTGATCTGAATGGCCCAGCAGCAAACAATAATGAACCAACAGCAAACCATGGTAAAAGAAGAGAGTAGTGCCAATTTACTACGATAAATATATTTGGCATGCATTGACAAAATGGACAGTAATCTAGGGGACAAATGAGGACCAAAGGAAACACTGTGCACTGTAAAATTGCACACATTGTCACTTTACCATCAGTGCCTGCTGAAATTAGTCACAAGGGTATTGATCTTGTGCCTCACTTGGAAATGGCTGGAAGAATGAATTTCAGCTGTACATTTCCACATATTTATAGCCTGATACATTTCCCACATGACTCAATCGAGCTGACCCATAAACAGTTGAGGCTGGCTGAATGAAGGGAACAATTCTCAATTGATGTAGACAAAAAAAGATCGGCCAGGATTTTGCACGGGGTTTTCGAACAGTGAATAGTCAGTGTTTTCCCTCGGAAGCCGAGTCATCAACGCATGGATAGAATCATGCAGAATTCCTAGAGTTGTGATGTGCCATCCACTGCTTCCTGACTGTGTGCTGCATCTTCCCCTACACCGTCCCCTCCACCACTACCCCAAGCCAGCAATCAATAAATCCAGTCAATGTGTCGAGAGTTTGCCTTTTCTATTCTCACATCACTCTCAGAAACTTTCATAAAAAGTTGCATCTTGTCCAATCAGATGTAATTGGCTTTCAGTTTTGGCACTGAAAAAAGTAGCTTATGTGTGTTATTAAATGTATGATTTTTAGACAACATTTTAAAATGATTTGCTTTTAATGTCATGATATCTTAGTTCCTATCTTTTCATATACGAACAATCCAGTTAATACTTATTTCCAATTTTTCTTTCCTTTAATTGAATTCAAATTCCACCATCTGCTATGGCAGATTCGAACCTAGTTCCCAGAGCATTAGTCGAGTTTCTGGACTAATAGCTGAACGATAACATCACTAGATCGTCACTACCCTTATAGGTAAATGAGGAAACATTTTCTTGCCCAATTGGTAATAGGGGACCTGTAACTCATTGCCTGAAAGGATGGTAGAAGCACAGATTCCCACTGTATTTAGGAAGGATGTGGGTATTTACTTGAAGAACCATGTCCTGCTGGGCTAAGGATGAAGTGCAGAAAAGTGTAATTACTCCAGGTAACTCTTTATTAGCCAGCACAGAGACAATGGGATGAATAGTTTCCTTCTGTGTCTTAGAACGTCTATGATTTCTATGATTCATATGTTCAACCATCTGGAAAACCTGAAACAAGAGAATCCGTCAAAGAAAGGTCGCTCAATGTTGGTCTGGAGAATTGGATGATCTCCTATGGGGCTGCTTAGAGTCAGTAGGCTACAGTAATTGACTTCATTAGTAAGTGTGCACCAAAGTAGCACACTCACATGTTTCCATGGTTTCCAGTTGGGATGAACAGGGATATCAACTGCATGCTGAAATCTAGGTCTGAGGCATTCAAGTCATATGGCTCTAACCTGTACAAGAAAGCCAGATATGACCACCAGGGTTCTATCAAAGATGCGAAAAGACAGTAGCAGACCAAGTTAGAATTCCAGGCAAGCCACACAAATTTTGTCAATTGTGGCAAGGTCTGCAAGATAAAGCAGGCTACAAGATGAAAACAGGTAAAATTGCTGGCTCCAACGCACCCTTCCCTGATGAGCACAATGCTGTCTCTTCTTGTTTTGAGCAAGAGATCAGCGAGAGCATGCTGTCCATTCCAGCCAAACCTGTATCCAAGGTCAGCATTGCCAACGTCAGAGTAGCCTTCTCAAAAATCAACCCAAGAATCATCCATCATAATAAAATGCTTCGAAAAGTTAATCATGGCACAAATCAATTCCTGCCTCCCAGAGTGCTTGGATCCACTACAGTTCACATACCACCATAGCAGATACCATCTCCCTGGCTCTGCACTCAATGCTGGAACACCTGGGTAACAAAGTCCGGCTCCTATTCATAGGCTGCAGTTTTACCGTCAACACCATCATTCCTACAAAACTCTTTTCCAAACTTTACGGCCTGGAGCTCAGCTCCTCCCTCTGCGACTGGATCTTAGACTCCCTAACACAGGGAACCATCAGTAAGGATAAGCAACAACATCTCCTCCACAATCATCCACAACATCAATGCTCCGCAAAGCTATGTCCTCAGTTCCTTACTATACTCTTTATATATCTTTGACTGTTGCCAAATTTCCCGCCAACTTGATTTTCAAGTTTGCTGATGACACTACCATTGTGGGTGAGATTTCAAACAATGACAAGACACAGTACAAAAGAGATAGAGGATCTGGTGAACCAGTGATGACAATAATCTCTCCCTCAATATCAACAAAACAAAGGAGATAGTTAGCAACTTCACAATGTGTAGTGGACAGCATGTCCCTGTCTACATCAAAGCAGACAAAGTAGAAATGGTCGAAAGCTTCAAGTTTTTAGGTGTCCAAATCACTACCAACATCTCCGTGCAGATGCTACGGCTAAAAAAAGCCAACAAAGCCTCTCCTTTATTAGGAGACTAAATAAATTTGGCATTTCTGCTACAGCCCTCACCAACTTCTACAGATGCATTACAGAAAGCATTCTATCTGGTTGTATCACACTTGATATGGCTCCTGGTCTGTCCACAAGAAACTACAAAAGGACATGAATGAAGCCCAGCCCATCATTCAAACCAGCCTCCCATCCATTAAAACTATCTACACTTCCCGGTACTTGAAAAAAGAATCAGTATAATCAAGGACCCCACTCACCCTGAATATATTCACTTCCACGTTCTTCCATTGGGAAAAAGATACACAAGTCTGAGATCATGTACTATCCAACTGAAAAACAGCTTTTCCTCTGTTGCCATCAAACTTGTGGATGGACCTACCTCACTAAGTTGATCTTTCTCTACATCCTAGCTATGACTATAACACTCCATTCTGCACTCTCTCATTTTTTTCTCTATGTACAGTAAGCTTTGTCAGTATAGTGTGCAAGAAACAATATTTTTCACTGTATACTAATTAATACTTGTAACAATACTAAATAAATAGAATCAGACCATCTTTCTCCCAATTTCTACTGTACTTATCAAGAGTTATGACTGTTAATACACTGAATGACAATTAAATCGATTCAACTTATTTTCGAATTTCTCTCATATTTTCACTGTGTCAAGAATTATTGCCAGGATCTAAATCCACAAATGTAAATTCTCCCATTCAGGGATGATTAATATCAATAGTTGCCATAATCCTTTATTCCCCTTTCACAACTGGTTAAATGCATTCCAGTTGATGTTTCTCCATTAGTGGTAAAAAAAACAGCAGATTTTTGGGGCAGCAAGGTGGTTAGCACTGCTGCCTCTCAGCGCCAGAGACACAGATTTAATTCTGGCCTTGGGTCAGTGTGTGTGTGGAGTTTGTACATTCTCCCTGTGTCTGTGTGGATTTCCTTCAGGTGTTCTGGATTCTTCCCACAGTCAAAAGATTATGGGAGATTGATTGGCCAAGCTAAATTACCCCCTAGTGTTAGCAGAGTAAATACATGGGGTAATGGAGATACGACCTGGGTGTGATTGTCGTCAATACAGGCTTGATGGACCAAATGGCCTCCTTCTGGACTGTAGAGGATTTATCATTCTATTCTACGATTTTGATTTGATTATTCCCTACACTTAACCCCAACCATATATCTACTGTTATGTCATCCCAAGGTTGAATCCCCTTTGAAAGTGTCCCCAGCTATCCTCAGTGACATCAACAGTGTCCAACTGGGCCAACAAGGCACCAATGGCTATTTCCATGCAAAGCAAAAATTGCAAAATTTTCCTTCCTGGCTAATCTTACCACCAAGGAGAAAATAATCAGAGCCAGCTAACAGAATGAGGTCTTTATTTGGCAAGAAGGATGCCAAGTAGGGGAATAAAGACAAAGAGGTAGTGATAACAAAAAAATCTCAAGTAAAGATCAGGATGGTTGAGGCAAAAATAATCAAGTTTAAAAGAAATTTAAGTACATGAATTTCAATGTATGGAGTGTGAAATATAACATAAGAGAATGAGAAGCAATTATTCTGCAGTAAGACCGAGATTTATGAGAAGCAAGCAGTTGCAAACTGGATAAAAATGGAAAAAAAAGTCAAGATGCAACCCTTAGGATGGATAAAAAAAGATAAACTACAAGGCAGGTGACAATATTGGTTGAAAAGGGAATATGCATTGTATTGAGAGAGGGCTGATATAGGCATGAAAGGCTACAGGCAGCGTCTGTGCGTGGGATTTCCACACCCACAGCTCCCCATGGTATGTTTTCCAGCAGTGGAGGCAGCTTGCCATTAATACAATGTCAGGATTTTCCAGCCCCGCCGATGTCTGATGCTTTGTGTGGCTCACCTCTATTGTCTCCAGAAAAATTGACAAGGGTGGGGGTAGGGAGAGGGTCACTAAAATCCTGCGCAACATATCTGGAACTTAAATAATGGCTTGTGACAGCAGAGGAATAAAAAAAACACCTCGTGTTCTATAGGTTTAAATTATCCACGTACTGATTAAGACTGAGAAAGTTAGGAAATGGAGAAAGGATAATAGAGTTCTAATGTCTGTATGGCGCACCTTTCTTAAATGTTAGTAGGATTGGACAGCAGATGCAGAGACTGATCATCAATAATTAACGAAATCAGGGGGGCTAACTAAATGTTTGTGCTTCTCTCTGTGTCTGCATGGGTTTCCCATGAGTGCTCTGGTTTCTTTCCACAGTTTGAAAAATATGCTGGAAAGGTGGATTGGACATGTTAAAATTCCCCTTCAACGGTTGCTTCAGTATGCAGCAACTAGGGGATTTTCACACTAACTTCATTGCAGTATTAATGTAGGCCCATTTGTGATTTCTAAATAATAAATGAGGGTGAGCGTTCTGAAAGTAAAGATTACAAACAAAGTTTAAGGTCCAACTAAAAGAAAAATATTAATACAAGAATTCGAACAAGTACAGTATATATGTTAGAAAGCTGAGAAGTTGCAAGACACAAGAAAATATTAGCACACCAAACTGTACAGCAAGGAGGAAGCATGAGAGAAAGCTTCATAAAAAACATCAAACAAAGTTTTAAAGGCAGAAATGAAAGCTGAACTATTAAAAAGCAAACCCATAACACTGACAATTTGTGGCAGATGATCAAGAATGGCAAAGGGATTCAATAAACATTGTGCATATTTGTGCAGCATTCAGAGGGAATGTTTGTGACATAACTACCACAAGTTATGAAATAATCCACAATTCATTTAGCATTGTATTCAAAACAATTATAAAAAAATTACTTTGGTCCACTGTTAATAGAAGTGGCATTGCAGGGAAATTGTAATTTTAGAAAACAAAACTTAAATGATGCAAACTTGATGTGCAATGGAAATCTACAAGTTTGTGCCAAAATTGCTTGAAAGATTATTGATACGTGGAAATTATTGTAGCCAAGGAATGTATTTGCAATGCAGGTTGGTGCTGAATAAATCAATCTACACGCACAGTTGATAGTGAAATTAGAACCGTAGAAACCCAACAGTGCAGAAGGGGGCCATCCACCCAGAGCATCTGCATTGACTCTCCAAAAGAGGATCCTACCCCACACACCCCCATCTCTGGATCTACCATGCTAATCCACAAATGTTTGGATTGTGGGAGAGCACCCAGAGGAAAAACACACAGACATAGAAGAGTGTGCAGTCACCAAAGGCCAGAATTGAACCCAGCTCTCTGGCACTGTGAAGCAGCAATGCTAACCACAGCGCCACTTGCCGCCCACCAATCTTTAGTCATAAAGTATAGCTTAACGAGAATAAGACAGGCTACAGAGTATAAAGTAGAAAAGTGCAAAGATATTGGGCTGAATTTTCCCATAATTTGTCTGAGTGTCAGGCACTGCCTGAAAACTGACATACATCTGAGTACATTGTTGACACCACAGTCAGAATTATCCAACCTTACTTGTGATTCTCCAGTCTCGCTGAAGTGAATGGAATTTTGGCTGAATGCCAAATTCTCAGTTCTCATTGGCAGCAACGGCAGAGCATACAAGATCAAAGAATCACAGCCCTAATCCTCTGACACTCTCTGTTTCCCACCCCCCCAGCAAACTATAACCCAAGGAGGTCCATCCCAGCAGACACTGGCACTGCCCTCAGCACAACCAAGTTCATCACACTAGTGAAGTGTGAATATTGAGTGAGAGATCACCTGGAGGGGGTTCATTAATTGTATTAAAATATATTTAAATGTATTACAATGAGTTTGTTGCTCTTTGTGGACAGGAACGTGGTTATATCAGCAAGGGGCGGAAAAAATCTGGAAACACGACCTTACCAGTGAGTCTCTCACGGGATTTTGAGCCCATGTCACAGTTTGTGCTTGCAGTGGATGAACGCATAAAATTGCCCCATTGTATTATGTACAGGCTAGTTTTATGCCTGTCACCAGTTTGTTGTAAGTACCACAATCAATAATTCCAGGAGAAAGCAAAAGTGCGAACAATATAATCAGATTCAGCTACCAAGACAGATAAGGATAAAACTACCAAGTATTGATTTTTTTCAATCATTACGTACTAATATTAGCCACTGAATAAAGCACCATCTGAACTAATTAGGGAAAATTAAACAGATGGAGTGCTAAACTACATCAGAAAATTGCATAGTTTTCCTGATAGCTTTATGATTGAAATGGAATATAAAGAGTAATAATGTTCTTTAGAATTAATTTATGTCCTCAGATTTATCAGCTGATTTATTGTTCAACAACATGTTGAAGCAATGGTTTGAAACTTGCCCATGTCACATTATTACAAACTCAACAAGATCATTTTAAAACACTCTATTCAATAATATGCAACTTAGCCCTTATATCACTGTTCCATACTAAAAATTGTAACCATTAGAAAATGCAAAATATTTCTTTGCTCACTAAAAATCACCTTAGTAGCTCTACACTGTTTAGGAAAAGCTTTCATGATGATAAGGTTTTCTAGACCAAATACATTACATAGTCCCATCTATCCATCACCCTTCCATCTATGAAAAATGATAGACTCATGACAAAGAATCAATTTCAGATGGGGTGTTTTCATTTGGTGTACCTTCATATGAAGTTGCAATGCGTCATTGTGGGCTGTTGTGTTTAGCATTTGCATTTGTTGCTAAGCCACTGGCCACTCTAGAGTACACCAACGCACAGGAGGTGTCACCACTTTCCTCTGTCATCAACTAGTGACTCCCAGCTGCGATAATTGAAGTTTTATAGCCTTCATGTCATATTTGTAATTATCCTGGAAGTGGACTTTCAGACATTCCACAGAACACCTGGCTCTGGCTACCTGTGACGTGTAGATGCCAGCGTTGGACTGGGATAAACACAGCAAGAAGTCTCACAACATCAGGTTAAAAGTCCAACAGATTTATTTGGAAGCACAAGCCTCTTGCTTTCTGAGCTCTGCCCCTTCATGAGGTGAGTGGTAGTTCTGTTCGCAAACTCAATTTACAGCATAATGGTTGGAATGCGAGTTTTTACAGGTAATCAAGTATTAAAGGTACAGACAATAACATAGAAGCATAGAACATTACAGCACAGTACAGTACAGTACAGAGCACCCGGAGGGAAAATCATAGGGAGAACATGCAGACTCCACACAGACAGTGATCCAAGCTCAGAATGGGGGCAGAGACTCTGGGAAGGAGACTAAGGGCGGGGAAACCTGCTGCCACGCGGTATTTGGAATTGCTGATAGAAGAAGGGAGGGCTCGTCGGGGTTGGCCATCAGCAGGAGAGGTGGAGGGTGGGGAGGGATGGTGGGAGTGGGGGGTGGCAGTCAGGACTGCTGGGGTGAGGCAGGTTGAGAAGGAGTGGGATATGGTCAGGAGTGGTCCAGACACGTCCGGGAGGCCAGCAATCAGGTGCGGGGTGGGGCAGTTGCCCAACCAGTGGCTCGGGGGTCACAGGTCTGGCTAGCAATCGGGAGGCTGGTAGTGCAGCTACTGTACAAGCGCCAATCTCAGTGCTGACAGATCAGCTCATGCGTGGTTGCCTGCTCAACGCTATGCTACCAGTCTTTCCAGTGGCAATAGGCCCCATCTACTGATTTTCAGCGTGATTCACGCTAAGGCTCTCTGTGACGTACAGAATGTGGGAGATTCATTGTGAAAATCTTGCTGACAAAAAACAGTGGGATATACTCCATTTTTTACATGAATTTGAAATTTAGAATATTTTTGGGAGAATCCAACTCAAATGTACTGAACTGACAAAGAGATAAAGACATTTTAAAGTGCAGTAAATAGAGGTAACATGTTTTAACAAACTTTAGCAGCAAGCAAAAAAAGCTATTCTAGAGACTGTTAAATCCTGTGATTGGGAGAACTAAAGCTCTCAATGAAAGGATGAACAAGATGGATTGAAAAAACCCTCATCTACACGTGATTGTGATCTCAGAAAATTGCAATTGTATATGCATTAAATAAGGCTCAAAGTATTTTTCACCATTTGTTACAGATCAGTCCCAGCACAAACAGTCTCATATTCTCCAGAAAATGAATAAACACCAAGTGGCACTTTAAAACTGCAAGGCATAAAGTGGTGACAAATGGCAATCATCTGTAAAAGCTCTGAGAACACATTATCACTAGTTTCCACTTGATATAGTTTAGAATGTTAAGTAACTCTTGGGTTTCCCAGTCAAACAATATCATATCAGGCCCCCATCATTGCTTTGCATCACATTTCTCAGTGTAGTTATGTATCATGTGAAAGAAAGTGGTGTGCTTTTTACAGAACGTGATATCAATATATTGCGTGCTTTTACAAGTAATATTCTTGCTTGAAGTTCAGATTTTCAAGTACAGGAAAATATAGAGGGCCTTTTTTTGACAACTTTTTTAACTATTTTAAGATTTCAAGAAACTATAAAGAGTTGTGGACATAGTCCAGTCCATCACACAAATCAACTCCCATCCATTGACTCAGTCTACATTTCCGGCTGCCTCAGAAAAGTCCAAAGTCCAAAAATGCCCAGGTCAGATTGATTGACCATGTTAAATTGACCAAGGGGATGAGCAGGGTAAATACATGGGTTAATGAGGATAGGGGCTGGGTGGAATTGTGGTCAATGGACAGAATGACCTTTTGCACTGTAGGGATTTTATGATTTATGAAAAGTAGTCAGCATAATCAAGGATCCCATCCACTCCTTTCCACCTTTTTCCATTGGGAAGATACAAAAGTCTGCAATCATGCACCAAATGACTTAAGAACAGCTTCTTAATGAACCTATTTTATATTAAGTTCTCTCTTCCCTAGTGACTGTAACATTACATTCTGCACCCTTTCCTTCTCTCCTGCATACTCTACAAATTGTATGATCTGTGTGTATAGTGCAAAGAACAGTACTTTACATTGTATCCCAAAACACGTGACAGTAATAAGTCAAATCAAATCTTTCCAATTTTGAACTGACATGCAAGTGACAGTTTGATCCAACTAGTCACATTATCATCAAAAGGTTACGTACTTAAGTCCTTAAGCATACAAACTGTGCTTACACTCGAGTGCGCTACTGAAAGAGTGCCGCAATCTCAGTGCAATCATCTTTCAGATGCTGTACTACC
The DNA here is from genome assembly GCA_024679065.1 of Sphyrna mokarran. NCBI lineage: Eukaryota > Metazoa > Chordata > Chondrichthyes > Carcharhiniformes > Carcharhinidae > Sphyrna > Sphyrna mokarran. The sequence goes on along the minus strand of JAGIQG010000011.1, from coordinate 66,008,843 downwards.
TGCATCAAAAGTAGATATGAACATTTCTGTGCCATTATTAGAAAAGGACCAAGGAATTCTCCTGGTCTACAAAGTAAGGGTCTAAATGAGGTAGAGAAGTACACTAAAGGTAGTGAGGCAACTAACTAAAGAGTAGAAAGAAAAGCAGTGTGATTCATTCCTAGAGAAATGTAATTGAAAAGCAGAGAAGTTGTATCTAGGAACTTGGTTAGACCACACCAAATACTGAGCTGGTTCCATATTATAAAAAAGATATGGAGGAACTAGGGAAGATGCAATAAAAATTCACAGGGATGATATTAAAACTCACGAAATCCAAATAGAAATTCAGAACAGATCACTTGGCCTGTCATAACATTCAAGGCTATCTGTCAAGTGTTGGTGAATGGGATGAGGTGGGAGGTCAGGGCGTTTCACACGTGATGGCACAAACTCAATGAACCGAAGAGCCTCTACTGTAGTGTATGTTTGTATGATTCTATGAACATTTGAACATGTTGGAGCACTTTTCTCTACAAAGAAAAGACTGTGCAATGATCTGATAGAAGCTTTTAGGAGTATGAAATGATTTGATAGCACAGCTGCTTTGTTTGGAAAGACTAATGAACAAAGTGAATAAAGTGAAGGTACAGTACAGGAACAGGCCCTTCAGCCTTCCAAGCCTGTGCCGTTCATAATGCTCTAACTAAAACGGTACCTTCTGTCCTTACTTGGACGATATCCCCCTATTCCCGCTTGATTTATATACCCATCCAGATACCTCAAACGTTGCTCATGTGCCTGCTTCCACCACATCCTCTGGCAGTGCATTCCAGGCACCCACCACTATCTGCATGAAAAACTTCGCTCATACATCCCTCTTAAACTTTTCCCTTCTCACCTTGAGCCTGAAGTGATTGATACCTTCGTCCTTGGAAAAAGCTTCTGATTATTTAGTCTGCCTATGCCAGTCATAATTTGTACAGCTCTAGTGGATCTCCGCTCAGTCTCAGTCTTTCCAGTGAAAACAGTCCTAGCTTATTCAACCTCTCCTCATAGTCAACACTCTTGAGACTAGGCAGTATCTTGGAGAACATTTTTTGCACTCTCTCCAAAGTTTCCATACCCTTCCGGTAGTGTGATGACCAGAATTGCATGCAATATTCCAAATGCAGCCTAATCAAGGTTTTAAATACCTGCAGCATGATTTCTCAATTCTTGTACTTAATGTCCTGTCTGATGAAGGCAAGCATGCCTTATGCCTTCTTAATTACCTTGGCCACCTGTGTTGCTTTTAGGGAACTGTGGACCCACACGCCCAAATCCCTCTGTATGTTAATGTTCCTGAGGGTTCTATCATTTAAAGTATAATTCACATTAAATTTGATCCTCCAAAATGCATCACATCACAATTGTCCAGATTAAACTCCACCCACCATTTCTGTCCCCAAGTCTCCAATCTTTCTATACCCTGTTGTATCCTCTGACAATCCCCAGCACTATAGCAACTTCACCAATCTTTGCGTCATCCACAAACGTACTAATCAGACCACCCACATTTTCTTCCAGATCATTTATATAAACTACAAACAATACAGGTCCCAGCACTGATCCCTGTGGAATATCATTAGCTACTGATCTCCATTCTGAAAAATACCCTTCTCTCTATCTTCTATAACCAAGATGTGGAGTTGCTGGCATTGGATTGAGGTAGGCAGAGTAAGTAGGCTCACAACACCAAATTAAAATCCAACTGGTTTATTTGGTAGCATGGGGTTTTGGAGCATCGTCCCTTTATCAGGTGAATGGAAAGTTCAGTTCACAAACAGGGCATATGTAGACACAAACTCAATTATAGGATAATAGTTGGAATGAGAGTTTCAATAGGTAATCAATTCTTTACAGATGTAGACAATGTGAGTGGAGAGAGGGTTAGCACAGGTGAAAGAGGTGTGAATTGTCTCCAGCCTTGCCTCTCGACTTTAACTTGATGTTGTGAGACTACTTGTTGTTCTATAACCAAGGCAGTTCTGTATCCATCTAGCCAGCCCACCCCAAATCCCATGTGATCTTAGTTTTTGCACCAATCTGCCTCGTGGAGCCTTGTCAAACACCTACTAAAGTCCATATAAGCTATATCCACAGCCATTCCCTCATTAATTTTCTTTGTCACCTCTTCAAAAATCTCAATCAAGTTGGACAGCCATGACCTTCACCAAACAAATCCATAATGCCTTTCACCACCTCGTCTATTTTCTTTCAAATATGCATATATTTTGTCCCTCAGTACATTCTCCGAAAGTTTCCCCACCACTGATGGCCTAAAATTTCCTGGGATTATCCTTCCTTCCTTTTTTAAATAAGGGAACAACATTAGCTATTCTCCAGTTCTCTGCAACTTCACCTCTGGTCAAAAAAGATATCTGTTAAGGCCCTACTTATTTCTTCCCTTTCCTTCTGCAGTAATCTGGGATAGATCCAATCCAACCCCAGGGACTTGTCACTGTAATGCAGGTAGGATATTCAACAATTCCTCCTTTAATATATTGACATTCTCTAGAACGTTCACACATCTATCCCTGATTTCAACATCAGTCATGTCCTTCTCCTTGGTGAATATCGATACAAAGTGCTCATTAAGGATCTCACCGACTTTCTGTGGCTCCACGCATAATATCCCTCCTTGATTGAGTCTACTCTTTCTCTTGCTCCTAATATATGCATAAAAAGCCTTGGGATTTTCCTTGACTGTGTTTGTAAAGACATTTCATGGCCCTTTTTAGCTCTCCTAATTCCACATTAAAGTTCCTTCCTACTTTCACTATAGTTTTCAAGGACTTCATTAGTTTTTAGATGCCTAGACTTATTGTATACTTCCCTTCTTTTGACTAAGCTTACAATTTCCCTTGTCATCCATGGTTACCAAATTCTGCCATTTCTATCCTTCATTTTTCCAGGGACATGTCTGTTCTGCACTTTAATCACTTTTAAATACCTCTCACATGCCAAACATAGATTTGCCCTCAAATAGTCACTCCCAATCCACATTCCCCAGTTCCTGAATAATTTGGATGTATTTGGCCTCGCTCAATTAAACACCCTTGGCCGACAGCCACTCGTGTCCTTATTCATGACTACCAGAAATCTTACAGAATTATGGTCATTAAGCCCAAAATCCTCCCCCACTGAAACCTGCCTCTTTTCCAACACCAAGTCTAATACGGCCCCCTGAATGGTTGGATTGTCAGCATACTGTATCAAAAACCCTCCTGGAAACATCTAACAAGTTGGTCTCCATCCAAGCCCTCCTGGAAACATCTAACAAGTTGGTCTCCATCCAAGCCCCTGGCTGCAAGGGCTTCCCAGTCAATTTTGGAGGAAGTTAAAGTCACACAGTACAACTACCCTGCTTTTTTCAGTATCTGACTACACAATTGTTCCTCAGACTCCTGCATGCTGTTGGAGGTCAATAGTACACTCCCAATATTGTGAATTCATCCTTCTTATTCTTGAGCTCTAATCATAATACCTCATTACAAAATCCCTCCTATGTGTCCTCCCTCAACACAACTATGATATGCTCTCCAATCAGCAATGTAACTCCCCCACACCTTTTGTTTCTCCTTCTATCCCATCCAAAACAACAATATCCCAAAATGTTAAGCTGCCAATCCTGTCCCTCCTTTAATCATGTCTTCATAATTGCAATAACATCATAATTCCGTGCAGAAATCCATGCTCTCAGTCCATCTGTCTTATCCGCTATATTTCCTCCATTGAAGCAAATGCACTCCAGACCTCTAGTCCTGCCGAGCCCCGAGGCTACCCTTTGCCTTTCTCTTGCTCCAACCAACTCAATAACAGCTTCTTCAGACTTTTGAATGGATCTACCTTGCATTAAGCTGATTTTTCTCTATACCTAGTTATGACTATAACACTATATCCTGCACTTGCTGCTTTTCTTCTCAATGAATGGTATGCTTTGTCTATATAGCATGCAGAAACAATGCCTTTCACTATATACCAATACATGTGACAATAATAAATTAAATCGAACTCTGCACTATGTTTATCTACTTCTGACTTTTTCTCCAGGCTGTATGCTTACTGACCTGCTGTTCCAGTTCCCACCCCCTGCTACATTAGTTTAAACCCTCTCAAATAGCACTAGTAAATGTCCAAAACCAGTGGCTATAAATAAGTGATTAATATAGAATTAATATCAATATGAGTATATAATTAATATATGTAAGAGAATTCAAGGCATATTCCTTCACCCAGAGAATGACTAAGTTTAAGTTCATTTATTAGTGTCACAATTAGGCTTCCATTAACACATCAATTCAGTTAATGTGAAAATCCACTAGTTGCCACACTCCGGTGCCTGTTAGGGTACACCGGGGGAGAATTTAGCATGGACAATGCACCTAACCAATACGTTTTTCAGACTGCAGGAGGAAATCAGAGCACCCAAAGGAAACCCACACAGACACAGGGAGAATACACAGACTCTGCACAGACAGTGATCCAAGATGGAAATCGAATCCGGGTCCCTGGCACTGTGAGGCACCAGTGCTTGCCATTGTGTCACTGTGCCTCTCCTTTTTTAAAAGCTTTTTTTTAGAATGTAGGATTCACCACCACGTAGAATAATTAAGGTGGATAACATTGATGCACTTTAAGAAAAGCAGGTAGCCATAGGAGAAAAGAATGAAAAGAGGTTTATGCTGAAAGGGTTGAATGAAGTAGGATGGGAGGAAGCGCACGTTGAGCATTTTGACTGAGAGATCTGTTCTGTGCTATGCATCCCATGCAACATTTATCCCATTTAAAAACCACACGCAAGAACTTTTCTTACCATTCATTCATTTATTGCTTTTGATTTAATCAATTGGCATCAAGCATTTTGGGATCTCCTGAGGATACGATGAAGTGCTGTGTTAATTCAAGTTCTTTCCTTCGTACTAATGTATTTTTGAGGCCAATCTTTCTAGTCAGCCCTGAAATTGCACGGAATGTGTTGTATAAATGCTTGATGCTTTAACTTAAAACTCCGCTTTCAATGTTATAGCTGAAAAATTAATGTGTTTAAAATAAAAAACCTTTGCTAAAATAATTGAAAGTTATTTCAGATGAAGGTATTAAGGGGCTAGAATCACAATGTAATTTCAGAGCTATCATTCTCAGAAGAGATTTGAACCATATTTTTGGCAATTAATCTATCCTGACTATTTCATTCTTGTGATTTACTGCTGCCTTTACAAATCAATAATGTTATCAATCTGATACTCTTTAGTTTCAGAGAGGTGATTGCAAGCAAATGTTTCATGGAACAGATGAACAAAAAACATGAAGTAATATTTCTCCTAACCATATTTTTCATCTGTAGTAGCATTTATTGAGTGTTTAACTCAAGTCGAAAAGTCATCAACCTGAAATTTGGAACATAATTTTAACTGTGATTCATTTTGGTAAGACAAATTTGAACGAGGATTACAGGTTCAACAGGGTTCTGAGATATGTGGAGGAACAGAGAGATCTTGGGGTTCATATCCACAGATCAAAGCCGTGAAGGCGGCCAATAATGTGTTAGCATTTATTAACAGAGGTTTAAGCCATGGGGTTATGCTGCAACTGTACAGAACCTTGGTGAGACACAGTTGGAATATTGTGTGCCGTTCTGGTCACCTCACTATAAGAAGGATGTGGAAGCATTGGAGAGAGTGCAGAGGAGATTTACCAGGATGCTATCTGGTTTGGAGGGTAGGTCTTACGAGGAAAGGTTAAGGGAGCTAAGGCTTTTCTCTTTGGAAAGGAAGAGGATGACAGACGACTTAATAGAGGTTTATAAAATGATGATGGGGAGAGATAGAGTGGAGGTTCTGAGACTATTTCCTTGGGTGGATGTAGCTGTTACTAGGAAGCATAACCATAAGGTTCATAGTGGGAGATATTGGAGGAATGTCCAAAGTAGGTTCTTCATTCAGAGTGGTTAGAGTGTGGAATGGACTGCCTGCTATGATAGTGAAATTGGATGCTAGGAACTTTCAAGTAGACACATGGAGCACTCCAGAATGATAGAGAATGGGATAGCTTGATCCTAGTTTCGGAAAAGCTCTGCACAACATCAAGGGCCAGAGGGCCTATACTGCGCTGTACTATTCTACATTAATTATGAACTCAAGTGGATGCAAGTAGTTAAATCTCCTAAAAATGTGTGTAATTTGTGACCCCAATGTTATCCCTCTCACTTCAGAATGTCAGTATTTCAGCAAAAGTTCTGGCTTTGATAAGCAGCGCACTATCCCTGAGCTACCAGCAACTCATTAGGGTCAACTAGGCAATTGCCCTTTCAGCAAAACTGACAGCTTGAGAAGACTTTGAACAGCGAAACTGAAGAACTTCATGTATCACCAAGCTGCTGATCATAGCATTCTTTCTCAGCACGTGGTTTCACCGCTTGGCACCTTATGGAAGGCATTTCACCTGTTTTACATATCACTCCGTTTGAACTTCACTTTTCTACGGTCAGCCTTCACTGTGGGATCACCCTGTGCAACTCCACCTTCCACATGTGATGAGGAATAAGAGGAACAGCACCAATAACACTGGGAGCAAGAGTTGCAGCACCAGCCGGCTTCTCCACAGCCACGTACTGCTTCACAAGACAGAAAGAACGGACTCAGAAACCTAATTTCAAAGAAGCAAAACTCCCCAACACAGTCTATAGGCAGAAAGGATCATCTCTTTTGACCTGTCTGAGCACCAAGTGTACGTTTTTGTAACACCTCTGTTGATATTTATAAAATGTTTATAAAATGGTTTATAAAATGTTGATAAATGTTTATAAAAGGTTTATAAAATGTTGAGAGGAATAGATAGGGTGGACTCTCAGAGACTATTTCCCCGAGCTGAAATGGTCACTACGAGAGGACACAGATTTAAGGTGTAGGGAAGCAAATTCAAAGGAGATGTCAGGGGTAGGTTTTTCACTCAGAGGGAGGTGAGTGAATGGAACCAACTGCCGTCGGAGGTTGTTGAGGCAAACTCACTGGGGTCTTTTAAAAGACTTCTGGATGAGTATATGGAAACGAATAGAATAGGGGGTTATAGATAGGTCTGTGGATTGGTAGATGTGATCGGCGCAACTCGTGGGACGAAGGGCCTGTTTGTGCTGTATTGTTCTATGTTCTATGATATCTGCAGCCTCCAAAAAAGAACTCCTTCGTAGTAGACCAGACATTGCCTGTGACTATCAATCATTTCTGTGAAGTTGCTGGGTTGTATGGAAAAGACAACCCAGAACTAACAACTTAACATGGTTTCCTTAGAGTCTCTTAGCAGCTCTAACATACTGAGCATGTGGCCATGCAGGGGAGAACTCTTGCCCAACTAGCTTGTCAATGCCTGTGTACAGGTCATCATAATACACACATGAACACACAAACTACAATTAGTTTCCATTGAAGTCACTGAAACAGGCATTTTTGCATTTTACACTATTGCACAAAGATCTAGCACAGTCAGCTATTTTACCTCCAGCCCATAATAACCACAGCAGGACTCCAGGCTGACCAACAGCCTGCATCAAGTCTAAGCCTCCTTGAAGCATATTTCACTGGAAGATTCTGGTAATTACCTGCCAAGCAGACCAAGATTCTGTGTACTATATCACATCTTGCTACATCATCGTGAACTTCAAAAGAATTCTGCAACACTGAGATGCTCTGATACAGAGTCAGTGCAGACCCAATGAGCCAAATGACTTCCTTCTGCACTGTAGGGATTCTAACTCCTGTGATAGCAATCTTTATTGAACTCTGACATTTCAGACTCTGGCAGTCAGTTTAATTGATATCCATGTCCATGGGCCTTTCCTTTTGAATCTAGTTGCAAAAATCTCATCTTTTGTGCATTCTTGTTGTATGCTCGGGTGTGTACGTGAAGTTAAGACCATCCCCCAGGTTTGAATGTATGAATAAACTATAATTCTGATTTAACCTTTAAAAATTGATGTCACAAATAGAGGGTTTGAGGAAACACAGCACAGCCTATTTCAAACTGTAATGGGAAGACAGCAAGAGAATGAAGGCGTTCAGTTTTGCCATTCTCCTCTGTCCGCAACATAGCTATGAGATATTTGCCAGCTGTGAACATAAGAACAAGGATTTGTGTGGATAGGCAAATTGACAATAACACTTTATTTCAGGAAGTCACTCAAGTGAGTGAAGTGAACAGACATGTAGTAGTAATAAGAGCTAGAACAGGCAGAGGAATAGAAACTGTCCTCAGCAGCGATGACCAGGAATTTGGAAAGTTGTGTTGTTTGCTGGGTGCCAGAGTTAAAGATATCTCCTTATGGCTTTAAGCAAACTTTGAGCAGGATCGGCGAGTGAATGGGGTTTCAGTTGGCAGAGTCCATGTAAGGATATAGGTACAGATTCCACTGAGAGACTTGAGTTAAAGGCCTGAAGCCAAACGCATAACTTTAAGATTAATAATCCCCAGGGTGTTATCTGAGCCACATTCAAATTGGCACAGGGATTAAATGAGTAGAAACTAAATGTTTAGCTGAAAGAATGGTTTGGGAGCTGGCCTCCCAGCAAGTATGCTTTGGCAGTGGGAGATGACATGCTGTTTGCTGGTGGAAGGGTTCTCTGGTCCCGCTACTTTGAATGGGATTTTGTTCCATTGCTGTTAGCCCGTGCCACCATGAAACCTACACAAAAGGTTCACTGCCAGGTGCACTGGCAATCCGACCAGTTTGAACAGCCAGAGAATTGCCCCTAAGGTTTTTGCTTCATGTGCCACTTTGTCCCACAAACGAGTGGCAGGGGCATTGGTCAATGTTGTTCAATCTGTTTGGTTTATGTGGAATTGTTGAATAGCTGAAAATATGTCCAAATTGTAACATCTAATTGAAACTATCGACATTGCTAAGTCTGTGGGGCCAAGCGATTTCAGCATAAGGTTTAATTGATAGAGACTGTTGGTGGATGACTGAGGCTGAAGCAGTGGCTGAGCTTAGCAGTGTATGACATTGAAGAAATTTTTACTGGCCCTGATGCTCAAGTAAAGTAATTAAACTCATTGTACCGCATCCAAGTTGTCAGGACTTGTGAATACTGGCATTGACTTCCAGGGCTTTCTACTTTAATGCCTTCTGACCTGGAGGGATTTCTTCCCTACTGCAGCTACAAGACATCCTCCTCCACCAAGACCTCCAGTGAGTGCCTGAAAAACCTGGAGTCCATGCTCTTCCCAGTTACATCATTCTTCATTCTTTCCCAAGTTAGATTCTCTTGAACCATAACTTCCAGCACCTACTCCAGCCACAGCACATCTCACCATTAGGAGTCGCAACCCACTCGCAATATTGGCAACCTGCTAATGAACCTAGCCAATGAACAACCCCATTAAGCATCTGCGAGATGAAGAGTTCATTCAAATGAACAAGCAGGGCAAAGTTGGTGTGCTTTCTGCTTTGCAATCAATGGTCATACATTGCAGTTACCTTGCTCATTTGCAGGGGCTATCCAATTTAGCCCCCATGGACTTCCTAATGATGTTTGATAAAGTATCACACAATAAGCCTGCTGACAAATTTGAAACCCATGGGATTGAAGGGAGAGAAGGGAGGAGGGGGCAGCAATCGCTCCGCAGATATAAAACTATCTAAGATGCAGATAGCAGAGAGTAGTGTTGATGGTTGTTTTAGCTTCTCATGGGAAGAACACAATATCACTCTCAAGGGCTACTCTCTTTTTATTATATATTGAAGACTTGGGCTTGAGTATTCAGGGCATCATTTCAAAATTTGCAGATAATACAAAATTTAAAAATGCAGCCACAGGAATGAAACAGATGAATTTTATGGCACGTTTTTGGCGGAGGGGCAGGACACACAAAATGATGGATGGTTCATCCACCACCCTCCTGCCCACCCCAACTTGTTCTCCATGACTGTGGCTGGATGAATTCCATCTCAACCAATGAAGTTGGCAGTGGAAGGTGGACAACAGTGGGCAGGCTGCATTTTCAACAGCTCTCATGAAAAAGCAGGAAGAAAGGGATAGTACATCCTTTGGAGTGAGGGGATGGGTAACCAGTCTGCCCCTTCACAGGATGTTACCCATTCTTTGTGCGACTGATCAAAATACAACACCTCCAACCTCACCACCCTTGGGTGCCAGATCATACTCTGTCTGAAAGCCCAGGATTGAACAGAGTCCAGAAGCCATGTTTTGTCTTCTTCATATGACTGCCTTTAGTCCCAGCAAGGCCCTCTACTGAGTTTTGGCATTGCTGGAACTGCAACAGGTGCTGGCCAATCAAAGTAGCCAGTAAGTCTCCAATGTGGGACTTACTTCCTCAGGGATGGCATCCCCAAGCTGAGTTTCATCAGGCCGCCTGCAGCATATTATTACTGTGGAATGACCTTTTATAAAATCTATCGTTGCACCACCAAATTTTAAGTTCATCCCAGAATTTATCAAATGGGCAGACGCATGACAGATGCAATTTAATACAGAGAATTGTGCAGTGATGCATTTAGGAAGGAAGAATAATGAGAGGCAAGAAATAAATAATATGATTTTAAAGGCGCACGTGAACAGAGAAACATACAGAACTCCTTGAAGGAGCAAGTTAAGAACACAGTTAAAATCTTTGGCTTTAGAAAGAGAGGAATAGGGAATAAAAGCAAAGAAGTTATTCAAAATCTTTATTAATCATTAGTTGGACACCAGCTAGAGTAATGTATATAACTCTAGGTGTGACAGGCCAGGGAAGATATGAAGCCTTGAAGAGGGTGCAGAACAAATTAAATTATATCAGGATTGACGATCCTCAGTTATGTGAAAATGTGGAAAAACTGGGGTTATTTTCTTTACAACAGATGTTAAGTGGAAATAAAATAGGTGTTCAAAATCTTAAGGAGTTTTAATAAGAAAATGTTTCTAGTATCTGAAGAAAAATAATTCAATGACACATATTTAAGGCAATTATCAAAAGAACCAGGGTCATGCTGAGGGGACATTATTTTTTTCAAAGTAAATAATAATGATGTGACTAATAATCTGCAATTCACTACCAGAATGGCTAAATGCAGATTCATTCATAATTTTCAATGGGGAATTGGATGAATACTTGAAGGGGAAAAGTGACAAGACTGTGGGGGAAGGCAGGTAAATGGAAACTCAATTGATGGATATTTTAAAGAGACCACACAGTAATGGAAAGAATGATTTCCTTCTGTCCTGTCTCATTTCAGGATAGACTATGTATGTCTGTCTATGTGATAAATATATACATTATAGCATTGACATGTTGTGATTTCTATTAACAAGAGGTTATCTGGCATCATATAATCAGATGATCATTATTCCATAGGAATGGGAAATTAATTTACTATAAAATAGTTGCAAGATTATTTGGCAATTACGTAAGGCAAAGTTTGTTTGCATTATCATCAATAAAACTGGCCGTCAATTCTTTAACTTTTTTTTTCTATATTCTACTTGTGACAATAATAAATAAACAATGGAAATTGATGGGCAATGAGCTTTGCTGGCTCAGCAGCATTTATTATTCACCTGTAATTGCCCTTGAAAAGCTAATGATGAGCCATCTTCTTGAACCATTACATCCACAGTGCTGATGTAATGTGGAGATGCCAGAGTTGGGCTTGGGTGGGCACAGTAAAAAGTCTCACAACATCGAATTAAAGTCCAATACGTTTACTTGGTAAACTTTCAGAGCACTTCTCCTGTCTGCTGCATCACTCACCTGATGAAGGAGCAACACTCCGAACACTCGTGCTCCCAAACAAACCTGCTGGACTTTAACTGATGTTGTGAGACTTTTTACAGTACTACTAGGAAGGGAGTGCAAGATGTTGATCCAGAGACAGTACAGGAATGCTGATATACTTCCAAGTCAGAATGATGTGTGACCTGGGAGGAACTTGCAGATGGTGATGTTCCCATGTATCTGCTGCTTTTGTAGTTCTAGATAGTAGTGGGCATGTATGTGGAAGGTGCTGTCTATTTGGTGAGTTCCTGCTGTGCATCTTGTAAATGGTATACATGACTGACATTGTTTATCATTGGTGGAGAGAAGGATTTTTTTTGTGGAAGGATTGCCAATCAAGCTGGCTGTTTCACCTAAATGGGTTGAGGTTCTTGAGTGCTGTCAGAGTTGCATTCAGCCAGATAAGTGGAGAGTATTCCATCACACTCCTGACTTGTGCCTCGTAGATGGAGGATAAACTTCGGGGAGTCAGGAGATGAGTTACACACCACAGGACTCTTAACCTTTGACCTGCTCTTATAGCCAGAATATTTCTCTAGCTAGTCCAGTACAGTTCTATTTCTGGTCAATGGCAATCTCCAGATTATTGATAGTGGAAGATTCAGTGATGGTAATGCCATTGAATGTCAAGGGGTGATGATTAGATTGCATCTGGTTGGAAATTGTCATTGCCTGGCACGAGTGACACAAGTGTTATTTACCATTTGTCAACCCAAGCCTGAGTCTGGGTCTTACTGAATTTGGGATAGATTGCTTCCATATCTATAGAGAAGTGAATGGTGTTGAACTTTGTGCAATTATCAGCAAATATCCCCCACCTCTGATTTTATGACAGAAAGAAAGATATTGATGAAGCGGCTGAAGATGGTTGGGCCGAGAACTCTATCCTGAACTTCTGCAGTGATGTCCTTGACCTCCAATCATCTTCTTTGTGGCAGGTATAACTCCAACCAGCAGAGGACTTTCCCCTGATTGCCAATGACTCATTTTGTTAGTGCTCCTTGAAGTCTCACTTGGTCAAATGCTGTTTTGAAGACAAAGGCTGTCACTCTCACCTCATCTCTGGAGTTCAGCTCTTTTATCCATGCTTGAAGCAAGGTGGTAATGTGGGTTAGGAGCTGAGTGACCTTGGCAGAACCAAAACAAAGCGTCAGTGAGCATGTTCCAGCTAAGCAAGTGCTGACTGATGCCACTGTTGCTGCCCTGTTACATTGTTTTACTAATGATCAAAGTAGATTGATGGGATGGTTTGTCCTGCTTTGTGTATACAAGACATCCCTGGGCAACTTTCTACACTGACGAGTGGATGCCAGTGTTATAGCTATACCTGAATAGCTTGGGCAAAGATATGGCAAGTTCTAGAACACAAGTTTATAGTACTATTGCTGGAATATTATGGAGTCATATAATACAGAAGAAGCCCATCTAATCTGCACCACCAAAAGGCCTATTACTTTTAAAGTATCATGCGCCTCCAGCCATTTCATAATGGCTGAATCAATTCATGGAGTGAATCAAATTGACTGGAGAATGACATCTATAATGCTGGGGATCTCAAGAGGAGGCCAAGATAGATTATCCACTCAGAACATCTGGCTCAAGATTGTTGCGAATGATTCAGTCTTGTCTTTTACAATAATATGCTGGTCTCCTCCATTGAGGGTGCGATATTTGTGGAGCCTCCTTCTCCAGTGAGTTGTTTAATTGCCCAGCACAATTCACAACAGAATGTGACAAGATTGCAGAGCTTAGATCTGGCCTATTGATTATGTGATCATGATCAGCTCTGTCCATTGCATACTACTTACGCTGTTTGGCAGCATTATATGTCACTGTATGTGAAATGTCCCTTCACACACATTGTTAGCCACTTTAACACTTGAACAGCAGGTTGGATGTAAGGATTCGCATTCTAATCAGCAATCTCTGACTGTCTGTGCTGATGTGTGCTATTGCAGACCAGAACACTGCACTTGCCTGATGAAGACACGGGAGTGTTGAAAGCTCACTATTTTACTATCAAATAAATCGGTTGGATTAATAATTGGTGTTGCTAAATTCTTACTGTGAAATGTATGCCAGGATTCTCTGGCTTCCCTATGGCAGCACACTATTGCTGACAATAGGATGTACCATTGGTTCCATGCCTAGCCATTAGGAAACCTGTAGTGGGAGTGCTCCATTGACAAGACCAGAAGATCCCACTGGAATGAAGGACTGGAAAATTGTGCCCTAAGAATTTGCTATTTTATTTTCTTATGCTTACCAAAAGGTCCAACGCTTGAAGGATTTATAAAGCTAAGCTTCAAAAGTATTGTTTCAATAATTATCCTGTTTGCTGGCAAGCAAAACTACAGCAATAATTTGCATTTACTTTTGCCAGAAAGCAATAAGGCTTTAGCTAATTTGCCCTCTGTTACACAATGCTACAATATATAATCAAAATGGATAATACATTGCCTAACAATAAACAATAGATTGCAATAGTATTTCTTCCATATTATGCATCAGCTTCTATGCGCTGTAATTCAAAATGTACTGAAGCTGGAAATCTACAATTAGTTTTATGGATGTAATTTCTAGAAATGCTGGACATTTATTTTATAAGATAGTCCGAAGTAACTGTCAGGTTTAAGATTGCATAAAGCTGTTTTTTCCTTACCGTGGTTGCTGTTAATAAACTGGACTAGGGGCTCCTGGGAGAGCTGAAGATTGGATTACTGACCATATAACTCTCAAGTGTTATCCTGTCAAAAAGCCCTTTGTCACCAAGTGTTGCGTTTAGGTGAACATTTTTGATCATTGTGATCAAAGTGTGGATTGATGTTGACTTTTGATTGGAACTGACAGCACGATCTCCACAGGAAACACATTTACAAGATTGCTGCCACACTTTGGTTATCGTCACGAAACTCCCTCAGTTTCACAAAATCATCACAATGCATTTTACTTCCCTCCATGAGATTCTCAAGTGTTGCTATCCAATAATTGGATGCATGCAAGTGGTGAAAACAGAAGATGCTGGAAATCTGAGCCATCCGTCAGAATCTGAGCAGAGTCTGTGTTTTTTTTTTGCATTAACACTCTAGCATTTTCTTCTTTCATGTCTGTAGGGTTCAACTGAGAGAAGAAAAATCAACTCTGATTCAGATTTCTTTTTTTCCCCATAACCTAAGGTTATTATTTAATGATGTTCTTCAAACTGCAGTTTGGAGGTAACCAGAATTTCCATACTTGTCGCTTTCTTGACTTTAGGGCGGGAAAGAGAAAGTATTTTTTTGACAAGCAACATTATCCATTATACCACAAGAAGTTTGTTCTTTCTATGGGCCATGCATGAATTTGCTCTGCTGTGCTGTCTTAGGGAATGTTTACACATTTTTTGCCTGATCTTCAAAGGTAATTAAATGAAACCTCAGAATATCTATCTTCACTCTTTCATTATTCAAATCTGACCATTTGATTTCCTATTCATATTCGATCAATGTTATTCTCATTCACAACACTGGCCACAACAATCCCATCCAGGACTGTTGTTATTGACCTTGTTGTACAGGGTCGAAAGAAACCCCATCTAACATGCCCATGGCAGGTACTCGAAATATTGAAGGTCCATCAAGGGCACCTACCACTCTAATAAGAGGGGACAGTTTGGAAAAGGAAGCCTGATTAATGTGACTTAGAGGCAAAAATGTTATCAGCTCCTCTGAAAAGGCTACAGGTCCTATAGACATGTCTATACGAAATCGCTTGGAAATTATTTGACAATCATGCAGGCAAATCATTGGTGATCTATATCAAAATCTCTATCAATTCTACATACTGACTCCCTATAAACATTCTGTTAAATAAATACAAGGCTAAAATCAATAATTATCCTGCTTTCCAGCATCTGATCTGCATTCCTGCCAGACATACTGACTCCCTATAGAAAAAAAACTGAGCCTTAAAACATCGCACAGGAACAAAAATATAGAAATAGTACAATGTCATCACATAATTGTGCCAATAACAACCTAAAATCAAAAGTATTTTAGATGTCATCCTATTGCTAGATGTATCTACTGAAAATTGCTATTTAATATACTGTTAATATATAGGTCGAGTATCTTTCATCCAAAACCTTTGGGACTGATTGTGTTTCAAATAATTTTGGTTTTCTGATACTACATAAAGGCCTTAGCCTAATTACATTACAGAAGCCAAAGCCTAGGCTGGCCATAGTCTGAAGTAAATAAAATGGCTGGGAAAGGAAGAGGTATCAATGAATAATAAATACTAGGTACCCATAAGTTCCCACCCATGATGTAATCTGCGATCCTGCTTGTAGGAAAATGTTCATAAAGTAAACAGTACACATGAACAACTAAACTTACTGCACTAAAGATTGATGAAGTTATAAATATGTGCAGTTCTTGGATATGTTCGGTATTTTAGAATTAAGGACAAAGGATATTTGAACTCTGATATGCTGGACTCACTGCTCACAATGCAGTCTCTTCTACATTGGGAAAGACCAAAGGCAGACTGGGAGACCATTCTCCGGCCTTCCGTCAGCACGTTTCTCAGTGGTGCATTACTTGCTAGCAGTGGGATCTGTCAGTGGGATTTTCCATTGAAGACACTCCATACCTCCGGGAAACAAGCAACAGGGGTGCATTGCCGGTGGAACCAGGGTATTCATCATTGGCAAATGGCAGGAGACTTCCAGCCCATGGGTGGGATTCTCCCAAAGTAATTCTAAGCATTGAATTCACGTAAAAACGGGAGTAAATTCTACTGGCTTTTTCAGCAGGGTTTTCAGAAAAAATCTCCCACATTCTGTCTATTGCACTGAATCTCATTAACCATCGGTGGGTAGAGCCTATTCCCACTGGAAAGGTGGCAACATAGCACTAAGCAGGCCACTGTATATGTGTTTCTATCAATTTAGTTAGCCAGGTCCTGTCAGATTGCACCTGCAGTAGAAGGTAAGAGAACCAAGAGGGGAAAAATCTACTTCATGTCATCCGCACCATTCCACCTGTCACAGATACACCTGACCAGCACTGTATTGAACACTGGGGAGAAGCTGCTATGAACGGAGGTGATCTCACAACCAATGGACCAGTCAAAGCTGTGCAGCCTGGTCACATCCAACCGTGGAACTTGATAGGCAATTAAACTAATGAGGACTTTGTGGAGACAAAATTATGCCTCCAAATGGAGGAGACATCCCCTTGTTTTCTGGAGCAAGGGGGCACCGTGCTAAATGAAATAGTTTCATAATAGATCCGGTAACTCAAAATGCTGTTCTGTGAACAATCCGCAGCAGCACAGTATATTCCACAACAATCTGTAACCTCATAGCCCAGCACACTTCCCGTTCCACCATTTCTATCAAGTCAGGAGGTCAATGAGGGGAATAGAAGAGCGTGTTAGGACCAGCACAAGGCATACCCAAAACAAAGTGATATTGCTTAAGATCTCATGCATGCTAAAAACAGAGTAATGTGATCCCACAACCAATGCACCAGATTAAAATTCTGCAGCTCTGCTGCATCCAGTCATGATTGATGGTGAGCAATTAAACAATTAACAGGAAGAGTAGACTCCACAAATATCTCAATTCTCCACAATCGAGTAGCCTTGCACATCAGTGCAAAAGACAATGCTGAGATTATTTGCAGCCATCTTCAGCCATTAGTACCAACTGGACAATCCATGTCAGCCTCCTCCTTCCAGCCCCTGCATTCCAGAGGCCAATCTCCAGCCAATTCACTATTGGCTTTCAAGTAGTACAGGAGAGGCTATGGACTCTGACAATAAATCGACAGTAGTACTGAAAAGCTATGCTCCAGAACTAGTCCTGCCTTTACTTAGTCATAAAGGTTTACAGCATGGAAACAGGCACTTTGGTCCAACTTATCCATGCTGCTCCTTTTTTTTTAAAAAAAGCCCTAAGTTAATCCCAATTGCCTGCAAATATCTCTCTGTACCCGTTTTACCCATGTAACTGTCTAAATGTTTTTTAAAGGACAAAATTATACCCACCTCTATTTCTACCCATGGCAGCTTGTTCCAGACATTGACCACCCTCTGTGTACTGTTCTAGAATAGCCTCCAGCTCAGAAGTGGGGATGTTTAGTTTTCATAGTGTTTACTAACATTCAGAACTCTTACTGAATCAGCTTGTCCCTGCATGCAGACAGATCTCGACAACCTTCTGGCTTGTGTTGATAAATGGTAAGCACCATTCGTGCCATACAAATGTCAGGCAATGACAGTTTCCAACAGGAAAGATTCTAATCACCTCATTTTGACTTTCAACTGCATTACTATTGCTGAATTCCACACTAACAACATCTTGTGGGTCATGACTAACACAAAACATAATTGATTCAAGCCATTGAAATATTATGATGACAGAAAGCGATCAGAGTAAGTCATCACTTGATTATCCCCCAAAGCTTGTCCACCATTTACAAGGCACTGGTCAAGTATGTTGGAACATTTTTCACTTGCCCACAGGAATCTAAGTCCAACAATACCCAAGAAGCTCAACACCATCCAGGACAAAACAATACACTTCACCTACCACCCTAAACATTGACTTGCTGTGCCGTTGGCACAACGAATAGAATTCTCTGATAGAGTCTGTCCTGTTGATCAAAATAGTGGGATGTTGCACTAGATTCCACACTTGGAAGCTCATTAATTATGCATAAGCAAGTTCCCCTCCTGGACGGCCAGCAGCTAATTCATCTGCCCAGCCTCCATTGACAGGTTTGGAGGTTCCAGTATTATATTCGGGTCACTCGCTCCAGCCCACCTGTCATCACCAGGCCATGCAGGATGTTAGCAACACTCATGGATACTCACTTTTGAATAACTGAATCTATTCAAAATTTATTCCATTTAGTACAATGGTAGTGCCACACATCATGATGGAAGATCCTCAAAGTGATTATGGGACTTTGTCACCATAAGAAAACTCCTACCAACATTCCTACCAATACAAAAAAGTTTAAATTTAAAATTTATATATTGTAAAGTTAGACCTTGCGCATCAGATGTACAAGTTTCAAGTATCATTTCAAACATTATACAAGTTCAAAAGGTATCCCAATGCAGGTAGATTGGTAAAAATGAAGTCTAGTAGGCTTTTCCCTCTTGTTGAATCCAATAGCACCTACGGCAGACCCAGTCTAGTGGCTACGTCCTCTAGAACTCAGTCAGCTTGGCGGGGTACAGAGCCAAACTTAGTGGTGAACATTGAAAGCTTCCACCCAGAGTATATTTGGTGCCCTGTCCATCTCAGTTCTTTTTACACGTACTATTCAACATAGTTGAGTTCTGATTCATCAGCTAAGATGATGGTGGTGCTGGGAGGCACAGTAGATGGTAATCTGGAGAGACTGAGGAATCAATGTTGCAGATTCCCAATGGGAATCATTCTAAACATTTAGAATGATAAACCATTTCAGGAAAAAAAATTAAACTATGAAAAAAACTACCAAAGTGAAATCTTAAATTTGTGACACCAATCTGTTAAGTTTATACTTCCTTACCTTTTCTGTTTAATTTCCTAAAATATTGCTTTCAGCTGATTTCTTTTTGTTGTGCCATAACTATATAGGCTGAGATAGCCTACCAAATAGAACTTGCATGCAAGTTTTCTTTCCAACATCCCCGCTCCCACCACATCACCCCACATTCTCTGCTACCCATCATTGATGAGTTTACAATTCCTATGTATTCATGGGATAAATATCTTCAAACATAATACAATGCTGAAGGTTGCATTGACAGTAACCAGTTATGTATTCTCTAAACTTTAAAGAGAAAGGAATAGGCATCTGCCTAAGGTAACACAAATTATTGTAACTTCAATGTAAATGAATGCATTCCAAGTTAGAAAGAATCAATGTCTATGCAGCTCAGTGGGAAATCCTCTCATGTCTGAGTTGGCAGTTCTGGTCTTAGTCTAGAGACTTGGTCACTCAGAAATCCATACTGACACCTCAACGTAGTAATAAAGTAATGCTGCACGCTGAGAGAGGTGCAAGTGAGACTTCAAGTGAGACCCGTCTACACACTCTCGAATTGACATAAAAGATTTGATTGCACTATTGTGAAGAACAGCAGAGGCTTAATTCCCAGTACCCTGGTCAAGTTATGTTTCATAATCTATGACGTGAAGAAATACGGGGAGGGATTTTCCATCAGCAGAATCTTCTGGTCCCACCGAAGGCAGTTCCCATGGAGTGGATTCTTTGGCAGTGGGATGGGCAAACCACGCAAAACACCATAGCCAATGATGAGTCCTCTCCACCATTGGAAGACATGCCGTGAGGGGAATTGGTGCTAGAAAATCTTATTATCCATCGCCATTGTGGGAATCTGCTGGATGCAAATTGACTGCATATTTCCTTCATTACAACAGTGGCTACACCTTAGCTGACTCATTGTGAAGCACTGTGGGACATTGTAAGATTGTAAAAACCATTATGTAAAAACCATTATGTAAAAAAGTGTCTTAGCTTTTTGTTAATTGCTCTTTGAACCTTTAGTCAGCAATAGAGTCAAGTAGAAGTACATACAACTGGACAGAAAATAAGTATTTAGTTTATTAGGTGTTTGTTAAAGTGCCCCATAATGCACTACTGAATAAGGTCAGATAATGCAGAATCAGGAAAACAAATGACAGAATGGATTGCTAGCTGGCTTCAAGAGAAAAAGCAGAAAACGGGAAACAAGGGCAGTAATTCTGAGTAGCAAAGGGTGAGAAGTGACATTCCACAAGGATCAGCACTGGGACTACTGCTGTCCATAATTTACATTAATGATTTGGTCATTGGAGGCAAACCATAATTTCAATATTTGCAGATTTGGTCAAATTGGGGGACATTAATAAATGTGCAGAATGGAACAATTATTAACAAATGAAGTTCAACATAAATAAATATCAGATGATACTTCTTGATAGGAAGATGGGGAGGGACAACACTTATTAGTGGTAAGGTGCAAGTATTAGGTGGGATAGAGGAACAAAGGGGCTTTAAAGTACAAATACACTAATTACTAAATTTTTACTAAAGGTTAGCAAAGTCATATTTGAAAAAAAACAGATCTATTATTAGAGGTATAGAAAATAATGCTACTGTGGGGGACATAGTGGAGTCACCAGATTAGTAATCCACAGGAACAAGCTAGTGCTTGGAGGAAATTGGTTCAAATCCCACTGTGATCAGCTGGTGGAATTTAAACTCAATTAATAAATCATAGAATTCCTACAATGCAGAAGATCATTCGGCTCATCAAACCTGCACCAAAAACAATCCTACCCAGGCCCTATCCCCATAATCCCACATGTTTACCCTGCTAATCCTCCTGACACCAAGGGGCAATTTATCATGGCCAATTAACCTAACCTGCCTATCTTTGCACTGTGGGAAGAAACCCACACAGACACAAAGAGAATGTTCAAATTCCACAGTCACCCGAGGCCGGAATTGAACCCAGGTCCCTGGTGCTATGAAACAGTAGTGCTAACCACTGTGTCATTCAAAATGAAAACCTTGAATTGAAAACTAGTCTCAGTAACGATGGCCATGACTGCTATCACGGATTGTTGTGAAAACCCACTAACGTGCTTTAGAGAAGGAAATCTACTGTCCTCACCTGGTCTGGCCTACATGTAACTCCGGACTCACTGTAACATTGTTAAATCTTAACTGCCCTCTGAAGGGGTGGTAGTTATAGAACAGATGTCAGAGGTAGGTTCTTTACCCAGAGGGTGGTAAGGGCATGGAGTGCCCTGCCTGCCGCAGTTGTAGATGAACCAAGTTTGGTGGCGTTTAAGAGGTTAGTAGATAAGTTTATGGATGAAAAGGGAATGGTTTAGGTTAGAGGGTCATTGCTTTTTCTTAATTGGTGGGCGCAACATCGAGGGCTGAAGGGCCTGTTCTGCGCTGTTATGTTCTAAGTTCTAAGTTCAATGAAATGGCCTTAATAAGCCATTCAGCTCAAGAGCATTTAGGGTGAGCAATAATCAGTAGGACAGTAGGAGGGGAACTTGCTTGTGCATAATTAATGAGCTTCCAAGTGTGAAATCCAGTGCAGCATCCCACTATTCTGATCAACAGGATCAAGAAGCGACTTACTCTGATCTCTTTCTGTCATTGTAGTATTTCAATAGCTGATTCAGTTTAGTTTTGTGTCAGTCATGACCCAAAGATATTGATAGTGTGGGATTCAGCAATAGTATTACAGTTGAAGGTCAAAGTGAGGTGAATAAAATTGCAGTGGCACTGGCAAACCATGAAAGAATTCTTTAAACACCTGAATCAGACCTTGCTAGACCATACTTAATGCACATCATACAGTTCTGGCTGCCATTTTATGAGAAGGATTTAGAAAGGCTGGAGAGGATGCAGAGTAAATTTACAAGGATGATACCAAAAGTGTGTGGGTGGGTTAACAGGTTATGTCTCCTTCCTCTTGGAAAAATTACGATTAAGGCGTCATCTAGAAGAGGTGTTTAATATTATAGAAGGTTTCAGTGGAGTGGAGAAGAGAAAATGGCCAGGATTTTATGCTCCCATTCTCAGCAAGCCAAGGGGCATTACCTTGGGATAGTTGCATGGCGGGGGGTAGAGAGATGGAGTATTTTGGGTATGGAGTGGGGAAGAAGTGTGCAGAGGGAACTGCTATCTCTAATAAATAGTATAAGGGTGCCCTGTAAAAAAAAAAGTCTCTAATCTGTTAAAACCTTAGCGTAACATTGTGGGACCTACCCCTTCATTTTTTTAGTCTATCAACCAAACGATACAACGGAGAAACAACTTCCATGCTGTTTTTCCCTGCCTCTGCATCATTTCTGGGAAATGGGAAAATTCTGCCCAGTGTTTCCTTTTGTGAAGGAAAGGCATTACTAGAAGCCTCCCATATGGGGTAATGATAAGAATGCACTACTGCCTGGATGGCCTACTCGGTGCTGTTAATCCTATGGAATCCCAGATAATCTTTCACACAGTTTACAATATTAATCATACCACAATGAAAATTAGTTGATATCATAGCCGGAATTCTTCAGCCGTTCATGCCAGTGGGATTCTCCAGTCCCACCGCCTGCAGGTTTCCCATCGGCATGAGATGATGTCAAGGGGAATTCCCATTGACAGCAGTGAGACCAGAGAATCCTGTTGCTGACAAATGACAAGCCACCTCCTACCAGCGGGAAGCACGCACTGGGAGGCTGGAGAATCTCTCTCCAGGTCTTGAAGTGATTGTTTATTTGCATGTAATAAATTACATAATGGAAAGAAAGGCAGTCTTTTCATTATTTGACTTAAACAACGCTGTGTTTTCTGAGGTTTAAATTATGATGGTGCTTTTGGAAAGCTAAATTTGAAATAATGTTAAATTCGTAAGTTTTATTACAATATATCGATCCTGCAAATAAGCATATATTTAAATTATCTGCATCTTATTTCAAAATGTTTTTCTGTATTCCCCTACCTTGAAATTATGTAATTTATACATCATGTTGAATGAAATTATGCACCACATGGTAACTAAACTAAGCCAAGACTTCCCAGGGATTAAGTGGATTTGGAGGTACTTGGTATGCAGTTCAAGGAACAGGCACTCGCTGAGAAAATGAGATGGTCACTTGAAAGTGTTATTTAATTGTAAATGAACACTGGAATGATGTCACCTTGACAGCTTTGACAATGTACTCTTGGGAGTTTATGCATTTTGGATTAATTGTATAAGGAAAAGAACGTCTTCCCCTGTCAATGTAATTATTGAAATTATTTCTAAACATGAAAGAATGTAACATTCAGTGCATCTTGAAAGGAAAAGGGCACAAAATTCTGATTGGTACAGCTCATTCTTTACCAAGGACATTTGGGGTAGAATTTTTTTGGGAGAATCCTAAGTGTCGAATTGGCATAAAAACTGAAGTAAATCACGTTGGCTTTTTCAGCTGGATTTTCAAAATCAATCTCCCACAATCTGTGCACTGCAGAGTGCACGAGCGTGAATCTCATTAAATTTCAGTGGGCGGGGCCAGCAGCATAGCCCTAAGCAGGTCACTGTTTATGCACCAATCTGTCAATGCCAAGAACAGTGTACGCACAGTTGCCTGGCACTGCCTGCCTCCCAATTGCTGGCCAGCCCCACAACCCTCCCCGACTCATTGCCGCTGCCACCACCACCCCCCAATCCCAGCACCTAATCGCAGGCTTCCTGGATGCATCCGAGCCAGCCTTGATGCATCCGAGCCAGCCTTAATCCCTCCGCCCCCCCGCCACCCACTCCCCTCCCTTCCACCACAGCCCTGGCTTGACACAACTCAATTTCTGGTGTGGAGCTAATGGCACGGAAATCTGGTGTCTGGAGACTTGTGGAGGCCTTGGCACTCAGTGGGAAGCCCACTAAATGGATCCGTTTGAGTCTCTGGGTTCGCTGTGTTGCTGAAACAGTGCAGTGGACATGGAGAATCGCCCCTTAAGTGCCCACAGTATTTGCTCATACTTTTGTGGGAATTGAGCTGCATGCCAAGCTCATCAGAGTATTACCACAGACAAATTGAATGGCTGCCAGAAAAGCAGAAGCAGGCAATTCTCTATCGATGTCAATGACACCTATTTGGAGCTCAGCTATCCAGGTAATTCCCTCTCCTCAACTTGTACAGCTAAACATACATTCAAAAGCAGGAATGAACTGCACCAGTGTTTTTAAAAAGGCATCATCGAATGCTTACAAATTAGACGTTAAATTCTTCAATCCCACATATCTTTGGTGCTTGCTATCTCTATTTAACTCTAGAGGCAGTGGAGTAACAGGTGGCTCAAAAAATTTTGAGATTTCTACACAAACCAGTCTCAACTGAACATGGGGACACTTGGAACTCAGCATGATTTAGATAATGGACGGAAGCCAAGCAGAGTAAACAAGTTGTTGGAAGAGGGTTTAGAGGGAGAGAAGAGTTCAGCAGATGCTGAATCCTGGGAGATCATCATACAGTTATCCCTGTCTGAGAGTCGGTGAGAACATTACATGCAATGTTTATGCATCAAAAGATGTGCTCTCTGAATCACTGATTTGTGAAGGTGCAGAAGGAAGTCATTTGGTCGTTGGTGCCTACACGGGCTCTCCAAATTAAAATTATAACTTACTAGCATACCTTTGCCTTTCCACCATATCCCTTCATATTGGAATCTGCAACCTGCTTTAATAACAGTCAGCACACTTCCTCTCAGGGGGTCAGTGCACGCTGCTGCACCTGCCTCCTTCAAACCAACTCCTGCTGTTACCAGTTATGCACCATCTTCTCCCACAATAGAGAGAGGGAAATATGTCAGTGAGTATTGTGCAATGTGTTTGGTCGATATGGAGATTGTAATTGAATATCTGGCAGTGTTCTCAAGCTGTGAGATATCTGTGTGAGCTTTGCAGCAGTGTGAAGCGTGAGGGCACAGTACTCAAACTTCATTAGCATAAGTTTCATTCATTCCTGGGACATGAGAACTGCTAACAAGGCCAGCATTGGTTGCCCTTTTTGAATTGCCCAAAAGGTAGTGGTGATCCACCTTCTTGAACTACTGCAGTCCATCCTGTGTACAGATACACCCACAGTGCTATTTGAGGGAAGGGACTTGCAGGATTTTGACCCGACTACAGTAAAGGAATGAAAGTAGTTCCAAATCAGTGTGATGTGTGAGTTAGAGGGGAACTTGCATTCCCAAATGTCTGCTGTCATTGTCCTGCTAGATGGGAATGGTAATAGGTTTGGAATGTTGAAGAAACTTCGGTGAACTGCTGCAGTGGACCTTGTAGGTGGTATAGCAACCATTGTGCAATGGTGGTGGAGGGATTGAAAGTTTAGGGTGTTAATGTGATGTCGATCAAGTGGACTGCTTTGTACTTGATGATGTTGAGCTTCTTCAGTATTGTTGGAGCTGCACTCATCCAGGCAAGTGAATGTCCATCACACTTCTGATTTGTGCCCCGTAGATAAGGGCAGGCTTTGGGAAGTCAGGAGAAAATAAACTGGCTAGTCCAGTTCATTTTCTGATCAATGTAACCCTCAGGATGCTGATGATGGGGGGATTCAATGATGGTAATGCTATTGAACATCAAGGAGATAGTATTAGATACTCTCTTTTTGAAAATGGTCATTGTTCAGTACAAGTATAAATTTTGAGTAAATGTGATTTTTTTTAATGCACATAAGTGCAATTAATATTAGGGACAATGGGCATGCAATAAAGAATATTTTTAGCTGACTTATATATTAAGTCTATATTTTCAAGTATGATGATCTGCCTCTTTAAATAATAATTCTAGATAGCCTCATCTCTAGACTAGGATTATATATTTAATACTCAACAGATCCATCCAAGAGCAAATAAGAATGTATTTGCATGTTTTAGCCCAATTTTGACAAAAATAAAAATCAACTTTACTGGAATGATTGGCAGCATAAAGTCTGTTTATTACAGGGGGATGGCCCAGTGGTATTATCGCTGGACAATTAATCCAGGGACTTAGCTAATGTGCTGGGGATCCAGGTTTGAATTCCCCCATTGGCAGATGGTGGAATTTGAATTCAATAAAAAACATCTGGAATTAAGAATCTACTGATAACCATAAAACCACTGCCAATTGGTGGAAAACCCCATCTGGTTCACTAGCGTTCTTTAAGGAAAGAAATCTGTCATCCTTTACTGGTTTGGCCTACATGTGACTCCAGAGCCACAGCAATGTGGTTGACTCTCAATGGCCCTTGGGTTATTATGGATTGGCAATAAATTCTGGCCAGTGATGCTCATGTCCCTTGAATGAATAAAAAAATTGGATGGTCACAAGTTTAAGAATACGATTTTTGCAGATGCACCATAATGATTGCTTAGGGTTGACTGAAAATCATCTATGTATGATAAGTAAGTACAGGTTTCTAATAACAAGCTGCCAAAGATTTGGATAGCTTGGTGATTCTGGATTTCTTATAAAGTTAACAACAACGTGCCTTTATAAAAATGCCAGTGACATTTCCAAGGCCTTCACATATTTAAATTCCAATGCTGCCATGAGTCAAATTCCCTGATAGCAGGACATAATCGGGGAACTGAATTCACACAACTCTGATTCTCCAAGCAGCACTCTTCCCAACTGTCAGGGGCTGGCAAAAAATCTGCCTGTAATCTCTGTTGTAATGTCAGAAATGTCATAAATGTCATGTACCATATCCACCAGATTATAAAAGAGTGAGGTAAACTTTACTAAGATTTGATGCCAAGTCGGGGCAAGACACAATTTTAACACGTAAACATTTTAAAACTGTGCGGAACATTAAAAAGATATTCGGCCCATCAAGCTCAGATTTTCAGCGTAGAATATACAACCTTCACATGACGAACTGTACAAATGGCTTCATATTAGAATACCATCTGTTGTTGCAATGAATGCACGGTATTATTGAATTTGTATCACAATCCCATGCCGACTTAATCAATTTGACTTGCAAATTTTAAAAATCCAGAATTCCTTCTAGAATAGGAAAGTCAATAGAAAGCCTTTGTAGATGTACTGCTAATGAATACCTCTCTAAATTCCTAGTATCGCAGTCACAGCAGTTGCTGTGTAGAAAACAAGTAAAGCATCTGCCAGTTCAGAACTCATCCCCTCCCCGGCAGGAGAAGTAATTTTATTTTCACTAATAATTCTGGAGGTTACATCCACTGTGCAACTTATATTACAGTCAGGGATGTTAGTCTTGCTATTAAATTGTGCTTTATTGACAATCTTTGACCATCAGGATTTTGTTTTTCAATAGAAATCTATCAAGGGCAAACGATGGAAAGCAATATAATTCCAAACAATATAATTTAATATAATTAAAATGTCTAATTTGCAATAACAACAGCTTGTATTTATATAGCACCTTTAATGCAATAAGGCTTCATACAGCGCTTCACAGGAGTATTTCAAAACAAACTTTGAAGCTGAGCCACATAAAGAGACAGAAGGTGTATGATTCATAGCTTGGTCAAAAGAATTTCTTAAAGCAAAAAAGACAGGTAAAGAGAGATAGAGTTTTAGAAGGCTTAGAGACTTAATAAGTGAAAGCATGGTCACCAATGGTGCGATGATTAAAATCAAGGATTCATTCTCAAAAGGCCAAGTTAGATCAGTATAGTTACCTTCGAGTTTATGGAGTTGCAAGAGATTACGGAGACAGAGAGCAAGGCCAAGGAGGGATTCAAATACCAGAATGCAAATATTGAAATCAAGGTGTTACTTAGTCAGTAGCCAATATATTACAGGGGTGATGGTTGAACTAGGCATGGTACGACGCAGGAAGCAGAGTTTTAGTAACCTCACTTGCCATGGGTAGAACGTGGAATGATGTAAAGATGCCAGCGTTGGACTGGGGTGGTAAGAACTCAGTAAGAATTTAGCAACACCAATTTTAAATCCAACCGATTTATTTGATAGTAAAATTGCGAGCTTTCAACACTCTGTGTCTTCGTCAGGCAAATGTGTGGCCAGCCAAAAGTACGAGTTAGAAAGATATGGTTGAGTGTTTCAGATGCAGATGAGCTGAGGTGGGGATGTTGTTCCATTACACTTTACTGTGCCTTCCAGGTGCTGGACAGGTTTTGGAGAGTCAGGAAGTGAGTTACTCATTGCAGGATTCTTAGTCTCTGACCAGTTCTTGTACCTATAATATTTATATACTTGGTCCAGTTCAGTTTCTGGTCAATGATAAATATCCAGGATGATGTAGTGGAGGATTCAGTGATAGTAATGCCACTGAATGTCAAAGGGCAATGGTTAGATTCTCTCTTGTTGGAGACAGTCATTACCCTGCACTTGTGTGGCACACTTGTTACTTGCCACTTGTCAACCTAAGCCTGGAAATCGTGCAGATCTTGTATTTAGACACAGACTCATATAAACCATCTATTTACTGTCTGGCAGGGGGGGTGAAATCTGATTCAAGGGATTTAAAATAGCGTTCCAAGAAACATTATCAGATTTAGGAGACAATGTCACTTTCAAGGAATTTGAAGAGGAAAAGCTAAGTTAGAGATGGAAAGATAGTTCACAACAATAGAGTGGTCGAGGACTGGTTTATTGAGGAGAGGTTGAGGATAGAAAATAGAAAGGGAAAATATAGTACCCAAGAAGAGGGGACCATTTAATGTAGGAGAAAGGAAGCTAAGTTGGTTGGACAGTAATTTTGAGAGGATTGGCCTGAGGAGCAAAAGGTGAGTCTCAGAAGATGAGTGCATGAAAAGGGATAGGGAAGGAACTGGAGAATAACGTGAGCTCAGGCTTAGGAAAGGAAAAAGCCTTAGAAGATGTTTAACGTGGTGGGCTAACAGAAGGGAATAAAGTAACAGAGGCAGAGATTGAATGACCTCAATGTTAGTGATAAAAATGTCCAGATGCTCATACCTGTTGTTGCAGGAATGGACACAAAGTTGGGAACAGTGGAGGTGCAAAGAGATTTGGCAGGTCCAAGTACACAGGTCATCAAGATGTCATAAATAGGTACAGAAAATAATTAAAAAGGTTAATGGAAATGTTGAAAGCAATAATATGAGGGAATATATTCCATTGCTTAGAGCCATACAAAGCCTTAGTAAGACTACATTTAGAATACTGTTTGCAGATCTAGGCACCAGAACTTAGAAAGATATACTGACATGGCAAGATGTACAAAATAGATGAATTGGAATGATAGCTAAATTACAAGGAGAAATTGTAAATGCGATGTATTCCCTGGAATTTGGAAGGATAAGAGTTGATTTAGTTGACATTTACAATATTATGAACCACATCAAGTTTGCCATACCTTAAGGGCTGAAGATTACCGGCAGCACCTGAAAGCAGTAAGAACTCCATTTCAGCAGGACCCAAGACAGCATATCCATAAAGGAGGTGCCCTCCTGGCATGGCAAGATTTCATTGGACAATCTCTCAAGACAATTTCCCTCCCTATTTGGGGCAAAATGCCCACAAGGGTGGGAAGTGGCCCTTAAGTGGCTTAATTAGGCACTAGCTGGGCTTTCAAACCACTATCATTCCAGTTGCTGACAAAATGTGATATGGCAATGGGAAGATGTTGAGCTCACCTCTCTACGTCTTTCCACATCAATTTGTCAGCCTTCCCACCTCCCAACCCACAACCAAAGAACCCAGAAAATCTAACCTTATTTCCACTTGTTAGGGAGTGCAGGATTCAGATAAAATGAGGTTAATTTCAAATGAATATGGAAAATAATGGAATATTAGAAATGGTCAGAGATCATTTCTGACAATGAACTGCCATTTACCATGTCATCCAAGAACAATTCAATGTGAAAGAATCTTAGCTTCAATTCAACTTAAACTGGAAATGAACAGGACATCACTTGGATGGCAACACATTCTTACTTAAAACATGATCAGATATTAACCTCGCCATGCGCATAAAATGAGGACAGCCACAGATCTGGGGCTAAACGGAGCATCAAAGCAGAAAAGTACAAATGGAAAAGTTTGAATATTGCTGAAAAAATAGATGTGCTATCAAAGCTTTTCATCTTGCACTCATCAGGATAGCTACACAATATAACCTGAACAGTTTAGCCTGTATTCCTCACCAAGTGTTACCCTAGCACTTCCAGCATTTTCTGGTTTTTATTTGAGATTTCCAGAATTTTACTTTCAATCTATGTTTTCAAGAATTGTGTGTAAAAAAGAGGGAGGCATTTTCTACAAATGAAACTTGTTTTTATATATTCAGTAGGAGAAATCTATTTGCTTAGCACTACTGTGCAGGTTGCAGGAGTAAAGGCCCCTGTACTACCTGTTCCCAGTCTAAATTCTTTCCCCTAAATGAGCAATCAAAGCCAGAAAGAAGCCAATACCATAATGTGTCAAAACATGCTACATGTTAAGTAGAGGCAGTGAGTGGTGCAGTGGTATTATCACTGGGTTAATAATTCAAAGACCCAAGGTAATGCTCTGGGGACCCAGGTTCAAATCCAGTCATGGCAGCAGGTGAAATTTGAATTCAATAGAACTCTGGAATTAAAAGTTTAATGATGGTCATTGTCGACTGTCATAGAAATGCACTAATGTCTTTTAGGGAAGGAAATTTATTTTCCTTACTCCGTCTGGCCTACACGTGACTCCAGACCCACAGCAATATGGCTCAGATCCACAGTGATGGATCTTGTGAATGTTGTCAGGGATGGGCAATAAATGTTGACTTAGCCATTCAAAAAAAAATGAATCATATGAACATAGATTTTAGAATTGTTCCAAATTTCACTGTTATATATTACACTTCTGTTTTAAAGACACTAATAGGCTCCTGGAAGTCTTTAGTACGATAGATACGTAGGATATATGCTCACATTACATGTGCTAAAACATTTGCATTATTAATGAATGCTGGTCACTTTTAAACCTCAGCTGCTGTCACGCTTCCAGAATGGAAACCAAATCTGTCTAGTGACAGCACAATCTGTGCTGCAAGGCAGTCTGACGAAGACTAAACTGGGTGGACAGAACAGCAGTCACTTACAAGCTCTGTGCTTCATGCCTCGAGGATCTGGCAGCAGAGACATGAACAGATGCAGCTTTCTGGCAGGGGAACCCCCTGCTGAGACAGACTGGTTCTTTCACCTTTTAAAAAAATACTTTTTTTTCTGATTTATCTTAATCTTTATTAACAAAAAAATTAGCTACAACAAAGCACAGCTACATGGAACATCTGTTCAAATCTAAAAATCAGAAATTTCAGATGGTGCAATCTACACAGAAAAACTACTTAGAGCTTGCGTGAAATAAATTACAGCCGAACAAACATTGGTTCAACCCCATATTTTGTACAGAATACACTTTATTCTTTGGATTCACATTTAGGAATAGTTTTGCATCTTTTCAGATGGTTGTGGCTGCATAGCTGGGTCATTTTACTTGGTGTAAAATCATTTTGATTTACAACAGGATTAAGGCCATCGCCAGGTTGCTGGCTCGATAACAAGCTTTCAAAAACTGTTGTACCTCACACACCTTGTCTATAAACTATGCTACCTTATCTGGGCATCCATTAGCTCAGTGAACTACCTAGGAAACTTTTAAGAAGTTTCCCAGGTAGTTCACTGACCTAATGGATGTCCAGATAAGGTAGCACAGGTTATAGACAGGCTGTGTTCAACCCTTATTAAAACTCTCCAAGCTCATTTGCCACATGCAACAAATTTATTCCAGCTCAATGGAAATTACTCTTGACTCATTGGTTGCTGTTCAAATTTGTTCACTGCAATTTGGTCATGTGTAAATTATTTCTGAAAAGGTTGCTGAAACTACAATTTGCAAAATAAAAATATCCAATTAAGTTAAAGTTTTCAACATAAATATTAAAACTATATGAAGACGTTATGCCTAATCCTAACGCCTTTTATGTACCAGTGTGCTGAGGATAAGGACACTTGTTCAAGCTGTGATTGTAATTCCACGAGTCCAAAGACGTGCGGGATAGGTGGATTGGCCATACTAAATTGTCCCTTAGTGTCACGGGCACTAGCCGGGTAAATGCATGGGATCACGGGGATAGGGCGTGGGTAGGACTGTGATCGGTGCAGGCTCAATGGGCTGAATGACGCTGTAGGATTCTATGATTCTACTCAAGACATTCAACCAAGGGACATTGCATTGAGAATTAAAAACTCAGAAAGGAAGATCCATCTGTAAATCGCTCCAGAAGTTAGGGATAGTTTAGATTAAAAGAGGTTTATAATATTGCAAAGGACAATAGCAAGTCTGAGAATTGGAAGTCACTTAAAATCAACAAAGTGCCAACAATAACTTGATAAAAAAGGGAAAATAGATAAGATTAAATTGATCAGAAATATAAAAATAAATTGTAAGAGAGTTTATAAGCATATCACAACACGACATTCAAGAAGCATGACACATCCAGGACAAAGCAACTAGTTTGATTGGCATCCCTTCCAAAATATTCAGTCTCTCCACCACTGATTAACAGTGGTAACCTTGTGTACTACCTATTGCACGCACTCATCAAGGCGCCAATTCCTGTGGGCCCCTCGCTGCAGAGAGCAGTCTTTTTGATCAGCTGAGGAGCAGAGCCAGAGATCATGAGAGGAAAGAGAAAGCAGATAGGGCAAATCCAGAAATTGAGTAGCAGTGTGGGCAGGAGCTTAGGGCAGCTTGAAGCCACTGAGGGTGGCTGAAGAGCTAGGAAGGGGAACTGGGACCTGGACAGACTGATGGACAGCATCCCTGAGACTCAGAAATCATGGAGAAAGAAGGGAGTGGGAAAATGCTGAACACATCTCGAGCGTGCTGCACAGAGGAGTAGAGGTCCCATTTAGGACAGAAATCTGGAGCATCAGCAGTGAATACTCTCTGTAAAGAATAGTTTCTCAGAGTTGAGCTTTCCCATGACAGTATTTTCAGTTTTGATAGTGGAACAAAGAAACCTTGTTCTTTTCAACCTTCGTGCTAACCATATGCTTAAATCACTCTACGTTCTCGCACAGTTGACAGGGTCCCACAGCACTGGCATTAAATTTATACAGCAAGAGGTAGAATCTGCCGAGCCAAGTTGGGGCAGATGTTGGAAGAGTTGAGACTGGCAATGTCCACAAGGAGGATGAAGCTGTTCCAGTATCATTGGAGACTCAAGCATCAACAGAAGAAACCAAACCCTCATCCCAAAACCCTAGTGCATTGCCTTGACTGTGGAAAAAAGAATAGTTTAACAGCCATTGGATAAGAAGCTGGACAGATTTGGGGGAAAGGCTAGGGACCCAGTGAGTCAGCAGGAACAAACTGGGATTGAGGATGTGCATCCAGAGATCTTAATGAGAATGAGGAAATAGCATTCATGATGTAACACCTGAATGGAAAGACTCGCATGGAAATATTAGGAAGTACAGATGTTCAAAGAGATGTGCAGCAGATCTTCAAGGTACCAGTATGGATTAGTGGAGATTGCAGTCACCTGCTACAATGACTACAGGAATGTTAATGCGTACAAACAAGCTGGAGGGATTGAACCTGGTCTCCGTATCCCTGGAGCTGAAGCAGCTGTTCAACCATATCATCCTCCTTATTCTTTCCATCAAATTGACAAGGGACACACAGCTGAAGGACCATCTGGATAGAGTTGTAGAGGCTTACTAGTGACATCCTGCTCCGCATGGGACCACGTCATCCAGATCATGGGGAAGGAGGAGACTTCTATAACCAGAAAGATGGCCACCATCAGAAAGATGACCATCTTTGTAGACGGGGATCTAGTTCTCAGGCCGAGGATGCAGGCAGAGCAGAGTGATGTACACCAAGTCCAAGCCTTGTCCTTGCTGCCCTCTCTCCGTGGTGTGCCTTATAGCCAACTCTGTCTAAGGGTGATTCCAAAGAAATGCTGGAATTGTGATGGGGCTGGACATTTTAAACAAGACTGCCCTCAACAATCACAGGGGGTCAGGCATGGAGATTCCACTCAGTGCATTGGTCTTCCCTTCCCAACCAACGTTAACATATTCGAGTTCCCATGAAGAGCAGGTGAGGGATGAGGTTCTTTTGAGAAGAGGCTCAGTTTTAGCAGAGCAACAGGGACATGTCCTGGGATAGGAGAGAGATTTTGTATCGTGGAGGTGTCAAAGCAGTGGCATCAACTCTTACTCACCAGTTCTTCCAACATCATCTTGCTGAAGGGTACGAATTGATCAACATCTCTACCTTCTTCCAATACTTCATTTTGCAAGGGCCAAATATGCCTTATCATGGCTATATCAAGCTGTCCCCACTTGTCCTTAATCACACTTTTCAACTACTGGGGTTTCTAGTAGTTTGAGAATCAAATGGAAGAAATGATATTGAGAATATCAGTGGTGTTGGTATGAAACGTGTTAAGACATATCTGAATGTCCTTCGAATGTGTATGTGGTTATCAGTAGGAGCTGGAGTTTTCTAATTCAGCAGAGATTGCACACTCAAGATTTATCAGCTTGCATGGGATTTTAGAACTTTCAACTAGCAAGTAATCAGGCCATTCTTTTACACACTTGCACATCAGTGTCCTGAAGCCTCATGTGAGCCATCCCCAACTGGCTGGCATCAGGCCTTGCTACAGCATCACATTCTGCATGAACGGAATTATTACTTGGTGCAACATGGTGCATGGGCGGCATGATAGCACAGTAGTTGACATTGCTCCTCTCAGCACCAAGGTCCCAGGTCCAATTCCTGGCTTGGTTCACTGTCTGTGTGGAGTCAGCATGTTCTCCTCATTTCTACACAGATTTTCTCTGAGTGCTCCGGTTCCCTACTGCAGTCTAAAAGACGTGCTGGTTAAGTGCATTGGCCATGCTAAATTCTCCCTCAGTGTACCTGAACGTGTGCTGAAGTTTGACAATTTTCACAGTAACTTCATTGCAGTGTTAATGAAAGCCTACTTGTAGTTAAATAAATAAACTTTCAATTTTTAACTCCTCGATGCCATGGGAGAATAGGGTAGGGTGAACATGCCGATCACCAATTTCAGCAACAAAGATGTTTTCTTCCAACCAGGAGCACCCATGGGTGTCCATAAGCACATAACTGTCATGGAGAGTGGACCAACTCGGGAAGACATTTTTTTATCTTATTTCAAAGATGGACATCAGCAAGCAAGAAGAGCCAAAGCAGACAGTTCATTTCTACTCTCACCAACTATGGCACAACTTTTGGTGAGGACGATAATGATGTTACAGATAGATGGACTCTGCATGTGAAGAATCCTTTTATGCTCTTGAGCATAAGCTCACCTCATCTTCCTGTCTTCAGCTTTCCAGATTTCCATTTCCCTATCATACTGGAAATCTGATGAGTCACAGGATTGTAGATAACCGTCCAATAAAGATTCTCTGTTGCCAGATCTTACCTTATTGCTGGGAGAAAATCAGGGAGTGCCTGAAGAATTCTTATGAGGAGGAAAGAGAAAACTAAGGATCTGTGGTATCCCAGGTATCCAACACAGAGGATGCTTATCCCATACCTAGGGCTGAAGAATTATTATAAATTCTCAAAGATGCAAAGTATGTCTGCAATCTCGATTTGGCTCATAGTTATAATCAGTAAACCATTACTGCAAAAGACATCAATAAGATAGCATCCCAAACAGGCACTGGAAAGCTCTATAGCTGGAATTTTATAGCCAAACTCGCCCCAATTCTGTGGGGGGTGAGAGCGAAGCTCAGAGAACGTCATTCTCCGTTAGTCTCGGATGGGTTTGAAACATGGACAGAAGTGCCAGTAAAATTCCGCCCTATGAGTAAACAAGAATATCATTTGAGCTTTATAATTTCCTGATCATCTTCATGCCAATGATGCTTTTGGTAAAGTTCCTCCTTGCTTGGCTGGATGATACCCTTGCCTTCAATTTGACATTCAAAGGGACCCTTGAAAGACAGGACTGCGTCTTAGCTTGCTTGTCGAAAAGTCTAACTATGGCAGCGTTAGCTTTTCCAGACAAAAGTAAGGTACCTTGGGCACATCACCCAGGAAAGGACCACCCCAGATAATGAGAAAATCCAAGTGGCACAGTGCAAGGTTTTTTTTTGTTTTGACTGGCTATTACAGGAGATTTGTTTAGGACTATGCATAGTTGGTGGCTCCACTCCACAACTTGCCAAGCAAATAGGTGACAACAGGCACAGGAGAGGGAAAGGATACACGAGGCATAAGGTTCACAATCCATAATGGGTAGACGAACGTCAGTTTGTGAAAAATCCTTTTGCGCTCCCAAGCATAATCTCACTTCATCCCCTGTTCTTAGATACCCAGGTTTCTATTTCCCTTTCATATTGGAATCAGTCACCAGTTTCTTTGACCTTAGAGTAGTGCTATCACAGCTGGTTGTCATTTATGCTCAAGTCAATACTCTCTGTAAATAGTTTTTTTTTGATGTTATGTTTTCCCTTGACAGTTTATGCATTTTGATGCTGGTAAATTAAAGGAATCATATTGTTTTAACCTTCATGCAGCAAACGTGCTCAAAGCACAAGTTACAGTCTCACCAAAAGAGATCCTAGGGAAAATTGTCCCTAATATGCCAGGTGCCCCAAAATTGAAAACCATTTTTTACAAAATGGCTTACCATTTTGGGGGCGGACAGTGGCACAGTGCTTAGCACTGCTGCCTCAACGTCAGGGACCCATAGATTCTAGCTTCAGGTACTGCCTGTGCAGAGGCTGCATGTTCTCCCCATGTCTGTGTGGGTTTCCTCCAGGTGTTCCAGTTTTCTCCCACAATCCAAAGAATGTGTGGGTTAGGTTGATTGGCCATGCCAGTGTCAGAAGGATTAACAGGTAAACAGAGATTAGGGGAATAGGGCCTGGGTGGGATTGTGTTGACACAGACTCGATGGGCCAAATGGCCTTCTCTGTACTGGGGATTCTATTCTATGATATTGTAAACTTGGAAGTATCCATATTTCACATTTGCCTGGTTTCATTATAGCTAATCTTCCAATATTTTAGTGCAGTTGTAAATCTCCTATGCTTTTGCTGAAGTTAAGATGGAGAACTGATCTCTTGTGGTAATATATTACTTTCTCTCCATTTTTCTTCTCCTTAGCCCTAGCTCAGTGTGTGGCATTCTCTCCTTTGAAAGTTGGGAGCTCAAATTCCACTCTAAAACACACAAAAAAGATCAAGTTTTATATTCCAGTACAGTACAGTTGCACAGTCAGAGATGTCATCTTTCAGGTGGGAAGTTAAATGGAGGCTTCATCTGCCCACCTTCAACAGAGGTGGGCATGAAAAATCAGGTGGCATAATTTCAAAAAAGATCAAATATACTAGCCAATATTTATCCCTTAGTCAACATTACAAAAACAGACTATCTAGGCATTACCACCTCATTGTTTGGGAGCTTGCTATGCCTAAATTGCTGCCACATTTTCCACACCAGTGACTACACTTTGAAAGTACTTCAAAGGCTACAAAGCACTACTGGGTATCATGTAGTCATGAAAGACTCTTGTGTAAATGCAAGCCTTCTATTTCTGTTTCTCTCTCCTCCTCCTTCTGTTTTCAGAGAATCATAGAATCGTTACAATGCAGAAGGAGGTCATTCGGCCCATCGAATTTGCACCGACCACAGTCCCACCCAAGTTCTATCCCTATAACTACTTCCCCACAACATTAAGGGGCAATTGAGCATGGACAATCCACCTAACCCACACATCTTTGAAGTGCTTTTGTCCACTTCTTTCTCTTCCTTCATTTTCTCCTATTGGCCTGGGTTAAGTGATGTGGAATGGTGTAGCATCACATGAAAAAGTGCAGAGCAGATTATATTTTTACTTGAGGCTATAGAGGAAGTGCAGCTTTCACCCTTCAGTAGCTCCTTCCCCAATTGCATATTCTATCCCATCACGTCCACTACTCTTTCATCCCCATTTTCCTCAAGAACCTAGCACCTTCTCACTTTCTTCTTTAAGCTATACTCACTCTGATTACTATCTCTACATCTTCCCAAATGAACTATCCTCTCAAACCTGTATCACCCCCTTCTCCATCCACTCTCAATCCTTAATGCCTTTATTCTCACTCACTTCACCCAAGAGGAGTGAGGAGAGGGCTCAAGTTAGGTTCCTGAATTATTTTTGATCTAATCGAAACAAAAGTTACTGAAGCCTGACTATCCAGAGAAAGAGAGCAATAAATTAGTTGAAAATCATGTCAGACGATGATGAAATAGCAACAGATAGGAGAAGTTTATATGTCTTATTTTGTTCGATGCAAAAATAGGGCATGATTTCTTCATTGATTTATACAGGAAATTCTTACTGATATCAAATACCTTGCATGAATTCAAAACAGATTTGGTAATCCATATGTTTGAGAGTTTTAGTAAGGAAATAAAGGTAGAATGTGGTCATAAATATACCTTCGTTAATGAATGCTACACTGGAATCCATACCAGGCACATAATGAAGACATAGTAAATGTGTATTTTACTACACAAACAGATGTAATAGTTTGTGTTTTATTGATATTACAGCTAGAATACTATTTTGCGAAAAATTAATTGTACAAATATATCTCCAGCAAAGTCAAGATTGCTTCACGCACCCAAGTATTACACGGAAAACAAGTGCTCTCATAATATAAAATATTCTAATTTACCCCTTACAATGATCAATCCCTTATCATCAACATTGCTGATGTGCAATGGCATCTGATATTTATCTCTCTTTGTAATTCACTTTATGTATGTGGCCCTTTTATTCTCAAAAGTCATTTTTTTTTTATAAATGGAGCTACATGCACCTAGAATAGTTTACATCTGCAGGGAAGCAAAAATAAAAACTACTCTGTAAATGCACGTTGCACTGGTAGTTAATCAGTCACAGAAACTAAGCTGTAGCATTGCAAAAAGATCAAGAGCTGGATTTCATGTTTTTTGGCAAGGTGATGGATGTGGAACAGAAACTGAATGGTCTACTTGCTCCAGCTACCACCTGCGTTCATCTAATCAAGCGTGGATAGCCAAGTGGCCGGGGCGGCAGTGGTTAGCACTGCTGCCTCACAGCACCAGGAACCTGGTTTTGATTCTTGCTTGGGTCAGTGTGTGTGGAGTGTACACTTTCTCCTCGTACCTGCATGGGTTTCCTCTGGGTGCTCTGGTTTCCTCCCACAGTCTGAAAGACGTGATGATTAGGTGCATTAATCATGCTAAATTCTCCCTCGTGTACCCAAATAGGCACCGGATTGTGGCAACATGGGAATTTTCACTATGACTCCATTGCAGTGTTAATGTAAGCCTACTTGTGACTGTAGAATTCTACAGTATGGAAGGAGGACATTCTGTCCATCAAGTCTGCATCAACCACAATCCCATCTAGGCCCTAAACCCATAACCCCTCGTATTTATTCTGCTAAACCCCCTTACACCAGGGTTAATTTAGCATGTCTTTGGACTGTAACAGAAAACTGGAGCGTCTGGAGGAAACCCATGTAGACACAGGGAGAATGTGCATACTTCACACAGACAGTGACCCAAGGCTGGAGTTGAACCCAAGTCCCTGGTGCTGCGAGGCAGCAGTGCTAGCCACTGTGCCACCCTTAGTGGATTAATAAATAAACTTTAAGTAGCAGCCATCCGACTGGTAGAAGGCCAATTCGGAGTGAAAAATGAGCGTGGGAATGGGGATTCTCCACCCAGTTGGAATAGTAGGTAGGGGCATCATGCAGATGAGAGCATGTGCTGTGAACAGGAAGTCAGTCATGACTAAAATTTTAAAGCGCCCTATCATCTGAAAGCCTCTTTATTCTTATGTGAAGGTTCAGAAGAGTTCAGGAAGTACACATTCAGCTATTGTGCAAGCAGAAGGCCTTTTGTTCCATCCCTCTGCAACTTCATCATGGCTGCCATACTTCCCAACCTTTCTCATGGCTGATACTCAAAAACTACAAAGGACAATGAAAAATATCAGCCAATTAGGTCATTAATTAGTAATATCAAAATAGTGGATGTGCTGTCAATTGGCTTGCCCACTTGCTTTTTGTCACATTACCAACTTGACACCATCATCCCCTATTTTACCATTGTGCCTGGTGGGAGCAAATGGTTCCTCAATTTACATACTTAAAATCCAGCTCTAATCTTTTCATTGCAATGCAGGCAACAGAAACTGCTTAAAGTGAGTGGCACACAGAAATTAACTTGAGTGCACTGATCATTTTTTTAGAGCAAATAAGGAGAATCAATTAGCACAGAAATTCCTGAAGAGTTCATCCCAGAAGCTGGAGGAGTGAAAGGAGTATATATTGGAAAGTACAGAATACCCCAATTTACCCATTGTGGGTGATATAGCCCCATCTGAAAAGCCCAAGAACAAGATGCTTATATTATCCAAGATAGATGTCCATGACATTTCTGACATATTGATGCAAAAGCAAATAGAAGCATAGAAATTAGAAGCTGGATTCGGCCATTCAGCCCTTAAAATCCTGCTCTGTCATTCATTTTGATCATGGTTGTTGAAGATGTTGCTGCATCACCATGCCACACAACATCAATAGGCCAACAAGACTTTGGTGCGATATCTCCAGAGCTTAAAAAACTTCTCAGTTGCCACCTATCACTAGTTTCAGCAGTGCAATTGATTACTCTTGCATTCTAGCAAGTGGACATTAGATGATCCCCAACCATTCAATGCCCTTTGCAATACGGGCACAATGATCCAGTTATATTTATTTATCCAGATGGCTGATGAAGCAGCTATAATTCAGTGCTGAGGTGTACAATCTATGTAGTGATGCCTGTTGATGCAGGCTAAATAGTTATGACGCCACTAGGAATTAAGTTATCAGATGAGTGTTCAATATGTGACCAATGGTCTGACTGAGAGGACTATAGCCACAATTTGAGTTTTCCCTCATGTTCCACTTGTGGAATAAATGGCCACATCTCCCTATGCCCCTCTTTAAGCAGCTGAGGATTTAGATTTTCTGTGGAAAGTTGAAAGCTGGGGTCTTACTACTTGAGGCAGTTGCTGTGGTCCAATGTTCATAAGGGTATCAATGAGGGAAATGCTCCAGTTGAAATATTTCCCCAAAGCACATGGAATTATTAAATTCCTTCTCATTTGTGGGTGGATGTGTTGCAGGGGAACCCTGAAAGTGGGGAAATTTCCTTACAAAGCTGGAAAAGAAGGAGAAACATAGTCAGATCTCCGGCCCAAATTCCAGCCTCCCCGTAGATGAAAAAAAGTTCACTGGCGCCAGCCCTGCAATTTTGGGATGAATACCACTATATCAATTTGCACTTCTTTCATGTGCCACACCAATGAAAGCTGAGCTTTAAATAATGCTCTTTCGTTGGAGGCTATGATGATAGGATTATTAGAATATCTCCAATTATCACATGCAGGATAATTCCAGAACCGCCATCTGTCTACCTTTCAGATATTCCACATAATTTTCTCTTTAAAATATTAATCTTCCATAGCATTAAAGTTTTGCTACAATTGTGAGAATTTGTCTTCTACAATTCATTAATTTATCAGCAACATCTGATGTCCAGACTGGATACGCAACAGATTGACTGTCATTTCGCCCCCAACCTTACGACCTTTCCATCAATGTCTTCAGGGGTTCTATGCTACAATGAGC
The DNA here is from genome assembly GCA_024679065.1 of Sphyrna mokarran. Classification (NCBI taxonomy): domain Eukaryota; kingdom Metazoa; phylum Chordata; class Chondrichthyes; order Carcharhiniformes; family Carcharhinidae; genus Sphyrna; species Sphyrna mokarran. Next base: position 65,966,865 of record JAGIQG010000011.1, on the reverse strand, counting down.
CAATAATTTAGTTTCATATTTCAACATCATCATATCCTCAGCATCTGTTCACTATTCCATTCACTACACTGCATCAATAGACTCCTAATCTGATTTGGGCATGTGTGTCTTAATAATTAAATCATCTTGAGTGCTTTGCAAGCTGGTTCATCTTTTCCCGAATTAATCAGGAAAGGATAAATAAAAAAAAACTAATAAAGTGGATCTATAAAGATACATACTACCTTTATGATTTATTGTATTTTTAAAAAAAAAATACAATCTGTTTTCGATGATAAACATTGATAAATACATTAAAACAAAAGTTTGGCAGCACAGGATTTGTAGTTGTCCCAATCTAATATTGTGCGCAGTGCTGACAAATTTGCAAACATCTTGAGAGTTTCTTCATCTCAGAAACTAATTTTGAAAAACTACTGCCATATCCTGCTACTGCCAAGAGTTGGAACATTCTCAATACTGAACCAACCAATGTTGTGCACATGTTCACACGGGTTTTTAATCTTCCTGAAAATAGCTGCACTAGGGTCTTCTGCAGATTTACAAAAATAATTCGGCATGTCATTTTCAAAATCTATTAGGGTAGCAATTCTTCCCCACAAACATTGCTCTCAGAGGTGGTTACAGCTTGGTTAATCACTACAAACTAAAACAGTCTCTAATGAGGCGTTAAAACAGACTTGAAATGGGAATCAGACAGCTGGTATCATAATCAGATTATTCTAAGAGAAAGAACTTTCCTTTTTGTCAATTCTTTTGTAGCCAAAACAGTTCACAACCGAGAAATCACTTTTTGAACTGGAGTTACTGTTTCAATATGGTGATTTTTAGACTTGGAATTACAATTATATGTTTATTAATGGAAAATAACATCCAATAACAACTTACAATTACAGAGTACTTTCAACAAAATAAAATATCCTAAGGTCCATATGCAGATTTAATAGTATAATTATTACTATTATATTCCTTCTAAACTATTGTAAATTTGATAAGATGCATTTTGTATGTGTTGAAGTTATAATTTCATCTATATTTTCTTAAAGATCAGTGACCAAGACTGTAGAAATTGCATGTCTTGTTTACAAAGCAACAATAACATTAAAAAGGGGGCTCTCAATAACATTGACCATAAAAGCTGGATTGTCCCTACTCTTCCTAATTAGTCTATTATCTATCATTCACTAAAATGGACATTTTGTTTTCAATTCATCAAAAGAAATTGAGCGAGATTCTGCAGCCTCCCAGTACATGTTTCCCACTGGTGGGAAGTTGGGCATTGTTTGCTAGCAGTGGGATTCTCTGGTCCTACCATTGTCAATGGGAATTTCCATTGACATCACCTCACACTGATGGGAAGCTTGCAGGCAGGGGTGTGCTGCAGATGGGACTGCAGAATCTGACCATTGACCAGAAAGTTCCTCAGTGCTTCTCCTAATCAACTGACATTTGACCAACTGACCAACGAAAGCTCTGCTGATACACGAGCAAAGCTACCCAATGATCAGGAATAGCCAATCGGGAGAAGACGGCAGGGAAAATTCTTGGCATGGATTTAAAGAAACTACTTTTATGGTATCTTCCTGCACTGGTTATTAAGACTGGATGGTTCATCCAGCTCTCTTCAGTGAGATTTCGGTTCACATTTCGTGATTAAGTTTTGTATACCGCAAGCTAACATTAAGATTCGAAAGGAATTCCCTGGATAATGACACATTTTTAGCACAAATGAAAAAGCCAGAGAAAAGATATCATAAATTTAAAATTAGGGCCAGGCCATTCAGGAGAAGTTAAGAAACACTTCTTCTCAAATTCTGAAGGTATCTACCACCAAAAGCAGTAGATTCTTACTTATTAGCAATTTTAAATTGGAGAATAAAAGAAGTTTCCAGGCAAAGGTGAGTGAAAGGAGTTAAGACACAGATTCATCATGATTATACATATTCAAGGAGTCAAATGGTCTACTCCTGTTCCTAAATATGTTGACAATATTTAATTTTAGCTTTTCATAACTCTCTTCACCCTCCCTCTGCCTGTGTTGTCAGACTGTCTGGCATCCAGTATTAGATGAGCCACAATTTCATCCAAACATTGGGCAGGCCAAAGCCAACTTTGCCACTACAAACTCCACTTTCATGGCACCAATTTCACCCCCATCTCTATTCCAGGACAGCCAGATTCTTCACAATCTGTGCCGTGAACACTGAGCATCCCACCTCACATACTTTCATCACAACTACTGCTCAAGTCCATCTCTACATCTTCATACTTCTGCTGCTCCTTTCTGCCTTTGAAACCCATTTGTTACCTCCAGCCTCAACTATTCTAACACTGCTTCAGCCAGCGTACCATTCTATACTCTTCATGAACATCAGCTTATCCGAACAACAGCTGCCTATTACCTTTTCACGTTTCTCACAGGGACATGAGTCAGAATTTTACCAGCAGGCGCACAGGAATCGGGACAGGTGAGTCTCACAGAACAGCATTCTCTATTGGACTCGGGTGGAATCTTATGAGCCTTGGTGAGCAAAGCAATAAGATTTCGGTAATGGAGTTAAAATTGCAGCTTGATCCCAATGATGAATCTGATTTGCAATTTAAAATGAGGACCCTCTGCCTTCCAATGGATATCCCTTTTCTCTGTTCTAAAAGACACATTAATTAAGGACAGGTTAAAGTTGCACTGTAGTTATCTGAACTGCCCAGACAAGCCAATTTCAACGAGGTGGCTCAGGTTAAAAATCACAAGTTGTTGCTTCCGATTGGCCTATAGGAAAAGGAACGCCCAAGTCAATACTATGTAGTTTTATGAACCTGACCTATCTGGGAAACTTTATTGATACATCAGTCTAAATGTCATTCATTCTGGGTTTGATGCAATTCCAATTGCAAAATATTCTGTTTGCTTTGAAGATTCTGATTGCCAATAAAAGGCAAAGAAATGTGCCAATATTGATTCATCCAGATATTATTGCCACTCTGTGTCACTGCAAAGCCATTTCCACTTTGCCCTGATGCAAAAGCAACTGTGTAACTCTGATGTCAAGAATCAAGCTGAATCGGGAACACAGCAGTACCCCCTGGGAACGCAGTCTCCAGCCTGTGCTCTCAAAACATTTTAAATTCTCTGCTTGGGGATTGGAGCTCTGCAAATTACGCATGTAAGCTGTATAAATCAACTCTCGACAGTTGCAAATTGATTCTGCAGCTACTAAACGAGCAAAATGCACAGTACAAAGGCAGCCTAACACAACAGTGTAGAGAAACACTTGTAGAAAACAGAAAACAATTAGTAAATTTTCAGCAGATCTAAGCATAGATTATGTGATTGTAGGACAGTCAATTGATATTCAGAATATGTATGCAACTTAGTCTATATCTCAAATGTGCAGAATGGAGTGGCACACACTGAATGATCCAGGATGATATGGAGGCAGACAGGCAAGCAGGCACAAGAGGCAGCCATCAACAATGATATATATCCCTTTACATGAACAAACCCAAACTCCGAAAGGGCTTTATGAAACTGAAAAATAAGAGGAACAGGCACTAATGTTTCTTTCTGTACCAGATACGTATGGATAATTCAGAACACCTCATTATCCTTTCCCATTTTCGTTGCAAAGCTTTGAAGAAGCTTCTAAAGAAAAAGGATTGATGTAACATAAAATGTTACCTACCTATGTTACCTACCTATGACATGAATCTAAAAATGGGTGCAACATAAGAAGAAACTTGTTCCATCAGAATGCAAAGAATTCCTTGTGTGTTGCACTAAATGACAATTAGGTACAAAGAAAGAAAATTCCAGCCTGAGAACAGGCTTTTCAGCCTGTAAGCCTGCAATGATTATGCTGCCCGACTGAAGGTGGTAAAAGATAGCCAAAACCTTCTACGCTTAAGGACTGAAATTCTGTGGGCCTGGACCACCAACAAGCAGCTGCTAGATTGTGTAGAACCCCCTTTGAGGCAGAATTCAGTCATATCAATTCCAAATGTCTTTTTAAGCCTCACAATTATGAATTAAATGGGTCAAGTACATAGCACACCAGCCCAGAAATGGATAGGCACATTACAAAGTCATGGAAATAAGTACGTACAGCTAAATTTATGTTATTTTGTGCCCTAGCAATGCCAAAACAAAAGATCCCTGGACATCCCTGGCATCTACTGTTGCCATTGGTCTGGAGGTATTTTGACATTGAAAGGGCTAAATTCCCAAAAGCAGTGATCAATTTACTTACTGTCACAATCTGTTTACTTTCCAGTCTCAAGATATCTGCAGTAAGAATAAATGTGGATGGCATGTTGGTACAATGGTTAACACTGCTGCCTCACGGTGCCAGGACCCAGGTTCAATTCCCAGCTTGGGTCACCGTCTGTGCGGAGTCTGCATGTTCTCCCTGCATTTGTGTGGGTTTTCTCCGGGCGCTCCGGTTTCCTCCCACACTTCAAATAATGCACTAGTTAGGTTCATTGGCCATGCTAAATTCTCCCTCAGTGCACCCGAACAGGCAGCAGAGCGTGGCCATGAGCGGATTTTCACAGTAACTTCATAATGTAAGCCTAAGTGTGACAGTAATAAATAAACTTTAATAAAAACATAAGATATTTTCTAGAAAGATTTGAGGCCAGCAATGTGGGAGGATGAGAATGAAGGTTCTGCAGTTAAATTCCTCCCTTTTTCCTCAGCTGGAGTAGATACCTAGTGGCATCCTAAATGCCATGGATACCAAACTGCCAGTCATAAATATACCTAAGCTTGGAATTTGCAATGGGTCAAGACTGAACTCCTGACGCAGATCTAACTTTCACTCTGCCTCAAATCCTGTTACGAAAAGCCCCTCCAATCATAGTTTAAATCTACTTGCATTTGATGTGGAAGCATTTGTTGCAATGTTTCAGACAAACTGCTGACTCACTTGATTATTAAACATTGCTGTGACGTTACCTTACTGTTTAGCGGCGTGGAAGCACGGTGGTTAACACTGCTGCCTCGTAGCGTCAGCAACCCAGGTTCAATTCCGGCCTCGGATCACTGTCTACGTGGACTTTGCACACTCTTCCCGTGTCTGCGTGCATTTCTTCCGGCTGCTCCACTACCCTTCTACAGTCCAAAGATGAGCGAGTTGGATTGATTGGCCATGATAAATTGACCCTAGTGTTGGGGGATTAGCAGGGTAAATATGTGGAGTTACCGGGATTGTGGTTGATGCAGGCGTGATGCGCCAAATGGCCTACTTCTGCACTTGTAGGGATTCTATGATTCTACGAAAGAAAGCAGTTCATTGTAAATGCTTGAGATCTGTAGTTTTTTTGCATACGCCTGCTCTGGCTACCCGATTTTTGCTTCTGATTAACTGGTTGGCAAGGGTGTTAATTGAGGCCGCTCAGAAAATTCAGATCAATCATGCCAGGTTTTTTTTTAATTTCTGTCTCAGTTTTATAACTTTAAAACAGAAAGCTGGTGTGTAGCTGTGTTTCATTCAGTTCAAATGAAGCAGTAAAAGGTTCAGTGGCAAAAAGCCTACTCTGCTTTTAAACACTTCTCTTTTATCATTGCCACAGTTTGCAGTAGTATCAAAGTAAAATCAGCCTTGCTTGCCCAGCAGCCAACCTGGGTGCTTTTAAGCCATGTTATTTGAAACCACCGTAGAATTTACATTAGCACAAGAGCGACCCAATTAAGCATGTACTCAACTCCCAATTTGTTTCTTGCACAATGTCAAAGTCTTTTTTTTATCCATTCTTCGGTACTCACCTGGTAAATTTTAGTGCGCTGTTAATAGTGTTGGGTAGCAATTCATTGTGGGATTTATTTTGTATTCCAAGAGCTTAGTTCCTAGTGGAGTAACAGCTAGAATCAGTTTAGAAAGTCGAACTTAAATGTTCAAGTCAATTACTGCTGTCAAATGCTCCAGTTGCAGCCGAACAGCCTTCAAATGTGAAATAAAAGTTATTCTAGAGGACCCTGGTAAGCACAGTCTGACGAAAACGCAACAGATCTAGATGTCAAACTATAACAGACGTTGTGCAGGTGACAATTATCATATTCTAACATAATACTCACTATTCAGCACCACAAATATTTACTGCAAAAACATATATTAGCATCGCTGCTGCAAGCAGAGCACTTGGAACTGTTCATGTAGACATCAGCGAATTTAAAATGTTCATGTGCTGATGTCCAAGGAGGGTGAAAACTCACAAACCCTCAATCTAAGCTTACACTAAATACCAATGACATCTAGCAGCAACCCCACCGATTTATTGAATATATAGGTCATTCAATATAAATAAAGCCAGCAGGCAAAACCATCACAAGAGGTCTATCTCATGCATCCTTTTAGAGGGGAGAGGCCTCTAAAAGAGGTGCAAATTGCATAGTCTATGTTTCCCATCTACCCACTACTCAGTACCATGACACACCCCCATCCACCCCATCACCAACACCACTCCATCCTGCCACTAAAGATTAAGAAAATATGCATCTATATAGGGAGCTGAAATCTTCAGGTTCCATGCCTGCAACCCATCCCACCCCAGGTAGTCTCCACATCAGCCGATCAGCAGGCCAACCCACCAGCGTTTACTCCAAGCACTGCCCTTCCATATTCCATCAGGCCAGGGATTAGGAACCACCTTGGCTTGGAATCTACCCATCTCCCCACCGTGGCAACACTTCAAACAAGGCTCTGTAGAGATTAGTAGGGAAGGCCAGATCTGAAAATATCTGAATTTCTGATTTCCAAATTCCTGCCAAACTTACAGCAGAGGGAAGGACAGTGGATGTACAGCCTCAAGCACACTCTGAATAAAGCATCACATAACTAACTGCCTGACTATGTTAGCGCCAGATTTGGATTGATCATGTTTTGTAACATGAAAGTAAATTTCTGATGGAAATGTCACAGATGGCTCCAACTTTCCATTAAATTTATTCAAAATTGATATTTCCAATAGGTTTAAATGCATCTAAAAAAGTCTTCAATTTTGGACCAAATGGATGATATATTCTTAGGTGCTGAGAGCTGAGAAAATGAAGTTACAGCAACTATGGCAGACAGCTCTATTATAAGAAAGTGCTTACATGCAGACCAGGTCTGGGTGAGGACAGCGTTTGCTTTTTCAGAGAAATGACAAATCTAACCTTGCATCAGTTGCTTAAGCATTGTGTTCCTGGCCATGGATGAACTTGAACAAATACCAAGAACAAGATATGGCGACATACTATACTAATGATGGATTAGAAGGAGACAGTTTCGATTGGATAAGAAAGAACAATAAGCTATACTATGATTGGCGAACTATGTATGTAAATTAAGGATTAGAATGATACTCGTTTCTCATTTGGTGTAATGAGCTATAACTGCAATACATCTGTATGAATGGACAGAACATCTAGCAGTGCATCCCTCTGTATGTGTGTCCTCCTTGTAATCAAGTAATAACACTTGGAAATTTGAGTACTCTTGGTATCATTGTCTTGATTGGACCCAAGTCAATGACAGAGCCTATAGTTTAGGTAATCTGTTAGATTACAAGCAAAGGCATAGTTATGATACTTTGTGTGATTTTGGCTCATTTTTCCATGGTCATGTTAAAATAATAAAATAAAACAATTGATTCTAGTTTGATCATGCAGCATTTGAGCCATGTGACTTCTACGAATGTTATTCCAATTATCTTATAACAGTTGTGCCCTCTGTAAATCAGCATTATTGAAAATGATTGCTCCAAGAACTAGGAGGTCACCAAGAGCAAGGGAAAAAGGGTAACTTCAGAAAACTAAGGCATGGGGAAAAGGGGAGACGGAAGAGCACCCCTACCATTTCAGTGACCACTCCACCTTAGAGACCCCAAGAGGCATCAGGAACTTACCAAGATATAATAAGGAATGCCACCGGAAGCAGCAGGGTAACACACCAAGGCAGCACTTTGTTGGTATCTGATTTAGATTTTAGACTATTCCAAGCAGTTTTCACAGAAAATCCATATGAGGACAGTTGTTATCCAGACCCATTGAGGGATTTCAGAGCGAAAGAGCCCAATGTCTAATCGACACATAGCAACGTGTTTTTCTCTTACCTCTAACTAAAGCTCTGTAATAACATTGCTTCAGCAAGCGTTGGTTATATACAGGCCCATAAACACAACAGTCGACTTGATCCTGAAAGTCAGACTGAGCAATTGCTTCCACCTGCAGGAGATTACAGTCCAGGTGATGGGCAGGAGCAGTAAAATTTCAGAGACCATATTGAGAGTGTTGCCCTAGGCAGTCCTGCTCCAGACCACTTTACCAGTGATAGCAACAGCAAACAGATCAGTTACTCACCAACCAGACATGGATGCACAATTTAGGCAATAAAAGACCCCTTTAAGAGGTCACATTCCGGGCATTTTGCCAGGGGTAGTACGGTCCCTGCCTCATGGAGTGGCCTCCAGATGTTTAGAGAAGGCTTCTCAGCAGTTTCCCAGGGTATTTCACATGGCCTAAGGAAGGGATTCCCAATGGAAAATGGCCACTGCCACTAGAGGGGTTTCATATCCAATCATCAGGGCTTGCCTGCCTATTCATGGAAGAAAAAGCAAAATTCTAACTCCTCTGCCCTCTCATTCTCCTTGAAGCCCCAAAGGAGCCATCTCTCTATGGCACTGCCAAGGCTTCAGAGCTGCCAAAGTTGGATTAACAGTGTCGACAGCTTAACCTGTGCTTTAATTGGATAACAGGCCCAGCAAGTCAATCAAGAAGCAAGCTCTAGTCCCACTGCCTATCCATAGAAGTTCAACAGCTGCTTTTAGACCCAAAGTTAGACCCAAAATTCTAAAAACTGCCCAATTTTGAATTCCTCAAAACCACCTCCCCCCTACTCTATCAATTACACCATACTCCTGTCTCTTTGTGGGTGACATCATGGAGTGGGGGTGCCTAATTTAAATCTCTGATCTCCCAAACCACAGAGATCAAAGAGAGGAATCCTCCATTCTAGAAAACTCTCATTCATTCCATCAAGATAGGAAACCTCAGCACGTATGTGCTGTCTTCCATTTAGAATGGACTCTGATCCTTAAATTAGAGGCAACTCAGAATCATAGAATTGTTACAATACTGAAGGAGGCCATTCAGTCCACCGAGTCTGTACCAGCCACAATCCCACATAGGTCCTATCCCCATTACTCCATGAATTTACCCTAGCTAGTCCTCCTGACACCAAAGATCAATTTAGCATGGCCAATCCATCCAACTTACACATCTTTGGACTGTGGGAGGGAAACTGGAGAACGTGGAGGAAACCCATGCAGACATAGTGAGAACATGCAGACTCCACACAGATGGTGACCCAAGCTGGGAATTGAACCGGGTACCTGGCAGTGAGGTAGCAGTGCTAACACCACTTTGCCACTGTGCCATCCAACTCTGGTCAACGCTAAAGACTCTGTAGTGAATTTCAGCCCACATTCATAGTCAGAGGGACCCGTGACACAGGCTGAAAATATGGAGAGCATCGGGAATCGTGATTCCGTGATTTTCACTATCCCTTGCCGGTGATGTCACAAGGTTCACATCCTCAAAGGATTATTTTTTGCTCTGCTCTGTCGAGCCAGGCTTTGCTGGCGTGTTTAGGCCCCACCCCCTCTGCCCTCTAAATGACATGTTTCCCCACCCCCCTGCTTTTTTGAAAAGTGTTGTAAAATCTGGACAGAAAACCTGCCTGGAGATAAACATGCTGATTTTCAGTCAGATCCTGACACTTGCCATTTTTGGTAAGATTCTGCCCTTTAACCCAGTCCACTAATGAGTCTTATATATTCCTTGCATCATTGAAATTTAAAACTAGACCAATTAAACACAAAGACCTTTTCCAGATGCAGCAAAACTAAAAATATGCTAAACATATTCAGAAAACTAGGCTGATTCAGTGGTTTGAGCATCTGAGGCAAATAATAAAAGTCAGTCGCATACATCACTTTTGCTATTGTCACAGTACTTTGCTGGTCTGGGATCACATCCACAAAGCTCCAATCTTTGTTGTTCAGAGAGCTAACAATAATGCTGGCTCTCTCATAGCATTCAAAGTCCAGATTGTGTAATAAAAATATCAACAGTGCGTTCAACAACCTGAACTCATGAACTGCCTGGAGAAGCAGAAATTTGTGAAAGAATTTTTGATACCTGGGAACATTTATACACACTTAACATGTTGACTTTCAAAGACAAGAAAAACTTTAGAAAACTTCTCTTCATAATTAATTACAACTGTTAATCACAGCAGGAGAAAAGCACTTGCATTTATACATTTCATGACTTCAGCAGTTGCCAAAGCACATTGTAGCACAATGTTGTCTGTTATAATGTAGGAAACCATCAGGTTGTGGATAGCAAAGTCCTTCATAGAAGAATAAAATAAATAAATCATCTGTTTCTTTTTCTAATCAGAGTATTTGAGCATCACTGGTTGACCAGCATTTACTGCCCATCCCTAATAGCTCTTGAACTGGGTGGCATTTAAAAGTCAACCACCTAATTGTGGATCTGGAGTCCTATGTAGGCCAGACAAGGTAAGGATGGCAGATTACCTTCTCTGAAGGACATTAGTGAACCAGATGGGGTTTTTTTCCTGACACAATCAACACTGGTTTCACAGTCATCATTGGATTTTTAATTCAAGATTTTTATTGCACTCGAATTTCACTGTGGTGGGATTCGAACTAGGCCCCGAAAGCTTTACCCTGCATCTCTGGATTATTTGGCCAACGACAATATCACTGCACCACTGCCTCCCCATTTTGCTTGTGGTTTTGGGATAAATATTAGCCAGGGCACTGGGAAAACAACTCCACTCTTCCTTTTCAAAATTGTACATCTACCTGAGAGGACCAAGGGTTTAATATCTCACTGGGTGGCATTCCCTCTGTTTTATATTGAGGTGCCTTCTAGATAATGTGCCACAATCTCTGTAATTGGGCTTGAATGCACTAAATGTCTAATACAGAGACAAGAATGCTACCAATGACCAAAGGCTAACAACAGGAACAAAACACAGCGATTTCTCAGGATGACTTTCCCAGCTATACCTTTATTGCAGGGCAGATAATGCACCTTGTTAGCCACAATATTGTTTGGGTACGAATGTTCCCAGGCATTAAGATTTCTTTAGCCAGTTTCAGCTTCTCAAAGAAGTTCATTACTAATTACCATTCCAACCCACCCACAACCACTCCACCCTCTACTAAACCCTCGCCCAACCCTCCCCAATTGAGATTGTTCCTTTATTGGAACTCAGGAAATATATTTGTATGTTTCTGGTGTGTTGGAACTTCCCAGCGTTCACTTATTTCTTCAAAATCATCAATGCTTCACAAATCTCTTCCTTGTCTTTTTAAAATACCCTGGGATATAATCCATTTGTCTTGGAGAATGTATTGATTTTCAGTCCTTTAAACGGGGAACTTCTGCTTCGCCAACAAAATCCCCCAGAGCTTGCAGGACATATGATTGATGTTAGATCTTATGCTTGGGTTTTTTCCCAGGTATAAACCAAAAAGAAATAACCACTTGCAACATTAATTATCTCCTATCTATCCTTCCATTCAACTTGAGCTTCTGAACTATCTTTTTCTTATTATAGGGATTTGACTTAATTTATTTACATCTGTATAATTTGTGAACTAAACAAAATTTAAACATCTAGTATACAAAGTGTTGGGGTGTGTTTGTCAAAACATTGAATACAGAAGTAGAGAGGTAGCAACATCTTGCATAGAACCTAGGTTAAATGACACATGGGAGTGCAGTATGAATATCTATATTGCAAAAATGCTATTAAAGCACCAGAAAAAGTACAGAAATGATATACAAAATGTTACCATCATTAAGGGAATGGCATACAAAGGAAATGCCAGAACACTTTTCTGGAAAAGAGAAGGCTAACAGGAGACTTGACAGAGGTATTTAAAATTCTGAAAGTGTTCAACAAACTGGATGTGAACAGAACATTTTCCACTAATAGGCTGGTCCAGAACACAGCAGCACAAGTATAAAAAAAAGTTGCTAACTGATCCAATAAAGAATTTAGGAGAGATTTCTTTAGAGGATGGCAGAAATGTGAAATTCACTACCACTCGTGATTGATATTAATAGCATTGATACATTGAAGTATGGTCCTAATGTCTAACTAAGGGAGAAGCAAATTGAGGGGTAGAAGGGCAAATGGGAAGAGGTTACTGGAGTGTGAAGGGACATGCCTGGCTTATAAACACCAGCAGAAACCAGTTGGGTCGAACAGCTAGTTTCTGTGCAATTCTTTCTGTACAATCATCCTGTCCAGATTTCTTGTCATTTGTGTGTTGGTGTAACCATTTCTGGTGCTCCTTTGTAAATATATTTTAGGAAAAAATGACATTTTTGGTTCAGTTCACTTTAATGGGCCATCTTTTTGAGTCCCAGTGGCTAGAGGTAGGCCACGAAGAATCAATTACTGATTTTCTATCTGAGCTTTGAAAACAAATATTTTTGCGTTTTAAGTCTCTTAGATCCATGTGCAATAAAAGCAATTCCATCTTTGAGGAATGTGGAAAAATAAATACTTGTTTGCACTGTTAATACCTAGGAAAAAAAAAGTGCTGGGTAGTCTTTTTATCGGTAGCTGAATGTCAACACATATGAAGCTTCAGAAGACTACTGGGAATCTGATTCTTCTTTCTTAGTGCTAAGATCAGAATCTCTTTGAGCATGTGTCCTTTCAAGTAAAATTAATCAATCTCTTTATCACATCAGCAGCATCTGAAGCTGAAATCATTATCAGACTGCTAAGAACAAAATGAAAAGTGCTGATCACAGAGGGAGTCGGGTTTAAAATTTGCACAAGCAAAGTTGCATTACTTTCTAATTTCAGCAACAATTCTGTGCAACCAGACACCTGGTCTGGACTGCTTTGAAAGTGGAATGAGTTCTTTTGAGAGCATGTCGCTTCACTTTGATGCTGCAGGTGAGGAACGAGCCAGAATATTGACAATATGCAGGAATAGCAGAGAATTGCGCTGTATCTATCAAGGTTTATAAGCCCTGCGTTGTCACATTTGTCCATGAAATGCAATGTTGTCATCAAAGCCTATTATGTCGGATACTTGTGGAAATGGACACACTTTGCTGTAATTCTCCACATGAGAGAGAATGACTGTAATAAAGAAAGGAGTGTTCCTTCAGAAATATTTCACTGCATACAATGAAATGATAATGTGAAAGAATGGAATACAAAAGACTCTCTCATTTCCAATAAACTTCAGATATTAAATTCACTTGAGTAATAAGAAATCCTACTGATCCATTCCTATTAATAATAAAACAAGCTTTCACAATATATCTTCAAACTCTACTAGCCTTAATACACACACATTAATGCATAACCCTCAACCAATTATATTTCTGCAGAACATCCATGACATTTTATATTTATTGGCTTATTCCATAACTAATCTTTTTCTTCTATCTATTCAATTATATTGATTATTTCATGAAACTACTTTGAAAAGCGTATTATGACACAGTAATATACAGGTTTCTCTGTAACTTAATGAATCCCCGACATTGTTAGCTGGGCTGAGAGCAGTTTGTCTATTAGTCAATTTGAAAAGTAATTGAATATTAAATGACATATTTAGATCAATTAAAATCCCTTAGTAGATTATGGAAAAGTAGAAAGGAAAGCCATTTCTTTCAAAAAATTAGTGCCCATGATTGCAATCAGTTTTTAAGCAGATTTCTCTGACCACAATATAATTAAATTGTTAAAAGTAGCATAGATCCAACAAAGACTAATTTCTTTTTCCCCAGTGGAGAAAACATCTATTTTATGCAGACAATTAACAAACTAACAAATTTAGAGGGACACATTTTTCAAAAGTATACATTCAATGTGCAATTCTCAATTAATCTGTTTTTATACACATCTTTTGGCTTATGTACTATGAAGGAACTGAGGGCTTTGTGGCTAAGTTTGCAAATGATACAAAGATAGGTTAAACAACAGGTTGTATCGAGGAGGCGGGGAGGCTGCAGAAGGATTAGGACAAGGTTAGCACATTGGGCAATGAATTGACAAGTGGAATACAACTTGGGATAGTGTGAGGTTATGCAGTTTGGGTAGGAAGAAAGATACATAGGCAATTTTCTAAATGGGGAGAGAATTCAGAAATCGCAAGCATAAGGGAACTTGGAGTCCTAGGTCAGGATTCTCTTAAGGTTAACTTGCAGATTGGGTTGGTAGTTACGGAGGTAAATGCAATGTTAATATCCGTTTTGAGAGGACTAGAATACAGAAGCAGGGGTGTACTGCTGAGGCCTTATATGACAATGGTCAGACCACATTTGAAGTACTCTGAGCAATTTTGAGCCTGTATCTAAAGAATGATTTGCCAACCTTAGTGAGGGTCCAGAGAAAGTTCATGAGACAAATCCTTGGAATTAAAAGCTTGACGTATGAGGAGCATTTGAGGACTCTGAATCTGTACTTGATGGAATTTAGGAGGATGAGGGGGGACTTCATTGAAATTTACAGAATACTGAAAGGCGTGGATAGAGTGGGCATGGAGAAGATGAGCTGGAATTTACGACATTGCTTAGACAAGGCTTGTAAAATCCTACCCAAGACCAATGGAGAATTCTGTTCTGCAAGCCTTGTCCTCCCTGGTTCTGGGGCGGGTGAGGCAATAAAATTCCAGCTGATATTTCCATTAGTAGGAATGACTAGGAGGGTAGAGCCTCAGAATAAAAGGGACCCAAGATGAGGAGGTATTTCTTCAGCCAGAGATGAATCAATGGAATTCACTGCTACAGAAGGCTGTGGAGACTAAGTCATTTAGTGTATCAAATAAGAGAGATAGATCAATTCTTGATTGGTAAGGGGATCAAAGGTTACAATACAAATGCATGAGAATGTGATTGAGAAACATATCAACCATGGCCAAATGGCCTAATTCTGCTTCTATGTCTCATTATCTTATGGTACAACACTGGAAAACATTGCAGTTTTGCATTTCATTTCCATGTCTATAATCATTTATTATTGTATCTTTGTCTTTCCAGCCTTTCTTGCTTTTTTGGATTACACTTCCCAATGGTTTCCCCTCACCATTGCAATTTCAGACTTTCCAAGGTTGTCTTTGGTTGTTTCTTTCACTTCATATTTTAATCAATCTGGTTAGGGTCACACACCTTTAACTGGCGTTTATTAACCCTTGGTATGTAATTTTCTGTTTTTAAATGTGACCCATTAACCTGCAACTGAGATTCTAACCCACTATCCCCATCCAATTTGCTTTAAAATTTCTCTCTTACTGGCTTTCAAATGGACCTAATTGTGAAGCACCAATCTCATTCAATCCTAAACCACGTCTTATGGTAATGTGCCATCCGTCACCAAAACTGTCCCCAAAATGCTGCCCTTACCTTATTTTGAATCCTAGAATGTGATCTTTAGCCTAACAATTCTGGCATCCACTGCAAGCCCCACTTCTATCTGTTATACCATCCATGGCAGAATCTTCAGGTGTCTCAGACCTATTCCAGGACCCGTTGCTACTTTTCCTCCTGTCTTTAAAAGTTTTCCAAAAGCATCCCTTCTTTTTCAAATACTTTATCCTTGGCTTTCCTCGTTCTCCTCCAACTGTTCTCTTTGAAATATAATTATATCTCTTCCAAAATACATGGCATTTGAATTTCTGAAAGAGCTCTCTTGCTTGGCCACTGGGATTGTTCTCCTTGGGGCTACATAATAGAAGTCTATAAAATTCTGAGAGTATAGATAGGATGAACAATTGGAAGCTTTTTCCCAAAGCAGAAATGACAATTACAAGGGGGCACAAGTTTATGGTAAGGGGGGGAAATATTCAACAGAGATGTGTGGGGTAATTTTTTTTTTTAAACACAGAGAATAATAGGAGCCTGGAATGCACTGCCAAGTGAGGTGATTGATTCAGACACATTAGCAACATTTAAAACTTATCTGGATAAACATATAAACAAACGGTGAATGGAGGAATGAAGGCCTAGATAGGAGAAAGCGATTGGCCAGACTTGGAGAGCCAAAAGGCCTGTTCCTTTGCTGTATTATCCTTTGAATCCAACATTAAAAAAAAATCTAATCTTTGGGCATTTTCTGCATTTAAGCTACTGTACAAATGAGTGATTATCAGTGACGAGGAGGACTTGGACAATAACAAGGAATAATTTATACAGTTTAAAAGAGTATAAAGTCAGAGAATGAATATTACTATGAAACAGCTGCATGGGATGTATATATAAATCTCAGGCACTATAGTCATACTACCCCTGAGGCAATAGTCTTGCACACTCGCCATGAAATCCCAGCATGGACTGTTGTGTTCACCAAGAATATGAATAGTGTGCTGGTGGTCATCCCTTAGCAATTAACATATGGAACGGCTAATTTTCTGGTTAATAAATTGATTACAAGTGATAAAAACCTGATTTGTGACCATCAATATGATGCATCAATGTACTTGCTCTGATAAACTTGGGGGGAAAAAATTGCATTAATAAATGCACATCTAAATGTGATGTAAAAATATGAAGTTATTATTATGAAGCAGTTGAATTTATTTCTGTGACAACATTACATAAAAGAAATAGCTTGCAGGCACCATAATCACTGAAGTGTACATAAACTAAGTTAATCACAATGATATTAAGTAAGTCCATTATACAGATGGAAATGTGCAAAGGGCTGTTAACTTTGGTTATTTTGGAGATTTACCTGTTCTCCAAATGTACTGTACTTCTTTAGGTGCTTCATTGTTAGCTTGCGTTTGTAGAAAAATGAAGATCCAAAGCATCACGGATTTTCTCAGACTCTGCCACATCCATCCCACCAGACCAAACGCATCTCTCAGTCTCATAGTCCAGAGAATTTTGTCTTAACACTTCAGTTTCTAGAGACAAAATAACGAGCTTAATTATTCACACAGTCACCTTTCACCTTGGTTTTCCAGCACATTAATAGTAATTTTAGTTTTAAAAAAAAGTCATAAAGAAAAGTCATAACAAAACAATGATAGTTCACCTTAGAAGTTCCAGTTCCGTTTCTAAAACAGATTCCACTTCTCTACTCACGTAGAGAAGAGAACAACCAGAATGAACGAATTGATGGAATTATGAAGAATCATTTTGTAAATTGGATGTGTTTTGCTGGGAAAGATAAAGATGACATGATGTCAGCTTTTAGAGTTATAAAGAATTTAGGCGCTGGAGAATCTAGACCATGACTAATTATTTTGTTTTGTCCTGAACCGGTAGAAGCAGTAGAGATGGCCTACAATTTGAACGGGGGAAAATTCAAATGTATTTGCAGAAGTGAGTGGTCAAACTCTGGAAGAGTCCGACAGGAGATGGTGGAAGCCATTACTATTTACTTATTTTAACATAAATTATGCACCTCTTTCAGAAAGCAATATTGCAGATATAATACATTAACAATTTGAAACAGTAAATGTGATAATGTAGAAAGCTGGGGAGGAATAGGCAATTTTGGACTTGTGGGAAAACTTGTGCTGCTGTTCACACTGGTGGGATCTTACAGTCCTGCTGATGGATATCTCAGCGGCAAGGGGTGCATTCAACAAAAAAAAAACCCCATTGACAACAGCAGGACCAAAAGATCCCATTGCCGGTGAGCAGTGTGCCACCTCCTACCACTGTAAAATTTGCTGCAGAGAAGGAGAGAAATCCCACCCGTGATTCTCAAAACTTTCCACCATGGACAAGGCAGCATAATGGCACAGTGATTAGCACTGATAATTCACGACTCCAAGAATCTGAATTCAATTCTAGCCATGGATGACTGTCTTTGTGGAGTTTGCACATTCTCCCCATGTCTGTATGGGTTTCCTCTGGGTGCTCTTTCCTCGTACGTTGCAAAGATGTGAAGGTTAGATGGATTGTCCATGGAAAATTGGCTCTCATTATCAAAAGGTGTGTAGACTAGATGGATTAGCCATGGGAAATGTATGGTATAACAGGGATAGGGCCTGTCAAAGAGTTGATGCAGATTCAATGGCTGAATGGCCTCTTCTGCACTATTCCGATTCTATGACTAATTATGAAATATGCCTCATTCTGTAATTAATACTGTCAATAAGAGATTCAGTTTTAGCAAAGAATTTATCTGTATTAATTATGTTTTTTCTTTCAGATATAAATGGATCCACTGCACATTTCTTGGATTGTGTTTTTATATATTTACAAGTTCATTAGGATGCATGCTGAAATCTTAATGGTGTTCACGCTGGTGGGAGACTCTCACTGCAGATTTCCTAGCACTGAGAACTGCATTCAATGGGAAATCCAGTTGACAATGAGTGGACCATAACGTTTTGCCAGCAATGAGCAGCAAACCACCGCCACGAAACACACTGGACAGGGAAGAGAATCTGCCTTTAAATTATTTTTCATAATGGAGTAGAAGAAACTGAAAACGTGCATAGAAAAAGAATGTGGCCTTTAAATTCTCGTGCATGGTGCTGAGTTGAGCTTGGTTGCATTGGAAGTTTGAGTGGAGAGGAATTACATTGCATGCTGAAACATGAAAATGATGCAAATACTGCTTCATTTGTACTAATAACTCGAAATCCAGGAAATGCTTACAAAATGAACATGCCTCACTAAGAATTAGAGAATTATGAATAGTAGACTGGATATCCTGTAAAAGCTAATATTGGGCCGGATTTTCTGACCACACCCACAGCTAGGATTCTCCCATCCCGCTGCAGTGGACAGAGATTTGGCTGAGCGCCAAATTCTCCATCCTCGCTGGCAGGGGACGCAAAAGGCAGTAGAATTCTGGCCCAAGTGTTTATTAACTCCTTCAGGAAAACAATAGGGACAGTAAACATTTGGCACAGAACTGGATGCAAAACCAGAAGCGTAATGTACACAGAAACAATTAGATGCCTCTCTGCAATCATTCCTGCACTACTGGATCATGAAAAAGTCATTGGCAGAAAACAATCAACTGGAATTGAAAAAAATAAGAAGTTGTGGTGTTCGATACATATTTTAGAATCTTGCCCTTTTGCCTCTGGGGGACAAAGAAGAAAAATTGTAATACTCTCCTTTGAGAGATATATAAAGCAAATCAGATGTTATTGCAGGCTGTTTTGTTGACAGAGTGAACTTGATGAAGTAAAATATCCTCATGTTTCACATTTCACTGCGTTTTAAGGAACAACTAAGATGAGCAGATTTATCTTCTTATTTGAGTCAATTGCATCAAGCATGCATTGGTTAAAAAGAAAACTGTGAATACAGCAAATCTGAAATTGAAACAAATTGCTGAAAATGCTAACGTATGTTAGTCAACTTCTGAAAGAGAAACATATTGGCTGGGATTCTCTGCCCTTGCTAGGATTGGGTTTCTCCATTCTCACTCTTGTTGGGCGCCAAGTTTTCCGTCCTCGCTGGTGGTGGGGTGAACGAGATCAGAGAATGCTGGCTTTTATCAAAGGTTTTCTTTCACATGCTGATCAACTTACCAACGCTTTGTATTTTCTTAGTCACTATGAGGAATAAAATGGTGTCTAAGTTTAAGATGTTCATCAAATATCAGTGTCTATTATTCTTGTTCCCACGACACAGACTGAAGACATACCCAACTTTATTGTTCATTTGTATTTGATCAGCGTGGGCTCAGTGGTAGCAATCACAAGCATGAGACTAAAACTGTCACTTGAGAACAACTCTACAAAGATTTGAGATAATAATCTAGGCTGGCATTTCAAAGGGGGTATTGCCTGTCAGATGAGACATTAAACTAAGAACCTGATTCTCCACCAAACAAGAATCTAATTATTTAATTGCCATTGATGGCAGCTTGCTGTGCACAATTAAACTCTCAGATAGCCTGGAGATGCATCTCCTGCAAGATACGTTCATATTATTTTAATCAAACGCCGTGATAAGAGATTCACAAAACTATTCAACCTAGGAGAAGTGATGAAATACAGAATGCTGTCTGCTGTATGCAGGTATACAGAAAACTGTGCAAACATTTCTGGCATGTTTCATAAGACTTTTCAACTAAAGACTGCAGACTGCTTTTCCCACAGATAAGCAAAACCATTGAACTGTGATGAAAAACATTTTCAGGCCATGGTATGTGTGGCCAAGAGGCCCAATGGTCATAAAATAGAGCTGAAACAACTTCAAAGTTATGTTTATGTTTAGAAACTTGGTGAAACTTCATGTCTTATGAGATATAAAATACCCCATCACCTTCCTGACTCCAGTGGCCAATTGTGGCCCTTAAGTGGCTATTTAAGGCCCTCATCCCATCAGCACTACATCATATGAACAACCAGCCGGGTAGACTTCTGAAGGGGGAGCCTCACACATAGGTACTCTCTGCTCAGTAATGACCCACTGCTGGTGAAAGTTATACTAACACAATGATGCTCAACTTTTTTAAACTAACCCCATGAGCTAGGGCTTCTCACTAGCCCCATCTAAGCTGCCTTCACCTAACTTAATTCAGGACTCCAGCAAAAATCTTCACCTTGGGCCAACTGCAGTAGTAGCAGTGGCCTGTGTTCCCAGTGGTGCTATCAGTATTGGGGCGCTGCTGTGCCTCTGATTAGAAGGCAGTGGTCAGAGGTGGAATAAGATGCTGTGGACTGCATTGTCAATGCAGAATGGCTGTGTCACCAGCTCAATAGCAACCGTGAGCCAAGAAACGGGCCCCAACATCTCAACCATTAATTTTCAACCAAAAATCTCTGTTTCAGGGGATAACACACATCCCAGAGATTTAGCTGATGTCATTGGTATGGCGTTTGTTTGAAAGCTGAAAGAAAATGTCACAAGCTGAGTGATTGATGATATCAGACTTCATTTTCTTTCTGACCTGTCAAGATACCAACTCCAGAAAAAGTTCGTTTTTAACATATGCTTTATCACATGTTTTAATTCAGTGCTAAGGAGAAGGAGTCAATGATATGAAGGACTGATCATCTAATTATCTGGGTGGTCCCAGAAGAGTGGCAAGATAATGATCTAAAGACATCTGCAGCAACAAGTGTGATGGAAAATTACTGAAGGAAGTTTAAAACAGATGGACACTATCAAGTCAGAGCTGTTTGAACTAAGAATTAGATGCCGCTTTGGACAATTGTAGCTTATAGAGGATTCGTATAAGATAGTATAACTGACAGTGGAACTTCTCAACTTGGAATGAGTATAGAGATTGCAACAGCACTTTGAAGAGGGATGTTGGAGATAGAATGGCAAGTTGCAAGGAAAAAGAAATGCAAGACACTTTCCTTGAGGGAAAGATGGTGGCGATTGCAATGGGACCTGAAGACTGAGGGCCAATTATAATGTCAGTTCGAATGGGGGCCTGAGAAGGGAATTTGGAGCGGCAGCAGATTGGTGTGAAAATCCAGAAAAGGAAGTGCTGGTCTCATCAGAAAGATAAGCTCAGAGGAGGTATGTGAGGTCTTAGACATGAGTTAGGTCTCTCAGGGAAACATTGGGTAATGTTTGTCTTACAATAGAAATACTGGAGAGGTAATTAAGTGAATAGTTGCAAACCTTCATGACAAGGAACTCCCAAAGCTCCTTGCACTTGTTGCCAGTAGTGAAAATTGGAGGGAGGTAAGCAGTGGAAAAAATAAGCCACGGGTTATCCATGCTTTCCAAGATGCCTCTGGAAGAATGATCATTTTTTGCTTGATGTGGCCCAGGCAAAACCAGTGAACGATGGCTACCCTTAAGCCTGGAACTTTGTACTTGAAGATTAAATTTCTGTACAGGTGAGAAATTATAACACAGGGAGAATAAGCAACTAAAGGAGTCGAGCTAGCTGGACAGCGGACACTAGAAACTCCTTACAACCAAACATGAATAAAGAAGCACATTTCCATTAACATAACTTCCAAATGACACTTTCCAGCATTTGTCATTTCAAGTTTTGAGTAGACCAGAGCAGGTACAAATAATTGTTGTCCTTCTTGAAATAATTTAGTGAGCGGGTAGGTTTTTATTACAATTTAGCTGTTTTCATATTTATATTTCACATTTTAGCCTCATGGCATTTGAAAACATGACCTAAAAAGATTGTTGGTTCAAGGTCAAGGCTATTAGACTGTGTGGCAATGTAATCCATGTTAAATTAGTTTTGGCAAAGAAACCATTTGCTATCAGATTGAAATTCTCCTCTTACTGCCCTTGTTCCTTGCAATCATGTTCATTTTTTGTCACTAGTTCACCTTACACCAAAAGGGGACCTTTCCATTGAGTACCAAGTGATTCTGAACAATGTAGAAGAATGCTTCAATATGTCTCTGTCAGAAGCATAATTAGAATGGAACTTTGTTTTATTGAAGAGATAAGACATGACCAGTACAACCTTCAACTCTTTAACTATAGTCACAAATAATTCTGTATCAGCTAAAAGTAACATCTAGCAGAATCCCTGGTTAGTGATATTACTTTTCATTTGACATATTGTACATACCAACCAAAATCTTCTCACCCCCTATTAAACCATTGAAATCATAGGCAATGCTTCCTCTAATTTTTCTTTATTGTACATTGTCTGGTTATCTGCAGTACACTCTAGATTTCATTAGTTTCTACACTTACACAGCTTAGGGATGTTGTAGTGAGTGATTTTAGAGAAAGATTGAGTGCCATTTAAGTGAGTACTCAGTTAAGTGGATGCCTGTTTAAAATATGGCAGCGACAGGCAACGGGAAGACTCTGAGAAAAAAACACCATGTCATTCACTCCCACATGAACCAGCAGAGAGGCTGAGACACTCAGGTACACTATAATTACCCACAATGGGTCCTTGTGGTCAGCAGCCACACCAGGTTAAAAAAGAACATCTCCAGTGTCACCTTGCTTGAGGGTATGTTTGCTGCCGGTCCTGCTGAGAGAAGTCAAATGAAAAGGAGACAAATTTCAGAAGAATATACATGTCCAAGGATGTTGTCTTATCTCTTCAACAAAGCAAATTTCCATTCTAAACAAACTCCTTACATGGAGATATACATTGCTAAGCATTCTCATACAGAATCACTCTCAGAATCACTCGATACTCAATGGAAAGGTCCCCTTTGGTGTGAAGTGAACTGGTGGCAATACGTGAAAACGATTGCAAGGAACAAGGGCACAGAGAAGAATTTCAATCTGATATTCGGTGGTTTGTTTGCCAAAAATCCTTTAACATGGATTACATTGCCACACAGTGTAATATCCATGACATTGAACTAACAATCCAACTGATCATGTCTTCAAAATCCACTCGGATAAAGTGTGAAATATGACCTTAAAAGCAGCTGGATTGGAATAAGAACTCAATTGTTTATGTATTCTTTCAAAGAAAGGTGATGGCAGCCCATAAATGATCTGGTCTACTTCAGCTATGAAATGACAACCACTAGAAAGTGCTATCTAAAATGTTAAAGTTTATTTATTAGTGTCACAAGTAGGCTAACATTAACACTGCAATGAAGTTACTGTGAAAATACCCCAATCACCACACTCAGGTGACTGTGCATGGTGCAATGGAAAGCATGTCTATGAGTTTAGTCAGGTTAGGGAATGAGGAAACCTGCCTCCAGTTTGATCTGTGGCTTGATTCAGAGCCTGGAACTCATCCTGTCCAGAATAGAGAGGATGGTCAATTCCATTAGCAACCAACATCATTCAGCATCTTCCATATAGTCATAGCAGGAAAGATCAAACACTTTTTAACCAATTTAGCAGCATCTTCAATGGTGTGGTAAAGTGTCACAGCGAAAGCTCAGGCAGTTGCCATGCTAGCTTTGGGCGTTGTGCTGAAAAGGGCTTGCAGAGTGCCTCAACAGCCTTGGATCTGTCCTCCAACAGCTGCCTTGAGGTTGTGCTGCCTTAACCATGGAGCAGGGGCCTACTGAAGTCTTCAGATCTCAGCATTCCTGCGCCTTCCCCATTGCCCACTCAAGCAATGGTATGTGAGAAGTGGGAAGCATTTAGAATGTCAGCTGGTACAGGGGTCTTGGAAGGGAATTAGATAGGAAATGGCAGTATGGTGACCATGCTGGCCATCCTGATATCGCTCATACTGAAATGGTGGAGTCCGAGGCAGAGGCAGCAAACTCAATCTCTACACTGCCATAGAGGGACATCAGAACTGCCCTTTTTCGCTCTAGATAGAGAATAATAATGTTAATGAGATCATTAAAAGCAGCATTGGACATAAAAATAGCATGCAGCCTCTTGAATGAACATTCGAGACCAATTTAATTGGTAATCACACTCACTGATCCCTCAGGGCAACCATTCCTTCCATATGGTTAAAAACATTTACACAATGAAGGGGGAAGCTTTTCCAGACTGGTGGAGGTGGATTTGAAGGGTGGAATTGGAAAATTAATTTTTAAAAATCCCTTCCTAGCACACGAGCCAATGTATTTCCACCTCCTTCCATCTCTCCCAGGATGGAGACAGCAGGAACCCTTACGCCAAGGCAGGAAAGTGACTTAAGTCATTAAAGGAAGTAATTAAAATGGAATTTTCCATATGGATTCCTACTTTCCCAAAGAGGACAGGAGTTTCACACTGTGGGTGGAATTTCCCTGACCTGCCACCATAGGAATCATAGCAGGTGCAGGAAGGGGAACATGCAAATGTCAGTTGACCTTAGATGGGATTTTCCAGTCGTGAAGCAAGTGCAGCCAGAATATCCTGCCTGTGTCTCTGATTAACAACAGCATAGGGCAAGGGGCTGCCTCATGAAACTGACAAGCTATGAAGATCTTGATTAATTACAGTGAAGAGTTACAGACACGGCCAAGTGAGAGGCAGTTTAGCAAAGCACTCCTTCTATCAGGGAGCCACACCATTGCATGACCGGTGAGTGCCAATTGCCTACAATGTGCATCTCACTTCCTTTCAGCTGCACTCCTCTGCTACTAGCCTTCAGAGTCGGACTGGAGCAAGGTATACAACTCTACCCAGAACCTCTGTTTATCATTTAGATTAGAGGGCTCACTATTGCAACAGTTCCAGAAGGGACAGCACCAGCTGCTTTCCCTGCAGATAGATGCCCCCCCACAGTAAGGCAGAGATGGCCATGTAGATGCAGCTGGAAGGAGGGGAGTCTCTCCAACAGAGGATCCAGAGGCATAAGACCAGATATCCGGGTGTACTGAGCACCAGTGAGTCAGGAGGCTTCAGCTTTTGTGGCTATATTCTGCTGCTGGTATTATACCGTATGGTGGAAGACCATCTTCCCTGTGCAACAAGCAATTGCCAATGACAGAGTGCCTGTCTCAAAACAGTCACCTACTCTGGCCTTCCATAATCCCACTTTCCTGACTTCCACTAAGTTGTGCACTCTCTTCCTGCAAGGAGAGGAAGCAGGAAGGAGAATGACCATAACGGCTAGGGTTTTGAGGAATAAATGTGCATGGTGGCTTTTTAAAATTTTCTTTCATGGGATATCAACATCATTACAAAGGCAAGGATTTTTTACCCATCACTAATTACCCTTGAACAAATGGTGGTGAATTGCGTCCTTGAACCATTGCCGTTCACCATGTGTAGGTTTACCTCAGTGCTGTCACGGTGGGGGTTCTCATATTTTGGCAAATGTAGTTCCAGGTCTGAATGGTGTGTAGTTTGGAGGGGAATTTGACAGTGATGCTGATCCCATGTGTCTGCTTTAATTGTCCTTCCAGGTGGTAGAAGCCATGAGTTTGGAAGGTCCCGTCAAAGGAGCCTTGGCAAATTGCTGCGGGTCACTGCTGACAGGCACTGTTTGACAGTGGTGAAGGGAGTCAATGTTTAAGGTGGTGGAATGGAGTGCCAAGCTGCTTTGTGATAGATGGTGCCAGGTTTCTTGAATGTTATTGAAGCAGCACTCATCCAGGAAAATGGAGAGTATTCCATTAAAGCCCTAACTTGTGGCTTGTAGATAGTAGACAGACTCTGTCAGGAGGCGAGTTAATCACACCAGAATTTGCAGTTTCTGACCTGCTCCTGCAGACATGACTTTGATATTGGGGGATTCAACAACGGTAATACTCAGAGGCATTACCTGCAATAAGAAGAAAATAAGTGAGCACTGGCTACTCAGTGGAGATTTGGGATGCATTTAGGGTGAGGGATGAATGGATTCCATAATGTTTTGCGTGGTGATACCATGCCTTGAAGAAATGTATTCCAGTCATGTTTCTTGTAGGAGTATGCTTAAATTTCATCTCTGTTTTATAATGTGTCACTTTGCCTTGGAGAACAAACAGCTCAATTATTGAGAATGCAGGATAATGACTGATTTTTAGCTCATGGAGTGTTTGTCTAAACAGTTAATGCATTTGTGTTTACTTTGGTTTCCCTTGCAGTTTCAGAATAATGTTTTAGTTAGGTTGATTGACAGAGACAGTAGCATGTTAGTAGAGTCATAGGGTTTTACACAATGGAAACAGGTCCTTCAGTTCAACTTATCCATGCTGCCTGTTTTTTTAAACTTTAAGCTAATCCCAATTGCCCACATTTCGCCCATATCCCTTGATACCCATCTTACCCATCTAACTGGGTAACTGCTTTTTTAAAAAGAATTGTATGTGCCTCTATTACTACATCTGGTAGCTTGTTCCAGACACTCACCATCCTAGTGTGAAAAATTGCTCTTTTGGACACTTTTATATCTCTCCCCTCTCACCTTAAACTAATGCCCTCTAGTTCTAGACTCTCTGCCTTTGGGAAAAGATATTGACTATTTAGCTGATCTGTGCCCCTCATCATTTTATAAACTTCTATAAGATCATCCCTCAATCTTCTTCCCTCCAGAGAAAAAAGTCCCAGTCTATCCAGCCTCTCCTCGTTACTCAAACCATCAAATCCAACCTAGCATCCCAGTAAATCTTTTCTGCACTTTTTCTACTTTAATAATGTCCTTTCAAAAAAAGGGTGACCAGAACTATACACAGTATTCCAAGTGTGGCCTTACCAATGTCTTGTACAACTTTAACAAGATGTCCTAATTCCTATATTCGATATTCTGACTGATGAAACCAAGCATGTCGAGTGCCTTCTTCACCACTCTGTCCACTTGTAACTCCACTTTCAAGGAGCTATGAACATGTACCTCTAGATCTCTTTGTTCTGTAACTTTTCCCTAAGTCCTACCATTAATTGAGTAAGTCCTGCCCTGGTTCGATCGACCAAAATGCATCACCTCGCAATTATCTAAATTAAACTCCATCTAAAATTTGTCAGCCCACTGGCCCAATTGATCAAAATCCCATTGTAATCAGAGATAACATTCTTCACTGTCCACTGTGCCACCAATCTTGGTGTCATCTGTAAACTTACTAACCATGCCTCCTATATCCTTATCCAAATCATTAATAAAAATGACAAATAACAGTGAACCCAGCACTAATCCCTGAGACACACTATTGATCATAGGCTTCCAGTTTGAAAAACAATCACCCACTGGCTTCTGTCAAGAAGCCAATTTTGTATTTAGGTACCTCACCCTGGATCTCATGAGATTTAACCTTATGCAACAATCTATCATGTGGTACCTTATCAAAGGCCTTGCTAAAGTACAGGTAGACAACATTAACTGTACTTCTCTCATCTATCATTTTGATTACTCCGTCAAAAAACTCAATCAAATTTGAGAGATATGATTTTCCACTCACAAACCCATACTGACATACTAATCACTCCTTGCAAATTTAATTGCCTGTAGATCCTGTATCTCAAAATTCTTTCCAACAACTTACCCACCACCATAGATGTGAGGCTCATTGGCCTGTAGCTCCCAGGCTTTTCCCTGCAACACTTCTTAAACAAAGGCACATTTGCCAACCTCCAATCTTCAGGCTTGACTATTGATGATTCAAATAATTCAGCTAGGGAACCCACAATTTCCTCCCCAGCCTCCCACAATGTCCTGGGATACATTTCATCAGGTCCTGGGGATTTATCTACCTTGATGTGCTTTAAGACTTCCAGCACCTCTTTCTTTGTAATATCTACACTCCTCAACATATCACAAATAGACAGAGCTAAACTTGCAGAAGAGACAGAGGTCAATTCTCCAAAAAGTGCTGAATTTGTGGGAAAGCTGCTTGAGATCCTGTCTTCTCAGTTCAACTTCACACTTGAATTTCCACACTATGCAACGCAGAAGTCACAATTGTGAATTTCATTTAAAACTAGAGTAGGGGTGTGTGTGTGTGTGTGTGTGTGTGTGTGTGTGTGTGTGTGTGTGTGTGTGTGTGTGTGTGTGTGTGTGTGTGTGTGTGTGTACTATTCGCATTAGAGTCTGACAGTTCTGGATCTCTACGCATGCACGGTGGTCCCAATCTGTCAGTCTGCTCATTGGCTAGCCCGGGATTCCGCAGCGCTACACCTACAGCCTGTCCCACACCAATTCCTGGGCCAGTTCTGACTCTCCCCTGTCCTGCTGAATCCTCCACCCTCAGCCAGAACACCTCACCTGCCCCACTGGAGACAGGCCCCCCCCCAACCTACCCCAATCGCTGGCCTGTCTTCATCCCAGATCAATTACCGTGCAATGGGACCTCTCACTCCCACCAATCACCTTTCAGCCCTGCCCACAGTATGCCCCACTCCTTTTGCAATACCCGATGACCAATGGTCATTGCCAATGTGCCCCCTGGGCATGCATGGACACTTTGTTCCTTGGGCAGTGCTAGGGAGCACAGGCTGGCACTGCCAGAATGCCATGCCCAGGGGGCATCACCCACTGCCACCCAAATTCCTGGGGGGGGTCCTCATTGCCCCCCTTCATTCCGGCACTGTCTCCTGCTAGTTTCCGAACATGGGGAGCTACTCTAAACCCTGCCAGAATGAAGTACTCTGGAAGATCCAATTGGGACCAGTGAGTTCCCGATATTTAGATTTAAAGGATGTTTAAAATATATTTTAAAAAAGATTCAAATGACTTACCGATCTTACTGCCAGTTTCCAACGTGACCTGGTCTCTGACAGTTCTCCAGTTCTGGAAGGTGCGCATGCATTCCCAGCTCGTGCACAAATCCCGGAATAAGGCTGGTGACGCATATCTCCCATGCCGACTCACCAGAAAAGTTGTGGGTCAGGATGGGAGAATCAACCCCAGTGTTTTAAAAGTCAGTTTCTGTTTGGTTCTGAAAGAAGGAAGAGGTGTTTTCCTGTCTCTCTCTGGAGGCTGCTGTTTGGGGCTATCAGAGCTTTCTGTCTTTACATAGTCACATGATTAGTGCTGCTGCCTCAACTCCAGGGACCCAGGGTTACTGTCTGTGTGGACTTTGCACATTCTCCTTGTGTCTGCAAGGGCTTCCTCTAGGTGCTCCAGTTTCCTCCTACAGTCCAAAGATATGCTGGCTAGGTTGACTAGCCATGTTAAATTGACCCTAGTGACAGGGTAAATATTTGGATTTGTAGGAATAGGAACTGAATGGGATTCTGGTTGGTGACTTGATAAGCTGAATGGCCTCTTTTTACACTGCAGGGATTCTATAAAATTCTATTTTTTCTCCAGAGGTGTTCAAAATGCTCTAGGACTGTTAACATGTACAAGTATGTAAGCTTGTTAGTTATGAGTTGATTTTAAAAGAGGTTTTAAGTCTATAGGAGAAATATTGCTTGAATTAGAACTAGTAGAGACATAGCGCAGTTAAGAATTGAATCTTGTCATGTCTAAGCATTGTTCAAACATTAAATGTTAAGCTAATTTATTAGAGTTAAACTGTGTTGTTAAATGAAGTTCATTTTGACAAAAGCTTCCTCTGTGTCAACAGGATTACACTTGCAGTGAAAGACTTTTGACCCGATCTTGCCAGGTGCTCACCTCATGCTTCTGCTGCAACAAAGTCAGAGAAATTGATGCCAAATCTCTATTCACTGCAGTGGGATGGCAAAATCCAGCGAAATAGTGGTAACAATCCAACCCTTAACCATACACTAATGCCAAAAATAGCAAATAGTTGGGTGTCTAAGTCTAACTTCATAACACACCCTGGAGTTTTTGATTCATATGGCAATAATCATCACCAATAAGAGACACTCTAATCACCACCTCTAAATGGGGTTACCATCACTGTATCCTCCCACTGTCAACATCCTTGGGGTTACTATTGATCAGAAACTCAACTGGACTCACCACATTAACACAGAGCATGTCAGAAGCTAGGAATACTGTGGTGAGTAACTCAACTCCTAACTATCCAAAGTCTATTTACCATTTACAAGGCACATGTTAGGAATGCGATGAAATACTCCCCATTTGCCAAGATGGGTGCAGCTCCAACAACACTCAAGAAGCTTGACACTATCCAGGACGAAGCAGCCTGCACCACATCTACAAATATCCACTACCTCCCTCACTGATGCTCTGTAGCAGCAGTCTGCACCATCTCCAAGATACACTGCAGCAATTCACCAAAGACACTTAGACAGCACCTTCCAAACCCACGACTATTTCCATCTAGAAGGACAAGGGCAGCAGATAAATAGGAACAGCAGCACCTACAAGTTCCTCTCCAAGCCACTCACTGTCCTGACTTAAAAATATATTGCCGTTCCTTCACAGTCACTGGATCAAAATCCTGGAACTCCTTCCCTGACGGCATTGTGGATTAACCCACAGCTCATGAACTGCAGCAATTCAAGAAGGCAGCTCACCACCACATTCCGAGGCAATTAGGAATGGGCAATAAATGCTGACCAGCCAGTGACATCCATGTCTCACAAATGAATAAAAAGAATCCTAACAGCTGAACTGATTCATGCTGTGTGTGAGAGAAAACTCTGCAAGTCAGATTATGGATCTTGGCACTTGACAGTGTCATGTCACTCATTTATAATTCCATTCCAAGTAACTGAATCATCCTGGTTCACTTTTTCTAACTTTGAGTAATCATAATGCTGTTTCTCATTTGTTCAGCCACTTCCAAACGTGCCAGCTTGGTTAAAGAAGGTGTTCTCTCTACCTGTTCTTGGCTGAGTTCATCTCATCACAGCCCCTCACCACTCTCTGCCCCTTCCAGTATAAGTGCATTTTTGCACCATTCCTGCGGGTCCAAACTCCAAGTGTTGGTGAGTTTCTTCAAAATGTGCTACAGCTCCTTGAAATAGGTGTTCCTCCTCTGGTAAAATGGCTGTGTCATCCTATCCACCTTCCCCAATTGGGCAGGCTCTGAATTGGTATGTTCTTGGAAATAGCAGGCCTGTTGTTGCAACAATCATTCAGGTATACAACCCAAAAAATCTACTGATACACCAAGAAAAGTCTAATGCTATAAGTATATAGGAAACTTCTTTCATGAAAGGCAGACTAACAGGCACTGAAACTCAAGATCCCAAGGAGACATTTTGGTATCAAAACTACTTAGGGGATATTGAGTGGAGGAGAGGTGATGGGGCAGGAGCAATGTCATCGTACAAAATAGAACCAAAGCATAATAAATGAGAGAATTAAAATATAATGGAACATATTAGAAATCTGTCTTATCACTCTAGGACAGGTAATCTAACAGCATGCAAGCCTGCGTGCTGCTAACAGATTTTGAAGCAAGATTATATGTCTATAAAAAGAATATTACTTGAATTGGAACTAATTGAGATAGATTAGCAGTATGAATTGTATCTTATGTTAAGCATTGTGGAAATTTGACATGTCAGCTACAACTCTCACCAACTTTTACAGGTGCACCATAGAAAGCATTCTTTCTGATTGTATTATAGCTTGGTATAGCTCCTGCTCTGCCCAAGACGACAAACTACAAAAGGTCATGAATGTAGCCCAATCTATCACACAAACCAGCCTCGCATCTGTTGACTCTGTCTGCACTTTCCGCTCCCTTGGCAAAGCACCAGCATAATTAAGGATCCAATGCATCTTGGACATTCTCTCTTCCACATTCTTCCATCAGGAAAATGAGGCAAGAGACTGAAGTCATATACCAGCCAACTCAAGAATACCTTCTCCTCTGCTGCCATCAGACTTTTGAATGGTTCTTCCTTGCATTAAGTTGGTCTTTCTCTACACCCCAGCTAAGATTGTAACATTATATTCTGTATTGTCTCATTTCTTTCTCTATGAATGGTATGCTTTGTCTATATCATGTGCGAGAAACAATACTTTCATTGTATGCTAATACATGACAATAATAAATCAAAATCAAATTCAAATATTAAATAGTAAGCTGCTTCATTTGTTATAATTAAATTTCAT
This sequence comes from Sphyrna mokarran, assembly GCA_024679065.1. Classification (NCBI taxonomy): domain Eukaryota; kingdom Metazoa; phylum Chordata; class Chondrichthyes; order Carcharhiniformes; family Carcharhinidae; genus Sphyrna; species Sphyrna mokarran. Next base: position 65,934,610 of record JAGIQG010000011.1, on the reverse strand, counting down.
TGTGAAATACAGTTTGATTTGATTAAAAATTTCCTAACATATCAATAGAATTACACCTGGAATGAGAACCATATCCTCACACAAATGTAGAATGATTTGTATTCTGTTTTCCCACACTTCAAACCTGTAGAAGAAGTTTATTTCTGAGACTGTGGTGATTTCTCACCAACAATTTCCTTTAGCTGCCAGTCAACACCAATCACAACTTAAAATATGTTTTATTTAATTGGGCAGGAATGTAAGCTTTGTTTGAGTTCCCAGGATAATTACACTCTCATAAGGTGCTTGCAACACTTATAGAAGGTATAATAGTGGTATTCTTACTCCTGTCTCTCAATTTCTCCTTATCCATCACCTTGACATATTAATTTCAGTTGTTGTACTGCTAAAAAAATATATGCACAGAATGTCATCACACACAAAATATGCTAGGTAACTCTTCAAGAAAATGTTAAACTGTGGGATAAAAAAGGATTGAGTTTTTAAAATGATCACTAAAATGTATAAATGCAAAAGCAGAGTTTCAAAGAAAAACTCTACCACCAAACCATTAAATTGGTCTAGTTGGTGTAGTCTAGAGGAATATTTTGCAAAATTGCTGTTGCAAACTAACATCTTAATAACATGGGACACTTCAATGCACCAGTAATAATGCAGAACAGATTTCTCATGACAAAATATTTCACTCATAGGTGAAAGGAAAGCCTCATGCAATGTGTGCCTTACTGCATATGAGCACGTTGGTTATGTGATGATAGTCATGCAATTGATAACATGTTTAAGTGAATGTGTAAAATTTAGTTTTATTCTATGAGCAAATGGTATGTCTGGTAAACATTTAACTTAGATGTTGTAAAAACAGGATAATTACTAATTTCAACTACAAATTTGCTACTTTGGTAGAGCTGATGGACTTCTGTTCACAAAGGTTTCTTTGGGAAATTGATTGACAGGGTCATGTGATCATATGGTTAACAGCAGAGCAGAGTCAGTGGCACCAGAAAGAAGGTTTTACAGTTTAAATTACAGTTCCAGCTGGGAATTGTTTGAAGGCAGAGGTTTCTGCAAGCTAATCCAAAACTCATTTTCTCACAGAAAGCTTTAAGAATGCCTACATTCATTATAGCAAGCATAATCATTGTTGCTAACGATATTTAAAGTGGCAATTGAGTCTGTAAGAAAAATATTGCTTATTTGGAATTGAAACAGTGATAAGTTAAAAATTAAAGTTGTTTCTCGTTCATTTTTAGTATTATTCAACAATTATTAGTTGTTAAGCTGCTTCATTTGTTAGAGTTATATTTAAACTCTATATTTAAATAAAGTTTGTATTACTAAAAATGATGCCTCATCTGTCAATGAAATTACTCCTGGAGTGAAGCATCCAATCCTCACATTTATGCCAAAATAGAAAAATTACTGGAGTCTCGTACGATGTTCTAATTATCTTGGAGCTCTGGTCCAGTACCCTAGCTGTTAAAGTGCAAATTTTTACTGGAGTTCAAGGATTTTAAAAGGTTACCCATTTACTATTCCACAAGGAATAAACAGACATAAAGTAAGAAACATATAGTCTTTAACATGGGGACAATGGTAAATAAATTGAACAATAAATGGACTTGGGAAAACATATTGAACTTAGCTTCTTCACAGATTCTCTAATTGCATGCTGCTTTTCATAATACCTTCTTCTCTAGTTAGCCAGGTTGGATGTATAAGCTTTTCTCTAAGTCACTGTTGCTGCTTCATAAATGTGCTCGCAAGGAGGGAATAATTGAAGCATAGTGAGTTTGATGTCAAGCTTTCCTCTCTCTGACATACAATGTTTTGTTCCCATAAGACATTTCCTTGAACATCGGGGCTAAGAACTGACATTAATCCAATCTGAAATAGTCAGGTCACTGACAAGTGACTTGCCCGCACCCATTTGCGGTGACAAGCAATTTCAGGACTTGTCTTTCTCCCAGACCAAAAAACTCCATGGCTTAAGTTTCCACATTATTCAGACTTTCAGTATCTTTTTGTGTCAAGTTTCAATAAAATAGCTTAATGACATTAGATTGCAGATTCTTTTAAAAAAACAGATGTTTCTATCTCAAGTGTTTATTTTACATTTGCCACAAGGTATGATAAATTCCCAAAATCTAAGACAGAAAATATTACTCCATATAAGCATACAATAAAGATCAGCAAATATTCATACAAATGATTCAAATTATCAATTGCTGCAGCTGGCATCTGCTCTCATATGGAGAAAGAAAGGACATCAGAAAGAGTGGGGATCTCAGGAAAACAGGGTAAAACCATGAGAACATGGCCCCTTGGTGCAGACCTCCCTGCAAAGGATGAGGGAGGGAGCTACACAATATTTTGGTTAACATACAACCAACTGCAGTCACTCAACAAGCCAGGATCTCCAGGCAATAAAAGGTTAACTCAGAAAAAAAAGAAAACATCCAGATACTGCCACCTGAACAAGATGTGACACGGCAGGATATATGCTCATATACAGGAAACCCTACAGATAAGGAGAAGAATCCAGACACCCATCAACAGAGTATCTTAGAGAGAGATACAACCCCTCCTCCTCCTCACAAGATAAGGGAAAGCCTCTAGGATTAACTAGAACAAATCTGAGACTCTATCAATACCCTACCTAACTGAATAAGAAAGGAAGTTCCAAGGCAATAGGAGAATTGCCAGACTTTCAGTGTACACTTTCACAGAAAAGATACCAGGAACAGAAATATATAAACCTCACAAGGATAGGAGTACTGCCGCATGCTCCCATGAAAGCTCAAATGAATAGAATTTTACAGAGCACTTGGAGGAGGCAACCTTTTCCTCCACACCACCTGATCTCCAATTCAAAAAGAGACTTGGCTTCTTCACAGACTCTCTGATTGCACGCCGCTTTTCATAATACCTTAATACCATAAAAACTATAACTGCCATAACCTACTTGCAGCCACTGCTGCCCTAACCTGCTCAATGGAACACTAGAGTGAGGATAAACAAGCGAAGAATATTCACAGCACTCTTATTTATTGAGCAAAGCAAACTATTTCTCTCTCTAGGTAACTCAGAGGTGTCTATTAGACCCTTCTAACAGTTTGACCTACTTCCTCATGTCAGAGAAACACGAATAACTGGATCATATACTCCCACACATTTCATAAGCCAGGTAATCAAGTAATCACTACCATTACCCACACAGCCAAGTGAGAATAGAAGGCCAACCTAATAAGGCTATATATTCAAGGATTAATCAACTAGGCCTGGATGTGCACCAAATCAAAACTCCCCCAATCCAATAATATCAGAGACACCAATGACAAAAAACTAGAATCTAATCTTTTCCAGTACACATGATCTTTCTGTACTTACTCAGGAAGCAAGCAAGGATTCCTAAATCAAAGCATAGTCAAGTTACAAAAGAAAAAAGAGACCCAGTTATTCTAACGGAGCATTCTCCTCACCCATAGTGAGGACTTCTAAGACCATATCAACCATTTCTATACCAAATCACCTACCCACCAACCTATAGTAGCACTATTATTTTTATATGGGATGAGTAAAGTGAAAGGTACTAAAAATTATACTCCATAGGTTAACAGAGCAGTTAGTGCCAGCAAGAACTTTTCAGTATTCTCCAAGATCCCATGCCCCAACATAATCTGGTTCATGCCCAGCAATGAAGTAAACCAGACTAGCGTATTTAAATATTCATTTAAATATGCAGGGTCCGTTGGGAGCCATAGTCCTTTGACTCCCGCAATTCACCACCCCTTGGGCGTAGCAGGAACCTGGTGCAAATCACTATTGGTACCCACAAGCGGAGGTATGTTATGACTGTCATGCTATTGAGATCCCAGGCGGTTAGAGAAATGATTGGGTCGTCCTTTGGCACTGACCCTAGCACCCCACTGGTGCCAACTGGCTATGCCTGTGCCTGGGTGGCATTACCAGGGCTAAAGGAATGCAGGCATGGGAGACATTTTGTGATCTCACAGGCGAGGTGCTGTTACCAGTGAAAGGGAGAGGATTTCCAGAACACTTGGAGGAGGCAATCTTTTCCTCCACACTGCCTGATGTCCAATTCAAAGAGAGAGACATCGGGGACGGGGGGGGGGGGGGGGGGGGGGTGACTTTCTAGGACTGTCTTTAAAAAAAAGAGCGCCCTGACCTCAAAAAAGCAAGCCATGCCGGGATATTTTGGCCCCAGCTCCAAAAACAATTCTAAGTGTAGGTGCATTCAGTGAGAATCTTTCCAGACTCAATATTTCTAGACCAGAATTTTCCAACCTTGCTGGCAGCAATGGCAGGCAAACGAGTTTGCAGAATTCCTGTCCTCAGCGTGGTGATTTGCAAACTCATTTGCTACAAATGACCTATCAGGGATCTCACCGACTTTTACACTGGGGACAAAATTTAGGGCAGGAATTCACTACTGCCAGAGAATTTGATGCTTAACCAAATCTCCGTTCACTGCAGTGGGACTGGAAAATCCCAGCTAACAAGCTAGGTCAGAGGATGCGACCCAAGAAACGTTTTGAGAAAATTCCAGCCAACGTATTTTACAATGTTAGCTTTGAATTAGAAAGGAGTCTTACCCAAATTACTTGGTAGATTTTCATCACCTGAAATTGCCCCAGGATGTGTGGATGTCAGTCTTTTCCAACTTCTGATGACTGAAGTGATCCACAGTATTAAAATGGCCTTCTTCAACTCCTCCTAAGTACATTGTCTAATCCTTGATCCATTGGGACTTCTTTTTGATAGTTCACCTTCAGAAAGATGGGTCTTTAAATAATCTTTAACAGCAATACACTTCTTCCGGATAATCTTGGATCAGGAGACCATCAGAAAATCAATAAGAAACCAAACTGGGCTGTGAAGAAAAAAAAATTCAAATAAACAAAACCTTCATTTAAGAAGCTGTGATAATCCTTTTTTTTGGTGTAGAATCAAATTGATTATAAATAGTATCTTTTGTACTTCAATATTTTCATGTCATTATTGTTCATATAAATAGTAAAATTAAGTAAACTTCTGTTGATAAATTGAGTTGTATTGTACATTGTCAACATCATAGTTAACAATGAAATCTGCCAGTGGATATTTTCACCATCTTTGAAAGTGCGTAAATAAATATAACCAAAGTAAAAGTTTATTTATTAGTGTCACAAATAGGCTTACATTAACACTGCAATGAAATTGCTATGAGAATCCCCTACTTGCCACACTAGCACCAGTTCAAGTACATGGAGGGAGAATTTAACATGGCCAGTGCACCTAACCAGTATATCTTTTGCACTGTGGGAGGAAACTGGAGCATCTGGAGGAGACCCATGCAGATACAGGAAAAACATGCAGACTCTAAAGAGACAATGACCCAAGCTGAGAATCGAATTTGGGTCCCTGGTGCTGTGAGGCAGCAGTGCTAATCTCTGTGCCACCCTAATTTAATTTGAAAGCAATATAGAGGACTAAAATGCAAAGCAAAAGAGAACATTTGTTATTAGTATGCTTTAAATGAACAATACTTATGTGCAGCATGAAATGAAAGCTAGAAACTTAAATTCCAGTTAGAAGCCCCATTCTTAGTCAACCATATTTGTCATTTTATTCAATTGCATATTTCACATAGAAATTAATGAATCAAGAATGGAATACAGAAAATATTAAACACAGAACTTGTATGGTATGCAACTCAGTTCCAAACGCCAACATTAAATTAGACTTTGAACTCACTTGCTAGTTTTCTATATAGTTTGTTCGCTTTCTAAAAATGAACACTAATCAGGATGGCTTCAAGTTAGCTTTGTTGGCTATGATTATTTTTGTCAGTGGTGGTTATGTGTGGTTTATCTGTGAGTAACTGTTAAGACATGAATTAAAACTGATTAACAAACTTCTTTTGGCATTGATTACAGTGAGTGGAATGATGTTCTGTTTTATAAGTGTGACAGGGAAATTAATATTGGAAGTAATTGGTGCAGGTATATTATATACAAGGTCCAATAAAATGGTTACATTGTGACAAAATTAGAAGAGGGAACAATTGAGTTCATTTTTAAGCTAACATTTACAAGTGTATATATGCACAAATAATAAAAATCCATTTGTAGACATTTTTGATATAAAAATGTAAACATTGGAACAATTGAATCAATTCATTCAGAATAGTCTTTAAAAAATCTTATAGCTGTAATATTTTCTCATTGATTGAAATTGGTAATATATAAAATAGGTGAAAGAATTATTTAAAGGACAACAATAAAGGTATATACTTCACAATAAAGGTTACATTTATCCATTGAATTTCTTCAAACAGCCTTGCAGTGTGCTAACTTTACTAACAGATTTCCTACATTACAGAGACTACAAGGCAAAAGTACTTTATGGACTACGTGGGACAGACTAGGGTTGTGAAAGATGTTAGATACGTGCAAATCAATCTATACAGCTCCATTATTAAATAGGTATATTTCCTAGAGCCAACAGTTAGCAGCAGTCTTGAAGAGCTATTTTGCACATTATCAATTTTGGTTAGTAGTAGAAAAGCGATGGCTGCAATTTGACCCTTATGTCTTCTGTATATTCCACCTTCTAATACTCACACACAAAAAAGCAGACAGCACAATGACATTACAAACAGGGCCTAGAATCACAGAACCCCTATAATGCAAAGAGAGATCACTCAACCTATTGAGCCTGTACCAACAACAATACCACCAAGGCCCTAATCTTGTTAGCCTGCTAATCTCCCTGACACCAAGGGGCAATTTAGTATGACCAATCCACCTAACCTACACACCTTTAACTGTGGACGGGAACTGGAGCACCCAAAGGAAATCCACAGGGAATACGCGCAAACTGCACACAGATAGTTTCGATGCCAGAATTGAATTCAGTCCCTTGTGTCATTGTAATGTCACAGTGCTAACCACTGTGCTAACATGCCATCCTCTCTCGTGGAATCACACCACACCTACTCTTATAGAATCCTTTATGATCAGACCCTCTTCTCTAGAAATGTGCAATTGGCCACTACAAAAACAGTAATGGAAACAAAAAAAAAGCCCAGTAAAAAGTTTGAATAACCTATACTTCCCACAGAAACACAGAGAGAAAACCTTTTCTTTTTAAATAGGAAAATGTTGTACATACTAGGACAACAACACTTGATGCCTGGAAAGTATATCACCATTTGCACTAATGTGGAAGATGTGGCCATTATCTCATTGCTGTTTCTCTGACCTTGCTGTGTACATTAAAATAGGAACAGCACTTGAAAATGTTCTTAATTGGCTGTCAAGCATGTTGGGAGACCCAGAGGTTCTGACCAGTGATATATAAATGCCTTTTGCCTTTTGTTTCCATTCCACCATGGGAAAAAAAAGACAAACACCGGAGGCAAATAGAGTTCCACAACTTAAAAGCGCAGACCATCAACCACATTAATAGTAACAAGCATGGAGACCAACCACTTCATAATGTAGTTTCCATAAATTGTATACTCCTGAAACAAGCAACTGAAATAGAACATTATTCATGAACGTATTTAATTTGGTTTTAAATAGACTTTTTTTTGTGTCAAACAGCTAAAGGTACACCACCAAGAATGCCAGATGCACTCAAATTTCTGAGCAGGTTTGAGTATAAAAGGCGCAGGCTGAATTTGTATTGCGAGGCCAGTATAGAATCATAGAACCCTACAGTGCAGAAGAAGGCCATTTGGCCCATCGAGTCTGCACCAACCACAGTCCCACCCAGACCCTATCCCCATAATCCCAGGCGTTTACCCTTGTTAGTTACCCTAGCTAACATTAAAGGGGCAATTTAGCATGGCCAATCCAACTAGCCCGCACATCTTTAGACTGAAGGAGGAAACCAGACCACCTGGGGGAATTCCGTGTAGACACAGGGAGAACATACAAACTCCACACAGACTGGGAATCAAACCCGAATCCCTGATGCTGTGAGGCAGCAGTGTAACCACTGTGCCACCATGCCGCATATCCACCTCACTTCGAAAGACCATGTCACATTCAATTTTCACTCCAGTGTGGTTGGTGCATGATTCAGTTGGGCCTGTCACCTCCAGACACATTTCAGAAGCATCCATAGGGATAATTGAGTGAGCTGGTTAAAATGCCAATCTCAAGACTTCAGCTCAGTTTTTAAGCTTTTGAAACTCAGTCAGACGTTTATAAGGGGCTCAAGTCTAATAACAGCCCTTGATAGTTGTGAATAATGATGGTTATTGAAACTGCAAGGATAGATTGTAATGTTTTTACACTGCACCAGATGACTTGTCAATCAGTGCATTCCAGCAGTATATGCTTTATACAGCTTCCGCCTATTTCTTTTTAAAGAGCTCGGGATTTAAATATCTTCAGATCTGACACCTGCACAAACTTTATGTACTCTTCAAAAGTCCTCTCCCTAAATCTGTGACTCCCACACTGTGGGCTCAGGCCCTTAGAACAGCAAAAAGAGGATCTGTTTAAACTCAGTAAGTGAGAAACTGGCCCAGAAGATTTGTGTTGATGCCTGTGTGATTCATACCCTAAATCTTTAACGCTGTCAACAAAGGTTGTTCTGCCTAGAAATTGGGGCAGTGACACCTGCAATGTAGAATTACCAGAGAATAGCTGGACATCAAGGATTAAATTAAGAGAAGCAGCTATATAAAACTTAATTTAATCAAAGTTTAAAGATGTTAAGGGGAACAGACAAGATAGATAAAAACTACTCTAGCTGTTTGGAGAGTCCAGAACAAAGGAGCATTGGCATGATCTGAATTTTTGACTTCCAGGAATGTTATACTTTTGTACACAAAAGGCACCAGAAATTTGAAATTGATGCTAAATAAATTAGCAAATTTAAAATTGGAATTGATAGATTTTTGTTAGTCCAAAGAGATGAAAGAATATGGATCAAGGTTGGATATGCGCGCTGGAATTTGATCACCTCACCTGGCACAGAATCAGAGCGGGCGAGGGACAGATAAAGGTAATGTCCGTTGGCCTCGGGAGAATCTCTGGTTTCGCTCGAGCAAGGCTGTAAAATCCCACCACGGAGTTGGATTGTAGAGCACTCATGATCATATTGATTGGGGGAATAGGTGTGAAGCATTAAAAGAGTTAAGGGTTATATACTTCCCTGTAGGCTGGAATTTTAGACTTTGCCAAGGGTGAGAACAAAGATGAATAGGCGAGAAATTCTGCACCACCATCATGCGTGCCAGTTTCCTGACTTTACTCAGAGGCTGCGTGGTGGGTTCAGGCTGCAGTGTTACCTGTCACAAGCTGACCCACTTATAGACCAATTAAGCCCTGGTCACAAAGACACACTGGGATCTTCCAGTCAGCTCCAGGTGCCCAGAGGAGACAGAAACAGTACAACTGCCTGGTGCCAGCCTCCCAGCGGTAAACCAGGTCACCAGTATTCCAAGCAGTCATGAAGGCCCCTCCTCCACCCCATCTGGTTCAGTAACAACCGCAGGAACGTTGTGAAGGAGTTCTCACCCACTGTCAATAATGACTCAAGTGCAACAGACATTTCTTATTTTAGGTGTGAAACAGTTGAAGGAGGGGTGGTCTTCATGTTGCTGTGCCCTCTCCTTCACTTAACTCAGAATTTAAAATCTTAGCCTCTGACCTGACCATAAATCAATCCATTTTGTCCTTGAAGAATAGAAAATTAGTTCCAAGTGCATTTAACCAAACTGGTATTTAAAAAAAAGTTCTATACAGGGTTAAATTTAAAAAAGAAAGAGAGAACAGCTGATGTTAGTCAAACTTAATTACAGGAATTTTCTTTCACATCTTTTCAATCTATTGTTGGCATATGGTCCATCATAATCCATACTCATATTGAAAACTAAGTGTGATCTAATCATACTTTTCCCAATTAAAACCAACAATAAATACATAAAACCCGTGTGTTTTGACATAAAAAACCTCAGCCAAGATATTGCAGCCCATCCCACTCGTTGAGATATTACAGGCTCATGAAGTAAATGGCAATTTAAATGACTTGCTGCATTCTGCAGCAGGAGGAGACATGCGGTGATGGGTTAGTGAAATCCTGGCCTTGGCGATAATGATATTGGTATATAAATCGATACAGTCTTATCATAACTTCCTTCAGCCCTACATTAATTTAAACAGACTGCTTTCCTCCAGTACTGACTTCTTAGAACCATAGGAATGTTAGTGTTGAAAGAGGCCATTCTGCCCATCATGTCTGTGCCAATCAAAAAAAAACTAGCCGTTCATTTTAATCTCACTTTCCAGCCTTGCAGGTTACAGCACTTCAGATGCAGATCCAGGTACCTTTTAAATGAATTAAGCATTTCAGCCTCAACCACCAACTTAGGCAGTGAATTCCAGATTCACCAACCTCTGGTTGAAAGTGTTTTTCTTTGTGCCCCCTTAAATCTTCTACCAATCACCTGAAATCACAATTGACCCCTCAGCAACAGGAAGCAAGTCTTTCCTGTCTACCCTGTCCAGGGCCTTCATTATTTTGTATACCTGAATTTGATCACCCCTTAGCCCCTTTTGTTCCAAAGAAAAAAATCCCTATCCTACCAATCTTTCTTCATAGCTGTAATTTTCAATCCCTGGCAATATTCTTGCAAATCTTCCTCTGCACTTCATCCAGTGCAATCATGTCCATCGTGTAATATGGTAACCAGAACCGTAAACAAAATCCCAGTTGTGGTCTAACCAGCTTTTTATACAGTTCCGGCCTTACATTCCTGTTTTTGTATTGGACACCTCACCTAATAAAGGAAAGCATTCCATTTGATTCTCAACCACATTTTCTACCTGAGCTGCCAGTTTGAAGGACCTGTGGAAATGAGCTCCAAGATCTTCCACTTCCTCAACATTTTCCCACCTCTTTGTTTGCCCTCTCCAAATACCTTGCCTCATCTTCTCCTGTATCCCATGACATCTCATTTTTCAGACCAGTCTGCCAAATGGAACTTATCAAATGACTCACTGAAATCCATGTAGACAATATCTACTGTACTATCTTGATCAATCCTCCTTTTGCTTCCTAACCTCCTCAATAAAATTCTGTCAGGTTAGTAAGACACAATCTTCCATTAAGAAAAATCATGCTGGCTATTTTTGATCAGTGCTGAAGTACAATTTATCAGAATTGTTTCCAGTAATTTGCCCATCAACGAAGTCAGACTAATAGGCCAATAGCTTTCTGGCCTATCCCTTGCACTCTTTTTAAATAATGGTGCAATGTTCACAGACCCCCTAGTTCTTTGGTACCTCACTGTGAGGATGGGAAAATAATCCATTCTTTCCTACCTGGCTTCCTTCAGGATCCTGGGAAACAATCCATCTGGCTCTGGCGAGTTATTCTGTTTCGAGTTCCTTACTTAAATGCAAGTAGCCCCTTATTTTAAAACCGCTGTTTTTTTTTCTAATTCTCAGCTGTTTGATAACTCTCTCTCACAGTTGTTTCTCACTAATCAACAAACCTATGTTTCTCTTGTGCTGTTAGGTCAAAATGTTGCTGACGGCCTGGCTCAATGTCCTTCACTCGCATTCCCCTTCAGGTGCTGCTGACTACCTATCCCACGGTTCTCGACTGACACTTTGCTTTCCTTGTGCATTTCCCATTCCCTTCATTCCACTATTGGTGACTGTACCTTCTGCTATCTAGGCTCCAGGCTCTGGAATTCCCTCCCTAAACCTTTGATTCACACAGCCCTGAAGGTTCTCTTTAAAGTCCATCTTTGAGTGAATATTTTAATTATCTGTCCTAACAGCTTTTACCTTAGTTTCAGTTTAGAATTAACGCTAGGCTTCACCCCCATTTCAAGCTGTACCAGGGTTCAAGAAGCTGTACATTACAACCACCTCTTTGTCCATGAACCTGATCAACAAAAAGCAGGCATTTTCGTTAAAAGTAAGTGATTCCATTCATTGATTTCCAGTTTGTTTTTGAGCAGGCAATGAAGCATACAAGCCTATATTCTGTCTGGTTTCCTGGCAACAGTCACGATACATATATCCCCTGCCAGTCCACTAAAACAGGCTGTTGGGTCACAGGTTAGTTACTGGGAGAAAAAGCATATTCCCCAACAGAAATGGTTCATGACTTTAGGCCAGCTAAAACAAGGAGCTGGCTTATAAAAAAGCCATATGCCATCAAAAGTATATTTGAGCAGAATTTCTATATGCTTGTAATGCGTCTGCTGCATATGCTGTACAGGGAATTTTCTGCAATACAAACTAGCCTGTAGTCTGCTCATACTTAACACATTCTACTTCTGCAGTCTTCAACCCTTAGATACTTTCACCTAAAATGCAATTCCTTCATTCCCTAATGTATCCAGACCCTATGTGTTGGTCTGCTTGTACCTTTTTATGTTAAACCCTGAAAACACTCCCAACCTCAAAGTGCATTGGTTTGGCAGTGAACTTAGATAATTTTGTTTATGTCTCCATTTCCAACTGGTATCCCAAAAGACTATATCAGATCACTCTCTTAAGTGCTTTCTAAGCGTACAATGCAGAGCAATGGCAATTGCGCAGGTTCAATTCCTATACCAGCTGAGGTTATTCATGGCCTCCTCAACCTTGCCCCTTGCCTGAGGTGTGGTGACACCAGTTTAAGATGAGAAGGACAAGATTTAAAAGGGATCTGAGCAGCAACTTTTCCCACACAGAGGGTAGTGCATAAATGGAATGAGCTGCCGGAGGTGGTGGTAGAGGTAGGTATATTTACAACATTTAAAATACATTCCAGGTACATGGATGGGAAAGATTTATTGGGATATGGGCCAAACGGGACTTTTTCTGTTTAGTAAACCTGGTCAGCATGACGAGATGGACTGAGGGGCCGGTTTCCATGCTGTATATCTCAATGACTCTATGGGCCCATTTTACCATATTGATTCTAAATGCTGAATCTGGATGCAATTCAGATCTGACTTAGAAACCTGTTCTCAGGAGCCTCCATATGCACTCAGTCTGAAAAAAAAAAAATCACAGGTCTGAATCGCACTATGGATGGGGCTTATTGTACCCAAAATGCTACTGCTCCAATTGGAGCTTTGAACTGCTCATGCAAAGTGAAAAAAAATTTAAAATGTGCCCGTCACATCATTCCCAGGCCATAAAAAGCAGATAAAGCGGCTCAGTAGCAAAAAGTTGGAGTAATGGGCCCCACATCCATTACGCCACCCCCACGACATAACTGTCTCCTTTATCCACTCAGCCCTCCCCCTCCCCTACTACCCAGATCGATTGGAATCCTCTACCCCCTTCTCTCCCATTGATTGGCAGCAGACCCTCCTGCCTCATACCAGAGATCCATCTGGCCCTCCTCCTTCACTAGAGAAATGATCTGGTCTCCCTCCTCCCCCCTACCTTCCCCTTACCAGAGAATGATGTGCCCCACCCCCACCATCAATCTAAATCAGAGTGTTGTTGGAAGGTCCAAACTTACCTCTTCAGAAGCTGGAATGCCCAAAACAGACCTTTGGCAAGCATGTCTGTTTCGCGCCGAACCTGGATGGGGGAATGTGGTGGTAAAGGGGGAAATGCTGGTAAAGTTGGGCAGGCAGCCCGATTTAAATTTAATTTAAATACAGACAAATGCATTTAAATCACCATTGAGCCCGTTTCGGGAATGGTTCAGATTGCGGCCATTTTTGGGCCTTGGTAAGATGGGCATCTGCATGGATGTGGGCATGGATCACATTAATCACTTCACGCCCAACTTTGCCAAGATTTTGCACCTGAAAACAGGTGCGACGCAATGGTAAAATCAAGTCCTATGATCCTCAGGTTAAATCATCATCAGTCAACTCTCCCTCTATTAGGAGACAGCAGTCTATGGTCATCTGAGACTGTGACAATTCTATCTTTTCCAATATTCCATGGCATTAAACGATACAGTGTTCAATTTATTCACTAGTCCTTCCCTAATTGCCCTGAATAAGCTTGGATACTGATGTTTTGTGGCATTCCCATTATGATTCAGACTGATGTGAATCTGTAAAGATTGGTCTCATGTAAGTCACAAAATCCATACAAGTGAGTGGAATAACATTTCCCAATTAAAAATTACAAAGCAAGCGTGAAGTGGATGTGATGTGTTTCTATGGATTTGTCTTTTTATTCAAAACAAATTTTCATTATAGAGGAGGTGAGCAAGATGGTCAGAATATTTTTTAACAATCTCATCAACATTCATTGTAATTGGTTTCCCATCAATTTTACAATGCATTCGTTAGCTGACAGACTAATTACATATTGAGTCAATGTAATAAAAATGTAAGTGAATTACAAAGCTCACCAACTCCATCACAAAGCCAATTTAAATATTTTGATTCCATTTTTCTGTGGGAGGAAAACGTGGGTGTGTCCCTCTATTCAGTGTACCCTCTGACTTCTGTTTGTGGTGCCTTGTTGCAATAACCAGTCCCTTTAAGGTTCACCCATTGTTGCACGTGCACATCTTAAATGAAACATTGCTTGCTCTTCGCTCCTCGTACGGCATGTTCTCAATTGCTGCATAGCTGTGCACTTGTGCTGCAAAGAGAACATGGTGCTTCTATTTCCCCCAGATTTTCAAAGGCCACAGATCACATGTTTGCCAAATTAGGTGACTTAGTTTCAAATTCTGTGTCTGAGCTGACCAGTAAAAAGTGCAAAGGCTTGTCTATTGGGTAGTTTCTTCTACGCTTTGTAAGCTAGTGCCCAGCCTTCATGCAGCACCTTTCCAGATTCCTCTCCATTTCCTGATGAACATAAACTAAAAAAAAGCTTTGCCTGAACTCTTGCTGTATATGTACAGAAGTTCACGGGACTTCAACATCTCAATGACAGATATTCACTAATGTTATTCAATTCATAGCACTAGGGATAAACTCAACAAGTTTGAGATAAAATGTCTCTTCAGTTTTCCTTCACCGTTAGTTATATTTAACTCTATTTTAAAATGCACATGTATATTTATGTGGTAGTCTCCAGAGCCTGGAATATTTGGTTCCACTTGCATAGCACAAATAGGTATGTGTGACACTTCTCCAGAGAATTAAGCAGTTCGTTCTTTCAATTGCTGACTAAAACTTCATTTATTCTTCAAACTGTTCAAAAGTGTTAGTTAATCTCTTTAGGATCAAGTACATTGGCACTAGAATTTATAGATTACCATATGTGCCAGTCTTCTCTTGTCTTTTACATCTATGTCCTCCAAGTTTCTTAGGGCAGAGAAGTTAAACAGATTCTCGCATCTCTACTACCAAATCCAATGGCAAATCAAAATTTCAGTTTGCAAAGTGCACAACCCAGATTTTATTTCATAAAACGTTATTTCACAGTGTGTAGGTGTCACTGACAAGACCCCCATTTATTATCCAACTTTCATTGCCGTAAGATGTTGGTTAGCCTCCTTCTTGAACGGTTATTGTTAGCTTAATACAACTTTGTAGCTTGCTGGGGAAGATTCAGAGACAATAAGGAGTCAGCCACATTAATGTGGGACTTGTGGTATGGAAAGAGGGAGGCATAAACTGAAATTTTACCACCCACCCACCACTGGAATCAGAGCACGTGAAGAGCGAACAATGGAAATGTCCATTGACCTTGGGCAGGATTTTATTGTTTTAGGACAAGCAAGAATGTAAAATCCTGCCCATAGTCTCCCTTTGGATTTGATGAACTTTAAACTATAAAACACTGGAAAAACTAAGAGACTAAAATCTTGTGTTCCACTGATATCCTGTTACAAGTCGAATGGGAGCAGAGAACCCTTCAGGGAGAGACAGAAGCAGCTGTTTCCAACTTATTCCTTATGGCTCTGCCAGGGTTATTGCAAAAAAGCTAGTGAACCCCCTGTGAATTCTTATCCCTGCAATATTATTTGGATGTGTTTGTTTCTCCACTATTCACAACTTACATTATCTGTCTATTAAAGCTCTGCCTGGTACACTCTGGGTACTGTAATTTCGTGCAAGTTGACTGAAGAACAAAAGCAGTTTTAGCAGCATACTGAATGAGAAAAGAAAATAGAAACAGAAGACTGTAGAGGAACTAATTGAATGATTTGATTAAATGGCTTTAAGGTATTACTTCGGGAATAGTTAACTACGCAAGAAAAAAATCTCATTCATTTGTTTGATTTCCTGCCTATCTTTTGTTATTTCTTTCTCAGTCAGTCAGATTTTTGATTGGTCGCAACAGGTAAGTAGCCTTCTAAACTAATCCTGAGTTTTGAGGAGTGCTAAGGCGTGACCACTAAAACCTTATTCTTCTGAGGCCCCATCTTTAGGTGGCCGCCTTTGAAAGGTGAGATGTGTGCCAGATGCAAAACTTTTAATTATCTTGAGAAATCAGTACTGAATTGCACTGTGGAATAGTGACATTTTAGTTCATATTCACAGAGTCCCAATAGTGCAAAAAGAGGCTATTTGACCCAACAAGCCTGTACACACAGCAATTCCCACTTAGTCCCTATCCCCATAATCCCATGTATTTACCCTAACTGGTTTCCCCGAAGTTAGAGGCAATTTAGCATGGCTAATCAACCTAACCAGCACATCTTTGGATTATGGGAGGAAACCAGAGCACCCGCAGGAAATCCACGCACACAGTGACTTGAGGCCAGAATTGAACCCAGGTCCTGCGTAAGGCAGCAGTGCTAACCACTGTGCATGCTGCACTTCATACTTTGCGAAGCAGTACGTCCATCATTTATTGAATCTTACAACACTTTGTTTTGGCAAAACCCTGATGCTTATTTGCATTCAAAACTTTAATGGAAACATGGCAAAGTCGAACGCATGACGCATATTCTTGTGGATGAAAATAACATGCCGGTGAGGAATTATACTAATTTGCTGTTCATGATTTATGAACACTGGGAATTAACACAGGATACATCCCAGCCTGTGCGTTTAATTAAACTGCAACATATTAAAATTAAGTGGATGAAAATTGCAGAAATCAGAAACAAGGGAAATGAGTTTGATGCACTTTTAATAACCAAAAGCTAATCTGAAGAGGTTACTCAGAAATAAATTCTGGAGCTATATCTCTCCTTTTAATCTGCATGTCAAAGCTGTAAATACTGGAAGGTGTTTGGGGAAAATTAGATTTTTTTTAAGCCTGTTCATAACAGCTTGAATTTGTTACTTTAGTCAAACTTATTTTTACTCCAGATTTATTTTCATTGAAAGAATATAATGGTAGGCTAACAGAAGGATATGGTTGTGTGGTGGTTTACCCTACTGAATCATAATCCAGGGGTTTGGAGTAATAATCCAGAGATTGCAAGTACAAATTCTACTTGATTGGTACCACTTCCAAAACATTGACTCCATCCACCACTGAAGGTCAGTAACAGCCATGTGTACTATATATGAGATGCACTGCAGCAATTTAAGGATCCTTATACGGCATCCAAATCCACAATGACTTCCATACCTAGCAGGATAAAGGCAGCAGATACATGGGAACATCAAGTTCTTCTCCAAGCCACTCACCATCCTGACTTGATGTGGACATGCCAGCATTGAACTGAGGTGGGCATAGTAAGAAGTCTTACAACACCAGGTTAAAGTCCAATCGGCTTATTCGAAATCACAAGCTTTCGGAGTGCTGCGCCTTCCTCAGGTGAGTAGAGAGTTGGCTTCACAAACATGGCATATATTGACGGAGACATAATTGCAAGATTCCTGGCTTGGAAATGTATCCCTGTTCCTTCGCAGGGTCAAAATCCCCAAATTCCCTCCATAACGGCATTGTGGGTCAACCCACAGCACATGGACTGCAATGATTCAAGAAGGCAGTTCACCATCACCTTCTCAAAGGCAACTAGGGTTGGAGAATGAATGCTGGCAGTCCAGCAATACCCATGTCCCACAAATAAATGCATAAAATTCCATTGTAGCAGATTGCAAACTTTAATTATATTTCACCATAAAAATATAAACCATTATTAGTAAAACAAAACTGCTCAATTGTGAAATAAATTCAACTGATTTGCTATCCTCAGTGATCCTCACTTGCTCTGCTTTCTGACATAACTCCAGTTGCACACCAGTGTGACCTAACTCCTCTCTCAAGCCATTCTGATGCATCAAATTGAAACTCAGGTTGTACAATAAATGTCTGATTTGCAGCAAGGTTTCCATACTGGAGAATGAATAAAACAGAGAATCCTTTCTTTTAAAAGATATAAATTCATGTATTGAAAAATAGTCAGGTTTGTTACCATTGAAAATATCAAAGCATATCTAATCTTAGATATTCAGTACAGAGAGAGAGGAGAGAAAGTCTAATAATGAGTCCCACATTGCTGTCTAACACAATCTCTTGGCAAATAGACATTAGCGGCAGACGTTTGGAGAGAGTGCCATTTGAAATCCATCTTGATTAGAGAGTAGTCCCAAATACAGGGGGAGAGAAAGTAATTTAAAGTTAATAGAGAAGCACTGACATGCTTTGGCTCATATTTCCAAGGAAGGCCCAAGGATTTATGGCAAAAGTTGGTCATGAATGCCACTCACAAGTTGATACAACAGTCAGCAATTGTGTGCTGGCAATTAATTAACTGTTGGCAAGCAGGAGACTAGAAGTTGACCTAACCTGTGACAGAAGTGGGCAGTAAGTTGACAGTCCCAAGGTCAGGTGATACTGCTGGAAGTGCTGGTCCCATATTTAAAGGGCTGCCATGAATATGGTGGTTGCTCTTTGAGGCCACTCAACTGTCTGGAGCCCCACTATTCAGAGAACTATTGCTGACTGGAGCAGGTATACTGAAGACCTGAAGAGGAATGCAGTTGTAGACTTGTCAAAAAGAAAACCCCGGGTAATCATGATTCAGCTACGGCTCCCTGCAGGTTTCCAACTATGTTACTCTGGAAAAGCAGACTCTTACCCATGAAAGGAGAAAGAGACTTTCCCAGTCAACCAAGAAAGCCCGCAAGAGGTCCTGCGATATCTTAGTTAACAGGCACTCCTTTATCAGTGTTGACTATAGCAAGATTGCTCTAAAATGGCCACATGCAGGGAGCATTTGTCTGCCCTCATCATAGGCAGGTAAGCTACCATCTGCTTTTGACATTACACCTGTCTGTGTGTCAGTCATTTCTTTTTCATTTTGGAATCCATCATGATGTAAGCAATTGGCTATCAGCTGGCTCCACGGCCTCCTCGTTTGAGGGGATGCTCCACAATATCCTCCATCATTCCCCTTTGTTGCATGTCCCCTTTGCAACACTGGATTGGTCAGTACACAGCAGACCACCCGTCTCTGAGGTTCATTACAATGTGCCACTAGACTGATCCAGGCACGTGAACTGTCTCTTCAAAATACCTGTTTCCTCGTCACCCAAGTTGACCAATGACAGGTGTCGTATCCCTCCTCTTTAGGTACCTCAAAAGGTGTAGGCAGTCATTTTTCTTGTGGAAAATGTTGCATCCCAGAATCCAACTTTAAAGATGCACAGGAGCACAGAAAAGCTTAGAAGCCTGAGTGTGCCTGAGTATGTAGGCATTATGACTATGTGAGTACACACTTGTGGGACACATTAATGGTGGTAACAAACCAGGTATACATGAATAATAAAGGGCACTGGTTGGTCAATGGGATCTTTAATGGTAACATGAATGTGTTCAATTATATCTTGCACTTGGGAAAATCTAATGGGATGAAATTTTATGGTTGACTGTCTGAATCAATACGATGCTGTGTGTATTAGCTGTTCCTTCCTGAAAAAGGCATCAATCATATCATGATGCAATGGTGTGCTTATCATTAGAAGACATCACACATATTTATTGGGTCTCTGGAATGAACCAGAGGTGTAAAAATTAAGAGTCATGGTGACCTACACCAGCATTGGCATCAGATGGTCACCAATATTATTAGGGTTCAGCTTATCTGCTATTATGCATAGTCCTTGCGGCACTAAAGTGCCGACATTTGAAGGTAGCTTACCCTCTTATCTGTAGACTCTCACTGTAAGGCAACTTCTTTTGCATGCAGGGGAGGGTTTATCACATTGCCATTTGCACCCTCCCTCCACCTCTCGGCTGCATCCCCAGTTGACTATGAGGTTTCTCCCTGAAGACACACTGCCTCATCCAAGATTGTGCTCGGTGAAACCAGAGCTGACCCCTCCTCTCAACTTCTTTCATATCTTGTGCAACTCCTTAAGACTCAAACAAGCTCAATTAACAGTTTGTCAGGTTGCATTCTTTATCATCTCACCGTGACTTCTACCCCTTGCAAAATCTCGAGCTAGCATGATTCTCCACAAGCCCTTCTTCAAATAATTAAGAAAATTCAGTCCTGTGTTACTATACATTCAATTAGTATTCTAAGTGTATATTTAAGTGGTTGCAGGTTGCTTTCAGAGTGGATTACATTATTTGATAGCAATGTCATTAAGGTGTTGCAAAGGAAGTGACTTTATTTTCAGTTTGTACTCTGAGCAGAGAGCATCTCTTCCAATAAATCTGTTGATGTTATTTTGAACGGACATGAGCAAACCATGTTTTTTTTCCCTTTTCCTGTAAAACCCACAACCACTGACATAGTTAGGACATTACATCACCCTAGTCAGATATTTAAAAATGTCCTCCTATTGGTAGGTATATGAATCAAACATAAAGAAAGATTGGCTATGTTTAGATCATTAACATCTTCTGGATCCATAATTCAATCCACAAATTTGCATAAACTAGCCTCTCATTTAGGGAGTGCATATGGTTGATCAGTCAGTGAAGTTGAAAAGTTGCACAAAAGTATCCAGGAGTACTTTTCTGAGATCGAGTTGAATGTCACAGAACAGAAGGAGCTTTGATCTGCATCTGGCCTGTGCAATGATAATGATAAATAAATATCAAAAGGTAGGAATTTACCCATTTCACTTCCAGATAAAAAATAGACTTCCATCTGCTCTTAAAGTGCAGTAAATTACTAATTATTCTACAGATTTTTTCCATTTTCTTTGTTGGCTATTTGACATCATAGGTATTGGACCTATAGCCAATAACCAATACTGAATAATTCAATATTTCTCCATTCTGTTCCTTGGCATTATCAAATACTCATGTATTTGCGTACAGTACAATCAAATTGTTTACATCCAACTGAGCTGGCTGAATTGGTGTCACTTAACAGAGACAGAGCTCCCAAAGGGCAGCAAGGTGGCACAGTGGTTAGTACTGCTGCTTTGCAGCGCCAGGCACCTGGGTTCAATTCAGCCTCAGGTGATTGTTTAAGTTAGGTGGCTTAGCCATGCTACATTTCCCTTTAGTGTTTCAAGATGTGTAGATTAGTAGGGATAGGTTCTGGGAAAGATGCTTACTCAAAAAGTGCAGACTTGCTGGGCTGAATGGCCTCCTTTTGCATGGTATGTTTCAATGCTGCAGCACACACTCCCAGTTTATGGGGCAAGTGATCCTGTTGGACTTTGAGGCCCAGAGAAGTTCCCTAATTTATGTGTCGATGGTGTGCAGCCCCTCTCTAGCAGGAGCTAATCTAGAACATCCAACAAATTAAACTGGATTCCCTCTCATCTTGGAAAGATAGTGTAGTTGTTCCCCTTTCATAAGGAGGCTTCTGTGAATATTCATGGAAAATAAATTGCCTGCCCATATCCACAAAGACCTACAATCCCAGCATGGACCTGCAAGTGACTGTCAGTGATCAGTGACAGAACTGATCAGCCTGCCAGACGCTGGATACATCTGCAAATCTAGAATGTAGGAAATCTAAGCATGTACAGTTACCAGCCGACAAGAATTTACCAGTGGGAGAGCCTGGGTATACAGATACACACCAATAACTTCCATTAAAATTGCCATCTTTTCTACAGATTCTAACATGGGGATTCTACCATTGAAATTCTAGGCTCCTTGCCAGTTTCTCCAAGAGAATGGCAATTTTACATGGTGCTTTCAATTATTGCTCTTTTCATGGAATAATAATGGCATGTTTTCTGTAATTTATCAAGTGTGCATTCACATTTAATATCAGAATATTAACATTACTATTGCAGTTTGAAATATCACCACTTCAAGGATATTTTAACTTTTGGAAGCATTCCTATTCTTGTCAAACAGACTGAATGCGCTCATTGTACTAAATTAATAACATAATAGCTGGTTAGAATTATTTTATAGCTTTAGAATAAACGAAGTATCAATGGTATGAATTATTACTGCAGAATTATATATACTCTAGGATTATAATGTACCATCCTGATCAGATGTAATGATCTCTTTACAATATAATGACACCTTTCCTTGTTTAGGGTTAATATCGACTGCTACTGCTGTGAAGACAAGACGTTTTGTTTGTGTTTGTTTTAGCTCCTGCCATGTTTTTAGTAGTTGAGACTACAGACGTTGAGGTGGCTTCATGCTCCAAAAAGACAGTGAAGTGTTTTGTATTTTTTTTTTTAAGTCAAATCAAGTATGCTCTGCTCAAAATTATTCACTACAAAATACATATTACAAGACATGGCATTGCTTTTGAAATTTTCTTCAATGGAAAACTCTCACTGGTAAATGGGAATAATCCTCCAAATATATTCAGATTGTTTTTTTTAAAACAGTCAGAAGGTGCAATTTCATTGGACAGAAATCAGCTTTGATATCGGTCACAAGGAACAGCCAGCAGCATTTGCAGCCAATACAAGATGCCACAGTAAGTCTCAATTAGGGAACATTCAGCAATAGAAACATATTTTGTATATCAGCATACAAATATTCGTAAATAATAAATGTACAAGTCCATATTAAAGGGGCAAAACACAGCTCCCAAAGTGCAGTCTGTCAACGTCGCTGGTTATATCATCCGATTCCAAAAGCAAATAACTTGTATGTTATCTATACGAGGCAAATTGTGACATTATAAACAAAACAAATCAAATAACCAACCAATCATTTGTAATTAGCTTTTCCTGATCATCCACTACAACTTCAGTGAAAGGTTGATGGAAACACAGAAGTAACAACATTATTATTATTACTTATGACATTTCTCTAGACTTCGCACTGACCTTTTGTTGAGGTTGGCATGCACAATTGGAAATCTCCAAAGAAATTAGACCTCAAAATGTTTTAATGTCCTTTAATTGTTTGGCCTTGTATCTTAATCTAGGTGTTGTTTTAAGAAGTGAAAAAACAGTATGGCATGGCATATCATAAAACAATTACAAATATGCATGTCACTTTTGATTTGGAATTTTTAAAAAATACATAGGATTAATGAAAGAATGCCCATTCGTCTGAGGAGTTTCAGGCATAGTGTAATTGCAAATCAAAAGGGAAAATCCTACTGTGTTGCTGGGGCGGCAGTGAATTCATACAAAAGATTGTTGTTGTCTCTTTGAATCTCTCCTGAAAAGGAAGTTTGTTTCGAGAGAACTCAAAAAAAAAGTTTGAAATTGGGTGTAAACCAGGAAGCTTAAATTATCCATGTGGTTTCTACATATCAAAGAAGTTTTGAAAGTACTTTGTTAACAAGGGGAGGTTTTAAATTATCCATAAGGCCACATGTAAAATGTGCTGTGAGGTTGCAGGAGAGGAGAGAGGAAATGCATCTTCTTTTGCCAAATCTGTGGTGTTCTTATAGTTTGAGGCAGTTAGCTTAAGAGAAGGCTGGAATAAAGCAATCTTCTGGGCTTCCCAAAGCCAGAGGCATCAGGAACCAGGAGTGTTCCTGATTTGGAGTCACTAGAAAGAATCACACGTGAGGTGTCAAAACTGTGGCTAGGGAACCTAGTGGAAAATTTCACTGCTGATCTTATCAGAGAAAGAGAGTTATGGAATTGCCATTCTGGGAAAGTAAGGAGAATTGGAATGAATTCGTGTGAGCTGTGGCACACAGATTTGGCTCCAGGAGAAGAGAAATGACTTCTCCCAAAAGCAAAATGCAAAAAAAAAGTCCAAATTAAAACTGGAATAGGAGAGTTCTGTTTGGATTTTTTTTTGCATAAAATACAAGTGAGTGGGGAACAGTGTTATGTTAATAGTGCTTCATCCTGTTTTGTGAGTGATAAGATAAATCCTTTAAGGCATGAAATCTTTTAATGTGGTCTTTTCAATTATGAACTGGGATTTCAGATTTCTTTTTAAAAAGCTACCAGTCTCTAATGAAATCATAACAAGCAAAGTATTAAAAACTGTTCATGTCAAAATCCATATATTTTTATATCGCTTGTGCATGTTGCTTCATGAGTAAATTACTGCTGCAAGTAAAATCTTGACTGTTTCTGAAAAAGTAATGATCTCATTCGCAAAAGAGGTGGAATCCTCCCATGGCCCCACCAGTGGGTTGAATGGTGGGCAGGGAGAATTGGCAGAAAGCTTAATCAGTTTTTACAGTGGGTGGAATTACCCACAGTACCTTTTGCTGGTGCCACCACAATAGATTGGAAAACTCTCTAGAGTCTGGCGTGAAGCTGATTTGAATTCCACTAATGAGTTGCAGGTGAAAGCTCAATGACCTCTACCGAATTCTCCACAATGCCAGTGGGCAAACATAGCAGTAAAAAACATATCTGAAACAATGTGGCACACAGATGTCGGGTCTCTCCAGAATAATGCCTATGACTAGCTCTGGAGTTTGAGAGTCCTGGACCCCAGAACATCACAGTAGTACATGGAGGGACCATCTATAGGTGGTTCTTCCAGATGCAATGTCTGGGATGGGACCTGTCTTTAGGCTGAAGAATATAATGAAAGATCTATTTTCTTCCTATGGAGATCCACCTTCTTCCTTCAATGGTGGATGAGTGATATTGCACCATTTCAATACGGCATCCATATTTAGCAAGAGATGGCACATCACTGAATTAAGCAACCAGATGTTTTGCACCATATTAACAAAATCGAAGCCACAACATAGCGTATTTTCCTGCCGGCCTCTGCAGTCCACGTTCCTATCCCCACAACAGATTTAGTCCCAAACTTTATAAGTCATATCAGGATTTCTAAAAATGCTGTTTTTTCCCCAAAGTTAACATTAATGTTCTCCTCCATAGAGTTTGACATGGGAAGAGAACTAAAGAAATATATTTGGAAAGTACTGAAATAAAAATGTTTTTCATCTACTTTAACCTTTTAATGCACTTGTGCAAAGGTGTCAATAATGGTCTTATAATGCATAAATGTTCAACCAAAGGGACTATAATTTTTTTTTTCAAATTATTCCTATTGGCCCAGATTTTGCCATCAACTCAGACACAGTTAGCAAAGGCTTACACATCTCTGTGATATGATTTCTTGGGTGTCAATTTAAATTTTGCACCAAGGCAAAGGGATGCTTTGACGTGTAGCAGCAGTAATGACATCAAGTAGGTAAGGGCCCAATTACCTTGGAGTATTCACGCTGGAAGCTAAAAGCACTTAACATCCTCAAATTTCAATTTAAAATTTTAGATAATGATTTAAACAATTAGGGCTGGATTAAGATAGAAGCTAAAATAAAAATGAAGGGGATTTTTTTTTTTTTAAGTATTTACTGTTGATTCTTTTCTGATGGAGGAATTATGTAATACAAGAATATAAAATTTGCTTCTCAAGGTCAGGAAAAAGGAAGTTTAGCAGTAATTCTAGAGTTAGTGTGCTATTAAAAACTCAGTTACACATCATTCATCAAGATGTAGCTTTTTCCAGGATTTTTACAGCAAGACTAACAACATAGAAATACAACTATTTGTCATTCAAGATAGTAAAAGGAGATTGCCATCTGTAGGAGCCTCTACAATATGCATAATAAAGAAGTTTGAAATCATTGACTTCAAGATCTGGATTTGCACATTATTCTGTGTCAGTGAATAACGGCAATTGCTAATCGTGTATTTCACACATCTTAATGTATGGCTCAAATATTTACCGAGAGACAAAGAAGTTGTCTTGACCAGAGAGCTTGTGCATGCTAGTAGAGAGAGACTGCAGCCAAAGTGAGATTCAGCCAGAGTGAGGGCATCGGAAATTTGGAGATGAGTGAGTAAGTGTTTCTCATTTTTCTCTCTAAAATTCAGTAGTCTAATTTCAATGTCAATAAGCAACTAACCCAGAGAACTAAGTGGCGGTTACCTGTCAATCAACTGAAACTTGATTGGGGCCTGAATAGGTGGAACACTTAGGCATTTTAAACTGGTGTGCGAGTCATCTTAGCTGTATATAAGGCAGCAACTTTAGTAAGCACATGACCAATGATCTTGGACCAGTCAGCCAGAGTGAGATTTCAGCCTGAGTGAAGGTATTGGGAATTTGGAACTGAGTAGGAATTCAGTGTCAGGGAGGGGGGGAACAGCAGAAAAGCAGACCTGCGAGGGAGACTCGAGGGTAAATGAGAGACAGAAAGAAATTGAACAGTGCCATCACCAGCAGATAAGTGATTGGCAAGTAGTTTTCTTTTCTTTCCACTCTTGTTTTCTTTGGGCATTACCATTGTTGTAACTTAGCTTAAGGATTAAGTCATGGCAGGAGATCCCAGATCATCATGCTCCTCTTGTGAGATGTGGGAATTCAGGGACTCTTCTGGTGTCCTTGGCTCCTTCACGTGCAAGAAGTGTGTCCACCTCCAGCTCCTGCTAGACCACTTGATAGCTCTGGAATTGTGGATGGATTCACTTTGGAGCATCCGTGGTGCTGACGAAGTCGTAGATAGCACGTTGAGTGAGTTGGTCACACCACAGATAAAAATTACAAGAGAGATAGAGTGGGTGACCACCAGACAGAGGAAGAGTAGTAAAGCAGTGCAGAGTCTCCTGCAATCATCTCCCTCAAAGATATACCATTTTTGATACTATTGATAGAGATAACTCACCAGGGGAAGGTTTCATAGCAGTGTGGCTAGCTCTGCTCTACAAGAAGGCAGGAAAAAAAGAATGGCAGAACCATAGTGATAGGAGAGTTAATTGCAAGGGGAATAGACAGGCATTTTTGCAGATGCAAACGAGACTCCAAGATAGTAGGTTACCTCCCTGGTGCAAGGGTCAAGATGTCTCGGAGCAGCTGCAAGGCATTCTGGAGGGAAAGGATGAACAGTCAGTTGTCATGCAACATATAGGCACCAACGATATAGGTTAAAAAACAGGATGATGTCCTACAAAATGAATTTAGAGAGTTAGAAGTTAAAGTAAAAACTAGCTATGTCCTTGATAATAATGTCAGGACTGCTATCAGTGCCACGTTCTAGTTAGGGTAGGAATGTCAGGATAGCTAAGATTAATACATGGTTTGATAGATGGTGCAAGAGGGAGGGATTCACATTCCTGGAACATTGGAACTAGTTCTGGTGGTGGTGAGATCAGTGCAAATCAGACAATCTGCACCGGGGCAGGGACTGGAACCAATTCCTAAGGGGAATGTTCACTCGTGCTGTTGGGGAGAGTTTCAGCTAATATGGCAGAGGGGTGAGAACCAATGAAGGAAACCAGAGGGGAGTAAAATGGGGACTACCTTCAAGCTAGTGTCCTAGGCCCAAAAATCTTCAGTTGCTTCATCAATGACCCTCTTTCTGTCAGAAGATCAGAAGTGGAGGTTTGCCAATGATTACACAATGTTCAGCACCATTCACAACTTGTCAGATACTGAAGCAGTCCATGTTCAAATGCAACAAGATCTGGACAATACCAGGCTTGGGCTGATAAGTGGCAAGTAACATTCGTGTCACACAAATGTCAGGAAATGATCACAACCAATAAAAGAAACACTAACTACTACTCTTTGACATTCAATGGTATAGCTTTCACTAAATACCCCACTGTCAATATCTTTGGGGTTATCATTGAGCAGAAATTCAATTGGACTCACCACATAAACACTGACTACAAGAGCAGGTCAGAGGCTAGGAATAGTGCACCTCCTGACTCCCCAAAGCCTATCCACCATCTACAAAGGTACAAGTCAGGAGTGTGATGGAATACTCCCCAGATGCCTGGATGGGTGGAGCTCCAACAACACAAGAAGCTTGACACCATCCAGGACAAAGCAGCCATCTTGATTGGCACCACATCTACAAACATTCAATCTCTCCACCACCAGTTCTCAGTAGCAGTAGTGTGTATGATCCACAAGATACACTGCAGCAATTCACCAAACGTCTTACATAGCACCTTCTGAACCCACGACCACTTCCATCTAGAAGGATGAGAGCAGCAGATAAATGGGAACAGCATTACCTGCAAGCTACCCTCCAAGCCAATAGCCAAGCCAACTTGGAAATATGTTGCCATTCCTTCGTAGTCGTTGGTCAAAATCCTGGAATTCCCTCCCTTATGGCATTGTTGGTCAACTCTCAGAAACATGGATTATAGCAATTCAGGAAGGCAGTTCATCACCACCTTCTCAAGGGCAACAAGGCATCAGCATTGCTGGCAAGTCAGCGACATACAGGTCCCACGAATGAATAAAAAGAAGAAACAAAAGGCAGTAAAACAGAGAATCCAAAAGATAAAAATCAATACGGGCTACATTGGATCCAATTCCAAGAGGGCAATAAAAGGCAAAAAAAAGCCTGAAGTCTTTGTATCTAAATGGGAGAAGCATTTGTAATAAAGTCAGTGAATTAACTGTACAATCATTAAAGAATATGATGTAATTGGGATCATGGTGACCTGGCCCCAGGATGATCAGGGATAGAAACTCAATATCCAGAGATATTCTATATTCGGAAAAGATAGATGGAAAGGAAAGATGGGTGAGATACTGTTGCTGATTAAAGAGGAAATAAATGCAATAGTATGGAAGGACATGAACCTGGACAATGTGGAGTCTATGGTAGGTGGAGCTGCGAAGCACAAAAGGACAAAAACACCAGTGGCTGTTGTGTACAGACCACCAAATAGTAACCCCATGTACTTACCATAGCTGGTGCCCCTGACACCAAGGGGCAATTTAGCATGGCAATCCACCTAACCCGCACATCTTTGGCTTGTGGGAGGAAACTCACGCAGATACAAAGAACATGCAAACTCTACACAGACAATGACCCAAGCCAGGAATCAAACCCAAATCCCTGGTGTTGTGAGGCAGCAGTGCTAACCACTATGCCATCCCCTTTAATTTTCTCCTTTACATCCTTGGAGTGGCCAAAAATGCCATGGCAACGATTGCATGTAGATTTTGCTGGTCCCTTTGAGGGTTATGTGCTGTTAGTCATATTTTGCGCACAAAGTAGCCAGAAATTGTTATGAACAGAACAACTGAAGATGACATTTTAGCAAGATTTGGAGAACCGGAACAGATTGTTAGTGATAGTGGTTCACAGTTTACTTCAAAGGTTTGAGTATTATCTCAGTAAATGGTATTCAGTGTATAAAATCCAGACCTTATCAACCATTAATCAATGGACTGGCCAAAAAAGTCATAGAATTCTTGAAACATTCTTTAAAAACTTCAGCAATGGTCAATATCATGTCATGCAAATAGCTTTTTGGCATCTTATTGAAACACTACACATGCGGCCACCCAAAGTTCACTTGCATTACTACTCTTAAAAAGAGAAAGTTGGGAACTACATTTATTTTGTTATTATCTCCAGAAACTTCAAAGATAGTAAAGTGGCAATGAAGAAAATATTGAGGGCAAAACAACACTTATTTCAACATGGAGATTGAGTGATAACACACAATTATGGCACAAGTGAGAAATGAGTATCAGCCTTGTTTTCACAATAAACAGGTCTGAATTCTTACACTGTTCAGATTGAAGATTAACTAATTTGGTTATTCCAGGCTGACCAACTGTTGTCACTTTGAAATGAGTACCCACTTTAGTCCCTAGTTTTGTAAATACTATTATGAAAGACTTAGTTGAATTGGAGTTGAATCTGAGTTGCTTGTTAGCTATTATACCATATGAGAATGACTCAATTATTAGTTCCAAATCACACTTCCTAGGTCAAGAACTACCAAATTCCAGAATGTCATACACAAAGCAGAATAAATGTCCTCCTGATCAACTGTCTTACCAGCTGTATATATGATTAATGGTGCTTAGTACTACTGACCCTGTGCATAACATCGTAGTAATTTGTTGTGCATAAAAGTGAAAAGGGGCAAAGGGGCCAAAAGTTCATGATTGCTTTAAGAGCCAATCACATGATTTGGTAATATACCATTAGGGTGTTGTTTTACTTTCAGTTTGTGCATAGAATAGCTCCTTTAATAAATGAGGTGTTCTTAGCTTGAATCTACGAGGGAAGTTTTCCATCCTACCCACCACAGGAATCATAGCAGGATGGGGTGGGGGGGAAGTGGGGAACCATGCAAAAGATCCATTGACCTTTCTAGTTTTGGGGTGAGAAACTCCCATCCCATGACTGGAATTTTATGACCTCGCTCAGGTAAGACTCAAAACCCTGCTTGAGACCAACAAAGAACTTTGTTCTGCAAGCCATGGCAGTAAGATTCCAGCCTGTGTGTGGGAAGGACATTTTTTCTTTTTGCTTAAAACCCACAACTCCAAACATAGTTAGAACATTGCATGAGCATCAGCTATTTCTGCCCCTTTGGCAATGTCATAATACCACACTACTTGTTTGGTGGATAGCTATTCTACGTAATTTGTGTTCATCTTGTTTGTAAACTTTGTTCTAATCTGTTAATAGAACGAGTATGATTATTTAAACTTGGACAAACTACAGATCACGGAATGCAATCATTCCGCTTCATAGTGAGAAATTAACTCTTTGTATCTGAAGAATTTATTCTAACAGTATGAACACATATTTGATGTTAAAGTCACCCTTTATGGGTTCACATAGGTTCATAAAAAATGTACATCAAGCTATTTTTCATTTCAAACACTTAATATCCTGAAAGGAAAAAAGGTTTTGGTATTCTACAAATATTTCATAAGTTCAGGATATCCCTCTGTGCTCTATAGCTAAAGAAAGTACTTTTGAAGTATCATGCAGTTGTAGGCAGGAGGTTTAATCAGATGTGATTATAAAATACAAACTCACTTTCTCATTGCATACTCACCTCATTCTAATGATCTGAATTACAGTACTAGATTTTCAAACACATTTCTTTTACTTTAGGTCAAATAGTGATGAAATTCAGACTAGTAGAAAACAGATGCTCCATTTAAAAAATTTCTCTGTCAGTAATTTATTTTATCTAATTTGCAGTATGAAAAATAACTAGTTGGACGATGGAATAACCATTGTCTTTTAATGAGAAGTATATGGCAGCAAAGACTTTGGCTTTTATCATCACGTCAGAGTATTTACTATGTTAGAAAATCTCCCATCATGAATACAAGTGAACTCATCTGACCTGGACTGTAGGAATTCCTGTTTTTGCAAACTAAAGGTGGGAAAAGCATGTCCTTTATCAGCATTAATCAAATCAAGGAAACAGGCATTTTTCACATGAGATGAGAGCAGTAGATTTTGTGAGCAATGTTAATGAGCCTCTAATAACCTTCAAGCAACACTTTTGCAGAATTTGATAATGTAGCTTCATAGTGGTACAAATGGAGAAAAGGATTAAGAGCAGGATTTTATGGCCTTACTTCTCATGAAACTGTAAAATCCTGCTTGAGGTCCACGAACCTTTCCATGGTCTGCCTCTCACCTGCTCCAATTCTCATGGTGAGCGGGACAATCAAATTCCAGCCAAAAGCTCAAGTGAGAGCATGGATACCTTCACGTTGTCAGCACAACTTGCTGGGGTTCTCCTTCAGATGTTCTAGTTGAGCTGACCTGCCGCACCACCAATCCCCACTGATCCAACTCCCAACTCCAGATCCCCACCTAAAGGACCTGGATAGCTGGAAGCAGCTATGATGCATATGGGTTTTCTATTGGAGTCCAAGACCTTCCAACTTCCAGCTGTGATCTATCCCCTTCTCCATAACCACTGACCTTCTTAGTGTTTCATTCAACCTCCACACTATCACCTTACAACCCTCCCCATTACTTTCCATCACCAACAGTTGAATGCCCACATCCCTTCCTTCCCAAGTACCCAACTCGTCATGACAATATCAAGGTGTTTCAACAGGTCTGAAGGGCAAAGGCTCAGTAGATTTCTTACATATGGCTCAGAGGCCCTAGTAAAATGTGCCTGCCTCCTTACATATTCATTACTCTGAGAGACATAGATGCAGACTGGGGTGTCCACTGATGAGTGGGGGCTAGGGTAGATATGCATAGATTTAATGACTAGGAATCACAAATCACATCAAACATGCCACCTACCTCATCCTGGCAACTTTCAGAATCTGATTTTACTTCCATGTCTCCTCCAACAAACTTCAGTATTCCTTCATCTGTTATCAAAGACACTCATCCTCAGGCTCTTATTGCAGCCTTGAACATAAGAATAAAATCTAAGAGCCATCTGGCCCCTCCAGCTTGCTGTGCTATTCAATAAGACCATGGCTGATCTTTTCATGGACTCAGCTCCACTTACCCACCTGCTCACCATAACCCTTAATTCCTTTACTGTTCAAAAATTTATCTATCCTTGCCTTAAAAACATTCAATGAGATAGCCTAAACTGCTTCACTGGCAAGGAATTCCAGATTCCCAACCCTTTGCATGAAGAAGGTCCTCCTCAAACTCAGTCTTAAATCTGCTCCCCCTTATTTTGAGACAATGCCCACTAGTTCTCATTTCACCCGCCAGTGGAAACAATTTCCCTGCTTCTATCTTATCTATCCCCTTCATAATTTTATATGTTTCTATAAGATCTTCTTCTCATTCTTCTAAATTCCAATGAGCACAGTCCAGTTTGCTTATTCTCTTCTCATAGACCACTCTCTCAACTCCTGAGTCAACCTAGTGAATCTCTTTTGCACCTCTTCTAGTGCCAGTACGTCCTTTTTCAAGTGAGGACATACACCAAACCTGTACACATCATTGCAGGTGTGGCCTCACCAACACCTCATACAGCTGCAACGTAACCTCGCTATTTTTAAACTCCATCCCTTTAGCAATGAAAGACAAAATTCCATTTGCTTTCTTAATTATCTGTTGCATCTGCAAACCAACATTTTGTGATTCATGCACAAGAGCACCCAGGTCCCTCTGCAATTTTTTACTGTTTAAATAATAGTCCATTTTGCTGTTATTCCTACCAAAATGAATGACCTCACATTTACCAACATTGTACTTCATCTGCCCACTCATTTAAACTATATCCCTTTGCAGACTTTCAGCATCCTCTGCACACTTCGTTCTGACGTTCATCTCTGTCATCTGCAAATTTTGACACACTACACTTGGTCCCCAACTCCAAACAATCTATGTAAATTGTAAACAATTGCAGTCCCAACACTGATCCCTGAAGCAGACCATTGGTCACTGATCGCCAACCAAAAACTATCCATTTATTGCCAGAAATTGCCAATTTCTACCCAGCTGCCTCACTATTTCTTCCCTAATGGAGTCAAGCATTTTCCTCACTATAGAATTTAAGCTAACTGGCCTATAGTTACACATTTTTAATCTACCTCCCTTTTTAAATAGTGGTGTCACATTTGCTGTTTTCCAGTCTGCAAGAACCACCCCAGAGTCCAGCAAATTTTGATAAATTACCATGAACAAATTTGCTATTTTTCCCACCAGCTCGTTTAGTATCCTGGGATGCATTCCATCAGGGCCATGAGATTTGTCTACCTTGCACCCCATCAGCTTGCCCAATACTACTTCTCTAGGTGATAATGATCATTTCTAGGTCCACACCCGCCCTTTTGTCATTAATGTTTGGCATATTATTTATGTCTTCCACTGTAAAGATCGACACAAAATACCTGTTCAATGCCTCAGCCATTTCTTCATTTCCTTTGTTAAATCCAGCTTCCCATCCTCTAAATGGATGATGATTACCCTGGTCATTCTTTTTCATTTATTATATTCATAGAAACTTTTGCTTTGTTTTTAGCTAGTTTACCCTGTTGATTTATATTATTCTTTAATAGGTTTTTATGACTTTCTGTTGATCTGTAAGGATTTCCCAGTTCTCTTGTTTCCCACTAATCTTTGTTACTTTGTATACATTTTATTTCAATTTGATGCCCTCCTTTATTTCCTTAGGTATTCACAGCTGCCTTTCCTTTCTTCTACACTCCTTTCCACTGGTATGTACTTTTGCTGAGCTCTGTGAAAACTTGCTTTAAAAGTCTTCTACTGTTCCTCAATTGTCCTACCATACAGACTTTGCTCCCAATACCATAGCCAATTCTTCGTTCATTCTATTGTAGTCTCCTTTGTTTAAGTGCAAGACACCGAGATTGGATTTTTAACCTCCTCACCCTCCATCTGTATTTTAAATTCAACCATACCGCGATTGCTCCTTCCGTGAGGCTGGTTCACTGAGATCATTAATTATTCCCATTTTATTACTTTGGGCCAGACTTATGATAGCTTGGTTCCATTACATACTGTTGGGGGAAACTATCACAGATAGTTGAACTCCTCCTATGAACTCCTCCTCCTGGGATGGCATGGTCGCACAGTTGTTAGCACATCTGCTTCACCGCACTAGGGACCCAGGTTCAATTCCCAGCTCAGGTCACTGTCTGTATGGAGTTTGCATGTCTTCCCTTTCTATGGGTTTTCTCTGGATGCATTTCCTCTAACATTCTGAAACAAGTGCTGGTTAGGTGAATTGACCCGAACTGGCACCGGACTGTGGTGCCTAGGAGAATTTCATAGTAACTTCATTGCAGTGTTAAAGCAAGCTTTACTTGTGACTAATAAATAAACTTTACTTTTCAAGACTACCTCGACCAATCGGCATGTAGACTAAAATTCTCCTTGATAGTTGCCGTATCATTACTCCACCAGTTATTTCTTTTTTTATTGTCCACCCCACCATAATATTATGTTTGATGGTCGACAAACTACACGTATCAGTGACTTTTTCTCTTTATTATTTGATTTCCACCAAATGGATTTAACTTTTATAACAATAAAACCCATATCATTTTTCACTGCCACCCTAATGGTATCCTTAAATATCAGAGCTACACCCTTACCTTCTGAATAGACTGATGTCCCTGGATATTTAATCCCCAGTCGTAACCACCCTGCAAACATGTCTCTGTAATGGCCACTAAGCCAGACTCATTTGTGATGATTTGTGCCTTCAACTCATTGGCCTTGTTTCAAATGCTACGAGCATTGAGGTAAAGTACCCTGTGCTAGTTTTTATATTTTTTTTTGAATCCTAAGAACTCCATTAATGACATTTCCTGAATTCCTTCCTTTTTTCATGTAGTTGAACCTTCCTCCCCACATGCTAACTTGCTGCTTCGCTTCCCATTACCCATTACACTTCCTGTAGTTTTATCCTTTCCTTCCCTCCACTTGCTTGTGACCACCCTATTTATCCTTTCTGCTGGAACACTAGTCCTAGGTGAGTTCAGGTGAAGACTGTGCCAATGGTACAGATCCTTTCTGTTCCAATTCTGATGCCAATGTCCCATGAAATGGAACCTATCTTTCCTGCATCACTCCTTTAGCTATGTGCTTGCTTTCCTAATTTTCTCATCTCTTTGCCAATTTGCACATGGTTTGGGTAGTAACTGAGAGATTATAACCCTTGAGGATCTGTTCCTTAAATTTACTTCCTAGTGTCTGTTAATCCCCAGATACAACCTCTTTTCTTGTCTTGCCTATGTTGTTTGTCCCAATTTGGGCCACAACAACTGGATCCTTTCCTTTCCACTCTAATATTCTTTCAAGCTGGTCAGAGATGGCTCACATCCTGACTCAGTAAGAATCTGGCAATACCAATTTTAAATCCAACCGATTTATTTGGTAGTAAATCTGTGAGCTTTCGACTTTTTGTCTTCGTCAGGCAAATGCAGTGTTCTGGTCTGCAATAGCACACATATCAGCACAGACAGTCACAGATTGCTGATTAGAATGCGAATCCTTACACCTAACCCACTATTCAAGTGTTAAAGTGGCTAACAATGTGTGTGAAGGGAACCCTGAGCATTGGTTAGAGAAATGTGTATTTTCTCCAGACAGCACAGTAAGTGAGGTTTTTTGCTAAGCCAGGCAAGTCATGGGAGTTACAGATAGTGTGTCATGAAGCCAAGATCCCTGTTAAGACCGTCCTCATGTGTGCAGAACTTGGCTATCAGTCTCTGCTCAGCAGCTCTGCGCTGTCGTGTGTCATGAAGGCCCCCTTGAAGAACATTTACCCGAAGGTCGGAGGCCGAATGCCCATGACTGCTGAAGTGTTCGCCCACAGGAATGGAACATCCTGACACCGGACAGGAAACATATCATGTGGGACTCATGATCTGGCTTACAAAGAATGCAATCTATTTCCCTAATTATAGAATTCCTCACATCTACCACTGTCATTTTGCTCCCCCCTCTTGAATGGCATCCTGTATCACGGTGCAGTGGTCAGCTAGCTCATCCTCCCAACAGCTCTTTTCCTCATCCACTCAGGGGAATAAGTACCTCATACTTAATGAACAAGGTCAAGAGCTGAGGCTCCTCCATTCTTGAATTCAGTATTCCTCTACTTGCTTCAAATTGTAGTCACTGACCAGTGCCCAAATTAGGGGCACATAATCTCACGGGTGTGACCGCCTCCTGAAACAAAGTGACCATGTAACTCTCCCCACCCGAATGTGCTGCATGTCTAAAGCCTCATCAATTCTGAGCTGATCTTCTTCGAGCAACTAACACTGCATGTGATCACTGAAGCTTGTAACAGGATCTACCAGCTCCTACATCATACAGCTACAGCAGTTCACCTGCCAGCCATCTCTACTTAGTTAACTCATTTATTAATTAGTTGTGCAGTTTTTTTTTGGAATTTAGCACAGACAAATTTAACCTTCACCATTTCTTTCTATTAACAATTCAATCAGCATTTGGGGAAATGTCTGCAGCACCAAAGATCCACGTCCTGGAAACTCCCATAGCGCAAAGGTCTATGGGGTAAATGCTCCATCCTCTCCGATATATGGTGCTCCAGTCCACTGGAAGATAAAGGCCTCCATAAGCCAAAGTGAGAGTATCAAGAATTTGGAGCCAAGTGGGCAATTATTAGTAAATGTTTCTCTTTTTTCTCTTAAATTCAATAGTCTGGTTGAAAAGTCAATAAGCAACTAACCCAGTTAGCTAAGTGGCAGTTATCTGTCAATCATCTGAAAGATGATTAGGGTCTCAATATGTGTGAGCACTTAGGAATTTTAAACTGATGTGTGAGTTATCTTAGCTCACCTTAGCTGTATATAAGGCAGTGGTTTTAGCAAGCGCGTGACCAGTGAGCTCTCACAAGCCATTGGGAGAAAGACAGCAACTTGAGTGAGATTCAGCCCGAATGAGGGTATCGGGAATTTGGAACTGAGTGG
Source organism: Sphyrna mokarran (assembly GCA_024679065.1). Classification (NCBI taxonomy): domain Eukaryota; kingdom Metazoa; phylum Chordata; class Chondrichthyes; order Carcharhiniformes; family Carcharhinidae; genus Sphyrna; species Sphyrna mokarran. Next base: position 65,897,252 of record JAGIQG010000011.1, on the reverse strand, counting down.
GAATTAGGTGCTGAAAGGAAAGAAGTTCTGAGGGGAAAGTGGTGCTCATGTTTGGGAAAAGCAGGGAGATGGTTTTCTTAATTTTCATGTAAGATTAACAGTTTGCTGGCCATATTTAATTTAATTCCCCGATAATCCATTATAGATTACTAACTGGATCATATTACGGATTTCTTTATTGATACTAATAATGTGTACTTAACCTGGAATGTCCTCCACATTTTCTTGTGCTTGCAAATTCTTTCACTTTCCACTCTAAAGCCATAACCTTTTCCTTTAGCTTTTTGATCAACAAATTTCACATCTTTTCACCTTTCTGTTATACATGGCTTTCTCTGAATACATTGTGCGTGTTTAGGCTGCACAATGATAGCATCATAGCTCTGGACAAGAATATTAAGTCTAGAAAGGGTTTTGGGGTTATTCTGTTGCTAAAAATCAATAAATTTATATTTTTTCCAAAAAAAAAGTGTATCATTGCAGACAGCAGTCATTAAGACCCGACCAAGACCTGCACCCCAGAAAAAAGCCCAATGATCACAATCCAAAATCATAAAACACAGCCTTTGAATGATGATCATGAACATTGCACTAGCTCTACTACTAAATCACAAACCAGACTGCAATCTCCACTCTGCTCGACTTTTATGGCAGGGACTTGTAAGGACCCCTGCAATTCTGCAAATGCATCCAAAAACATGAAGTACTGTTGAAGATCCAACTCCTGGCAAAAGAAGAAATATTGTTCAATCACTTTAGTCAAGATCAGTGAGTGTTGAGTCTGAGACTATCAGGGAGCTAGCTCCAAAGAAGTCACATGGAAAGGCAAGCCACAGGAAGAATAAGGTTTATTGAAGAACTGTACTCCTCACACTCCAGCCCTCAAGTGGCTGTAAAGACAATTTCCCAGGCAGGTCATGCCATACCCCTGGTCACCTGAACCATCCGGTTAAAGGGGCAATGCCCCACATATGCAACAGTGAGTAGTGGAAGTAAGGTTACGGGTTTAAAAAAATGGTGATGCCAAAGATCAGCACTGTATGGCTGGTTAAGATGGTGGAGAACATAGCCTGAAATTACACTTGGAAATATTGGCAGACCCGAGCTTTAGATTTTTGAAATTGATACAGGCCCTATGGCTGAAAAGGGTTTCTCCGACAAACAACACAACCCCTCCCTGTGGTTCAAAACATGGCAATTCTGAAAAGAATCCAAAGACTGGATTGCCATCTCTGGTAAAGGCAATAGAACATAATGTTTCAGAACTTAAAAACCTCATCCAGAAACTCTGGATATAATTGCCTAGACTGACGAGTGGAATCCAGTTCAAATACACAAGGTGCGTGTGTGTAAAGCAGCTGGAAATTTGTCACACTGAAGGTGACACAATAACCAAGGCAGGGCCCCGACAGAACAGCCATCTTTTGCAAGAACATCTAAAAAAACTCTCTCTGGCCAGCAGAAAGACCACAGTTTAGAAAGAAACTGAAATCTCAGTATCAAACCTCAGCATTGAGTATCTGAACCAAAAGAATCAACTATTCACCAACAAAAATCAACTACTGGAAGCAACTTCTATTAGCCACAGGTATCATCTACCCCTTGCAATTCAAGGACTGTTCTTTATAACTTTTATATTTGCTTATTATTGGATTTAATTCTTCACCTGTTTAGTAGTTACAGAACTTACTCTATCCAAACTCAAGAAAGCCTGGCAAAATTGATACTCTTTTAAATGTAACAATTGGCTCTAGAAAACATATCAAAGGGAAAGTGAACCCTCTTATTGCTACCAGCAGAGGATGGGTTGAATAAAGAGATGGAGCCAATCATCCCTTCTCACCCAAGTTTGTACAATTTGTGACAGTGAAAATAGAGGAGTCTCACCCTGATCAACAACATTTGGAGAATCACCCCTGGGGTTGGTCATAACAAACCTTGCAACGTTAAACAGAATTTTAACACCCAAGGGATGCAAAAACTAAAAGGGCTGCTCTCAAAAACTCAAATGGAGGAATTAAACATGGAAGAAAATATTTAAAAGTGAGAGGCCACAAGTAAAATATAAAAATTACTATAGGCGCACACATGAGAGTTTAGTCAAAAGGGTGAATTCACAGCATTGAGTGAATACCTGAGAGAAATCAACAGGGATTCACTGAGAGAAGTATACTCGAAATAATTAATATGGAAGCTTTGAAGATATATGCATCACAGGCTGTTTGTAAATGTGAATATACCCAAAAAATATAAATTTTTTTGATTGAAAAAGATAAAAGGAAAGGATTATGTCTGACAGAATGATTCAAGAAGTGCAGTTAGAAAGAAATAATATCTAATAGCTTTTATGACATTAGGGTGCCCAGCATACTTTGTCACTAATTAAGCACTTCTGATGAATCGCCACTTCTGTAATGCAAGAAATGCGAAGGTCAACTTGGGCAAAGCAAACAGCAATGTGATAACGACCAGGTAAAGCTGCTTTAGTGATAGTGCTTGATGGATAAATATTAGACAAAATGCAAGGGATAACTGTTCTCCTTTGAATAGTGCCATAGGATCTTTCGCATCTGTCCAAGATTTAAATTCACTGTCAAAAGAAAGATGGCACCTTCAATGATGTAGCACCCTCAGTATTATATTGACTTCAATGGAAAAATCCAGCAATATAAAATAAATGGCTGATCTGATCCTATTTATTTCCCACTAGACAGGTTAGTTGCAAGTTAACCCCATTGTTTCAGTCCTAAAACAATAAAGAGCAAGCAAAGAGGAGTAAACCATACAAATAGCAAATGGATTGACAACTAAGTAGCATGGATACCAAATATTCTGAATAATTCATAAGGGAAGGCAATAAACTTTTCTAAACAGTTATAACTTGAAATGACTTTATGGGACTGAAGTTCTAGACAGGCCAATAGAACTCAAAACCATAAGGCCATAAGAAATAGGAGCAGGAGTAGGCCATCCAGCCCCTCGAGTCTGCCCCACCATTCAATAAGATCAAGGCTGATCTGTAGTGGTTCAGTACCACTTTCCTGCTTTCTCCCTGTAACCGTTAATTCCCTTGTCAATTAAAAACCTATCCACTCTTGACTTGAATATATTCAGCGAGGAAGCCTCTACCACTTCATCAGGCAGAGAATTCCAAAGATTCACCACCCTTTGCGTGAAGAAATTCCTCCTCAACTCTGATCTGAACTGCCGCCCCCTAATTTTGAGGCCGTGCCCTCGAGTTCTGCTCTCTTTGTTAAGCGGGAAGAGTGTCTCAACCTCTACCCTATCCATCCCCTTCATTATCTCATACATCTCTATAAGATCCCCTGTCAGCCTTCTAAACTCCAAAGACTACAAACCTAGCCTATTCAGTCTCTCCTCATAATCCAACGCCCTCATCTCCGGTATCAGTCTAGTGAACCTTCTCTGCACTCCCTCCAAGGCCAATATATTCTTCCTCGAATGTGGCGACCAAAACTGCACACAGTACTCCAGCTGCGGCCCCACCAGTACCCTATATAGCTGCAAAAGTACCTCCCTACTTTTATATTCTATATCCCTAGCTATAAAGGCCAACATTGCATTCGGCTTCACCTGCAGACTGTGTTTTTGCAATTCATGCACAAGGACCCCCAGATTCCTCTGCACCGTCGCATGCTGCAGCTTTTCGCCATTTAAATAGTAATCTTTCCTACCATTAGAACATAGAACAATACAGCACAGAACAGGCCCTTCGGCCTTCGATGTTGTGCCGACCAAAATAAAAAGCAATGCCCCTCCTAACTAAACCATTCCCTTCTCATCCATATACTTATCAACTAACCTCTTAAACGCCACCAAACTTGGCGCATCTACAACAGCTGCAGGCAGGGCATTCCACTCCCTAATCACTCTTTGAGTAAAGAACCTACCTCTGATATCCGTCCTATAACTCATACCCCTTAATTTAAAGCTGTGTCCCCTCGTGCTAGCTTTCTCCATCCTAGGAAAAAGGCTATCACTGTCCACCCTATCCAAACCTCTAATCATCTTATATGCTTCAATAAGATCCCCTCTTAGCCGCCTCCTTTCTAACGAAAACAACCTCAAATCCTTCAACCTCTCTTCATAGGACCTGCCCTCCATACCAGGCAACATCCTGGTAAACCTCCTCTGTACCCTCTCCAATGCCTCCACATCTTTCTTATAATGTGGGGACCAGAACTGCACACAATACTCCAAGTGCGGCCGCACTAGAGTTTTGTACAGTTGCAACATGATGCTGCGGCTCCTAAATTCAATCCCCCTACCAATAAAAGCTAAGACTCCATAAGCCTTCTTAACAACTTTATCCACTTGACTGCCTACTTTCAGGGATCTATTGACACATACACCAAGATCCTTCTGTTCCTCAACACTATTAAGAGCCCTACCATTAGCCCTATACTCTACACATTTATTGTTCCTGCCAAAGTGCATTACCTCACACTTTTCCACATTAAACTCCATTTGCCACCTCTCGGCCCAGCTCTGCAACTTGTCCAAGTCACTCTGTAAACTAAAACACCCCTCTTCACTATCTACCACACCACCAACTTTAGTATCATCTGCAAATTTACTGATCCATCCCTCAATACCCTCATCCAGATCATTTATAAAAATTACAAACAGCAGGGGCCCCAAAACAGACCCCTGAGGCACACCACTCGTCACTATTATTCCTACCAAAGTAATAACCTCACACTTGCTAACATTATACTCCATCTGCCAGGTCCTCGCCCACTCACTCAACCTATCCGGATCCCTCTGCAGGCTTTCCACCCCCTCCACGCAATTTGCTTTTCCACTCATCTTCGTGTCATGATGCTTCCAGGAATAGATAGTGCTTACTCCAGAATACTAACAGAAACTTGAGGAGACATTTGCAAATGATTGATCACAAAAGCATCAGGAGATACAAGCAAGATGCCAAGAGATTGGACGTCTTGGCTTATTTCCATTTGTTAAAAAATGCAACAAAATAGCCCCAGGAAATTACTGTCATGCTAGTCTAACTTTAATGATATAATTAAAAATGAGATTTAAATTATGAGGAACAAATGAGTTTTATCTGTGCAACAACATAGTAAATAAAAATCTGCATGAATAAAAAAGGAAAAAGATCCTGTCTGACAAAGTGCCTTACCTTTGAGGATGTTACATCATAAGTCCACAATCTTCTTCGAAAAGACATTTGATAAAGTTTTACATAAAAGCTTTCAGGATTTAGGGGAAATTTCTGAGCTAAGAAATTGGTGGAAGAATAAAAAATAACAGATACTCATTTGAAGAACTATGCCAAAATGGTGAGTGTGATTTAGCAATGTGTCATGCATTGGTGATTGTTGCTAATTTACATCAATGCAAAAACTCAACACAGGAATAGGTACATCATGGGCTGAATTCCTGCAGAGGAGTTGTAATCCTGAACTCCATTGGGGGAAAGAGACACTCCCAGGTTCTCCATAACTTATATGATGGTGAGTCAGCTTTTCAAGATCTTATGATTTACAGTCAGTGTCATAAACTATAGTCAAGTTTAAAAAGATCTTACCATGAGCCCTTGCTAACCTACATATCCTCCATCATGACCATTCCCATCATGGCCCTTCATCACTTCTGTTATCATCTAATCCTATCTCCGGCACCATCAGGAACAATTTTCTTCTGAGGGAAACAGGTCTAGCTAGGAACTCTTGCTGCCTGTCTTCAGGCTGAAAATCCAGCTGAACATATTCTGAGACATTTAGTTTGGCAGGCTTAGTTGAATGCAGACAAAAATTTGTAGGAAGAAAGAATGAAACTGAATGACTGTTGAAATAGTCACAGCTAAAGAGAAACAAGATCTGGGGCCTGATTCTTACCACCATTGGATTTTCCCATCCAAAGTGAACAGAGATTTGGCTGACTGCCAAATTCTGAGACCTCGCTACAGTGGGAGCGTGGCATGAATGGGCCCTAGGTGTTTGAGTCTACACGACACATGCATCCACTGCTCTTCCACAAGTGTATAACATAGTCAATGGTGCGGAAGAAAGGTCAATTGAAAGAAAAAACTTCAGATTGAAGCGTGTAAGGAAGACAAGAAAACAATGCCAAATTTAGGGATGATATTAAGTAGTTCTTCGAAGAATGGTTAGTGCACAGAATGGATTTTCAGATAGAGCAGTTAAGCTAAAAACACAATAACATTTGGAAACCACCATATATTGCAATGGAGGAATGTTAACATTTTTTGGTTGTGAACTAATAGGCTGAAAATTTTCATGGTTATCTTGTAATGTAGTAATAATTAACAATGCTGTGTTCCCTTTTTACTCAATCATAAATAATGTTAATTAATTTGCTCCATTTAATTTGGCTCATGGTTTGCACAGTATTGGCACAAAGAATATAAAAACTTAAGATAAGATGGATCTTTTATAATGAAACACTCACGTTGTATGTTTGAATACAACAGGTGTCAGCACATGAACTGAGACCAGAAGACTAGCAAATAGCTATATAATCGATCCCCCTTAACCAGCATTGTCGTCTCAATGGAAAAGGTGGTTTATAAACTAGATAGAGAAGATAGTCATGTATTGCTGGGTGTTTTTTTTTAATTTCAGAATGAACCCTGACAACCTAACTGGGACTGACAAAATCATTGTTTGACTAAATCATAGAATCACTACAGTGCAGAAAGAGGTCATTTGGCTCATTGAGTCTGCATCAACCACAATCCCACCCAGGCCCTATTCCTCTAACCCCACATATTCACCTCGTCAATCCCTCTGACACAGGGGCAATTTAGCATGGCCAATCAACCTAGCCCGTACATCTTTGGGCTGTGGAAGAAAACCAAAGCATCCAGAGGAAACCCATATAAACTCAGGGAGAATGTACAAACTCTACCCAGATAGTGACCTGAGCTCGGAATTAAACCCAGGTCCCTAGCACTAAGGCGTGACAGTACTAACAACTGTACCACTGCGCTACCCCAAAGTTAAAATTAACATATTTGTGCCACAAGTTGGCTTATGTTAACATTGCAATGAAGTTACTTTGAAAATCTTCTAGTTACCACACTACAATGCCTATTTGGATACATTGAGTAGAATTTAGCAGGCCAATGCACCTAACCAGCACATCTTTTGGACTGTCGGAGGAAACCAAAGCACCCAGAGCAAAACCAGGCAAACATGGGAGATGACACAGTGACCCAAGCTGCAAAATGAACCTGAGTCCCTAATGCTATTAGGCAGCAGTGCTAACTACTGTGCCATCATTTAGCCATAACATTTGGATAAATATCACATGCAAATGTTCCTCAATGTTGTTATCACCTTGGGTGTAACAGGAATAAATAATTTCAGAATAAAATCAGGAAATGTCAGAAACAAAATTAGGTCAACTAAAGTGATTAAAGCATTTTTATGACATTGCAAGCCTTATTTTCATTGATGGTGGTGTCACTGCTAATTGTTGGGGGAGGGTGTATCTTCCATAACCCACAACAAACAATTCATTCTTTGATGGAACAGTCATTCACCCCCTGGTTGAATAAGTATTTTGGTTTTGTAACAACTGACTACTCTACAAGGCTACCTCAGAGGGCAGTTCATAGTTAGTTATGTTGCTGTGGAATTGAGGTCAATTTCAGTAAGAACAAAATTTCACCATAACATTTTAATGCCATCAGCTTCTCCTCTTAAAATCAATTGAAAATTCTCAAACTGCTACTGAATTATAAGGGTCATTTTCTTGATATGCGGTACAGGGAACTGACAACCCATTTTATGTTTCTTCAACAGGAGGTGCAAATGTCAATTTACTATTACTTGTTTTAGACAATCATACAGTAAAATTATTCCCATATTCTCTGCATTATTAGTCCAAGTTTAATGTAATCCCTTATACTACGGTACCAAGTGGGACAATGCAGAGAAAAAAAGTTGAACATGTTTGTCCAAGCATGAAATCAGAACATTTCCAATGAAAATGGTACATTCGTGAGTATTGTATATTGAAAGATGTCGCACTAAGTTTAGGATGTGAATGTTTTTTGCAAGCAAGTTATTCCCATATGTCTGTTTAGATTTGAACATATTTTGGCAAAATTGTACAGTGCACAAGTAAATGAAATTGCCCTGAATCTCTGATTTCAGATCATCTAAAAAGTTGACAACAAGCAACTGACCCAAGTTGATCTGCCACAGAACCAAGATAAGCTGCAGAGCAATAAACGACTCTCCTGGACAGGGTTAAATCCACACTTGATAAAAAATGTACTTTCTCCAGATTATGGAAATGGAAGATGTTAGATTTGGAACCATTATGTGAGAGCTTAGGCAAAAATTAACATTTGCAGCTGCAATGTTACATAAATCATTATGCAGTACAGATACCAAATAACTGTACATATTTCATCTGGCTCACCCATTGATCCCTGTCACACCGACCTTCCCTGCTGTCGTGGCCATTACAGTTCAATCAACAGTAGAATCCTATAGAGCATCTGTTGCACCAACTAGCAATAATTCAGTAATGACGGCCCACGGGAAGAATAAAGTGGATTCAGCCCATCAGGTCCTTGCCCCAAAGGAATTAAAATATCCTCAGTTTACAGACTAGTCTATGACCTGAAGAAATTAGAAGTTATTTCAGACACATGAGACGTTTAGCCACAACACCTAATAAACATAATTATCAGTCTGAAATTTATTTAAGCCAGCCATAATGTATTATATGGAAGAAAATACTGCTTAATGAGCCTCATCCTGCATCACTTTAACAATACTTATCCCCAGAGTTTTAAGCAAATGGTATTGTAATAAGGCTTAAGTGTTATGACAGCAGAAGAAGAGAAGGAAATCAATACTTTGTTACTCCAAAGTAAGGAAAATGTTTCTTGTGAGATATAAAGTCCTCAGTGGTCAAAGGAAGAGAAATTGCAGTTTTCCAATGAAAATATACCAATAGTATCAATACTTTACTCACAGCAATATCCATACATGGACATCTTTAGTCTACCGCTTTCCTTGAAAGATGGATTAGGCACAGTGCTGGTACAGCACAATCAGAAAAAAAGGCATTTTAAATGTCATTAGTTCTCAAGCAAACAGAGAACAGAAACTGCAAACAAAAGTGAGCAATTGAGCTTCATGTTGCTCTCAAATTGTAAGCACTCCCCCAATGGGTTTGCATTTTATTAGCTTGGCCTCTAATTGGATGTCTACGTTTCGCTATTCTGTTCTGACCTGAATATCATTAAGCATGTATTTACTCAGGCAACCTGTGAGTACTGTGAATCTGGATATTCTGAATACTAAACCAATAGCTCCCCTTCAGATTGCTTTTAGTTGCACTCTACTTCAAGATACATTTCACAATTTGAGATTTCATTCATATAAACTGAAAGATTATAGATAATATTGTATACTAACGAAATATGCACACACCTCTACATACATCAACAGCTCAGTTGGTCACGTTTGGTTATTTTTTCTAGAACAGATGAGCTACCTCAGACACTCTGCTGCTAATAGGTAACAGTGTGAAGGCAGCGCTGTTATTTGACCAGCTCCGACTGCATAATTCAATAGGCAGGAAATCAGCTGCAGTGCAGAGGAGTTTGTATGCATCTCCAGCACCAAAGCATGATTGTAGACAGTAGTTTCCAATCTCATCACCTTTTCAATGTTTTAGGAAAATATCCATGAACAAAAAAGGAAGGTCACATTACAATAACATTGCGGAAACACCCTGATTCCACCAAAGAGGGCAGAACATGACTTGAACTTAAAAATGTTGCTTCAGCTAAAGATTCTTAAGAAATGTACAGGGCAGATTAAAAGTCTTCCTCCACAGTGTTACATCAATATTGTGATTATAATCAGTTGTGAAAAATTTGCTATCGTTAATTCCTTACAGAATGATCTATGTATTATACTGGATCATGGCCTGTAGCATTATTACTTTTGGCTGAGTTATGCAAAATTTGAATGTGCGAGCAAGATTGAAAACATTATACAGTATACAAAGCTAAAAAAAACTGAGCCCCTACAGGGTTAATAACTTATCTTTGCTGTTGATAAGTATTGTCAGAAGGCACAGATTGGAAGGTTGACCAACATAAAATTTATTGTATAGAGCTAGTGTCAAACAAATGCTAGGTCGTTGTTGAATTTCCCTGTGTAATGGTTTGCAAGAAAGAAGGAGGAACTCTGCATGTTGACAAGAAATGTTTCCAATGCTTCTATAAAAACCGCACATCTCCCTATTGTTTAAAACGTTAGATGAGGATTTTGGTAATATGGGCAACATGACGGCACAGTAGTTAGCGCTGCAGTTTCACAGTACCACAGACCCCAGGTTCAATTCCCGCCTTGGGTCATTGTTGTGTGGCGTTTGCATGTTCTCCCTGTGACTGCATGGGTTCCTTGTGGGTGCTCCAATTTCCTCCCACACTCTGAAAGACATGCTGGTTATGTGCGTTGACCTGAACAGGTGCCAGAGTATGACTAGAGGAATTTCACAGTAACTCATTGCAGTGCTAATGCAAGCCTTACTGGTGACTAATAAATAAACTTTACTTTAAATGTTTTACTGCATATGGAGAAAGTTGAAAAAAGGTAAAGCAAATCAAGACAGATCCCTTGATTGCTTCAAAGTTTATTTCCGGCTTTATATAATTGGATTGTGTGCCTCAGTAAGAGGGTGAAATTGATCTCGAGTAACAGCAAGCTTGTTTCACTCGTATCAACTTCAACGGAAGTCTCAGATCAATTTCAGCCGCATGATTCTTTTTCGGGGGGGGGCGGGGGGGGGGGGGGAGGTAGGTGGACGTTTTTGACAGAAGTGACTTTGTCACAAGTTAATATAGCAATATATTTCCTGACTTGTGTGCATTATGGTAGCTCTCAATATTTTTGCATTTTTAAATGAACCGTAAAAAAGTGTTTCACTTTTACCATGTATCATCTCTTAAAATATAAGAACTTTGCACAACCAACTTAATCTAAACACTATTTCTGTGCTGTACTTGAGAAGGTAGCAAACATTAATTGATACCAATGTTGAATCTGATGTCTAAAAATCCACAATTGACATATGGAGAGGAATGACTCTCTATATGGCTGCTACAATTATCTACAGTTCATCTCAGAATTTACACAACATGCTGGCTCTGTTAACACTTTCAGAACCTTATTTATATGCAGTAAAGACAAACTGGAGACACTTCAAACATCAACATATATATTACTGAATTGTCAACAGTGGTGTTTTTGCATTATTAATGCAATTTCAAAACTGACCCATTACTTATTAGAAATTATAGAATAGACGAACACTTGCTTTTACTGTCTTAGAACGGCTATTTGCACTATACCTTGCAAAATAACATACTTCCACCAGGTGGATGAATAGTTATCGGGCGATGTTGAATTTATTCAGAAATCTGACGGAATGATAATGTAGAGCATCTCTGAGCAGTTAATTTTTGGAAACTCACTTTACAAACAGGTGACTTCTTCCTGTCTGCAATAATAAAAAAAACAGCCTTAATTTAACCTTTTGTCCCACTAGGAATGATAGTCAACTATCAGAACTCTCCGTGATCTTTTCACTTAGACTGCCTGCAAAGCAATTTACTCCCAAGTGTTTGCGAAAAATGTTGCTGTTTGTCACAAGCATTGATATTAATTTGTAATAGTGTAATCAAAATGAAATGAATGTTAATCATGTTCTCTCCTCCAGGCAGCCCTTCCTCACTGTCTTGAAATCATTCGTGAGCAAAACAATTAAACAGATCCTTTTCAAGTGCTGTAACATATAATGTGTTTTGACCCAGATAATATGAAAATGTTGATTTCCAATATTACATATTTTGTGTCTCCTGATGATAATTAATCTCAGAAACAACCTATTTACAAGACTGGGAACGTTCCCCAAAGCATTCAGTGATCCAGAAGTAATACAATGGACAGCAGCAGCTGATGAGCTGGAAAAGCTGTTTAACCTAATCATACATATGCACAAAAGTAAACCACTAAGAATTATTTCACCAGCATTACAAACGACATTGTTTGTTAAAGGGGAAAAAAATGCTGTTTCTTCTCCAGCACAGCATGCCTGCTTGTGTGTGCTTGTAAAGGTACTCAGTTTCACACAGGCAGCTCGTCGAATTCATCACTTTTTCAGTGGACATGTTGAAAAGGTCTTAATCAGAAAGACTTCTGTTGCCTCTTAGTGGTAGTTCTTGCAGCCTATGCATAAAAACACTGGATAAAATTCAGTGTGGAGGGGGTGGGGGAAGGGTCATTCCTAGCAAATGTCTCACAACTAGAGATGTAATAATTAATTCACCTGTGTAATCCAATGATTCACTAATTTAATTATGGGATAAAAAGTGAATATTCAGTCAGCCACACTAGGACTCTTGCATAAGAATTGTAATTGTCTTCCATCAAAGGATTTATTTCTGTTTTCAGTGAAGAGGAACACCTAATATATATTACGTTCAAAAAAAATACAAGTCTTCCTAAAGGTAGCTCCCCACTCAGCTATCTTGGCAGTCCCAGAGCACTCTTGTTTTGATCAGACACGGGGAATTTCACTGTCATCCACGCAACAGAAGAAACCACTAAAAGTGGATTTTTTTTTTATTATGAACTGATCCATGAATTATATTCCCTTTTGATCTGTTAGGACACTCTCAATAAGACAACCAGCCATGAACTCAGGTTTTGCAGCCAATAAAAAAAAGAGAATATAAAACAACAAAGAAGGAAGTCTTTGATTTTAAATCTTTGTAATCTAAAATGTCACTGCACTCATTACAGCATGCTTAAATTAAAAACACATCAGCCCATCAGAATAGACACACTATGAAAACAGTTTATTAGTTGCAGTGATCCAAAAGATGCATTTGAACTTAGAATAAACACTTCAACACACATAATTCTCTCTTAGGAAAATAAGTCCAGCAATGAAGCATTATTGACATTGATTCTGCAAAATAAAAATCACGCAAGTACAGAAAATAACATCACTCACCAGGATGAAAGACCTGTATCGTATTTGAACTGCTTACCAGCGCTGTAAAGCTGCATGTGTGATACTACCACCCATTTTATATACAATACTAGCACTGTGCTCTAGAGGTGGAATTGCACTGTCTATGAACAGCTGCTACACAATGCAACCCCATTGGCTGAATTTGATGATCGACGCAAGCCCTGGGAATAAAGTCTTTCCTCAAACCTTAACTAATTACTTTCAATTGTGACACAAATGTACCAATCTGTCACTTCGTTTCTCAAAGGAGCTGTAGTTTCTCGCACCCTTTGGAGTGGAAGGCTGCATTCTAAAATTAGTCTTTCTGTACTCCGTTCCGTACCAGGCTAGCTGTGTTTTTTGCAGGCACATGACTGAATAAAAGCAATGCTTCTGTAATCGAAAGCAGCAGCTGCTGGACAGTCCTATTAAATCTGGCAAAGTTTTTTTCTACCTTTCTCTTCATTATGATGTTTACACCAGTTAGCAAGAACAATTTAGTGCAATCAGTTTTTTTTATATATAGTTCCTAAATTAACTCTTCAACAACAATTGAGACTCCTTAAATCCATTAAAATATTAATGGAAGTACTTGCTTGACACATGTTTCGCCTCTTGGTTTTAATTCATTTTATTAATCACTAGTATATTTAAAAAGATGATTTGACTTTTTGATGTCCATTTACTACTATGTTGCATCCAGGTCTAATAGCAGATTATTCTCTGTAAAGAACATCATCACAACAAGGCTCCTCAACACATTTTTGCAATTATTATAGTCGAATATTGTTTTGAAATCATTGCGACCTTTCCAAAATTATTGTAAAATTATGACATTACATAATCATTCCAATAGTGGCTTTGAAAGCACTTCATTGGCTGCAAAGCTCAACAAGATATCTAGTGGTCATGAAGAGCATTATTTAAAGGTAAATCTATGACAAAATAGTAATGAAAATGAAAAATTCTTACATTAAAAAAGAATAGCACATTTTGTCCAAATGAGTGAAATTAAAATATGAGAGCTTTCAGGGTGAAGGATCTAATGTCGAGTTTCTTTGAGATGCTGAACTTATATTAATCTAATATGTAGAAAAAAAACAAATCTCTGGCTATTAATTTGCTACAAATCCATCTTGCTCCAAATTATTAGCAAAATAATTATTGCACAGAAAATGGTAAAATGTTTACAGCTGCTAGTTTTTGTTATCATTCTTACTTGAATTGTGCTGTACATTGCAACACAATTTTCTAGTTCCACCCACTCTGGAACTAGAAATTTTTACTCCAGGGTCAACAGACCTTTTGCTTGTGGATTCCTGTGACAGACAGGACCAGAAGATTTTGGGGGCAACTTACCAAAAACATTAAGTTTCTTCTAAGAGTGTGAACACAGTAGAAAATCACATTCTTTTTTAGGCAAGCTCCCAGATGCAATCATACAGTACTTCATGCAAACAAAGAGGCAAAATTTGATTCACGCCTGTAGAGGGAGTGGATAGAGTCTATTCTTGCCATGAAGCTGGCTGCCGAATGTGAGGGGTGCTATTGTACATGTGATTTGATCCATTGGTGTTCTGTGTATGAGCATAGACAAAATACAGTTATCTGTCACTTGCCCCACCCTCACAGATATCAACTCCCCCACACCTCCCCGACTTTGCAACTCCCATACTTTGCCTAATCAGTGGCCTCCCTGGCTGATCACCACCCCAATATCCTCCCTGGCCAATCACTGCTCCAATACCACCCCCCCACTCCCAGCTAACTGCACGCCAATACCACCCCTTCCCCTGCTGATCAGTGTCACAGCCAATCCGCAATGCAAAGTACCCCCTCTCTCCCTGTTGCCCCACCCCCATCATGGCCCAGACCTCATCTTGGCCCCACCTTTGGCACTGCTGGTATCTGGTGAGCACTGTCAGAGTGCCAGGCTGGCACTCCCAGCATTCCAGACTGGCAGTGCCACGCTGACACTGCACAAGAGGAACAGCACATCCCTGCCCCCGACCACCCAGGTGCCACAATGGGTCCCTGTTGCTTCCCAAGTGTGAGGCTGACCATGCTGGCAATCCAGGGCCAGTAGGATTGCAAGAGATGAGAAACTGGGTGTGAACCTAGATTTTTGCTTCTCTCATGATCTTACAGACTCACCATGGCCATCAGCAAGTGCGATGAGCCAATAAGATCATCCCCTTTGTGTTTTTTTTTAAAATGGTGTGTGACTTCAAATAGTGGACGAGATTTTCTACTCAACCTGCCACGGGTTTCATGATAATGGAGACAGCCCACTAATTGGCTCGTAGTGGGATTTACTGGTCCCACCATTGATGGACCCCTCCCATTCTCCACCAGGAAAGCCATGGTGGTGTGCACCATTAGTGGGATTGGCCGCTGGCGTGAACAGCCGGAAAGTTCCGACCAATGTCGGAGGACATTGCTGCAGTTTCCCCATGAATGGCGTCAAATGCACATCCGCGCACAAAAACCTGGCATTACGGCTGGTATTCTAATACTCGATGTGCTAAAGAGACAGACTGCTAGCTTCCAGTATGTGCCAAAAGTTTAACAAATTGGTTTAAAATTTATGCTGTTGGATCTGAAAGCACCCATAAAGACTAATTTCCTGGTCCTAGGAGAAGCAGTTTAATTTATTCTCCAAACACCCCACTACCCCCATCCCCCATCCTCCTCCCCAACAGAGATGAATGAATGCACCATTATATAATTGCTTTGTATTAGTACACTTGGTGGAGAAAGAAGTAAAATTGATGAGTGATAGGGTAAGAAGGCAGAGGTTTAAAATTTACTCATATCTCCCTCCCCCAAAAAAAGCAATTGTACAGCTCGTAGACTAGATTTGAGGGCTTAAGTCACAAGGAGTGGATAAACTTCTGAGGATTCTGCAAAGTATGGTTAGGCAACTATTGAACCAGCTAAGTTAAGACAATCAGTAAGGTTCACAGATAGCTACCATCTATTTGTGAATGTCAAGTGCTGAAATTGATCCCTCCAGCCCTAAACTCTATGGTAGGAACAAACAATTCAAGTGACTCCTATCATGGAACAGGACAGGCTGCTACACACAATTTTATGCTCCCTAACATTGATTATCCAAACATCATGATTCACATCAAGTTTTGTAATGGCTGGGAAAGAAGTTGACTGCTCTGTTATCGTGTCCAGGCACCATATTTAAAAAGGCACCCAGAAAGTCCTTCATTAACTATGGCAGGACCCTGGGAGAAGGAACAAGCTGTGGCTCAATGATGTGCACTCTTGGAGTATCTCCTCAAAGCTTGCAGGAAAAGGTGAAACATCCTCTTCCCCAGGGATAGCCACACCAGCTTGGAAGGAAGTCACCAGAAGGTTGCTTCCGCTGCCATCGAGACTCTATAGAGAGACTTTGTCACAATGGAATGACTAATCACATGAGCCTTCATCAAGTAGGTCTACTCTCCCCAGAAGATAGAGTTTGCAGTTGTGACTTGGCTGCCATTCATCTACATGCCCATTGTAGACACCTCCATCCATCATTTCCTCCCTTTCTCCTTCCTTAACTCTGACTGGAGCATATAGAAAATGGCTTAGAGTAAACGGCAGGTCTGCATTTTTCTGAAATTTCATTGCAATGAGAATCGTCTTGGCCAGGCTTGCTGCTAAGTGGCTTTCATCAGAGAGCGAGGATTTCAAAAGCAAAAAGCTCTCTTACAAACTCCATGTGATTATTTGGGTTTCCCTTTAATTGTCCTGTTATGCTTACCCTCAACTGTACCCACTTAAGACTCTCCCCTCGATCTTTTGCAGTTGGACATCGAGGGCATTGCCTTGGTCTGGAGCCACCTCTGTCTCAGGCAGGTGTGTTTGTGTCTCACCTCACATTATCTCGACTACCTTTAACCCTCCATCTGGCAAATACCAATTACTCTCATCACCATCATACATCCAGCTTTGATTGTACGGTAAATGCTGTAAAACCCTCCCTCACTGAACACACTCCATCTTTGTGCAGTTGGGTAATGGAATGGGGATTTCCCACTTATTGGGGGTGGTGTGGGGGGGTGGAGATTTGATGGGGTCACGTGATTCCGTTCTGTTTAACAATCAAACACAAGATGCCAAAATGGGTTCCAAATGTTAACAGGAAAGATGGCCCACCATCAAATCCTCCATGAGCATCTGGAGAGGAAAATCTTTCACAACCCAACATAACTTCCCCTCCTGCTCTTCACGAATCCTGTTGATGGCATGAGGCAATGATCCTGCCCAAGATTGCAGTTGCCCTCAGTATATTTGCAACTGGCTTTTTCCAGGTTATCCAAGATAAGAACATAAGAAATAGGAGTAGGAGTAGGCCATCTAGCCATTTGAGCCTGCCCCACCATTCAATAAGATCATGGCTGATCTGAAGTGAATCAGTTTCACTTTCTTGCTTTCTCCCCATAACCCTTAATTCCCTTATCTATCAGAAACCTATCTACCTGTGACTTAAATATATTCAACAAGGTAGCCTCCACCACTTCAGAGAATTCCAGAGATTCACCACTCTTTGAGTGAAGTAGTTCTTCTTCAACTCTGTTCTAAACCGCTCCCCCCTTATTTTGAGGCTGTGCCCTCTAGTTCTGCTACCCTTTCTGAGCAGGAAGAATCTCTCTCCCTCTACCCTATCTAGCTCCTTCATTATCTTTAAGTAAAGTGGTGCAAACCACTGATTCTTATAGTTGCACAACTCTGGCCACAAATTCAACTCTGAAGAGAGTGGAATATCATAGATAACCTAGAATGGTTACAGCACAAAAGGAGGACATTTGGCCCATCCTATCAATGCCACTTCTCTACAAGGGTTAGTACAACTCCCATCTCCTTTTTCCATAGCCTTGCAAGTTCTTCCTTTTCAGGTACTCATCCAATTTCTCTCTGAAAGTCATGTTTGAATATGCCTCCAACACTAACTCAGGTGGTCATTCCAGATCCTAATTATTTACTGCATAAGTTATTCCTCATGTTACCATTTATTCTTTTGCCAGTCAGTTTAAATCAGTGTCCTCGGCCTTTGACACAAGATTTTCAAAAAACTATCCTTAAAAACAAATGCAGCGGGTGATTAACTTACAAACTGAAGTGTGTGATTGTGTGTGTGCAATTTTGTGGTGCCCTTCATCAGTACCTTCCAGAGAGAACTTTCTTATGGTGCTCCAGCAATCCTTCCAATACACATAAGCATGCAGACTTTGACATGGTATCCAATTTCACTGGAAGTTAGGACTACAGAAGTAAAAATAGAATTTATTTTGCCAACAATAGTAAATTTCAGCACTCTCCAAACTTCAACTATACCTATTACTTCTCATATTTAATTTATATCCTTTGATAGCTCTTTTCTGTGGCTTCAATTTTCCTATGGTCTCTTGGGGTCCAGTATTGCCCATCCCTGTTTTTTGTCGGTTGTGCACACCAACAGTTCTCACATGCACCTAGTGACTGTTAAAAGAGGTCCTAGAGGATGTTGGGGGTCCTCAGGTCCCAGGGGTGCATTCCAGTGCTCAGTACTCATTGCTCACAGATAGGGAAGGAAGACTTGCTCTTATTCATTTTTGTCATGCTAATGTACAGAAAGCTACAAGCAAAAATAGGATAACGTGACAACCTATAAAACAGAACAATGCAAATATACATGAGAACTATGAAATTAATTAATTTCAATTAGATTACAAAATGTAATCAATGTCAATTTAAGCAATCAATAAAATTGACTCGTCATTGCAGGCAGCAGAGAAGGGTATGACAAGGTTTTGCATGGATTTGCTTTGGTCATGTTTGGCAAAATACCTGAGTATTTTTCGCAATAAAACTACAAATGCTGAGATGCACTTTGTCTTTAGATAATTAGCTGGGCAACTGACATGATGCCCTGTCTAAAAAAAATAGATAATAACCCAAATTTCATTCAATATGACGTTTTCTCATTGCTGTGTAAGAACAGGCTGGAGTGTTGCCTACAAGCCCAAAATATACAATTATCAACACCATCATTTCAAAATTGTAGATTAACTAAATAATTGCCTACACTTGACATTGTATTGAATATAACTAAAAGGTAATGCTGTTATAGACACTTCACTGCTAAATATTTCACTGTGACAAAGGGATTTAGAATATTTAAGGCTAACTATGAATTTATTTGAATAATAATGTTGTAAAGGTGCACTTTCCCAGTTTTCATTAATGGCCAATAAAGATATTTACTTATAAGAAAACAGCAGCTTCAAACTGTAGCTAGCTCCTGAAATGTCTCCCTGTCTAGGAGTCCTTCTCACTATGGGGGTGATTGCATGTTCTGAGTTCCAACTGGTCACGTAGGCCATGTGACCCTTACTTTGCTGTATTGTCCTTAAAAGGGACAATCACTAGAAAAATGAAATAAGTTTTGCAATCCTTTCCACAATAAATTTCACTGCAACATTATCCTCTATGTTCCCTACCAATACTATCCATGAATTAAATTGATGAATAGAACTCCTCCCGCTGCCCCCTCAGCTAGAGTCCTGATCCAATTGTCTTTTTCTCTTATCTCCAATCATGTCCTCTTCAACTTCATCTTGTGCATGCAATACATGCTGGCCGAAACTGTAAATGGTTCCCTCTCCTTTTTCAAACATTTGAAGAGATTATGATGACAAATATGTCCTCATCATTTCTGCTCTTGGAAAGTATGACGTTACTTCCAACATTTCACATGGCACTCAATGCAATTGTGTTGTCAAGTTGCTTATCCAATAGGTTGTCTTGGAAAAGTATAATCTCCTCCAATGAAACAAAACAGATAGAATTAAATTCTATCGTCACCATGCCCATCACCCCAGAAGTTATCATCAGGGATCTGGTATGCATCCATGATAGATGGTTGAACTCAATTATCTGTTAGATTGTGAAAGTAGATGGTACAGTCATGCTACTTGATCATGTGGCACAAGAACGTGTCTAATATTTGAGAGGCTCATTTGAAGTTTGTGGAGTTGCTCCCTGGGTGAGTGTGGGAAATTGCCTTCCAAGCTTTTTAAGAAAGTTTATCACTTAAAGATCTCCAGTATCTCAATTTCTATTGCTTAACATAAAAGACATCTCAAAGTCCAGGGAGAAGATTCCTCCACTACCACAGAAGGTCATCTGGTGGTACTAACAGGACTGAGGTCTGAGGTCTGAGATGTTACAGTCCAGCAATTGCATCTCCCTGAGGGTGAAGAAAATAAGATGGAAGATTCCTATTCTGCTATGATCTCTCTCTCTCCTTGCAAACAGCTTCAGATCTGCAATGCCATTTTAAAGGATGCCCCTGTTGCACCTCAATCATGCTTGTCTCTTTAGAGTTTGGAACCAGCACTTTTGCATTCTGAATTTCTTCCCTGAGGTTCTTCCCTTCAGAGTATTAGCTCAGCGAGGCTTTACATAGAGCCAACCATGTAAGTCAGTCTCCTGGAAATCCAAAGGCTCCACATTGAATCAAAAAGGCCACCTCAGAGCCAGGTTCAATTTTGGCCTTGGGTGACTACCTGTGTGGAGTTTGCATATTTTATCCGTGTCTGCATGGGTTTCCTCCAGTTTCCTCCCACATTCCAAAGATATGTGAGATACGTGGATTGGCCATGCTAAGTTGCCCTTTAATGTCAGGAGGAATAATAGAATAATAGGTGGGATTATAGTGCATAGGTGAGATTGTTGTTTCTTCCTCCCTTTCATCCCACCATTGGTGAACATGCTGGCAACCTTCTGGACTCCGCCATCTCGAGTTCTGTACTTACACCATTCTTTTTGCTGCCTTTAACATCCCCTCTGTATTGTACTGAAGATTCAACCTGATATATTTGATCTTTAGGCCTCAAAACTATAACCTCCTAGTCCAGCAGTAAGATTACCAGTGCTGAACTTGTGTCATCTACACTAAGGCTCCCAGTACCTCAGAAGCAAGCGAAATTAGTTATCTTGGGAATATCTGCTGGAATAAAATCTTTATGGATATCTTTTATTGTTTATGGTTAAATCCATTTCCTCTATTTCATAGAACATAGAAGAACATAGAACATTACAGCGCAGAACAGGCCTTTCGGCCTTCGATGTTGCGCCAATCAATTATGAAAAAAAAGCAATGACCCTCCAAACTAAACCATTCCCTTCCCTTCCATAAACTTATCAACTAACCTCTTAAACACCACCAAACTTGGTGCATCTACAACTGCCGCAGGCAGGGCATTCAACTCCCTAACCACCCTCTGGGTAAAGAACCTACCTCTGATATCTGTCCTATAACTATCACCCCTTAATTTAAAGCTGTGTCCCCTCGTGCTAGCTTTCTCCATCCTAGGAAAAAGGCTATCACTGTCCACCCTATCTAAACCCCTAATCATCTTATATGTTTCGATAAGGTCCCCTCTTAGCCGCCTCCTTTCTAACAAAAACAACCTCAAATCCCTCAGCCTCTCTTCATAAGACCTGCCCTCCATACCAGCAACATCCTGGTAAACCTCCTCTGTACCCTCTCCAATGCCTCCACATCTTTCTTATAATGTGGGGACCAGAACTGCACACAATACTCAAGTGCGGCCGCACTAGAGTTTTGTACAGTTGCAACATGACGTTGCGGCTCCGAAATTCAGTCCCCCTACCAATAAAAGCTAAGACTCCATATGCCTTCTTAACAACCTTATCGACTTGACGGCCTACTTTCAGGGATCTATGCACATATACACCAAGATCCCTCTGTTCATCAACACTATTAAGAATCCTACCATTAGCCCTATACTCTACACATTTATTATTCCTGCCAAATTGCATTACCTCACACTTTTCCACATTAAACTCCATTTGCCACCTCTCGGCCCAGCTCTGCAACTTGTCCAAGTCTCTCTGCCAACTATAACACCCCTCTTCACTATCTACCACTCCACCGACTTTAGTGTCATCTGCAAATTTACTAATCCATTCCTCAATACCCTCATCCAGATCATTTATAAAAATTACAAACAGCAGGGGCCCCAAAACAGACCCCTGAGGTACACCACTTGTAACCGAACTCCACGATGAACATCTCCTATCAACCACCACCCTCTGTCTTCTATCTGCTAGCCAATTCCTAATCAATTAGCTAAATCACCCTCTATCCCATACATCTGCATTTTCTGCAGAAGCCTTCCATGGGCCACCTTATCGAACGCCTTACTAAAGTCCATATATACCACATCAACTGCCTTACCACCATCCACCTCTTTGGTCACTTTTTCAAAAAACTCAATGAGGTTAGTAAGGCATGACCTACCCTTCACAAAACCATGCTGACTATCCCCAATCAATTCATTCCTCTCTAAATAACTATAAATCCTATCCCTAATAATTCTCTCCAATACTTTGCCCACAACAGAAGAAAGACTCACTGGCCTATAATTCTCTGGAAAGCCTCTCTTCCCCTTCTTGAACAAAAATTTCATCACTGCACTTCATCTAATTCAAATCCATTTTAGCCAAGGCATCAGGCTATTGATTTATCATCAACCAACCACATGGGGTGAATTTTCTCATTCCACTCGCTGCAGGAACCAGGCAGGATTTTCCAGTATCGGGGTGAGTTTGGGAAGAAAACCCCATCTACATGAGTTTGATTTTCTAAGAGTGGGGCTGCACAATGTAGTAGGAGACCATTTGGGCTTATCATGCCTGTACCATTCCTTTGACATTGTGAGTACATAAAGAGTGCATTATGGTGGTTAAGTGGCTGGTATCTAGTTTACATAACATGCATAACCTGAGATTATATCTAAGCAAAATCTGACAATTGAATTTAATTACTGTAAGTTCATTTCTTAGCATCATGGAGTCCCATCTATAATTAATACCTTGGTGACTCAGTAAGGAACCCACAGTTCATGAACAGCTCATTCCTTCTGGCCCAGACTGTATCTGCCCTGAAAATAATAACCAGATAATAACCAGAAATAATTTCCAAAGGAACGAGATTCTGACTTATGAGATGGGATTCTTTGTCCTCGCTCAACCTAAGACTAGAAGTCCCACCCGAGGTCAATGGATTGTCCGACTATCCACCTCTCACCTGCTCTGATACCTGTAGCAGGTGGGGCAGTAGAATCCCGGTGACATTGTTTGCTTGAGACGCACATGAGGAATTGCTAGAGATCAGAAAGAAAACGGATTTTAAAAAATAGGCTAAAATGCTTGTTTTCTTTAAGCCTGATGTTGTTAAGTGACATAAATAGCTCTTTGTTGTACAAATTTCCAGAAACATCCATGAATGATGATCCATTATGCTGATATGTTTACACTGGATTTAATCAGATCCACATCATTTATGGGCTATATGCTGACTCTCAGAAGAATAAAATGTCTAAAATTCAGAACTTGCTGCAATAGCAGCAACAATTGTTCTTCAGAAACAACTACCAAAAAAGACATAAGTAAATAAACTCACCATGCTCAGTATTCCTGCTGCATTCACCATCCTACAACTACATCAACAGTATCTATTTCTTAGTTCAGCTGCAGACTTAAGCTTTATTGAACAATTAGGTAAATAGAAAAGTTCTGATGAGAATGATATTTTAATCATCAGCAATGACTGCCTGTTCCACTGGAACAAAATATCCTTCTGAAATAAGTGATACAGATTTAAAAGTGTTTGAGAAGTTTGAATATATGGTGAACGACTATAAGACAAAGGAGCAGAATTAGGCCACTTAGCCCATTGAGTCTGCTCCACCATTCAATGATAATTAATAATTTTCTCATCACCATTTTCATGCCTTTTCCCCATAATCCTGATCCTCTTATTAATCAAGGACTTCTGTCTGTCTTAAAAACATTCAATGAAAGAATCCTAAACTTTAGATGCACTGTTCTTGGTCGAAAGTATTGCAAAATAAAATGAAGGAACAGAATCATAATCGATGTAATCTTTCCTCTGAAATTAATTCAGTTCCCTAACATATTCAAGTTCAGTTACCGTGTGTAATTACCACTTACAATTTATACAAGAATAATTAAACAAATCAGCAAGGGACATTAAAAGCCAAAGATGATATTGAGCTGTGTACACACCATGAAGGTAGAGGGTTTTAGCCCAGTCTACACAGCATCAGTTGATCATAGTTATGGCAACAAAAGGACAATCTAATTGGCCATATTACTGCTAGACTAGGAAGGAACATATGTTGAACCTTATCCAGACCTCATCATTATCCAGTGATTCATAGCAGAAAATGAACATAGGACTGTCAGTTAAGAACATAATGGTCCACTGGTGTTCAATATCAAGGCTCACCCAAAACGTGTGCCACATTATCAGAAATAGCTGATATTCATGGAATTGTATCCAATAAATGTTTGTACTTTCCAGACAGGAGAAAATTGAAACAAAGACAAAAGGCAAAGGATGTTCCAAATCATATTGTTAAAGCCAATTCTGCTTTCAGATTCCCATTTTGCCTGACACAAGGCATCGCTGAAACATTCTACTTCAAAACTAATGGATTCCGGAACCTGAAATCATTGAGATCTGTATATCTACAGTCACAGATCTAAATTGATATACGGTTTAAAATAGATACTGAGACAAACTCTAATTTTCTAAAACATTTTAACATTCGAGAGATATTTAAACATGTCTCTGCTATCTCTCATATTGCTTCTGAAATTCTTAAGGCTTGATTCTGAAATCTGCCTTTTGGTACACACAATTGGAAATTAGACATTATGGGTTATATTAATAGCCAATTGTCAGCCATGTGCAAGGAATAATCGTTTAATCTTCTTAGAACTGAATTAAGCTACATAGAGGCATGTAGCACATATACCTTTAACTTATTCTAAGTGTTGTGAGGGCAAGTGAGGGCTGTGGTCCAGCCTCCCACTTAATTGAGACATATCCATTTGGGGGCCTTATTTAGCTTCACTGGTATTAACTCAGCCGCGGTTGGGTGAGAAGCCACATGAAGAACATGGCAAGCAAACCCATGCAGGTTCACTTGCAGGCTCCCGGCATGAAGGGAGGGGCTTCCCTCATTCAATGATGCT
This sequence comes from Sphyrna mokarran, assembly GCA_024679065.1. NCBI lineage: Eukaryota > Metazoa > Chordata > Chondrichthyes > Carcharhiniformes > Carcharhinidae > Sphyrna > Sphyrna mokarran. The sequence continues at coordinate 65,872,118 of JAGIQG010000011.1, read as the reverse complement.
CAATGCCTAATTGAGGAACTCCACATCAGGAAGGCAGTGCCTTTTGAGGGCAAACCACCTGCCCTTGCTGTTCACTCTCTTCATCCCCTCCCCCCCATCAACACTCACCTATGACCTGGGATCCAGTGACAATACCAGGACTCATTAGATGCTTTGACAACTCTTGCATGTGTCTCACTGTTAATACAAACAGGAAGAAGAGAGTACTGCTCAGATAAGTGAACTTATTCACTGCTGACAGCTCCCATAATGGACTGGAGCCTTCTGTTTGAGATAGAACTTTCCTGCTGCAGGCTAGTTCGTTACTTCAGTTTTCTTCATACTAATTTTAAGGCCCCAGTCCATTGGAGAACAACCTGTAAACTGTATCCTAATGGAGAAGACAGTAAACTTTTCTAGGCCTTTGCTAATACCATTCCATGGTTGGCTTCTGGAAGGCATACAACCTTGTGGCAGGAACCCTTGGTATTGAACCAAAATAAGGGCCCAGAATTTTGGGTTGGAGTCACTATTAGGCCATCACTGGGTAAACCTGATAGTAATTTCTGGCAAAAAAAAAAAGAAAATGCTGGAAAAAGTGGTATGATTTGTGAAGAGAGAAACAGAGGTAATCATTGGAATTTTGCTGCCCTGCTTGCCACAGAAGTGCAGTAGATGAGGGGCAGACAAATGTCCATTGATGTCAAGCAGGATTTTCTGGTCTCAGGTCAAGTGAGGCCATAGAATCCCTCCCATTGTTTCAAGTCCAGAGCTTTAAAGAGTCATACGGACTCAAAACCTTAACTATCTTTGTCTCTCCATAGATACTGCTAGACCAAGGTTTTTCCAGCATTTTCTGTTTTTTTTAAAACTTCATATTCCCATGTCCAGCGTTTTGCTATTGTTTTAGTAACTTCTCGCATCCGTGTGCAGTTAAATGCAGAAATCTAGTCGCTATCAAGGAAATCCTGCTTCTACATATGAAGTGCTGGCACAGTGCTTACAGATGGAAGCATTTGGCATCAACTTTAAATGATTTACCCACTATTCTCATCATAGACACATAAAAAAGCTAAACCTCATTCCATTCACAGTATCTGAATATTTAGTATTGCACTAAAGTCATAATTAATGATGACTAACCTCATTGGTTCCAAAAATAAACAATTCTGTAAGTGTGGAGCCTCAGAAAATATGAAAAAGTTGGCCATTTTGCTTAAAAAGCTTAATTTATATTGTTTTGTGTTGTTATTTAAGTTTCTCTCTTAATCCCACATGCATGCCCAAGGCTTTATTTATTTAGTTCATTTTCTGTACAAAAATTTCAATGCAAGATATATTCCTTGCTTTTCACTTCATGCTTTACTTTCAATGAGAATTCAGGGTCAGTCATCACAGCACAGAAAATAGATATTTGGTCCATTAATTGCCAGAATTATTTGAATTTTAATTCCCCAAATGCCATATTGGGATTTAAGCTCATAGCTCCAAATGATTAACCCAGGTCTCTGGATTACTCGTTCACTAACATAACCAAGATCCTATCATCCTGAAAAACTTCTCCAAATTCTTCAGTCTGATTCATTGATCAGCATCCCAATGGCCTCTTGGTTCACAAACACCACAAAAACACTGTGGAGAACATTCAAGTCAAAACTGATATTGGAATACCACCTTCATCTGCTTCATGGTCAGAAATAAGGATTTTCACTGATGGTTATATAATGTTCAGCACTATTCATGACTCTTCTGATACTAAAGCAGTTTGTGTCCATATACTGTAAGACCTGACCAACATTCAGGCTTGGGGTGATAAGTGGCAAGTAACATTCACATTTCAGAAGTGCCAGGCAATAATTGCCTGCAGCAAAAGAGAATCTGATCATCTCCCCTAGACATTCAATGGCATAATCACCATCAAATGCCCTACTATTAACATCCTGGGGATTACCACTGACCAGAAACTGAACTGGATCTGCCATATAAATATCATGACTGCAAGAACAAGACAGTGTCTAGGAATTCGGTAACAAGTAACTCACATCCTGACTCCCCAATTCCTGTCTCTAATTCCACAAGACACAAATCAGGAGAATGATAGAACATTCGTTAGCTACTTGGAGGAGTTAAATGTCAAGACATTTAATACTATCCCCAACAAAGAAACACTTAATTGGTATATCATTGAAAATCTTAAACATTCACTCCTTCCACCACTGAGGCACAGTAGCAGCACTGTGCACTGCCTTCAAGATGCACTGCAGGAACTCATTAAGTCTCCATCAATACCACCTTTCAAACTCATGACCTCTACCATCTAAAAAGATAAAGCCAGCAGGGGCATGGGACCATTATTATCTGCAAGTTTCCCCCAAAACCAGACATTATTTTGACTTGGAAATATATTCTTTCCTTCACTGTCATTGGGTCAAAATTGTCAAACACCCTTCCTCACAGGACTGTGTATACACCTACATCACATGGACTGCAGCGGTTCAAGAAGGTGGTTCACCAATAGCTTTAAGGCAATTAAGGATGGGCAATAAATACTTGCCTAGCCAGCAATGCCCACAAACTTTGAGAGTAAAATTTACAAAAAGTGAAAGTTTTGCTCCAATGACCTTCTAACATTTTGTTGGATGCTTTTTCAAGTCAAAAGTGAGCATTGTTCCTTCATCATTGTGACAGTGCTGTTGCTACCAGAGGTAGCCATTTTTGCCAGGGTCACCTCCATGGGCCAAAGAGTGCCCAACATGTGGGGCACCAAGCACTCAAAATGCCAGCAGATGCAGGAAGAGGCCATTTAAGTGATTCATTGGGCTCTGGATATGAAGACCATCTGCCACCCTTTCCACCACTGGCAAGATGACATGATTGCAGGAAGACAACAGGTGCTCTATGTACCACTTTTCCATGCTGTCTTGCCAGCTTTCCTCCTCCCACCCCCACGCCAGAGGGCTGTTAAATCCGATCCATGATTCTGGTTGCTATCCCTCCATAAAAACTGGTTCAAACACAGGGCCCTTAATCTGAAATGTTGTTGGCAAACCTGTGCAGTATTTCCAGCATTTTCTATTTTCAATTTCAAATCTAGCCTGGCAGGCTGCTGATCGTAAGGGTTTTGTGAAGTGAATTTAGACTAAAAGTACAGCATTAGTTATATTCTTTATTTGTTGAGAATGTTTTTAAAGTATTAAAACAATTCACTTTATTAAACCTATTTTGACAATGCCTTTGATTTCAGGAATCCATTTTGCTGCATAGCTGTATTCTACACTCCACACTACCTCACAATATTTCTACTATTCAAAAGCTGGGAAACCCAGCGGAAATGCATTACTGCCACTGATTTTAAATCATGGGCCCAAGTTTTCAGTCCTAGGTCAGGTGCACAGAGACAGGACAATTCAGTTCTGCAAACCCAGTCTTATAGCTGACCGAATTTTTGACCCAGGGTGAGCAGATTGGATTGGAAGTCAGTCCTTTCACCCAGCAACAAGTGTGGAGGCACCAGTTGTGAAGGTGAGCTAGGCAGAAGGTCTGCCTCTATCCTCTGACATCATGTTGAATTAATTTTTTGAAGAATAAAACGAAAGATAGTCCTCCAAACCTCACCCTAACTCCTCATGCCCCAGTCATGCCAACATATAATACTGCATGCCCCTACCCAGCCTCCATTATCTCTCATTCCCCCAAGCCAACCCATACCCTTTCACCAAATCCCATGGTCCCAACCACTCTCCATCACCTCTCATACCATCTTTGAATCCTACCATACACATGGCTTTCTAACCTATCAATTTAATGAAAAATCATACCAACCTATGCTTCATCCACTACAATTTGTCTTTACCCCTGCCGTGCTAACTCTCATTTTTTTGATCACATTGGCAGCTCTGTGACAGCTTGACAGAGCTTTGACAGCTTGCCAGTTCCATGATGGTTAATTCCTTTTTTTTTTTACATGTAATCATGTTTACTTTGGGAGAGGTAAAAAAGGTGTTTTACCTCTCCCATAATGTCCTAGGACCAAATCCAAAGGGATACTTTAGCTCTCCAAATGAGTACCCTGCCTATCCAAATGAATATTTGGATGAATTGGCCAGAAAAATGTAGAAGAGAGTTATAGGATAAAAGGTAAAACTATTCGGAGTATAGAGACGCAGAGAGACTTGGGGGTGCAGGTTCACAAGTCTCTGAAGGTGTCTTCACAGGTGGAGAAGGTGATAAAGAAAGCGTATAGTATGTTAGCTTTCATAGAAAAGGGTATAGAATACAAGAGTAGGAGTTTGATGTTGCAATTGTATAGAACGTTGGTTAGGCCTCACTTGGAATACTGCGTCCAGTTCTGGTCGCCGTACTATCGGAAGGATGTGGAGTCCTTGGAGAGAGTGCAGAGGAGGTTTACCAGGATGCTGCCTGGTATGGAAGGACTGTCTTATGAGGAACGATTAAATAGACTGGGGTTGTTTTCCCTTGAAAGACGTCGGCTTAGAGGGGATCTAATAGAGGTGTATAAGATTATAAGGGGTATAGATAGAGTAAATGGTGGTAAACTTTTTCCACCTTCAGAAATGGATAGGACGAGGGGTCATGGCCTTAGGGTGAGGGGGGCTATGTATAAGACGAATATTAGAGGGCAGTTTTTCACACAAAGGGTAGTGGGGGTGTGGAATGCACTGCCGAGTAAGGTGGTGGGAGCAGGCACGCTAGGGCTGTTTAAGGGTCTCTTGGACAGCCACATGAGCGGTATGCAGATAGAGGGATATAGTAGGACTGTTTAACTATGGCTTTTTTTCCCCACAGGTAATTCAGTCCATACTTGACCAACAAGGAGCATGCATTCGGCAGGTGGTGCGAGGACAGCTCTTGGATGTTGATTCATGGGTTGCCTGGTGCTTCATGTCGTAAATGAGTGCTTTATCTGGACCATCTGAAGGGCACCATGACAGCTCAGTGACTATCGCTGTAGCTGTGCAGACACTTGGAATTGGGCCGGTGTCTGCGGGAGTTTGCGCGTTCTCCCCGTGGTTGCGTGGGTTTTCTCCGGGCACTCCGGTTTCCTCCCACAACCCAAAAATTCGCTCTTAGGCTGATTGGGAAACAAATTGTCCCTACATTGAGACTCTTCCATATTAGGAATAACCTAAAATTAGAATAGGATAATGGAATTGTTACTATATAGTTATGACGGCGGCGCGGGCTCGTTGGGCCGAAGGGCCTGTTTCCCGTGCTGTGTTGCTCTTAAAAAAAAATATGGGGGAGAAGGTCATATTGTGATATTTTCAATGGACCATTAATCCAGAGACCAGGGTAAGACTCTGCAGATCCAGGCTTGAATTCCACCATGACCAGATTGTAAAATTTGAATTTAGTGAAAACCTGGAATTAAAAGTATCATGATCAGGAGACCATTGCCAATTGTAGTAAAACCACATTTAACAAAAGAAATCTGTTATCCTTATCTGATCTGCCCTACATATAGCTCTATAATGGCTTAACAGGGTACTCAGTTCAAAGCCAGTTAGCAATAAATGCTGGCCCAACCAGCAATGCCAACATCCCATGAATAAAAAGAAAGTTCAGATGTCCTCCTATAGTGCATGCATAAACCATGGGTTGACTTCACGCTCAATGCCTTTAAATGGAACATACCATATTTTGGAGGCAGGGCTTAGGACTTCCAGCCTTTGGCAAGGCAGAGAACTAAGAACCTGGGCCATCATTTGGCAGGAAGTAAAGAGACTGAGTTGAATTCAATTAGGGAACAGATTGAAACGTTTGGCCTTTACATCAGCATAGTTTGAAACCAAACACATCCTTGAATTACTTCAATCTGGAATGAATTCACTTAAACTAGAAAAAAGTCTTTTTTTTCAGCTTCTATGGTATCATAGAATCCCGACAATACAGAAGGAGGCCATTCGGCCCATCAAGTCTGTACCGACCATAACCCCAGGCCCTGTTTCCGTAACCCCACAAATTTACCCTGCTAATGCCCCTGACATTAGGGTCAATTTTAGCATGACCAACCAACCTAACCTGCACATCTTTGGACCATGGAAGGAAAACCAGAGACATGGGGAGAAAGTGCAAACTCCACACTCAATAAGTAGTCTTAACACCAGGTTAAAATCCAACAAACGTGTTTATTTGGTAGCATAAGTCTCATCTGATGAAAGGGCAGTGCTCCAAAAGCTTATGCTACCAAATAAATCTATTGGGCTTTAATCTGATGTTGTGAGACTACTTATCGTGCTCACCCCAGTCCAACACCAGCAACTCCATATCAAAACTCCATATACACAGTTATCCAAGGTGAGAATCGAATCTGGGTCTCTGGTGCTGTGAGGCAGCAGTGCTAACCACTGTGTCACTATACTGCCTACAGCATTGCACTTTTAAAATTGCACTTTTGAAGTCGAGAACATATCACTTGTGTACAATAACTGATGCCAGAGATCTTGTTACAAAGAGCAGGCAATGTAACGGAGAACATTATATTTTATGAATAAGGAGCTTTTAACATTACACAAATTGATTGCCGATCCAGCAGAAAACAGACGTTAATATAATCACAGGTATCCCTTGTGCGAAAAAGATGAAGCATGCGCAGGGAGGATATAGTTGTTTACTTGTAGATAAATGGTTCCTCCCCTCACAGTTGGGCAGGATAGATAGTTACCAAAGACAATTGTTGATTACTAAAGAAGCATGCATCAAATTATCATTGTTAATGGCAGCCAAGGGAACAACTGCACCAACCCAACAGCCTGAAAATTTAGCACTGTCAATAAAATCAATGCATTCCACTGTTTCAGCATTATAAGTGGAAACTGGGGAAGAAAATCATCTTGCTGCAAAAGGCTGAAGAGGGACTTCTGTGATTTCAAGCTTTTCCATTCATTAGATTCAAGCAGGAGTGACACACATATCAGACACCAGGATGCACACACATTAGGTCTGTTAAATAGTTAATGACTAGATAAATAGTTGCTCGTCAGATGTGGTGATTGTGGAAAACAAAGTCAGGAACGTAAGATAATTTGCATTGGGCTCAGTAAATCCACATGTGGTACGTATATATTAAGCATCTGAATGTATTAATTTGGAATTGATAACACAAAAATGATATAATCAAAATAAACTATTACTTGATATTTGCAAAATTGCAGCTGGATACTCTGAAACCATAAAGTATTTGGTTAATGTCTTGTATTTAAGATGCTGCCTTTGTGGTATGTAGATTTTCCAATTGGTTATCATGGGTATGCATCTAAAGTCTGCCTCTTTCATTTCAATGTTCCAATTTTGGTCCTTTATGAAAAGCCTACTTGGAAGTATGTTCTGTGGGATTGGCAATCAGGAGTAACACTGTTGCCTCACAGCACCAGGGACTGGGTTAAATCTGGCCTGGGGTGACTATGTGGAGTTTGCACATTCTCCCCATATCCGCATGGATTTCCTCTGGGTGCTCCAGTTTCCTCCCCCATCCAAAGACATGCAGGTTAGGTTGATTGGCCATTAAATTGCCTTTTAGCCTCAGGGGGACATGGGGATAAGACTTGGAGGTTGTTGATGGAGAAGGCTCAATGGAAGCCAAATGCCACACAATTTGCACTGTGGTAATTCTATGAAATCAGTATCAGAGAAATCATCTTGGGGAAATTAATGAGATTAATGGCAGATAAACCTCCAGGGCCTGATAATCTTCATCCCAGAGTACTTAAGAAAGTGGACTTAGAAATATCCATTGGTGGTCATTTTTCAAATCTCTTTAGACTTTGGAATGTTTGCTACCGATTGTAGGGTAGCTAATGTAAGCTCACTGGTCAAAAAGGGAGGTAGAGTTAGAAATCAGGGAGCTTTATACGAGACTATCAGTAATACGGAAATTGCTAAAATTCATTTGCAGGAGTTTCATAGTACAGCATTTGGAAAACAGTATAATCAGACAAAGTCAGCATGGCTTCACAAAGTGGAAATGATGCTTGACACATTTTCTGGAACTTTTTGAGGATGTAATTAGTGGAGTCGAACAGGAAAAATTATTGGATGTGGTTTATTCAGACATTCAGAAGGTTTTTGACAATATCTCAGGTAACAGATTACTAAGTAAAGTTAAGGAGCATGGGATTGCAAGTGGCATCCTGAGACGGACAGAAAGCTATTTAGCAGGCAGGAAGCAAAAAGTTGGAATAAATGGGTCTTTTTTTCGATTGACAGGAAGTGACTAATGGGAAACCACAGTGATCTGTGCTAGGATCCCAACTGTCTACATTATGTATTAATGGTTTGGATGAGGAAACGAAATGTATTATCTCCAAATTTGCAGATAATATAAAGTTGGGTGGGAGGATGAACTGCGAGAAGGACGCAAAGACGTTTCAGCATAATTGGATATGCTGAGCGAGTGGGCATGTGCATGGCAGATGCAGCATTGTGTGGATAAATGTGAGATTTATCCACTTCACGAGCAAAAAATGAAAAAGCAAATTATGATTTGAATAGATGTAAATTGAGAGCAGGATACTCAGTGAGACCTTATTGTCTTCATGCATCAGTTGCTGTTTTTATTGCAGTTGATCAAGAGTATTGTGTGCAGTGTTGTTGTCCTTTTCTGAGGAAGGATGTTCTTGCTATAGAGGGACTGCAACAAAGGTTTACCAGACTGATTCCTGGAATGCAGGAACTCAATTGAGGACAGATTAAGGTGGTTAGGAATATATTCATTGAAGTTAAGTGTGAGAGAAGATCTCATAGAACTTCATAAAATTCTAACAGAATTAGTCAGGGTAAATTCAGAAAGAATGTTCCTACTAATGGGGGAATCCAGAACTAAGAATTATTGTTTGAAGAAAAGAGATATCCTTTTAGAACTGAGTGAGGAGAAATTTCTTCATCCAGAGAATAGTGATCTGTGGAATTCACTGCCAGAGAAAGTAATTGAGGCCAGAATGTTGTACGACTTCAAGAAGGAATTAGACATCACTCTTGGGGATAAAAGGTTCAAGAGATATGGAGAGAAGGTGAGATCAAGATATTGAATTTGATGAACAGCCATGATCAAAATGAATGGCAGAGCAGACTTGAAGGGCCAAATAGCCTATTCTTCCTTTTATTTTCTATGTATGTTTCAAAAAAAATAACTCGCAACGTTGGCCTGTTTCCTGCCATCATGAATAATGCCTCCAGGAAATTTGACCAGTTGCAATTTTGGAAGTTAGAGGGCTGGACAAATAGCTGTTTAATTTTGATCAAGCTATTATCTTAGTCAGAAATGAGGCAGAGGATATTAAGACGACAAAAATTAACCCCAATATGCTTTGGAAGAAAGATTGAATTGAGAGTTAAGGTCAGAAAAAATATTAGTTGCGGTGGGGGGGGAGAGAAGAGTTGGTGATTGAAAATAAAAAAGGCGTTTTGGTTCTATTAGCCTTTCCTTGTTCTTAAAATTTCTCATATTGTTACATACGCAAGTGTCACTTTGAGTTCAGGATTATCAGATAAGTGCTACTTTATCAGATATCTATTGCCACAATTATCTGTTAAAGTTGACCTTTTGTTAAGAGTATCTTTAGCAAGAGAAGACAGTGGTGCACTGGCAACGTTACTAGACTAGTAATCCAGGGACCTAGTTTAAGAGCCTATGGGTTCAAAACCCACCAAGGTCACTGATGGAATTTAAATTCACTTCACGAATCTTGAATCTTGTCTTGGTACTAAGGACCATGAAACCACTGCCATAAATTGACATAAATGAATATATTTACTTCAACAATGCTCCCTTATGGAAGGAAATCAGTCAATCTTATGTATCTAGTTGACATGTGACTCCAGACCCACAACGTGGTTCCCTCCTTACTGCCCTCAGAAATGTCCGACCAAACCACTGAGTTCAAGGGCAATTAAAGATGGGCAACAAATCATAAAATCATTACAATGCAGAAGAGGTCATTCAATCCCTCGAATCTGCACCAACTTTTAGACAGTGTATCTTACACAGACCCTTTCCCCTGCCTATTGCCATAAACCCAAAGAATTTCCATGGTTAATCCATCTGACTTACACATCATAGAACACTTAAGGGGCAATTTATCATGACAAATCTACCTCACCTGCTTATCTTCAGACTGAGAGGGGAAACCCACACAGGGAGTATAAACAAACTCCACATCGGCAATAATCCAAGGTCTGAATTGAATCTGGGTACCTGGCATTGTGAGGCAGTGGTGCTAATCATTGAGCCATAATGATGCCCTTGCCAGTGACACCCACATCCCATGAGAAAGAATGAAGGGGGAAAAAGAGATGAAGTCTATGAAATAATATGCTTTATTATACAAGCCTGGCTGAGAGCCCAGAAATCTACATGAATAACAGAACACCTACTCCCCAAAGGAACCACTATTTACTTAAAGAGCTTTTGGTTTCAAGTGCTTGTGAAAGGATTTTTTAAAGGAAAGGTTAACACTTATTTGAAACTTCTATTCACTTTCAGTCCAGAACGATTTAAGAGGAAAAATTCTTAGAAGGGCATTTTTCCAAAATCCCATTTCACATGTTCATTGGTTCCGAATGAATTCAGTAGGTCAATAGGCACAGCAGTGGCAGAGCTTAGCTGAGGAGGCATGAAGGAACATAACAGATTGGTGAAAGGGCAGCATCTGGCATGGGGGCACAAAAGGGTTATTTTGAACTTATCTTTTAAAGGTCTCCTCATATACAATCAGTCCACAACTCCTCTAAGAGGCAGTGAACTATGAGTCTTTAAAAACCTAGTCTGGAGATGCATTCATTCTCAATGGAGTTGCCTAGGACAGGAGTTTCAGTCATGGATTTCTGCCAAGAAGCAGCCCACACCCCTTAAAAGCAGTCCTAAGAATTAAAGAGCTCAAGAATGGGGAGAGAAATCCTGGAATTGGAATCCACCTGTCATTTAAAGGGCCACTGAGCCAATGGTGAAAATCCAGGGTGTTGTGTTGACAGCCACATTATCAACAGGATACTTTATATGGTTACTTCATTAATAAAAGATGAACAATCATAAGGAGCCGCATTATATATATTGAGGTCTGAATACTCAGGACAAATCACTCCCAAAAATATTTGGCAGTCTTCAAATATTTCCTTTTACCTTAACCTATAATTAAAATTGTTTGGAGTTGAACTCTATGATGCAAATATATGAAACCAAGATAGTGGAAATGCATTGATGAAAACAATAATTAAGAGTAACTACCTAGAAATGGGAAGGAAAAAAGAAAATAAAGTTCAAAGACATGAGAGTTAGGTTGATTGGCATGATAAATTGGCCCTTAGTGTCGGGGAATTAGCAGGGTTAATGCACGAGGTTACAGGGATAGGGCTTGGTGGGATTGTCGTTGGTACAGGCTTGATGGACCAAATGGCCTCCTCCTACACATACTCTTCTTTTACTATAGAGTTGATTGGTTCCATGTAGGGGATTGTGGGTTACTGAATACAGAAATTCCATAGCTTAGCATAAGGACCATCAGCATTAGGTGGAGTGCCATTGTTTAGTAGGGACTATGGGTGTGTGGAGGAGCATAGCTTCACATAGGAAGTATGAAGGGCTATCAAGGAATGGATGGGGATATGAGGTGGCATGGATAAGATATGGGTGATGAAAGGAGAGGGCAAAACTTTTATTTCAAGTGGGACAAGTACTCCCTGGATCTGTTGGCTTAACACTACCCCATAACCGCCACACAGCAGCGAAGATTTCACCTTTGTGGGCAACCTGTCTCCCGAAGTGCACCAAGCCGAGAATTTTCCTGACTCCTGCTACTCATCTGAGTAATGAATAACCAGCCCATTAATTCAATTCCAAATGCTTCCCAACCTGTTCAGCACTTCTAGTATTTCTTGTCCCAATTTCAGTATTTACCTTGTTTTGCTCTTGTCTGAGATTTTTTCAGATTTAGACATAAACTCGCAAAATGGCAATCGACTGTTCTCTTTTAAAGGATAAAGTCCAATTTCAATGTTCACATTTGTTTCTATACAAATCATTTGATGTAAAGCATATGTTTGAAAGGTGCTTTATATTACAAGCAACAGTTCCACAATCACCTAGCAAAAATGAGATCGCATAGGCACTAAGTGTTGAATAATTAAATTTACAGAATGCTCAATCCTCATGGAAGACAATGTCCTTTCTTTATCTTGGCAGTAAATATAGTTAATGTGCTGAAGCTGCAATGCACCACCAACATAGCATCCATTTGAAAGTGACATGAATTATCTCAGCATTTGGGACTACAGCTGAGACACTGGTGTGTATTAACACTGAACAGAATGAAGCAACTTCATTCTGAAGGTGGTGACTGAGCTGTTCAAATACATTTTAGGGAAAACTCAAAATTATGTAGATGGCCTGGATTATTTCTAATAGAAATAGGAACTATATTCCACTTCCAATCCAAGTATTCTGCCTTTTGAAACTTGCCACAGAATCAGCCTGTGAATGCCTATTATACTTCGCACTGTTATCAGACTCCAAAATGAAATAGAAGACTTAATCTTATTAGCTTTGAACACCCTCTTTAGTGGGCTACTATATGTCAATAAAAACACATCAGATTTGAATATAGCTGTATATTACTTGAACATAACCAAAAGTACTTTCCATTACACATTGTAACAAATGACAAAGTTCAAGTAGCAATAGATTCATCATAAAAGTACTATAGCAGGCTTCCCAACAACTCTGAATTCAAAAGAACAAGACTGGAAACAGGCCCTTCAGCCCAACGAGCCCGCGCCGCTGCCTCGATATTCCCACTTCTACCCGTGATCCCTGTCTATGTTTATAGATCTATGCATTGAAACCAAATTTGAGACAATTTAGGGAGAATTTGTTCTGCCAAAACATTTAAATGGAAAGGGCGTGAATTCGTAAACCTGTAGAATAAATGAAACGGTGCATTCTTTAATGATAAGGACTGCATGCTAATTATTCAGCTTTTAACTAAATGTTTGTAGTTAAGTAATGTTATGTCAATCTTTATACATCCATGTTTATCTTGCTTAGAATCAAACATTCAGAGAAAGCTTTAGCACAGAAGGCCATTCAGTTCTCTGTGCCTGTACTGTTCCATATTAGAGCCAGCTGCTCAAATTCCATTAGGCTATGTGCAGTTGCAGTCCACATACCGTTACGTATTGTTTCTGATGGGTTGGTGGTATTTACCTTAAATAAGATAACAACACAAAATACCATACATTTTGTCTTTCCACCTATGCTGAGGATATTTCCATGGAATATATGCAATTAAAATATCCCAATGCAAATTCCAGTCTAGCAAGTAATCCTGCCAAGTAAATAAAATTATATGGCTCACAGGTTTGTGCTTTGAATATAAACCGATCATAAATAGAGTTCAGGTTTTCTAAGATCAGGTTCATCTATTATAAAGGGTAAAAACAGAAATCTAAGACCATACAACCATCTAAATTGAATACTTACTTCATATATGCACGCAGTACCACAGAACAAGCTTCTGGCTTCCTTCAATCCACAATGTGTTTACAATGTGGAATTACCACTCAATAACCTCACTAGGGAAGCAAGTCTCATAACAATCAATACTGAAGATGCCAGTCTGAAAGCATTGACCTATCCCGCCTGCAGGAAATGCAACATTAAATATTCTTCTATGAACATCACATAAGGTCGAATGGCAATACATCCATTAACAATGTCATGTGAAAGGAATCAAAAGGTTTTGGAATGCTCTGCTAATTCAGCCTTCATTTTCTGCATCCCCAGACTTTAGAGGTGTCAGTTTGCTAAAACAGCTTGTCTCTGTTCTTCAGCTGCACCTGGCATATCAAACTACAATGTGTAAGTCAGCCACGACAACCAGGGCTGAATGGACACTAATTATCTTGTATACTTTGCCTTCTATTTAGCATTGAAATAGCATATATTGCAGCTTTGGTAATACACTCTATGCTGCTAAACATGTTAACAACCCCCTCCACCATCCCCCAACTTAGAATGTCCAGAACACAAAAGACTGTTGTCAACAGACAGAGAAGCTTTAAACAAACAAGAACAAGGAGAATATTTGAGTTTCTGCAAGCGTCAACTTTGGTTTCACACAGAACAAATTGAGGCATTCACAAAGCCAAAGCTCTGATAGTGATCGTGCTAGCTGCTCTCCTCAAACCACCAGGGAACATAACACAATCACAATTTCCAATACATCAAGGAAAAATAGAAACAGATTCACCACTAGAAAACAGAGACCCTCTTAGTGAGAGAGCAAAAAAAACTTTCACAAAATACACTGGGGAAACATGGGCAGGAGGGGGTAAAATTTGACAGCTCAAAAATAGGCACAGGAATCCCAAAAAAATGGTTAACCCACGCCTGTTCCTTACCATGCACATTTTGTGCTACTTGCTAATTTAAATGGCTGCAGCATACAGCCCAATGTTAAATACAGTGCAGAGTGGCCGCATGTCTTAAGCTCACGGTCATGCAAATCTGGCACCACTTAAACCCAAACTGCAGGTCTCCAAGGGAGGTGCATTCTGGCTGCAGCGAGTGCTGGGCATGACAGTCTGACCTGCAAGGACAGACAAATGGCACAGCAGGGCAGAGATAGGGGGATAGATAGCACTAGAGATCTTGGCACAGTGGGAGAGAGAGGGGACTTCTAGACGGGGCTGAGAGTCTGTCCCGACAATCCTCAAGGTGACAATGGAAACAGATTGCAAGCAGTGTAGAACCGTCTACCAGAAGTACCTCAATGTTTAAATGACTTCATACAAATGGCTAAAGTCAGCAAATTCACCTTCAAATTCCATATCCTTAGAACTGAGGTATTAGCATTAGGCACTGTCTACTTATCACCATCCATTTGACTCACCTACTAACAATCAATCATGCTTCATACCTAACATTCAAAGTTGCACCTTACCCTACACAGTTAGCACTGCTGCAAGCCTTAATTCAATTTCAAACAGCTTCCACATGCTGCCAGATATTCAAAGACAAGCATATCAGATAAATAGATTTATTGACAATTGCTGACATACTTCCCACTCATGTATAGGACAAAATGATGCATAACCAGAGGTGATGGACTTTCAAGACTGCTCATCCTTACCCCAGGGAGGAGACGATGTTTTCCATCATTGCATTGAACATGACTGAGGATATAGTCAGTGCTGCAGCTGAAACCATTGAAAATTATAACCCTAATCCTCTTTCACATCTTCCATTTGCCCCTCCCCCCACAATCACTTTCTGATGTGTTGTGATGTGTTTATGGGTGGCACAGTGGATAGCACTGCTACCTCAATACCAAGGACCCAGTTTTAATTCTGACCTTGGATGACTGTCTATGTAGAGTTTGCACATTCTCCTCGTGTCTGAGTGGGTTTTCTCCCACAATCCAAAAATTATGCGAGTTGGGTGGACTGGCCATGGTAAATTGCCCTATAGTGTCAGGGGAATAGCCTGGTAAAGCAGAAAGGTTCTGGGTGGGATAATATTTGGTGTAGATCTGATGGGCTGAATGGCCTCCTGCTACAATATACAGTTCTGTGATGGGAATCTGCCAGAAAACAGTAATCGACAGCTGCAGAGAGGATGCAGTGAGGACTTGCACAGTACTGCATGCTAGTGCACGTAGCAGTTACATGGGTGTAGACCTGTGGCTTCCCACACAATACATTCCCTATCTCAGTCAGTAAAAGCTAAAAAAGTGCAAAACTTGTAAACAATCCATTATCCTACAAAGGAAGATGAGACCTGATGTGATTTTTTCCAAGCCACACAGTGTGGAATACATATTGGCAGAACCTCATGTGTGGATCACTCTGATTTCCCATCTTGTCTCAGGAATGGTGAATTCTCAAACAGGAAGGAAAAAAAATAAACAAACAATGAGCGGAGGCAAATATGACAGGCTAATGCATCTTTACAGGAAGCTTCGATGGCTGTTCTGTGCATCACTCAGCTTATTTTCAAATGGGTTTGGTCCAGAAATTTCTTTACAAACAACATTTTTCTTTGTTTATATGTTTTTCCTCTTCCAGATTGTTTGTGTGTTTTGACAACACTAGTAATCAAAGCAGAAAAATAATGGTAATTGAAATAAGGAAAATCCTGGACTGACTGACTTTTCTATAACAGCTGCCATTTGCTTTATATCACAGAAACCCTACCTACAGTGCAGGAGGAGGAGGCCATTCAGCCCATTAAGTCTGCAACGTCAACAGGCCCTATCCCCAAAACCCCACATATTAATGCCGCTGCACCCATGCACCCTGGGACATTAAGGGACGATTTAACATGGCCACTGCATCTAACCTGTACATCTTTGGACTAATGCTATCCATAATATCAGGATATGTTCTATGTCTTAGCTGCATGGATATTTTTCCTATGTTATTGTGTCTTCTATTGATTCTCTGCCTATCTTATTTAGTGTTTATAGTGTTTTCATTTTGCTTTGTTTTTTTTTAATCTTTTTTGCCATGTCTTCTCTTATATTGCATTAATTCACAGGAAAGACAGAGGCTAAGGGGAGACCTAATAGAGGTCTACAAGATTATGACAGCAAACAACAAGGTGGATAGTCAGAGGCTTTTCCAAGGATGGAAGTGTCAATTGTAAGTGAGTACAGATTTAAAGTGAGAGAGAGGGAAAATTTAAAGCAGCTGTGCTGAGGAAGTTTTTCCACACAGAACGTAGTGAGTGCCTGGAACACACTGTCAAAAGATGATGACGGAAGCATGCACATTAGCAATATTTAAAAAGCATCTGGATGGGTACAGGAGTAGGGAAAGAATTGAGGGATACAGACCTAGTGAGGTTTTGTCTTAGTTTAGTTAGGACATCATAATTTGCATAGGCTGAGAGCCCAGGGGCTATTCCCATACTGTATTCTTCTTTGTTCTCTCTCATTTTTTGAGAGGGTGTATGTGATATTACCCATGATAATCCCAACTGTTCCACCAGTGATTGGGCCTTTGCATTGGTTATGCAAAAGATTTTGAGGTATATTTTTATTTGAAGATTATCCATAGAGCTAAATGCTATGGTATAAATCTTGGCTTCTCATGCCAAATGTTTTTGTATGTAACGAGGTCAGTTGAATTTAATGTATTGCTGATGCCAGATTTAAGTTGCCTTGCAGGTTGGTTGTGATTTGAAGGCATTTTCTCCATGAAAATCAAACCATTACTCTTCACTTACAATTTCCTTTATCCCTTGTTGGTGTCAAGTTGATGGGAGTAAAGTCGCCTGCTCATTTTGTGGCCCTCACTAATTATAGAAAACAAAAAGCAAGAGCAGGAGTAGGCCATAGAGCCATTTGAGCTTGCTCTGTCACTCATTTTGATCATGGTTGATTATTAAATGCAATATCCTATCCCACACATTTACCTCACTAATTCCCCTCCACATTTCTGGACACTAAGGAGTAATCTAGCATGGCAAATCCACCTACTCTTCACATTTTGGATTGTGAGAGGAATGATGTGGAGATTTTGGCATTGGACCAGGGTAAATGTAGTAAGAACTCTCTCAACACCAGATTAAAATCCAACAGGTTTATTTGTAGCAGACGCCACCAGCTTTCGGAACTGGCTATTTCTTCATCAGGTGGGTGGGAACTCTGATCATAAACAGGGTGTATAAAGACACAAATTCAATTTACATGAGCAATGATCGGAACACATTAAAGCCATCCCCTCCATAGACAGATGAGAAGGATCACAACTGACACTTCCAGACTCCGAAAAATGCCCTCTTAAGAGCACAATGTGATGTTCGATTCATCGATTGACAGTTCCAATGCAACATAGCCAAAATCCGCACCAACCTCCTCAGAGGACAAACACGAAACGCAGTGAACAGAATACCCTTCATTGTCCAGTGCTTCCCTAGAGTGGGGATGCCACGACATCTTCTCCGGAGCCTTCAATATGTCATTGATGAAGACGAACATCTCACCGGGCCATCCCCACACCCCCACTTATTGCTTTCAAACAACTGCACAGCCTCAAACAGACCATTGTCCACAGCAAACTACCCAGCTTTCAGGAGAACAATGATCACGACATCACACAACCCTGCCACAGCAACCTCTGCAAAAGTGCTGGATCATCAACATCAATGCCATCATCTCACATGACAACACCATTCACCAGGTACACGGTGCATATTCTTGCAACTCAGCCAATGTTGTCTACTTGATTTGCTGCAGGAAAGGATGTCCCAAGGCATTGTACAATGGGAAGACCAATGGGCAGAAGCTACGACAAAAGAAGAAAGAACACCGCTCAACAATCATCAGGCAAGACTGTTCTCTTCCTGTTCACTTCAGCGGTCACAGGCATTAAGCCTCTGATCTTCAGGTAAGCATTCTCCAAGGCAGCCTTCATGACACACAAAAGCGCAGAGTCGCTGAGCAAAGACTGATAGCTAAGTTCAACACATGAGGATGGCCTCAACTGGGATCTTGGGTTCACATCACACTATCTGTAACCGCCACAACTTGCCTGGACTTGCAAAATCTCACTAACTTTCCTGTCCGGAAACAGTACATATCTTTTTAACCCTGTTAAATGCTCTCTCCACTCATTGTCTGTATCTTTAAGACTTGATTAGCTGTTAAAGACTCTCATTCCAATCATTATTCATGAGTTTGTGTCTTTATATGCCTTGTTTGTGATCAGAACTCCCACCCACGTAACAAAGGAACAAACAGTTCTGAAAGCTAGTAGTGTTTGCTACCGAATAAACCTGTTGGACTTTAACCTGGTGTTGTGAGACTTCTTACTGTGAGAGAAAATCACAGCACCTGCAGAAAACCAATGTAGACATGGGGAGAATGTGCAAACTCCATATTAGACACCAGTCACCCAAGACTGGAATTGAATTCAGTTGCCCAGTGCCTGTGGCAGCAGTGCTAACCACTGTGCCAGCTTTGGTGGTCAATGATTCACTGAGCAATTTAAGTATGGGTGCCAGACTATGTTAAGCATCCTCCAGCTTCTATTTTGATTTAGAGTATTACCTTCCTGGAAATTAAGCAGGTGGCCACAAATTGAGCAAACAAGAGTTTGTAGTGGCTACGGGCTGGAGAAGTAGTGGAAAAATGTGATGGCAGGCAGATAAAAAAAAAGGAGCAAACTTCAAGGTGAGATGGTAGGCGAAAAATGCAAGTGGCAGACAGGAGAATCAGGTCACTGCAAATGAGACATGTAGGGGCCAACTAAAAGAGAAAGATGAAAAGAGACCAAGACAAGGTGTACTGAAAAGATTGGTTATTAGTGGTGGAAGAGCAGCAACATCTTACTTGAGACTCAGCATTTTTGCAACTGGCATATTACAAGGGAGAATTACAGGCAAGTGCTCAGATTAGTCGAGGGAATCTAATTAGAGTGTCATTCACTGGCATTATAGAGAATATATGCAGGTAATGAGCAACAACTACTGTGGGCATCTTGCTATGTAACTGTCAGGAGGAATGCCTATACAGAACTTTTTCAATGTCATGTGAAACCCACATTTCTATTTCAATAACTGGTGGATTGCTAGAGATACAGGGTGATTTTACAGCCTTGCTTGTCCTAAAACTATAAAATCCCACCCGAGGTCAATGGACCTTCCCAGTGTCCATCCTGCATACTCTCTGATTCCCATGGCAGCCGGAGTGGTAAAATTCCGGTGACAATATTTAAACTTTGCATAAAATTTGGGGAAATGAAAGCAATTCTTAGCAAGTGCAAGGCTGTGCCACGAATAATAAATCGCAACATTTTGCTAGTAAAGTGATACTGATTGCCCTTTTCAGCATGGCTGGTTACCAAGCTGGCCCTTCACACTGCAAAGAATGCACCTGTGATCTTCCCATAGAATCTCTACAGTGTAGGCCCATTAAGTCTGCATCAACCTCTGAAAGAGCACTCTACCCCTACCCTACCCTATCCCCATGCAGTCCAAAGATGTGCAGGTTAGGTTGATTGGCTATGCTAAAAAGATTGCTCCTTAGTGTCCTGAGATGCATAGGTTAGAGGGATTAATGGGTAAAATATAAGTAGAGATATGGGGGCAGGGCCTAGGTGGGATTGTGGTTGATACAGATTTGATGGACCGAATGACCTTTCTGTACAATAGGGTTTCTATGATAACACCACACATTGATCATAGCCAATCCACCAAATTTGTACATATTTGGATTGTGGGAGGAAACCCAGAGCATTTGGAGGAAGCCTAGATAGACATAGGGAGAATGTTCAGATTCTGCACTGGCAGTCACCCAAGGCGCATATCAAACCTGGGTCCCAGGTGCTGTGAAGCAACAGTACTAACCGCTACGCCATCTTTGTCCAAAATTCAAGAAACATGCAAATAGTTCTAAAATTTAGGAGTCTATCAAATCTGATTCCTATTATTTTAAATAAAGAAAATTGGATAGCACAACAGGCTTTCTCCAAGTTCACAAAGATGAGTAGATTTTGCATATTTATGAGTTTATATTTCTGTTATCTCAAGATAAAAATGAGAAGTTTAATTTTAATCAACAAGTTCTGTGTATAAAGTATTTAGAAACCTGCTGTCCATTTTCTGAATCAACAGAATGTCATTTTTGGTTATGAGCAATTTGTAGACTTTTCGTTATGAAACTGAGAATAAAATGGTGACATCCCATAACCTCTGGGTTCCCCAGTATCATACCTGGAGGGATCCTGAAGAGATGGGCTGAAGAATCCCTCTTGGAATTTCCCCAGGTAAAGATTTGCATCACAAGTATTCAGAAGCACTAACTGCCCCAGGAGATTACCCGACAAAGCAATTTAAATCAATCACCGGATCATTTTGCTACTCTTGTGCTAATAATTATTTTGAAAAAGTTAGAAGTAAAACTAATTTTAACCTCAGTGTTACTATTTTAAACACCTCACTCTTCCAACCCCACAGGGAATTCGCCCACCTCCACACAATCTGCCCCGCCCTGCTCCACAGGATTCCCTATCTCTGAATGGCCAACTGCCTGGGATTCTCCACCCCATTCCTAGAACCATTTGTTTCCCAACCCGACCAAATTCTTCTGATCTGATATCTATTCGACCTGACTTCTCCGACCCACCTATTGTCTGACTCCCCCTGCCCATTGATGTATGGCAACCCAGCCTCACCCCATGTCAGAACACCCTCAGCCATGCTATGTGCAATATCCATACCTTGATGTCCGACTCCCAAATCCAACTCCCCATCCCCCTCTGATGTCTGATCCCCAACCCCCTGCAACATTTGACTCCCATCTTCTGATATCTGACCCCTCCCCCAACTCCCTCCAACATCCGGCTTCCCAATCACTTCTGATGTGTGACTCCTTTACTCCCCTCCAATGTCCAACTTCCCCAACCCCCTGATGTCTGCCTTCCCACCGTGCCCACCCCCACCCCCCCACTTTCTTTTGATGTCCAACTTCACTGATTCTAACCCCCACCGACATCTGAGCCCCTTCAATGTCCAACCCAACCCTGTCCAAAACCCCACCCTGTGCATCCCCCTGACCCCCGGCGACATCTCAAACACTAACCTTTGACATTTACCTCCTCCCTAGTCTATCATTTTCACTGGGACTAAACTGACCTAAGCTACAGCTGCTAGTCCTGTTAGAAAAGGTGTGTCCTCCTTCACTGATTTGTTTTAGACTTTGGAAAGGGTTTGCAGTGATTCTTGAGCTGCGTGATCTTGCCCAGCCTAAGTCAGGAAAGAGGGGCAAAAGAGACACGGTATAATTTTCATGGGGGTAAATGGGTTTGGTGTGGCACTGATTGCCACTCCAAAGTATTAATAGCGAAACTTGTAGAGCTTATATTAATTTCAGTAAAACAGTTGTGTGATTAGTGTTTACATTTTCCTAGAAACTACATACTTTAGCTGTGCGTGGGAAATTCTTCAAGCTCATTCGCAGAAAATAAATTCTGTGCTGACTTTCCAGCAGACAAATCTTACAAGAAGCTGTATTTGACACTTAATAGCTAATTAACAAGCATCTATGGGCCTTGAGTCAACTAATTATAGTATTTGAGAACTATTCGTGGAACATTATCATCAATCAAGAATAAATGCCACAAAAGACAACTTAAAAATATGTTTTAAAGACAAAAATGCAGAAGCCACCATCTGAAAATTTATACAATTGTATTCATGATCTCTGCTGTCTACGAGTGCACACTTACTGTTGTTATAAATACACTTGAGGATTGCTCATAAGTTGTAGGGTAAGGAGAGGGGCATTTTACCGTTTAATGACCAATGGATTATTGGACTGTTGAGGTTTAGCTGCAACTTATCCAGAATGCATAAAGCCACAAGTTTCGGCTGGTACACGGAAACATATTTTATTGTCAATATTCAACAAAGAATATTACAGCATAGGAACAGGTCCTACCTACCTCCAAGCCTGTGCCAATCATAATGCCCTAACTAAACTGGAAAAAACCTTCTACCCTTATTCAGTCCATATCCCTCTATCATTTCATATTCATGAACCCATCCAGACACCTCTTAAATGTTGCTGATATGCCTATTTCCACCACCTCCTCTGGCAACATATTCTAGGCATCCACCACTTGGTGTGAAAAACTTCTCCCTGCACATCTCCTTTAAACTTCCCCCTCTCATCTTGAACACGTGTCCCATTGTAATTGACATTTCCACCCTTGGAAAAAAGCCTCTATCCATCCTATCTATATCTCTCATAATTTTGTAGCCCTCTATCAGATCTCCCCCCAGCTTTCATCTTTCCAATGAAAAGGAAATCCTAGTTTATTCAACATTTCCTCATAGTCAATACCTCAAGACTAGGCAATATCCTGGTGAACTTTCTTTGCATTTTCCAAATCTGCCATACTCTTCTGGTAGCTTGTTGACCAAAATTCAACCAATACTCCAAATGTGGCCTAACCAAGGTTTTATATAGCTGCAACATGATTTCCCAATTCTTGTTCTCAATGCCCCAGACAATGAAGGCAAGTACGCCATATGCTTTCTTAATCACCTTTGCCGTCTGTGTTGTCACTTTTAGGGAATTATAGACCTGCACGCTCAGATCCCTCTATTTGTTAACGTTCCAAAGGTTCTGTCATTCACAATATAATTCACACATGAATTTGATCCTCCAAAGTGCATCACCTTGCATTTGTCCAGATTAAACTCCATCTGCCATTTCTGTGCCCAAGTCTCCAATCTATTTATATCCTGTTACATCCCCTGATAATCCATGGTACTAAGAGTAACTCCACCAATCTTCATATCATTCACAAACTTACTAATCAGGCCACCCATATTTTCTTCCAGATCATTTACATATTTTACAAAACAACAGCAGTCACAGCACTGACCCCTGCGGAACACCACCAGCTGTAGATCTCCATTCTAAAAGTACCCTTGCACTGCTACGCTCTGTCTTCTATAACCAAGATGTGGAGATGCCAGCATTGGGGTAAGCACTGAAAGAAGTCTCACAATACCAAGTTAAAGTCCAAAAGTTTATTTGACAGCACAAGTCACAAGCTTTCAGAACACTGCTCCTTCATCATCAGGTGAGTGGAAGTTCTATTCACAAATAGGATATATAAAGACACAAACTCAATTTACAAAATATTGGTTGGAATACAAGTCTTTACAGGTAATCAAGTCTCGGAAGTATAGACAATGAGAGTGGAGAGAGGGTTAAGTACAGGTTCTGTGGAAGCATTCTCCAAGGCAGCCTTCATGACACTGCATAGTTACTGAGCAGAGATGATAGCCAAGTTCCGCACACATAAGGACAGCCTCAACGAGGATCTTGGGTTCATGTCATACTAATGTAGACCCCAAGACTTGCCTGGGCTTGCAAAATCTCACTAACTGTCCTGGCTGGAGACAGTACACATCTCTTTAACCCGTGCTTAACCCTGTCTCCACTCACATTGTCTGTACTTTAGGACTTGATTACTTGTAAAGGCTCACATTCCAACTATTATTTTGTAAATTGAGTTTGTGTCTTTATGCGCCCTGTTTGTGAATGCAATTCCCACTCACCTGAAGAAGGAGCAGCATTCTGAATGTTTGTGGCTTATGCTATCAAATAAATCTGTTGGACTTTGTCCTGGCATTGCAAGACTCCTTACTGTTCTATAACCAAGCCAGTTCTGTATCCATCTAGCCAGGAAGCTAGAGCTTAGGGAGGTCTTGGGGACTGAGATGGTGGCAGGTGGTCATTGATTCCATGCCAGGCCACTCGGCCTCTGCAAAGCTCTGAGCCATTCATGGCTGGTTGAAGCCAATAAGTCAGAATTCAAAGAAACCCAGGAGAATCAGTGAATGGAATCAGCTGCCGTCGGTGGTGGTCGAGGCGAACTCACTGGGGTCTTTTAAAAGACTTCTGGATGAGTATATGGGATCCAATGGGATTGGGGGTTATAGATAGGTCTATGGCTGGGTAGGTTTTGATGTGTTCGGCACAACTTGTGGGCCGAAGGGCCTGTTTGTGCTGTAGTGTTCTATGTTCTAGAAATGCCAGCTTAGCAATGCCAATAGCTATAAATGAGTACATAATTAGAGATGGAAGTAAAATTCTGTGAATCCTACAAAATTGCACTCTTAGAACAACTCACTGGCTCCACAAATATATCCTGTCCTCACTGATTGATGTGCTGCGTTCCTCTATGCAATAGATAATGCTGAAGCATTCATTACAATCTTCAGCCAGAAGTGCTGAGTGGATGATCCATGTTGGCCTCCTCTAGTGCTTCTCAGAAGCCAGTCTTCAGCCAATTTGATTCACTCCACACGACGTCAAGAAATGGCTGGAGACACTGGATGCTGCAAAGACAATGGGCCCTAATAACATTCCAGCAATAGTCCTAAAGACTTGTGCTCCAGAACTTGCTTCTTCCTTAGCCAAGCTCTTCCAGCACAGCAACAACATAGGCATTGACCCAACAATGTGGAAAATTGCCCAGGTATGTGCTGTGCACGAAAAGCAGGACAAATCCAACCTGGTCAATTAGCACCCAATCAATTCTAGATCATCAGTAAAGTAATGGAAGAGGTATTTAACAATGCTATCAAGCAGCACCTGCTCAGTGGCATCCAGTTTGGTTTCACCAGAGTCACTCAACTCCTGACCTCATTATAACTTTGGTTCAGACATGGATGAAAGAGCTGAATTTCAGGTGGTGAGATGAGAGTGACTGCCCTTGACATCAAAGCCACATTCAATCAAATGTGGCATCAAGGAACTCCAGCAAAACCGGTACCAACGAGTATCAGGGGCAAAGTTTCTGCTAGTTGGAATCATATCTGGTACGTAGGAAGATAATTGTGGTTGCAGAGGATCAGTCATGTCAGCTCAGGGCATCTCTGCAGAAGTCCCTTAGGGTAGGGCCCTAGACCCAACCACCTTTAGCTGCTTCGTCAATGACCTTCCTTCCATCATAAGGTCAAAAGTGGAGATGTTTGCCGATGATTGTACAATGTTCAACACCATTCAGAACTCCTCAGATACTGAAGCAGTTCATGTTCAAATACAACAAGATCTGGACAATATCCAGGCTTGGGTTGACAAGGGGCAAGTAATACTCGTGCCAAAATGCCAGGGAATGACCATCACCAATAAAAAGACACTCTACCCATCACTCCTCAAATGATAAATCTACGATGTTATCATCACTGAATCCCCCACTGTCAACATCCTTGGGGTTACAATTGATCAAAAACTCAACTGGTATTTAGTATTAGTCAATATTGGATACAAACAATGGAAGGTGCAGGAAAGGCAGGTTTTGGATGCCAGGCAGGGAGGCAAAAGGAGGCAAAAAGGTTTGCAATGTGTACAGGACACCCCTACCACCACCCCACCCCCCCCAAAAGTGAATCCCTTTCATTCTCGCTCCTATTCTCTCCCACCTGCCCACACCAGTCATATTTTGGAATGAGCAGCTTAATATCCGGGAGAGCTTGTTAACAATCTCAATTGCTCCTTATTTACTTTCAAAAATGGCGGGTATCTCCCAATTTTGACGTATGTCTGCCCACCATATTATGGAAAGCCAACATGTTGATGTCAGCTTCAAGGTCATTAAGCAGCCAGATTTTATCAATGCATGGAATGACTAGCAGACTTGATTCACGAAGCCAAAATCCCAGCCATGGCATGACAAGGCTTGCTTTAATCTTTGAAATCACTTCAAGAGCAGCACATATACATTTTTAAAAAGGTTAAAAACTGTTTTTAACATGTACCAATAAATAATGACCTTTGTAGCTTGAACCACAGAAGATCCTGTTTACACAGTTTATGTCAGATGTCATCAGATGATGAGATAGACATCAACACTCTTGGCAAAGCAGGAATTGTTAAAATTAGATAAGTGTTCACACTGAGAGATTATTGACAGTGATTATCTGATGATGATCACAGAAATATGCTGATTCAGCGTGAAACATGTTATTAAAGACATGGAGCCCAACTCTGCTGTCACAGCATGTCTAAGAGAATCAAGGAATACAAGTTAAGGGTGGACAAGTATTCTTGGAGGTGAAGATCAACCTTTATCTTATTGAATTGCAGAACTACCTTGAAGGGCTGCAGGGCCTAGTTCAGCTCTTATTTCTTGCATTCTTTTCAAACATAGAGGTTGCCAAACTGCTGTACGCACAATCCTGGGGTAGGCAAGGCACCTTTGGGGTATAGATATGAAACCAGTCAAATTTTATTTCATAATTGTTTACTATATTTATTTATTGCATTTTAATAAAAGGCTACCCAGGCAAAGCTTTAAAACTCTGGGAAATTGTTACATAAAGTAGATAATTTACGTCAAGACATACCAACGAGAACACTGATACATGGAGACAATGACAGTGTCCTCACCTCCAATCATTGTGCACACTCCAGCACGGTTGCAGTTGCCCAGCAACTGTCCAGTCTAACGGAGCTCAGAAATAAATTGGGTTTTTTTTCCCTCTATTGCATATGTCACTGTATAACTATATCTTCTAAGATGCAACGGTGACAAATGGGCAGATAGCTAATGACAGGTAATCAAAGTATCCTCAGCACCTACATGTAGCAAACAACTTATGACTGGAAATAACAGCTGAACATTTTGTGACCATGCTTGAACAACCTTTGCCATTACAAAAATGAAAGTCCAATTAAGGCAGTCTTTACACAGCTATTTTTTTGGCCAGGTGTCCCTAGAGAGTGAGCTTGCGGTGTCTATGGGTGCAGTTGACACCTTCCCCATGCATTGGGCATCGCAGGGGCTGGGATGCATTATTGACCCTAATAATCACGTTAATTTGATGTTTTCAAGTTTCCTTTGTACTTTGATTTTGTTCAGGCTGTTCCCCTTCCTTTTGGAGAGCTGCCCCTTTTAATTTGTCCTGATTTAACTTGAGTTTGTTTATTTGGTTTGACCTTAAGAGGCCAACATCTATGAGTAAAACACTTTCACAGAGTTTGCTGACTAGAGAAACCCGTTTTTCTACCAAACGGTCGGCTTCCAGCCAGAAGGAAGGGGGGAGGAGGAAAGCCATTGCCTGTCTGCCGCCCTGCTACCAGAAGTTGCTCTCTCCCTCATGGGAGACAGGGAGTGACACAGAGGATTTTATCCTTTTGTTTCTCCATCCACAGGAGGGAGGACAGTACTACTTTACAACCAATTCCACAGGTATGAGTCCTTGGGGTGGTGCCCTTATCATCAAAGGTCAGTACTTTATGCATATTATGCACACTTCAAACAATGCCTGGGCTACAAAAAGTTAAAAATATTAAACCTGTATGAGAAGGAGAGATGCTGAAGACTTAGATTGGGAAGGAGACATGAGTCAATAAAGTTTGAAAATCTCAGTTCTAACAGCAGCTGCAGTGAGCTCGATGTGTCCTTGCATTGCATGTTTTTTTTCAGTATTCTACGTGGCAAGTTGCTGAAAGTGAAACTGATTCTGCATTTCCTTTGCTATGACATTAAGTCTTCAGCTAAAGTTATATTTGAGTTCTGTGAAAATCGCAATTGTAAGTGAAACAACTTTAAATGAATCACGCTGTTCCCTTAGGAATCAATGTTAAAGCTAGGTTTCTTGTCCAGAAAAAAAAATGTATATGTTAAAATTCTTTGCTGTACACGTATAGCACTGTGTATTCCTAGCTGAAATAATTTGAAAATTTAAAAATCACTGACTATAAATAGAAATATTGCACAAATTCAAATTAAAAGTAATACCAAATCACCCAAAAATAAACCCTGATACTAGTTTGTGATCTTCCAAATATACCGAATAACATAGCTGGAGTTTTACCCACAGCATACTGGAAAGTCAGTTCGATATTTTGCTCGTTTTCCTTTCCCAATCACTTTTGCACTCTCTTTTCCCATTTTGCTTCACTCCATGGTGTTCCCGGGAGTGGGCCATGGATTTAGCCGGTAGCATGAGGTTTAAAAAAATTGATCTGAGGTTGGGGTGGTAACCACTATTTAAACTGGTGGAGAGGGCTCAGATTGAACCAGATGTGGAGGAGAAAGTTGTCAATTAAGTCTGCATGGATTGAACCAGGAATGAGAGTAGAAGAGGCCACGGATTGTGCCAGGGATGGAGGGAGGAAACGCAGATTGTGCCAGATGCAAGTGTCTGTTTGCTAACATTTGATCACCAAGTTGGCAGCTTACCCATCCCAGCCTTGGCATCTGAATGATACTGACTGTTCCATCTGGGTCAGGCTCCCTGCCCTGCGAGTCTGCTTCCAGGTCTAGAGCATCATTCTTTTTTCCACAGCCTGGGCTTCTTTTTTCATCAGCACAAAAGATCACAACTTGAAATGTTCCCTATCCACAGATGCTGTCAGACCTGCTAAAAATATTTTCATTACCTGCCATAAGTTGGAGAAAAATCACCAGGAAATGAAAATTCCAAATCCCTACCCCAAAATCAATCAGGAATATTCCCACTCTAACTTTTTATATCCCAGAGACTACAAAGAATTTATATAATCTCCTTTTGATGCCCTGATTAGTGATTTTTGAGCTAGTCTCTTTTCAAAGCATGTACCCAGAACTGCACACAGCGCTCCAGATGTGGTTTACACTTGCGTAATGACGTATGCTTACAGACTTCTTCAGAAACAAAAGGATATTTATTACTAAGAAAAATCTGTGCACAGACCAACAACTCCCCTGTTACCCTGGAGCTGTCCGCCAGCTGACCCAGTCCATACATGTTTTCAACATGTCTTCTCAAACTGCCTTCTGCCGAAGAGAAAACTTCATCCCTTGGAGTAATGGAGGATCCCATCATACTGTAGGGGATATATGTCCCCTGCATATATAAAAATGACAAAGCATACTTTACATACAAAAGGAAAGAAGAGAATGCAAAATGTAGTGTTGCAGTCATACTTAATGCTAGGTCCAAAAGTCTGATGGCAACAGGAAGAAACACTTCTTGAGTCAGTTGGTACATGTCCTCAGATTTTTGTATCTTTTTTCCCGATGGAAAAAACAGAAATAGAAACAGAGCAGTACAGCACAGTCCAGGCCCTTCAGCCCTCAATGTCGTGCCAAGCTATGTCCAAACCCAAGATTGAGCTACCCTACTTCCACTCTCTATCATTCTGGTGTGCTCCGTGTGCCTATCCAATAACTACTTGCAAGTAAGAAAGTGGAAGAGAGAATGTCCAGGGTAAATGGGGTCCTTGATTATGCTGGCTGCTTTTCTGAGACAACAGGAAGTGTAGACTGAGTCAATGGATGGGAGACTGGTTTGCGTGATGAACTGGGATTAGTTCATAAGCCTTTGTGGTCTCTTCCCGCCTTGGACAGAAGAAGAAACATACAAAGCTGTGATATAACCAGAAAGAATGCTTTCTGTGGTTCATCTGTTGATGAGTCGTAGCAGACATGCCAAATTTCCTTAGCCTCCTGAGAAAATTTATATTCCCATCTACACCAGTAGCATGTCAGCAGTCTTTGTGTCATCAGAAAACATATGAGTGAGTATGTGTGTGCATGCGTGTGTGCTTTGACTCATCACTAAGTCTAGTGTTCAAGATAAATAGCATTTATTTCCATATAAGATAGTTATTTAAAAGTATGCCTCTCAAGCGGGCATTGTCAATAAAGCCACAGATCTGTCACAAAATGATTTGAAATTCTGCATCTTGGGGCAATGGAAAAAATAGTTACTAACTATATAATAATTGTTTTAAATTGGACAAGAAATATTCATTTACTAAATATATATTTATTACATAATACTTTCACATTTAGAAATACAATCATTTTTATCACTTCAACTCAATATTTTCAGATGTATAAATTTCAAATTAATTAATGTTTAGTAAGTGAAAAAAGTTAGTATATTGGGCATGATCTTACTGTCTGTTCACACCACAGTCCCATTGCAATGATGACAGAGAATTTGGTGACAAGCCAAGTCTCCGTTCACTGTAGCGGGATGGGAAAATCTCGCATGGGCAGTCGGAAAATTCTGGCCATGAAGAGTTTTCATTTTATTCAAGTTGTAGGCCCACTTTTGCAGATGTTAGATATATCGTACATGAAGTTCGATGCAAGAACAATTTTTTTTTAATCTTTACGCCAGAAGGGTTTGCTGAAATATACAGCAGAACAGAATCAATAAATGGAACAATACAACTAATAGACATTTCTCAAATATCCAATGTGAGAGATAAGCTGGATTCGGCCCGACGCGTTAATGCGCACTTGGGCTCAAGGGCTAAGCTTTAGAAACTGAATGGATGAGAGCTCTGTTGAGAAGACAGAACAAGAGATAAAGGAAAGAGGATAAGGCTTGTGCATTTTACAATCATTCTTCTCTCCAAAAGGCTTTACCAAAAACTGTAGACAAACCCTCTTGAGCAGCGTGGTACCACAGTGGTTAGCACTGCTGCTTCACAGCGCCAGGGATCTGGGTTTGGTTCCCGGCTTGGGTCACTCTCTGGAATTTATATATTCTCCTCACGTCTGCATGATTTCCTCCCACAGTCCAAAGCGCGCGAGTTAGATTGATTGGCCATGAGAAACACTCAAGAAGTGTTTTTTCCTGTTAACATCAGACTTTTGAATGGACCTGGCATTAAGTATGACTGTAACACTACATTTTGCATTAGTGTTCTGAGATGCATAGGTTAGAGGGATTAGTGGGTAAATACGTCATGATATGCATGTAGGGCCTGGGTGATATTGTAGTCAGTACAGACTTGATGGACCAAATGGCCTCTTCCTGCACTGTTAGGTTTCTATGATTCCTCCAACATATGTGATCAGAACTATTAAAAGATTATTCCATTTAATTAGGCACCTCCTAACATTAGATTTTCAATCATCATAATTACTATCCGAAGAGAAACCACTTACTGGTAGGCTTGGATTCCTTTGAAGAGGCAGGGAAGCAAACTAATTATCGCTTTGAAAAGCTTCTGTTTGTTTCTACAATGGTGTTCCACTTTGACTAAGTCTCAGGAGATTTTGATTCCCATTGGGTGACAATATTTCAGATACTTTCATTACATTTTGTAGCCATTTTAAATCATATCAGTATGGCACACCTTACAGCATCCGAGAGCATTTGTCATTATATAAAACAAAGCCATACAACAGAAAAGCCTTCCTAATATTCCATTATGAATTCCTCAGTTATTGCAGTTCAGGAATAGCTTACACACACCAGCAATTGATTTAATTCCATTTTAAAACTTTCAAGTACCAAATCTTGAATTGTAGGAACGTAGAAGGTTACATAATATTACACAAAACATAGAGCATTAAAAACAGGCACAGGGATTGTGATAGAGGATTAACCCAGTGCCTATCGTTTCCAATGTAGGCCATATGCCAATGCTGTGCTGTCTGCTAATTGATATGATTGCAGCCTGTAGCCAACACTAAGGGCCCAATTTTACCATCAAGTAGTGCCCATTTTCAGGCACACAAACTTGGCAAAGTCGGGTATAAGGTGAGTAGTGTGATCCATACCCACCTCTGTGCCAGTTCCCCCTTTAGCAAGATTGAAAAATGGCCACGATTGTGACTGTGCCCAAAATGGACATGACAGCTATTTAAATGCATTTGCATGTATTTTAATTGACTTAATGGGTTGCACGCCCAACTTTTACTGGATTTGCTCATCCAGGTTTGGCGCGAAACAGACATGCGGTGCACAAATCTGATTTGGGCACTGCGGTTAGTGAGGAGTTAAGTACTGAGCATCTGACAGCTCTTTGCTTAAGATCAGTGGGATGGGGAAGGTGGCGCTCCACTGCCATTCTGCCCGAGATCAGTGAGAGGGAAGAAGGAGATCCGCTGCCACTCTGCCCATGATCAATGAGAGGAAAGGGGGCAGGATCTGCTGCCACTCTGCTTGAGATCAGTGTTGGGAGGAGTCCACTGTCACTCTGCCTGAGATTGGTGTGGGGGCGGTTTGCTGCCATTCTGCCTGAGATCAAGTAGGGGGAGGAGACTGCGATTGGTCTGGATAGCAGAGGGGGTGGGGGGTCCAAGGGGGTCAGTAATTTTGTGGGGTGCAGCAATGTCTGTGGGGGCCAATGAGGGGTATTATCCAGCTTGAGGGGGATGTCGCATGCTGTGCATGCACAGTTGGAGGCGTTTGTCGAAGCTGCAGGATTTTGAGTTAAGCTGTGTCCACAGGCATCTACAGCACGATTCAGAATCGCTGATATTTTTGCAGGCAGTGCATATGGTGGCCCCGAGAATGGGTCTAAAACATCCCAGTTTCAAGTACACCCAGCACTTAGAACCCTATTCTACCATCTTGATTGTAAATGTGCTGCTGAGTAGCCACATGCCTCAGCACAGAATGCAAAATTGAGAGACGCTAACACGAGTCAAGGCCAGGTTATATAGTAGGTGCATAATGGTAAAAAGAAATGCAATGTGGCTCTAGCAGATTCTGCAAATCATTGTGGAACTATTTTGATGCAAAAGCACATAATAATGATAAAACAAAGAGAAGAGGGCTCCAAGATTTTTTGCACTGAGTGACACAGTGATTAACACCATTGCCTCACTGCACCACGGACTCAGCTTTGATTCTAGCCCTGGGTGACTGCCAGAGTGGAATTTGCACGTTCACCTCATATCCATGTGGATTTCCTTCAGGTGCTCTGGTTTCCTCCCACAGTCCAAAGATGTGGAGATTAAGTGGATTGGCCAAGGTAAATTGCCCCTTAGTGTCCCAAAATGTATAGATTAGGGATAAATATGTTGCGCCATGAGAATATGGCCCAGGTAAGCTTCTCTGTTGGAGAGTTAGTGCAACTCAATGGGCCAAATGGCTACCTTCTGTGCTGTAGGGATTCTATGTTTCTATGACTGACAGTTTTGAGAGGTGAAAAAGAGGAGAAATATGTCCGATGCACAGAGTGGCGTGGCTGGGTGCAGGAGATCCACCAGACCTACTTTCAGAAGGCAATGAAATTATTTAGCTGTGGCAGTCAATGCCAGAAGAGGAAGTCCCCTGGATACAACGTTCAATTAGCTTGCAGGAGTGCTCAAGGCCAATGAATGAATCTTCCAATGCCTCGTCCCACAAATTACACCACGCCTTAGAAATCAATCAATGCACAACACCCCAATTACACAACTACCAATAATGTCTTACCAATCACAGTTTAGAGCTAACATTCAAAGTCTTCAGTTCCCCCCACTGTGAAAAGCCTCACTATCTGCATCTTACAGCTTGTACAAATTCCAGCTATTTAACTGCTATAAATATACCACCCAAGTGAATTGTACCACACTCATTGAAAACATTCACCCCTCTCTTGCAGGGCATAGTGGTGCACAACTGGAGATAGCAGAATGTAACCGATGGAGACAGACATGGCCGCATGTTCGTAACCTCATGGAGGAGGTACATAATTATTGGAGCTGCCATTGCTCAGACTGTAGGAAACATGGAGCTAGAATTATAAAAACATGATGCTATCCTCATCTTTGTCCCACTTTTCTAATCTCAATCTCTTTTGATTAGAAGGAACACAGGAACAAGATTAGGTCATTTAGCCCCTTGAACCTGTTTTGCTATTCAGTGAGATCAAGGCTAATCTGACACCTAACTTCACATAACCATTTTTTGCCTTGTAATCCTGAGGCTGCAATCACTAAATTTTTGCAATTTAATATTTTTGCATTTTATTTCTGCTTTGCTCTTGATTTTAAGAGGACCCCATGTTAAGCCTGTATTGAATTTTTAAAAATTACTTTGAAACTATGTGTGATCGTGCTTTCATTGATCAATAGTATTCAGTACTGATATCGTTAACTGTGAACTTGTTTCTCTTCCCCCAAGGACTCCTTGGCTTGTTTCATATTGGTTAATGCAGGCCATATTTGTATCTATTGTCCTGAATTTTCAGGATAAAAGGCATCATTACTGATTCTGACAGGCCCACTGTGTCATTCTACCCTCACTTGATCAACAGCTCTCCAGCCCCTCCAGACATAGCGCCGTGATAGCTGGAAGAGGTATTGCAATGCCAAGCCTGAACCTAGGACGGGGAGAACACACAAACTCCCACAGTCACAGTCCCAAATCCATGTATCTGCACAGCACAGCGATAGTCACTGAGCTGTCGTGTTGCCATCAAATGGTCCAGGTCAAGCGTACACTAACGACGTGAAGCACTACGATACTCAAAAAATCCAAGAGCAGCCCTTGTTAGGCAACAAGGCAGACCAAAGCACCTGTAGGATAAAAACAAGTACATCAACATCATTGTCTATTTACACACTTCCCAGGGATTCCTAAGGCTCATGATCCCTATTTTAAATCAGTTTTCTATACTCCTCCACTCCCATTCTGTTTAAATTGAGCCAGGAATTCAAAGACCTGAATGAGACGGTGGAGAACTGAGGAGTATGTGATCCCTGAAAGAAGAATGGGTTCAACTCACTGAGAAGTCAGACAATCTAGTCTTTGAGGCAGAACACTGGCTGAAGAAATTCATACATAAAACAATCCAGTGTTCGCACTGTTAAAGAAATACATGAGATTAGGGAGCCAACTAATTGCAATAGAAGTGTAGTGATCAGGAGCAAGAATTCAATGAGTATAAAACTAAACTGAATGATAAAAGCTAAGGGAGTAAAAAAAATAAGTTAAATTGGTACAGAAATGAAAGGAATTGACATAAATCTCTCGAAAAGAAAGAGGCTAAATCTGAAATACAGTGAGGTCTCTGCACTGGGAAGGATGTGGAACTGAAGGAAAATAATTGTCCCTTGACCAAGCCAAAGTCCAGATTTAAAAGCCAATAGTGAAGGTAGCCATTGCTGCAATGAATAAAGGGGAGCTCATGGAAGGACCAGTTGGAGGCCCCAAAGTCTATATAAACAGGGATGCATTATTCACACAATTGATGCATTGTACCAGAAGCATGTTCCAGGAAACAACTAGGGAAATCCTCTCCATTCACATCCACAAATCCCAGTGCCCTGTCTAAAAACATAAGCAGGACTCAGATTAAGAGCAAGCATTTAGCATCCTTGGTTTCATTAGTCAGAACATTGAATGCAGGAGTTGGAATTACTTGAAATTTGGCAAGACATTGTAAGGCCACACAGATTACTGTGTGCAATTCTGGTCATCCTATTATAGAAAAGGATGTTATTAAACTAGAAAGAATGCAGAAAAGATTTACTAGGATGTTGCCAAGAATTGATGGATTGAGTTATAATGAGAGGCTGAATGGACTGGCACTTTTTCCTCTGGAGCAGAGAAGGCTGAGAGGTGATCTTAGAGGTCTATAAAATAACAAGGGACACAGGTCAGCTAGATAGTCAGTCTCTTTTCCCAAAGATAGGGCATAGGTTTAAGGTGAGAGGGGAGAGATACAAAAGTGTCCAGAGGGTGGAGATTGTCTGGAACAAGCTGCCCGAGGTAGTAGTAGCATCGGATACAGTTTTGTCTTTTAAAGAGCATTTAGATAGTTAGATGGATACAATTGGTATAGAGGGATATGGGCCAAAATGTGGGCAATTGGGATTGGCTTAGCGGTTTTTAAAAAAAAAAAAGGCAGCATGGACAAGTTGGGCCATAAGGATCTCTGTTTCCATGTTGTAAACCTCTATGACTCTAGATTCTATGATTCTAATAGAATATCCGTGAGATGATGATCACCCATGACCGGAAATCACTTGGGAAAGGCTACAGCATGTTGAGTGGTGATCTTGGATGAGAAAGGATGTGGAGGATATGTGTCAGCAATATTTGATCTGTGCTGCTAATAATTCTGACCCATAAAAAGGAGAAAGGCACTAATGGAACACTAGGAGAACTGGGGATTCATAACAAAGGATCCAAATTAATTTTATTGGATCTTGTCCCATACCTTATGTTACTCCTTACTCCCTGTTCCCCCTCCACAACAGCATTGATTTGTGGCAACAGTAAGGGACAAGGCTAGTGCACATGCCAGTGGCCCTAAAAGTCCGGTTCTGGCATGAGTTCTATTGCAGAGGACTCAATGCAAACTTTGGAATGGAGAGAATTACAGCACAAGGTGATGGGTATACACAATGAACTAGTTTGTGAATTCACAGGTCTATCAGAAACCCTATATGCAATATCATGCAGCACAGAGGAGTCCAACACCAACTTGTAGAGTGTTTTGCACAGAAATAGGAGGCCATTCTTTCCAGCATGGAAATGGTGCCCAACTTATTAGCCAAGTTATGGGCCTAACCATTATACAATATCTGATAGCTGATGTCTTAGCAAGACAAGAAGCCACACAAGTCAAGGACCCTGGGCATATTCTTCTTCCATTGGGAAAAAGACACAAACTTCTAACATCACCTACTAACTGACTCAAGAACAGCTTCCCTGCTGCCACCAGTCTCTGAATGGACCCACCTCATTAAGCTGATCTTTTTCCACATCCTAGCTATAACTATGACATTACATTCTGTGCCCTCTCCTTTTGGTATGTTTTGTCTGTATAGCACACAAGAAACAATACTTTTCATTGTATACTAAATACACATGACAATAAATCAAATGTCTCAGTGCTGCAACAGAAACTGACTTCAACCATGCAAAGTCATGCAAACTTAGAATGCTATCCTACGAATACAGATTGCTGCTATTCAAGCGCAGATTGGTATCCATAGCTAGGGTAGCAGCAATGTTCAAAGGAACTTATCAGAGTGTCACAGCGGTCCAGTGACCAGTTCAGAAACAGATTACTACGATTGCTCAGACAACACCCTAGCGGAAAGAGTAGTGACAGTAGCTCCACGGAGAAGATATCAGCTGCCCTCCCTCAGAGTAACTGCATTCAACTTCTCAACTGTCGCTTTATCAGTGACCTTGCTATTGCCTGTTAGCTGGCCAACCCGACTCCTGCCACCCACAAGATGTTGCACTGCAATATCAGGTTTTCTACGTGCAAAGCATATTAAAAGTGCTTTGGTTTTATGATGCTTCATACCCAAATTACATCCAAACAAGGTTATTCCCCAAGACCAGCATCTCCACTGAAAGTTATCAGTCTTCTGCCAGCCATGCTGCAACCACTGGGTTAGCATTAAGAATGAAGTTACTGGGAAAATCCCATGGTCACCACACTCCAGCGCTTGTTTGAGTACACAGAGAATTTAAGCACAGCCAAAGCACCTAACCAGCACATCCTTGGAGTGTGGAAGGAAAGCCATGCAGACATGGGGAGAATATGCAAACTCCACACAGACAGAGACCCAAGCCACGAATCAAACCCAAGGTCCCTGGCGCTGTGAGGCAGTAGTGCTTGCCATTGTGCCACACAAGGGTGATTAGTTGATCTTAATGTGCAGGATGATAGGCCTGGATGTGTATTTGGCTTGGAATGTTTATTTTGTGTTGGCTAGTATTCTTATGGGAGTTACAAATACAAATTTTGTGCAGATGTTAGAAAGGTTGTAAATTGCTGCATTAAAGTAATTCAAAGAGATAGTTAACAAAATAAAGCTTCACCAATTCACATGAGTCTCCAGTCAGTCTTAAAAGTAATAAATGTTAAACTGCAGTGGGCTGGTTCTTAATGATGCATTTTCCACAGAACTGTTGCTTGATAACCCAGAATCCCCTCTACACAGGCCGTCAATTTAAAGAATCACAGACAGCCATTAACCACTGCAATTTTTTTTACAAAAGAAACGCTTCTTTTTTTCCCCCCCAAGGTCCAATCGTCATTCGAGCAGTTTCCAGAAATGACTGTACTTTTGAGATTGCTGAACAACAGTTTTATTATAAAAAGATTGCATTCTGTCCCCCAGAGTTTCAGTCTCCAAGCAGATAATCTGGTTTGCAAATTAATATCTCTTGGCAATAGAATATTCATTTAATCCTTCAATCCAGCGGTCACTGAATCCGAAGCTCGGAAGATGATGAGTTAATTAGCAGTGGCCCTGAAACTGAACAGGGCAATCCCAAAGTGTGATTAAAATTATTAAACTGTGCCTGTTGCTTCCAGTGTAGAAAACATGCAAACTTCATGCTGCCTACTAACTTAAATATTTGTGCTCAGCACCAAAGCACACTTTTACATGGCTATATATTTGTACACGGGATTCATAAGCCATGTCATCTAACAATAGCATTTCTACCCAGAAACTACCCATTGGTTTATCATGGTGTCTCAAATCCAGCTGGCAGAAAAATTATTAGGCATTGGCCTGTATTTTATATTTGTTATGATCCACTTAGAGACTAGCAACATTTTGTTTAAAGTAGATAATGTTTGAAATTCCAGTAAGCCAGTGGGAAAATAAAGACATAACGTTCCAAGGTTTTGATTAAATACAATACACTATAATATAAAGCCGGAAAAGTAAAATAATCTGCAATATCTATCTTTCACTCCAATTCAGAATTGGCATGAGGCAAATATAAATTGGCAGGCAGCCAATGGGCAACAGATCACACTGCACATTACATGGCTGATGCGGCCAAACCAGATCCCATGGATTTCTCAGCAACCCATCCATAGTGATCATTGAGTGTTTAAAAAAAAAACTATTGATACTTTGTTCCCTTCATGAGAGATTTCAACTTTCACCTTTTAAGATCTAGTTTTTGAATCCCCTCAAAAGCCACCCCAACTTGGACTGCATCAACAACTGCTCACCTTGCAATAGTTCAATACCTTCTCCTTAGACTGGGCTCCTCATTTTTTTTTTTAAGCAACACAGCACGGGAAACAGGCCCTTCGGCCCAACGAGCCCGCGCCACCGTAATACCAAATCATTATCCTATTTTAATAGTCCTATATAATAATATATATATTAATCCTAATTTGGAAAATTTTCACCATAGGGACAATTTGTTACCCAATCAGCCTAAGAGCGAATTTTTGGGTTGTGGGAGGAAACCGGAGTGCCCGGAGAAAACCCACGCAACCACGGGGAGAACGCGCAAACTCCCGCAGACACCGGCCCAATTCCAAGTGTCTGCACAGCCACATCGATAGTCTCTGAGCTGTCATGGTGCCCTTCAGGTGGTCCACATAAAGCACTCCTATACGACATGAGGTACCAGGCAACCCATGAATCAACATCCAAGAGCTGTACCCGCACCACCTGCCGAATGCGTGCTCAAATTATGGACCGAATTACCTGTGGAAAAAAGCCGTAGTTAAACAGTCCTAATATATCCCTCTATCTGCATACCGCTCATGTGGCTGTCCAAGAGACCCTTAAACAGCCCCAGCGTGCCTGCTCCCACCACCTTACTCGGCAGTGCATTCCACACCCCCACTACCCTTTGTGTGAAAAACTGCCCTCTAATATTCGTCCTATACATAGCCCCCCTCACCCTATGGCCATGACCCCTCGTCCTATCCATTTCTAAAGGTGGAAAAAGTTTACCTCCATTTACTCTATCTATACCCCTTATAATCTTATACACCTCTATGAGATCCCCTCTAAGCCGACGTCTTTCAAGGGAAAACAACCCCAGTCTATCTAATCGTTCCTCATAGGACAGTCCTTCCATACCAGGCAGCATCCTGGTAAACCTCCTCTGCACTCTCTCCAAGGACTCCACATCCTTCCGATAGTACGGAGACCAGAACTGGGCGCAGTATTCCAAGTGAGGCCTAACCAAAGTTGTATACAACTGCAACATGATTCCCAACGTTTCATTGCCACCTCTAATTACTGATATGTTTGCGAATCTTTCTCAGACTGCTAGCTTCACTAAGCTTTGATCCCATATTTGTCCAAATTCTAATCTTATAGCTGCACCAAGCTAATATAAATAGCTCCCAGGGTTTCTTTGAACCCCAACTTCCTCCAGAATGGAACCAATGATTTTCTCAGCTCCCCAGAACCTCTCCTTAGCTTTAACACACTTAACCTGCTCCCAGAGTTTCTCCAAAGCTGGAAAAAAAACATAAGGTTCAAATTCTAATTGACAGTCTCTCTCCCAAAACTCACATTCAATTTAAATGAGAAAACCCTTTTAAAGTTCCACCATCTTCAATGATGACACAGTCTTTTGCAGCTGAGAAGATAAC
The DNA here is from genome assembly GCA_024679065.1 of Sphyrna mokarran. Taxonomy (NCBI): domain Eukaryota; kingdom Metazoa; phylum Chordata; class Chondrichthyes; order Carcharhiniformes; family Carcharhinidae; genus Sphyrna; species Sphyrna mokarran. Next base: position 65,831,553 of record JAGIQG010000011.1, on the reverse strand, counting down.
TTGAAACTAATTAAGCTCTAACTCCCAAAACAAAACATATGTCTGGACTACAGATTTTTTAAATACAGTCATAAGCCATCGTTATGACTACACTAAAAAAGGGGTTTATTTCAATTTTACAGATCATTTACAACAAAAATTATTCTGGGACCACAGCCCTCATAAAAGTCACAAATGATATAATCTGTGACGATTGCTCCAAATATGCCTCAACATACGTGCAACTTTGATACCATCACCACATCCTTCTCCAATCTTTAAGGGAAACTGCCATCACCTGATTGCAGCCATCTTTATTCAGTTGAAGCTAGAGAATTCCCTAGAATAGTTTCTCTTCTTAGCCCCGCCTCAAATTTCCTAAAAATCTATCTTGGCCCTTCCTCTTTCTCATCTACATCACCCATATGTACACAGACGTCACCTAGCTCAATGTCATTTCCATCAGTTCTTGGACACTCTTATTGCTGCTGTGTTGTCAGACTGCTTACCAGACATCCAGTACTGGATGAGACATTTTCCTTTGGAGTGAACATTGAAAAGAGTGAAACCATTGCCCTCAGCACCCTTCCCACAAGATTTCTTTCTACTTTACTTCCTCCATGTTTTATCCTGACCACTGTCTCAGCCTGAGCTAAGCTGGTCACAACCTCAATGTCCTATTTTATCCTGAGATGAACTTTCAACACTATACCCTCTCCATAAAGACTACCCACTTCCACTTTTATGATTGTCTATCTTTACCCTTGCCTTAATCTCCCTGACACCTTCCTCCATGCTTTCATTACTTTTAGACTTTACTATTCCAATGTTTTCCTTGCTGCAATCCCATATCCCACTCTCCATAAATTGGAGTTCATCCAAAACAGTGCTACCATATCATGACCAGCACCAAGTCCCTCCTGTGTTTGCTGACCTACATTGGCATCCTGTGCAGCCATGTCTGAAATATACAATTTTGATCATTGCATTTAAATACCTTCACAGCTTTACAATTTCCCAACTTTGTAATCCAAAAGTACAAAGTTATCATAAGTAAAAAAGAATTGCTACTAAACCTTTTAAGGAAAGAGAGATTTATTTTACTACAAGAGTGATTAGAAAATGGAATTTGCTATCTTAAGTAGTGGCTGAGGTAATGAAAAATATTGGGAATACTTAGTGCTTGTGGAAGCATCAGTGAAGAGAGGTACAGAGTTAACACTTCAGCTCAATGGCCTTTCATCAGAACTGGAAAAAGGATGCTTTATTTGTTGCTCACATGTGATCTCCTGGCCTGTAATTTAATTCATCATGTTGCTCTCATGCTGACATCTCTGTCCTTGGTCTGCTGCACTGTTCCAGTGAAACTCAGTGTAAGCTTGAGGAACAAAACGTAAGCTTTTAGTTAGATACTTTACAGCCTTCTGAACTTACTGAGGTCACCGGTCTCAGGCCATAAACTCTAATCCTTCAATTTTGTTTCTTTTTGTTTACATGTTTCAGTTTGTCTCTTGTTTTTGCTTTTAGACAGCAGCACTTGGGACATATTTTGTTTCTATTCTTGCCCCATCAGCACTTTTTGTTTCTGTAAGACATTTAATCGCTCCTGTCTTCCATTTAATCACAGATCTTTCTTTTGGCCTCAACCCACACTTCTTTCTCAAATCCTGTGATCTCTCTAACCTTTCCCAGTTCTGCTGAAAGGTTAGCGACCTGAAACATTTTCCCTATTTCGCTTTCCACAGATGTCAGCTGACCTGCTGAGTATTACCAATATTTTCTGTTTCTATTTCAGATTTCTAGCATCCACAGTATTCTGCTATTCAATAAGAGGCAAATGGCTTAGTTGCTGTCAAAAGGAAACTAAAGAAATGTGACAAGTAAAAAGGGAAGGGACGGCTATTCGATAGGCTGAGATGGAGTGGATTAAACGCAAAGAGCTTCATATGGAGTACGAATGTCAGCACAGACTAGTTGTTCCATATGCAGGCTTCTGAAGTATATTGTACAGCATACATAATTCTATCTTATTGACCATTCCTCTAACTTGGTGTTTATACATTGCCCAATCCTTCACTCTATCACAGAGAACGTGCCTTCAGCCATCCAGACCCCAAGCTTTGGAATTCCCTCCCTCCTCCCTGTAAATAATTTGAAGATTTTGTCTGAAATGGTTTGAAGCCAACTGCATATTGGTTATCACCATCATTTTATTATTGAGAGTTAATACATTACAATATTGGAGCAGCAGTTTACAAAGAACAATGAATTATATTACCCATTATAGAATTGGACAGGAGTGCCTTTACCCATTTCCTTCTACTCACCTAGATGCTCTGTTTGATGTTCTTCTTGGTCTTGCTATGCTGAGAATAGCCAAAATCTGAGGTTGTACTATAAAAACTAAAATTACACAGAAATCTATTCAAACACAAACCCAGCAAGCCCTGTGGTCAACCACAGGTGTTATAACTCTGAATCTGCTCTTAGCTTTATCTCAAGCTTCTTCTCTGTCTGTTTTCTGCTTGCATGGTTAATGATGCAACTTGGGACCTGAAGCACAAGAAGATTTCTAACTATATAAAATTACATTTCACCATACTTTTTCCTTTCATCTAGCAACGAAAAATAACCAAATAAACACAAACCAATAGACTAGAAACCTTAATTTTAAACTACAATTTAGCAAAACATGATGTTGAAAAAACAGTAAAATATATAGATATCAGGCTATGATTGAATAAATAATTGAATGTCTCAGTGCACCCCCACAGTCATAGGTAAGATTAAAGATAGTTCTGTACAGAACTTGAAGCCTCACATTGTACACTTACTCTCTCTTCAAGCAATAATAATCAGCTCTTGCAATATTGGGGCCACTTATGACCTTGCACCTGCCGGGTGTCAGCAGGCAGTCCAAAACAGTGTAGTTTTTACAGAAGAGTAGCTTTAGAAAAATAATCAAGGTCATTTAACCTTTGCCACGCCTGATTCCTCAAAATACTTACAACTTGTGGGCCGAAGGGCCTGCTTGTGCTGTAGTGTTCTATGTTCTACGTAAGCCGTATTCTTATGAATCTTGCCATCACTGCTTCCTCCTTAAAAAAAAAAATCTGCCTTAAAAACTTTGTGCTTTCACCAAGCACCCCTCCAGTTACTCCCATCACCCTTGTGTCAGCTTCACTGTTTGTCTGATTATCATAGAATCCCTATAGGGCAAGAAGAGGACATTTACCCATTGAGTCTATACCGACTTTCTGACAAATTAAGCCCTCTCTTCACCTCCATCCCTGCAACCCCAATTTACTATGGCTGATCCCCATAACCTACACATCTTGGGCATTAAGAGGCAACGTTACTATGACCAATGCACCTAACCTCCAAATCTTTGGACTGTGGGGAGGAAACCCGAGCACCCAGAGGGAATGCACGAGGCCGAAATTGAACCTGGGCTCCTGGTGCAATGAGGCAGCAGTGTTTACCACTGTGCCATCGTGCTACCCATCCTCCTATAATTATCTGTCTTGCAACATTTTCCTACATTAACAGCATTCCATATGCATGTTGCTGTAATATGTATCACCCAGCTCGTTCACATTATTTACCATTAATTGCACTTAGCAATTTGGACAATACTAAATTAAATAAGAGCTCTCATCTGATGTTTACATCACAGCTATAGAGGGATGCAAGCTCATTTTACATCTCAATTCTAATGTAAGGTGCACAACTTTGAGAAATTGTGTGCATTAATAACCCTTTTTTTGACAGAGTGACATTGGAGCTTCAAAACGTTCATGGCCCACATCTGCTTATGAGGCAAATTACATCAAATACCATACTGCTAACAAGCAGTATGTACAGTAAGTATCCAGTGGATGTATGTAGAACAGAAAGACCACAATGTCAGCCTGTGTTGCAATGCTGATTTGGTGCCATTTTGGAGTTCTAGCTAATGTCTTCTCTTATCCTTGCACAGCTGAATATGCACTTAGTAGCAGGAAATCCAACCCAGCCAGCTATTGCCTCATCAGTAAAGTGATGGAAAGGGTCATCAACACTGCTATCAAATGGCACTTATTCAGCGGTAACCTGTTTGCTGACAAGCAGTTTGGTCTTGTCAGCAGGGTCATTCAGCCCCTGACTTCATTACAGCCTTTTTAAAATATTGACAAAATCCTGAAACAGAGTGGTAAGGTGGGGCATCAAGGCAGCAGTTGGCCAAGTATGGCATCAAGGATCTCTAGCAAAAACAGGAGCCAATCGAATCGGGGGAACCCTTCACTGGTTGTAGTCATACCTGACACAAAGGAAGGTGGTTATAGTTGTTGAAGGTTAATCATCTCAGTTCAAGGACACTCCACAGGTAGTGTCCTAAGCCTAACCATCTTCAGCTGTTTCATCAATGACCTCTCTTCCATTATACAGTCAGAAGTGAGAACATTTGTTCATAACTGCACAAAGTTCAGCACTATTTGTGGCTTTTCAGAGACTGAAGCAGATCATATCCAAATACGACTAGACTTGAACAATATCTGGGCTTGGGCTGACAAGTTCTGTGGCATTCATGCCACAGAAGTGCCCGTGGGCAAATTAACAAGAAGATCTACCCAGTACATCTTGATTTTCAATGGATACCATTGCTGAATTGTCCACAATCAGTATCCTATCAGTTACCATTGACCAGAAACTGAACAGCACTAGCCATGTAAACACTGTGGCTACAAGAATAGGTCAGAGCTAGAAATCCTGTGCTGCCTAATTCACCTCCTGACTTCCCAAAACCTGTCCACCATCTACAATGCACAAGTCAAAAGCGTAATGGAATATTCTCCACTGCCTGGATAAGTACAGCTCCAAAAACATCAACCTTGACACCATCCAGACAAAGCAACCTGATTGTTTGAGGAAAGGTAGCAAACATTCAATCCCTCACCAATGAGCAAGTGCGTACAAGATACATTGTAGGAGTTCACCAAGACTCCTTAAGCAGCACCTTCTAAATCCATGGCTGCTACCATCTAAAAAGACAAGGGCACTGATCATCCTGACTTGGAAATACACCACCATTCCTTCACTGTAACTCAATCAAATCCTGCAACTCCCTTTCTAGCAACACAATCGGTGTACCCATATCTTGGGCATTGCAATGGTTCAAGAAGGCAGTTCAGCACCACCTTGGGATCCCTGCATTCTGTAAGTGAATTTTAATAAAATAACCCCACTCATTTAATGGATCAATTACTTACACGTTAAGAATGTAGGACCATATGAATGTAGGAGTATACGCTGGCAAGCCTGTTTCATCATTCAGTATGATCATAGCTTCTCTTGGATTTCAAATCCACTATTCTATCTGCTCCCCATATATTTAATTACATCACATCCATAATCCTCTGATAGGGAATTCCACATTTTCAAAACACTAAGTCAAGAAATTTCTCATCTCAGTCCTAAATAATTGACCACTTATCCTGAAATTTGTTTTTAGATTCCCCAACTGTGCAAAACAACTCAGTAGCTACCAAGTCAAGCTCCTTCATAATCTTGAATGTTTCAATGAGATCAGTTTCCATTCTTCTAAACCAAAAACAATACAGATCCCAATTACTCTGCTGCTCATCATAAGCAAACCTTCTCACTCAGGGATCTATCCAGTTGGTTCTTTGTGGTATTGCTTCCAGTGCAAGTATGGATATGAAATGTGTGCAAAGGTAGGTCTTTGGCTCATGCTCCATCCTGAGCCATTTACTTGACAGCTTTTTAATCAGTGGTGGTTTACCATTGTCTTCTACTCAGGGGCAGAGCATGGAGGCAGGTCTCAAATCTATTTCAGCTAGAACAGAAATCGAACCATGTGTTAGCAATCTACTAACTGAGCTAACTCCACCACATTACATTCCATTAGCTACCATGTTGCCTAACCATTTAAGCTATCTGTATCACTTTGTAGCCTCTTTGTGTCCTCCTCAAAGCTACATTCCCATCTAGTTTTGTATTGCCAGCAAATATAAATACATTGGAATCTGTCTGTTCACATCAATCATAAATATGGATTGCAAACAGCTGATGCCCCAGCAGCAATCCTTGTAGCATTTTCTTGAATTTTTGAATGGAATGTATTTTTGTTGAACTGTTTCTTTTCAAATTCCCAGTATTTATTTATCACCATAACTTCCAGTCATTATATGATTATACCATTCTATTAAGGTGATACCCAATCACCTTTAGCTAGTTCTCCCAACATAGCAATATAATTTTCTTTAACTTTGAAAATAATACACCTCAATCAGAAACAAGCATTTTAAACATAAATGTAGACTTCAACAGTATATGATCACTATTTCCCAGTATTCGTTTACTATGATGTTAGTAATTAATCCTGTTTAATTACATATTACTAAATTTAAAATACTTTTATCCTTTGTTGGCTCCACAATATACTGATCAAGGAGTCTGTTGCGAAAGCATCCTACAAACCCATCTTCTCATCCACTTTTGCTGAATTGATTCATCTAGATTATAAGATGATTAAAATCCTCCAGAAATAATGCATTCCTTTGTTACAAATCCTAATAATTTTTTGTTTAATGAGATTAGAGATTAGAGCAACACAGCACGGGAAACAGGCCCTTCGGCCCAACGAGCCCGCGCCGCCGTCATAACTATATAGTAACAATTCCATTATCCTATTCTAATTTTAGGTTATTCCTAATATGGAAGAGTCTCAATGTAGGGACAATTTGTTTCCCAATCAGCCTAAGAGCAAATTTTTTGGGATGTGGGAGGAAACCGGAGCACCCGGAGAAAACCCACGCAACCACGGGGAGAACGCGCAAACTCCTGCAGACACAGGCCCAAATCCATGTGTCAGCACAGCAACAGCGATAGTCTCTGAGCTGTCATGTTGCCCATCAGATGGTCCAGTTTAAGCATACACTAATGACATGAAGCACTAGGCCACTCCTGAAGTAACATCCAAGAGCAGCTCTCGCACGACCTGCCGCATGCATGCCCTTGTTGGTCAACAAGGTGGACCACAAATAGGATATTTAAACCGTCCTACTATATCCCTCTATCTGCAGACCGCTCATGTGGCTGTCCAAGAGACCCTTAAACAACCCTAGCGTGCCTGCTCCCACCACCTTACTCGGAAGTGCATTCCACACCCCCACTACCCTTTGTGTGAAAAACTGCCCTCTAATATTCGTCTTATACATAGCCCCCCTCACCCTACGGCCATGACCCCTCGTCCTATCCATTTCTGAAGGTGGAAAAAGTTTACCACCATTTACTCTATCTATACACCTTATAATCTTATACACCTCTATTAGATCCCCTCTAAGCCGACGTCTTTCAAGGGAAAACAACCCCAGTCTATTTAATCGTTCCTCATAAGACAGTCCTTCCATACCAGGCAGCATCCTGGTAAACCTCCTCTGCACTCTCTCCAAGGACTCCACATCCTTCCGATAGTACGGCGACCAGAACTGGACGCAATATTCCAAGTGAGGCCTAACCAACGTTCTATACAACTGCAACATCAAACTCCTACTTTTGTATTCTATACCCTTTTCTATGAAAGCTAACATACTATACGCCTTCTTTATCACCTTCTCCACCTGTGAGGACACCTTCAGAGACTTGTGAACCTGCACCCCCAAGTCTCTCTGCGTCTCTATGCTCCGTATAGTTTTACCTTTTCTCCTATAACTCTCTTCTACATTTTTCCGGCCAAAATGCATCACCTCGCATTTATCCGGATTAAATTCCATTTGCCATCTATCTGCCCAGTCTACCAACCTATGTCCTGTTGTATTGCCTGACACTGCTCCTCTGTACCCACCAATCCAAGCATCTTGGTGTCATCAGCAAATTTGCTGATCTCACCACCTACCCCAACTTCCAAGTTGTTTATGTAGACCACAAATAGAAGAGGACCTAATACTGAGCCTTGTGGCACTCCACTAGTGACAGGCTTCCAGTCGGAAAAAGAGCCTTCCACTACTACCCTCTGTCTCCTCCTCCCGAGCCAGTTATCGACCCATCTACATACCCGGCCCTGTATCCCATGCGCCTTCACCTTCTCTATCAGTCTACCATGAGGAACCTTGTCAAACTCCTTACTGAAATCCATGTAGACGACATCAACAGCATGTCCTTCATCAACTGTTTTTGTCACTTCTTCAAAAAATTCCACTAGGTTTGTAAGACAAGACTT